>CM060971.1:17978839-19178839 GCA_030765045.1 Tenodera sinensis | reverse complement strand
TCTGGCGATAGCCCATGAATTCCAATTTACTCTGGATGACTTTTGCATAACTGGTAAACCGTTAGAGATAGACCAAATCATACTGTACAAAAAATGTAGAAAATGCTGGCACGAAGAGTGGTCAGATCTCTGCGGTAATAACCTTAGAGAAGTGAAAGAATTTCCGATAAACTGGGTAACATCTTCTTGCGTATCTCATCGTGAGGAGGTTAGATTGGCTCGGTTGCAAATTGGCCACTGTAATTTTTTGCATGGTTGCCTATTTAGAAGGGACCCTGCACCTCTATGTCCGCTCGCTGTGTGACAACCTTTTGTCAGTCTGTCACGTGCTGCTAGTGTTCCTCTCTAGTGCACCTTCAAGACTCTGCAGCTGCCTGTCAGACTTGCAGAAGTCTTAGCAGTTGATAGAGTTTGTACGTTTTTAGTGCAACGTGAAATTGAGGATTTGAAATTGTACATACGTAATTTTTATACTCTTTTGACATATTTATAACTTTGTTTTAATTTTGGCTTTTGCCACTGTTTTGTATATTTATATATTTTCCTTTTTAGTAGTGATTATATTTTTTTATTGAAGTTTCTATCTGGCTATTGCCATGAACTGTTTTCTAAGGGTGCTGATAACCACAAAGTTGAGCACCCTTAAACCTACAATCCTCCTCCTCCACTAACATCAGTAACAGGCAGTTCTTCTCAACTTGAAAATAATCAGCAAAACACAGCCTTTAGCACCAACCAAGGATTATTACAGGGTAAGCTGAATGATAAATTAAGCTAAAAGTTATAAAGTCTGCCATGGAAGCCTCGGGTCCTTTCCCTAGAACTACTAAGACCAAAAGATCTTTTAGCTGTGATGATGATGATGATGATGATTATTATTATTATTATTATTATTATTATTATTATTATTATTATTATTATTATTATTATTATTATTATTATTATTATTATTATTATTATTATTATTATTATTATTATTATTATTATTATTATTAATATTATTAATATTATTATTAATATTATTATTAATATTATTAATATTATTATTAATATTATTATTAATATTATTATTAATATTATTATTATTATTATTATTATTATTATTATTATTATTATTATTATTATTATTATTATAATGACACTAAAACCGGTCAGAAAACTGAACGATTTTGGTTGTGCTATTCTCCTACTTTAAACTCAGTATACTGTGAAGCATAATGGTTGTTCAGAGATGGAGAAAATGCTTGGCGTGATGGACAGATTCATGATTGGCAAGGTCTAAGCAACAAAATAAAAGTACATGAAACTTGCGTTTCACATTTATATGCATGTATTACTTACCGCATGTGGAAACATGGCAACACTCCTATTACATTTAGGGATGAAGGGCATGCATAAATGGAAGCTATTACTTCTAGAATACTGGATGTAGTGAGGACATTTGCTCAATGTCAGCTTGCTTTCCGTGGCCATCATGAATGTGAGGGCAGCAGAGTGGCAATTTCTTAAAACTTATAGCTACACCTCCTCTCCAGATATGACTCTCTTTTCTAATGAAAAAAGTGAAATAAAATATTTGAGCCCACAAACTCAAAACTAGATGATACAACCATTGAATGATTGCATTTTAGGGCAGATTATCAGCAAAATTAAACAACAGCCGTTCTTCTCAATTATTGTAGACACAACTTCTGATATATCACAAAAGGACCAGCTTAGTGTTGTCACAAGATATTTGCATTTAAATCTAAGCAAATCAAACATTAAGGAAATTGAAATTAAAGAATTGCTTTTAGGACTCTTTGAGATGGTGGCCATGATGTAGAAAGTTTTGAAAAAGAAATAATAGTAGCGTTAAAGAAGAGAGGTATACAATTGGATAGATGTAGAGGCCAAGGATATGATGGTGCTGCATCTATGAGCGGCCATTACTCAAGTTTTGCAGGCAAGAATTAAAGCACGAAACCCAAATGCTGAATTTATACATTGTTCAGCGCAAAACTTAAATTTGGTACTAAATTACTCTATCATGTATATAATGGAACTACAATGATTTTATGAGAAAATACAAAGCATTTGCATTTTGTTTAGTAGTTCTGTGGTTTGATGGCAACAAATAAATGAAATGTTTGCAGCCGATAGACATGGCAGGCTTAGAACTACTCTGAAGAAACTGTGTCCAACTAGATGGTCTTCCAGATTTAATTCCTTGTTATCAGTCAAACAAAATTTCATACACATTTTACAGTATTTATCCTATATACGTTTTAAGAGTAAGAAGAATGCAGAGAGGGACGAAGCTTCAAATTTGAGGAAAAATTTGGAAAGCTTAGATTTTGTGCTCATACTCTTATTTCAAAGTAAGGTTTTGGAAAATATTAACCTAATTTCCAAACTACTGCAGTCCCCTAACTCTGATCTATATACAACCTCTCAACTTCTGCAAACTTCAAGAGACAATTTAGTCACCTTAAGAAGCAAGTTTGAAACTTTAGTACAAGAAGCTAAAGTTCTAGGGAAAGCTTGGGGTATTGATCCAAAATTAACCTCAAAGCGTGCTCAAAAAGTGAAGAAACGTTTTTATGAGCTTTCGTCGTATCACAGAACTGTGGATTCACTAAAGTATTTTCAAGTTAGTTTTCAATACTTCTCTTGATACTTTCATTCAACAGTTAAGTAAACATTTTACCAGCCTTCAAATTATTAACAATTACTTTCCTTTCTTACAACCCATTCATCTCTTCACGTTGGTAAATGAAGATATCCAGGAAATAGCAGAAAAACTGGTTAGAAAATATGAAGCAGATTTAACCAAGAATCTTTCAAACGAAGTCATTAGTCTCAAAATGCTAATGTGAAAGACAATGGCAAAAGAGAAACCATATTTTCAAAGATCTTGCAAGATTTTTGTTTGTTGAAAATACTTTTCTTGCAAGGAATCTTCCAGATGTATGCACAGCTCTTCAATTGCATTTGACTCTGACAGTTACTTTTGCTATGGCAGAAAGATCATTTTCTAAATTGAAGCTAATTAAAATGTTTCTGAGAAATACAACGTCCGAGACCAGATTAAGTGCTTTAGCAGTTATGAGTATTGAAAATGAAACATGTAGCTCCCTTAACTTGAATGAAGTTGTTGAAAGGTTCCTGAGTGCCAAGCGCAGGAAAACTGGACCAATATGTTTGCTCTAGCTGGACTTCATAAAACTCAAAGCATTGTTTAGCCCAAAAAGAGTTCATCATTAGGTGAGTTTATTTCACTTTCATGCTGTTCCATGTCAGAAAATATGTAATAGTTCAATGTCCCCATTTATAAGTTTGGTGCAGTTTAAATCTTAAGTATGATGTTTTAGCACCCAGCCTAAATACCTACATACCTAACTACATAGTCACCTACCCACCCACGTACTGGCCCGCCTAACTCTGCACCCACTTACCTACGTACCTCCTTACCTACCTCTGTACCCACCTATCTAGGTACCAACCTACCTACATGCCTACCCAGATACCTGCCTACTTACCAACCTACCTACTTACCTATCTACCTACGTACCCACCTATGTACCTACTTACCTATCTACATACCTACCTATCAACCTACCTACTTACCTACCTATCTACCTACTTACCTATCTACCTACCTATCTACCTACCTACCTACTTACCTATCTACCTACCTACATATCTACCTACCTACCTATCTACCTACTTACCTATCTATGTACCTACCTACATATCTACCTACCTACCTACCTATCTACCTACTTACCTATCTACCTACCTACATATCTACCTACCTACCTATCTACCTACTTACCTATCTACCTACCTACATATCTACCTACCTATCTACCTACCTACCTACCTACTTACCTACCTACATACCTACCTATCTATCTACATACTTACCTACCTACCTACTTACCTACCTATCTACCTACCTACTTACCTACCTATCTATCTACCTACTTACCTACCTATCTATCTACCTACTTACCTATCTACCTACCTACATGCCTACCTATCTACCTACTTACCTATCTACCTACCTACATACCTACCTATCTATCTACCTACTTGCCTATCTACCTACCTACTTACTTACCTACATACCTATCTATCTACCTACCTACCTACATATCTACCTACCTACTTACCTATCTACCTACCTACATACCTACCTATCTATCTACCTACATACCTACCTATCTACCTACTTACCTACATATCTACCTACTTACCTATCTACCCACCTAATTACCTACCTATCTACCTACTTACCTACCTATCTACCTACTTACCTACCTATCTACCTACCTACTTACCTACCTACCTATCTATCTACCTACTTACCTACCTATCTATCTACCTACCTACTTACCTATCTATCTACCTACTTACCTATCTACCTACCTACATACCTACCTACATACCTATCTACCTACTTACCTATCTACCTACCTACATACCTACCTATCTATCTACCTACTTGCCTATCTACCTACCTACTTACCTACCTACATACCTATCTATCTACCTACCTACTTACCTACATATCTACCTACCTATCTACCTACCTACTTACCTATCTACCTACCTACATACCTACCTATCTATCTACCTACATACCTACCTATCTATCTACCTACATACCTACCTATCTATCTACCTACTTACCTACCTATCTACCTACTTACCTATCTATCTACCTACATGCCTACCTATCTACCTACCTACATACCTACTTACCTATCTACTTACCTACCTACATACCTACCTATCTACCTACCTACTTACCTATCTACCTACTTACCTATCTACTTACCTACCTATATACCTACCTACTTATCTATCTACCTACCAACCTACCTATCTACCGACCTACCTATCTACCAACCTATCTATCTACTTACCTACCTACATACCTACCTATCTACCTACTTACCTATCTATCTACCTACTTACCTATCTACCTACCTATGTACCTACCTATCTACCTACCTACTTACCTATCTACCTACTTACATACTTACCTCCTTACCTATCTACTTACTTACCTACCTCCTTACCTATCTACTTACTTACCTATCTACCTACTTACCGACCTACCTATCTACTTACCTACATACCTATGTACTCACCTACCTACGTACTGACTTACCTATAAACCTAAGTACCGACCCACACACCTGCCCATCCACTTACCCAGCCACTCACAACTATCCCCACATCTCTTATGCGCACGTGCATGTGCATATGCACACGTGCATGTGCATATGCACACGCATCCACCCACCCACCCATCCGCCAGCCCGCATACACACCCACACTCACATGTATATATATACAGGTTGTCCCTAGAACACAGACAGTGTTTAATATGTTGTGCGGGATGGCCAACTGATCGGTTTTCAAATAGGAACGCCTGTCCAGAAATGCACAGTTTGGATGCTATAGAGCGTTGAGGTTTGAGAACAAACGGTTGTGACAATTTGTGAACATTTGTTTTGGTATCTTAATACGGAAAGTACGCAGCCCTTTAGCTATCTGTATACTGGGATGAATGACCTGAGCATAACAACATTCCAGCGGATATGCTAAATTGCTCCAGAGTCCTTGGTGTGCACCCTACTGCGTTACTTGTGTAGTTTCCAGTACAGTGATTCTTTTATGAACAGTGTGACCTGTGCCAGTACACATCTGTGGAAATGGCCGACATGAGCTCAGGCACTATTTGATGTAAATGTATGGAATCACTTCAACGTTGCATATCCAGATCAATAAATTGGTAGAGGTGGAGCAGTTCCAAGGCCAGCAAGATTGCCAGATCTGACACTTCTTGACTATTTTCTGTGGAGTTGTATGAAGAGTATGGTTTAAGACACTCTTGTAACGTCAGCAGAGTACCTTATGGCTCAAATCCACGGAGCATAGAAAATCTTCAAACACAACCGCACGTATTGGGTCATGTACATGATGCTCAGCACTGGCAATATAGCCTCTGCAATGACATAGGAGGTACACAGTTTGAAGCCCATTTGTAATGTAGACAGCTCAATGTTGGGTTTATTGACGAAATGTGAATGCACACCCATTTCACACTTCAATGCCTCTTCACAAGATTTGTTTATTTTAAGCCCTGAATCAACCATACTGCTTTTTTTTTGTAAAAATAAATATTATTAATAATAAAGATCTGATGGTCTCAAGCTCACTTACATGGTATCAGCTCGACCTTGCTCTCGGCAAAGTGACTCCCACTGAGGACTGAGGACAGAGTGCATTCCTACCCAACTAACTTGATGATTGATGGTTGAGTGGTTTCCCAATCAACTCACTACTGACGGCACTGGCAGAGTAGTCTCCCACTCGACTAAGCTTGCTGGCAGAGTGGTCTCCCACTCAACTAAGCTTGCTGGCAGAGTAGTCTCCCAATCGACTGAGATTGCTGGCAGAGTGGTCTCCCACTCAACTAACTTGCTGGTGACTGATGGTGGAGTGGTCTCCCACTTAACTGTACTTGCTGGTGACTGATGGTGGAGTGGTCTCACACTCAACTGAACTTGCTGGTGACTGATGGTGGAGTGGTCTCCCACTTAAATGAACTTGCTGGTGACTGATGGTAGAGTGGTCTCCCACTCAACTGAACTTGCTGGTGACTGATGGTGGAGTGGTCTCCCACTTAACTGTACTTGCTGGTGACTGATGGTGGAGTGGTCTCACACTCAACTGAACTTGCTGGTGACTGATGGTAGAGTGGTCTCACACTCAACTAACTTGCTGGTGACTGATGGTGGAGTGGTCTCACACTCAACTGTACTTGCTGGTGACTGATGGTAGAGTGGTCTCCCACTCAACTGAACTTGCTGGTGACTGATGGTGGAGTGGTCTCTCACTCAACTGAACTTGCTGGTGACTGATGGTGGAGTGGTCTCACACTCAACTGTACTTGCTGGTGACTGATGGTAGAGTGGTCTCACACTCAACTGAACTTGCTGGTGACTGATGGTTTAGTGGTCTCACACTCAACTGAACTTGCTGGTGACTGATGGTGGAGTGGTCTCACACTCAACTGAACTTGCTGGTGACTGATGGTAGAGTGGTCTCCCACTCAACTGAACTTGCTGGTGACTGATGGTGGAGTGGTCTCACACTCAACTGAACTTGCTGGTGACTGATGGTAGAGTGGTCTCCCACTCAACTAACTTGCTGGTGACTGATGGTGGAGTGGTCTCTCACTCAACTGTACTTGCTGGTGACTGATGGTGGAGTGGTCTCACACTCAACTGAACTTGCTGGTGACTGATGGTGGAGTGGTCTCCCACTCAACTGTACTTGCTGGTGACTGATGGTGGAGTGGTCTCACACTCAACTGTACTTGCTGGTGACTGATGGTGGAGTGGTGTCACACTCAACTGTACTTGCTGGTGACTGATGGTGGAGTGGTCTCCCACTCAACTAACTTGCTGGTGACTGATGGTGGAGTGGTCTCACACTCAACTGTACTTGCTGGTGACTGATGGTGGAGTGGTCTCCCACTCAACTAACTTGCTGGTGACTGATGGTGGAGTGGTCTCACACTCAACTGTACTTGCTGGTGACTGATGGTGGAGTGGTCTCACACTCAACTGTACTTGCTGGTGACTGATGGTGGAGTGGTCTCCCACTCAACTGTACTTGCTGGTGACTGATGGTGGAGTGGTCTCTCACTACTCAACTAACTTGCTGGTGACTGATGGTGGAGTGGTCTGCCACTCAACTGAACTTGCTGGTGACTGATGGTGGAGTGGTCTCACACTCAACTGAACTTGCTGGTGACTGATGGTGGAGTGGTCTGCCACTCAACTGTACTTGCTGGTGACTGATGGTGGAGTGGTCTCACACTCAACTGAACTTGCTGGTGACTGATGGTGGAGTGGTCTCACACTCAACTAACTTGCTGGTGACTGATGGTAGAGTGGTCTCCCACTCAACTAACTTGCTGGTGACTGATGGTAGAGTGGTCTCCCACTCAACTGAACTTGCTGGTGACTGATGGTAGAGTGGTCTCACACTCAACTAACTTGCTGGTGACTGATGGTAGAGTGGTCTCCCACTCAACTGAACTTGCTGGTGACTGATGGTAGAGTGGTCTCCCACTCAACTAACTTGCTGGTGACTGATGGTGGAGTGGTCTCACACTCAACTAACTTGCTGGTGACTGATGATGGAGTGGTCTCACACTCAACTGACTACACTTGCTATCCTGCCCTTCCTTTTATATATCCCTTCCACTTTGGAGTGGGGAGAGGCAGTTTGGCTGCTAAACTTCATTGGTGCGCAAGTATTGATAGCTCGTTTGGAGGAGGTAACAATGGATGATTGCTCCTTGATTGTTCAACTATAGAGTTAATGGTTTACATCATTAACAAGCACAGTTAAGAAAATAATTATGGAAATAACCTTAAAATGCTTATTTCCTTCCCCAGGTTGACAGGCATCAGTTTATAAATGCTTCTATGGATGTTTAGCTGCTTTTAAAACTGCAACATCTTTTTTCAACACATCTATAATTTGCAAGAAATATTATTAACATGATCAGAAGCTGTCTCTTATTCAAATAAGCTAAACATCTGTTTCTTGTATTTGTCCACTTCATCCCCATGAGAGAAAATACACTTTCAACAAATGCATTTGAACCCTGTAACAGGAAATGCTCTTGCAAAATAACAAGAACAGTATTTTAAAGCATTAACAGCCATGATTCTTGGAGTAGGCATTCCGAAGGCATCCTTTCCCCCAAATCATTAATCTTAATGAGCGTGGAATGTTTCCAAAATAAAGGTCACAAGTCTGGGTAGTCCCTTTTAGGGGGAGATTAAATTCCTGAAATTCCCTTCTGGATTTCTCAGAGACATCTCTACAAATAGGAAGTGCACAATTTCAGGGTTAAACTCTCATCAAGACAATACATGCTGCCAGGGACAAGAAATCCCAGGCGAGTGTTCTCCAAGAATTCAGGCCCTTTTTAGGCAATTATTACGACTATGAATAATACAGTGAAAGTGTAGCTCTGAAGTTTGTGTTATCGTCTTCCTTGTTGGACTCCCAAGGATTTCCTGTGATCCTCAATATACCCTGAGATCATCCCAGCCTGTTTCTCGACATCCCGGTACTAATGTGGCCAGCACTAAGGACGACTTGCAGACAGAGCAACCGAGGACAATGATGACTTCTACTGCCACAACTCAAAACACTCAAAATAAATGACACTAACTTCTTTAATAATTTTATGTTAGCTGTACCATGTTTATTTAAAATAATGGTCCTGTTTACTGCTAAACTTTCTTCAGCTCCACAAATATCACATAAGTGACCTTTATGGATGCCAACTGACAGTACCGCCAATTTAATATTTATATTTTATAGAAATCTTGAGTTAATCATCTTTTACAGGACAAAGGCAAATAAAACAGGACATAATTTCTGCCCTTAAATATAGAAAATCTCGTAAAAATTATGAGTGAAGCCCTATTCTTGAAGCCTAATGACCAAAGGCGTTGGGGTGTAAGTTCTACAAAGAGCAGTATGATTGGTTGAAGAAGGAGAATGTACATCTGTAGTAATGAAAGTACTGGAACATCCCATTCCTTAGTTGATTACCTGTAAGAATCCAAAGGCATATAAGGTCCTGAGATGCACTTCCACAATAATAATAAACAACAAGAAATAAAATGACTGATATTTTTCACATATTTTATTTTACTTAAGGCTTCTGCATTTAACAATTAATATTATACAAATATAATACTACCTATTTAACCCTACAGCTGATAATTTGAAATTTCATATAACATCTCTGTTATAACTGCAATAATGCTCCAGCCTAATAAATACCCGTAATAAGAAAAAAAATATATATATATATTTATTAAGACATCAAACTTTTATTGGAAGTCTCTTGAGTATATAAACATTATTGTTTTGTAGTTACACATTATCATGCACTTCATCAAAATAAAAACATATATGTTTTAACATTTACTTGCTTCTTTCCATCCACAAAGAATTTTATTACTGCTCATATCATTGCATTTCATTTCATTTTGTTGGTACACGTGTTTTTGTGTGATTTTTACAGTCTTACATTATCTTTTTTTATTCTAGAAATGTTTTGTTTTATTAAACTCATTTATACCTGAACTTTTTAGTAAGTCACTCTTTCAAGCATTTCATTAGTATCTATAAATTTGTATAATGATCAGTTCTTAACACATTTTAGTGGTAAAATAAACAAAAAAAAACATCATCTTCCTCTGCAGTTTTGATTTATGCTCTGCAAATTTTTGTTTAAGGTAAACAGACCTCCACTACCGTGTACTTGTATGAAAGACTGACTTTAGTTGTCACAGCATTATGTAAGAGGGTTCAAAAACATTGTCCCATAGCACATGGTATCTCATATTCATATCTTCAGTATAGAGATCATTATCGTGTTGTACAACTACAAACTTTACTTATTTGTTTACAATGAACACTTTGATAAGCACCTAAATCTTTTGGTATCTGATAGGTATAAAGTATTGTACCCACTTTACTTTTACATTAAGTGCATAATAAATAAATGATTAAGTTAAAATAACTATTTTCTTTTATCATTTGATTCAAAGTTAAACAGGTACCTTATATTTGGTTTTAGCTGCTTTTGTTAAATACTAAACATATAGCTTGGTGATTAAACACCATTAGCAAAGTTAATATTGTTCCCATAATGCAGTGAACCACTTGTAGCATTACCTGAGGCTCAGTACACACTACTTTGTAGCAGACAGTACTAGCTGCAAGGAAAGTGCAATGTTGCCAAAGGTTTCTGGTTTTCAAAGCAATAAGTAGAACAAAAGTGTTCATAAGATTCTTTAATATGATCACTGAAATTAATCTCTGGCTTAATGGATTATATATACATGGAATTGTGGTGTTTGATTCAAGTTTTTTTTTTTTACAAGAAAAGTATCGAACTCCTCATGCTGAAACGCATTCTGAAATTTTTGTGACAGACGTAATGTATTATAAGGAAGCTACTCTCAAAACACCAGCTGCTAGTTTTAACTGCAAACTCTAAAAAAAATTTTCAAATCTTCCATATAAACTACTGGAAATACTGAATAGCCCTGAGTGGGGATGTGGGCTGGTTCCTAAGTGACACAGTGCTTCATCCTTTCATTTAAAATCTATGTACTACATTGAAGCAAATCTCTGAAGCACAGATACCCATCTAGTCACTCAATGATTCCAGCTTCAATTTTACTATCTTGCAGTCAAAACTGGCAGCTGACATTTTGAATGTGGTCTCCTCATACCACATCATTTCTGTCACATGAATTTCAGAGTGGGTTTCTTCATGAAGGATCTGATATCTGACCTGCTAGGATGATGAGATGTGTAAATTACGCTCACAATTCTTTGTTTAAATAACCTTTGGGGTTGGAAAGGGTGCAGTGAGACTGAAAAATTCAATGCCATGGATCTACCAGTTACCGTCCGACTGCTCTAACTACTAGCTATTATGGCCAACATACTGACATGACATTGAATTCTCCAAGTAAAATGTGAGTGAGTTGGAGAATTTAATGTTATGTCGGCATGATGGCCATGATAGCTTAGTGGTTAGAGCAGCTGGGTGGTAACCAGTAGATCTGTGGTTCAGATCCTGGTCATGGCACTGAATTTTTCAGTTGCACTCTACGGTTTCCAATCCTGTCCTATGCACGGCTATTGTGTGGAAGAACATTAATTACCTTATGGGGCTGTTATGCTTTGTGTTGAAGATCCTCAAATTTTTTATTGTAACATTATGTTTATTAATATGCAGTTAATTTCTTGTTTAAAGCTTCTCCTAGCTCAGTCTAAGATGGTAAATATTTTATAACTGGCTTCACTGTAGGCAATTTCCTGAAATCTATTTGTATAAATCTTTCCCTTAACACAACACTCTTCTGAAATAATTTAGAATTGAAATTTTAAAAATCTTAGTATTGAGATTATATTTGCTATGACAATCAATGCATGAATGCAACATAATATACTTTTAAAGTTCATATCTCCTGTTTCAATGTATGTGCATAAACTTTTGTTTGAGTATCAAAAAGCTCAAGTAACAGCTCAGAAAAACGTAAGAGTATACAACTGTTACAATATTTTAAAATAAATGATCAAAGATCATACATACTCCATATGTTAATGGAAGTTTGTTTAGTTTCATATTAATCCATTTTCAACATAAACACATAACAGTACAGGGAAACATTTTACTTAGCAAGCAACAAGATAACATATATATGTATAAACTTGGGACATGGAAATAGACAAATTCCTATTATCATATAATATTAACATTCTAGATCAAGCATGATAAAGGGCCTCTCTTAAGGGTACTGCACTTCTTCCTGCACAACATTTGTAAGTTTGCTGTTGGAGTGAGGAACACTTACTTTATTAAGTACATTACACAAGAAATGAGATACATAATGAAATGACCATGTAGAAGGATAGGAATATCAATTTCAATGGAAAAAGTGTACTTTAACATATTTTCTTCAAATGCACAGTTTTCTGTTTGATATTCACGTTTTCCTTTGAAAATGAAAAAGAAATGAAACAAATGAAAGTAACGTTTTTGTTTTGAAAAACAAGATTGGGTTTTCAACTTTGAGTTACCTCCTCAGCAAAAGATTTGAAAAGACACCTGATGACAACTCCAGTGCAACAGTCTCCAACACAAGAATGCTACGTTCTGGCAGTCTGCTTCAGATTAAAGATGGAAGCAACATTCTTTAAACATGTCCCGTTTTCATAGATGTAAGTGACGTAGTGTCAGTAAACCAACTCACATATGCTATCCTTTTAATAAGTCATGATGAAAACCATTAATTTATATGGAAAATAAGATTTTGAAAAAAAATAAAACTTTGAAAACTTAGTTTTGTTACCTATAATATGAATAGACTGTGTGAGAATCAATATTAAGTTACCTACTTTACTGTATACACATTCCAATAAAAGATGAATAACTTAAGCATAGATTGCTAAAATTGACACCTCAAAACTGCCTAGATCTGAAAAACAAATCACCTTCATGAACTTCCCATTACATTAGTATATAAGCATGACTTCTGCCAGCCTGACATTTACCAATACACCATGAAGTTTGCCTCACAGAAAAAGATAACGCAAAATAAAAAGAATGTTTACACCAATTCAATTGATCATAACAAAATCATTGCATTTAAAATTAGGTATAATGTAGCAACTTGTGATAGCACCAAACTAGAATCCTTTCTAAACCCAGAATTTTACCAGTATATTTTCAGCAGTGTGTGAAATTAAAAGGAAAGAATACTTAAAGGAACACTGATAAAACAGCTAATGAAAGTCAACGAATTTCTGGACACTATGAATAATAAAAGAACTTCATACAAGGTTGATTTCTCAATATTTACCAATATGCTGTATGACCTTCTGTTCCAGAAGGGATCCTTGCACCTCAACTCAATGTAGATCTTTTGTGCTTATCACTCCCATGAGGAGCGATGCAATGAAGGAACCACAGGAGGCTACAGCCGGTCGACAGAGATGCGCAGAGGTCCTTAACAATTGCAAATTTGATAATCTAGTCATATCAGTAGGTTGTTTAGAGAGGACTTCCCTCTGGAGGAACCAGGAACAACTCAACACACTGGAAGCAGGTCAGAGAAAGTTTTCATTTGGCCACCCCCAGGAATCAAATCAAAGATCTTCTGAATGCGAGCCTTGCTCATTACTCTGAAACCATCTTAATTGGTCAATTTATCAAAAATAACACCCGCAAGATGAAGGATTTCAATAAATTTAGGCTAAGATATTCTAGACGTTCTCAGGCTTCAAGCCAGGAGTAGTGATGAAGAGCCATCGATGTTTCGGGAGTGTGCATCTCTCCCATCATCAGGATGATGAATGACTGACAAGAGTGAAAGGACTAGTCTATTATACTGTCCACTAGTATGGACCTTACAGAAAACATGTCTATTCTGGAGGTTCAACATTCTGATGGAATCTGTGTTTCCTGAGCCGGTCGATCTCCAACTTTAAGGCCAGTTTACAAGAGGAACTGAAGTGCAATCCAGCATCCCATTCAGTGTGCTCTTCTTGGAGGAGATGGCCAGAGCCTCCTTAACCCTCCGTTCCCAGAAACTGCTACTTTTTGCCATGATGGCCGTTTCCTTGAAGTTGGCTCTATTTTATCAAAGCAGTGTTCCACCAGTCCCGACTTTTCAGGCTGCATTAAACGTATGGACCGTTCATGCTCCCTTGACTCTGGTAGTAATGGTCCTGCCGGTTGGTTTGCCCTGTGTATGGGGTCCCGCACTCACATGGGATATGGTTACCCCCAGTACATTGAGGTCCAGTTTGTCCTTTACCAGTCTTATCAGGAGCTTGATCTTCAACGGCACTTTGTGGACGGACCTGATATTGTGTTTGGTTAGAATTCTACTGATTCTGCCAGAAAGATTGCCGGTATATGGGATGCAGGCAGTGGCAATTGGCTTGTCTGATGTTTGCTGCATTTGTGGTTTTCCTTTCTTGGCCCTGGTGATAGAGGATTCAATGTCATATACGGAGTAGTCATTTTGGTGGAAAGTGTGCCTCAGGTGCTGTAGTTGTTTTAGGTGGCTGGGATCAGAGATAAACACAGCTCTGTGGGCCAGTGTGTTGAAAACTCTAACCCATTGTGATTTGTGAAGGAAACTGCGAGCATTCAAATAGAGGTCTGTGTGTGCTGATTTGTGGTATATTGCATGCCCTAGAGTACCGTTGTTTCTAGAGACCAGAATGTCCAAAAACAGCAGAGCTCCATCCTTCTCCACTTCCTTGGAGTGGGAGACTGTTGAGGTGTGTGAGGAAGCTCAGCAAAGTGTCTAGTCCATGGGGCTATATAATGAACATGTCGTCACTGCACTGGTAGACATGAGATGGATTGAGTGGAGCCGTGACAAGTATTTTACGAGGTCGTACTAGCAGACAGTATATATACTGGTCCTTTCACTCTTGTCAGTCATTCATCATCCTGATGATGGGAGAGATGCACACTCCCGAAACATCGATGGCTCTTCATCACTACTCCTGGCTTGAAGCCCAAGAACGTCTAGAATATGTTTGTTGCCCGGAAAGCTAAGGTTGTTTATCAGTGTAAACACTCAACACTGCTTATTGCACATATGTAGCATTATATTCCACTCATTTATTGCACTTGTAATATACAACAATTCACACTCAGGATATGGCAGTTATAGCTATACATGTATATACTTGGAATAAAGCAGTAACACTAAGATTGTGTACCAGTGTCAAGGCTCAACATTGCTTAATGCACACATGTAGCGTTATATTGGTGCACTCCTTTATTGTACAACTTGTAGTAATACACCTAACTGACAATAATTCACACTCAGGATATGTAAATATATGCTTCAAATAAAGCAATTCAAGTGAGGTTACTTAAAAGGGAGGGTGCAAGGCCACAATGACTATAATGAGGCATCATCACGTTCTTGAACTATTATTATTAATGCAGGATGATTTTGCACCTACCCTGGATTTTTTAACGTATTTCGGATGAAACAGTGTTTTAACCGCATATGCAATCTTAACCAAAATTTGTTATGAAAACTGCAGTTCTTGGGTGTAATTTGTGTTCAGAACTTCCCTTATTGATTTTTCACCTTGACTTCTTTAATGATTTTAGAAACATGAGTGATAAACATGGTGAGAGAGTTCACCAGGGAAAAAGTTTAATGGAATATCATAATGTTAGCAGACTAATGTTGGCACCTGAAGTGAGAAGAAGACCAAAATATCAATTAATGCACCTATTCCACCAGCAAAGAAATGAAGCAGGGGTGGTTCCTCTGTGCATGCTACCATGCTGCAGCACACTAAGCAATTTCACAAATAACCAACTTTAAATATTTTACAACACGCCAGTTGTAAACAAGCTTTGATAATGTATAATATGAGTTATTTATTACTAATAGTGTGCTGGACAGACTCTGCATACGTCATCCACAGCAGCATGGAAGAGTGCTGTAAGATAGCAATGTTATAGATTCATCCCTCCTTTCCCTTTCTCCACCTACTCTACATTTGCAGTAATTTACACTCTACCACGCTGCAATCAGTGACGCACGTTCCGCTAGTCAGCTAGCTTGTATGTGTGCAATGTTATTCTACTCTCAAATACCTGTGTTAAATTAAAACTCAAAGAAATGAATTCAGGGGACTCTGTTAAAGAATCCATTCTCTACTCTTGTCTTTTGAAGAACAAATTCATGTTAAAACACTTGGAAGGTCTACTCCTGATATTAGCATTGTTCAGGCAGCCAAGGGAAGAAAAGTTACATAAGATATTTTCATAGTGACATTTTTGCAAAATATTCATGGATTGCAGTTTTGAAATTTGAAATGTCATTTTCTGCTTTCCTTGCCTGTTATTTGGAAGTAATGATTCCTGGTCAAAAAATGGCATAAAGGACCTAGGCCATTCAAATGAATATGCAAATAACCATATACCAAGAAGAAAGCACTTGAGTAATGTTCTTGGTACAGTAAACATTGGTGTACAGCTCAGTTCTGCATATAGCAAGTCTCTTACACTAAAAAAGGAGGAAACTGAAAGAAATAGGTATATTTTATCGAAAATAATAGATTGCATTAAGCTGTGTGGTGCATTTGAATTGGCATTAAGGGGACATGATGAGACAAAAGAATCTGAAAACTCTGGAATCTTTTTAAGACTTATTAACTTACTAGCTAGTGTCAATGATGCTCTAAAGGTGCTCTGGAGACAAAGTACCATTTCTAAATGCACGTCAAAAACAACACAAAATGAACTGTTACAATGTGTGCTGGACATCTGCAGCGACAAAATAAAAGAAGAACTGGAGACAAAATTTGTAACCTTAAAGGGGAGACTACAGATGTGTCACAGTATCAGCAATTGGTTCTTGTGTGTCGATATGAGATTAATGGTGACATCTGCAAAAGGTTTTGGGATCTTTTGGAGCCTAATGTATAGACTGCCATACAATTATCCAAGTGTCTGCTTACATAAACAGTCATTTCAAGTCAACACAAACAGAATCATTGCACAAATATTTGATGGTGCTGCTGTCATGAGGGGAATAACAAATGATGTACAATCTAAAATAAGAGTATCTAGTGCCAATCTGTTTCTAACTTTGGTTTTTACTAAACCCAGTTTAGAAAAAACTCTTTTCACATGAAGCACTTTTCTGGGGCAATGGAATCACTGATAATGCAAAGGCTGCTAGTTCTTTGAAATCAGTATTTCCACCAAGGTGACATGTGTTTAACTGCACTCCAGAAACTGTCAGGTTCAGGCATGTTCTTTATTTCACATGGAATATCATGTATTCCGAGTTTTCTACATTGATCATCAATTTTCTGAACAGTGCCTTCTTCATTGAGATTGCCAGACCTGGGCACACTAGCAACAAGAGGATAAAGGGTAGAAGGATTATGATATGAAATGATTGCCTTAGAGGGGTGGATACAGGCCATGAGGGCAAAAGTGGTGTCACTATTTGTAATTAGTTTCATTTCGCTGGTGTGAGAAACCAGTGAAAATATTTTGGCAATATCGAACTATCATACATTCAAATTATCGTACACACCCATACTTATCGTACGGTTTGGCAATCATGTGTACAAACATTAAAATTATCATAAGCCCCCATAATTATCGTACGAGTTGGCAAGCCTGGACGTCGGTAAATAAGTGAATTGTTCAAGCCTCTGATGCCAGCGGAACTTCGTCAAGTTATGAAAGACCCAATTTTCAAAACAGCTGCCAATAGTAAAACATATAAAAGCAAGCTCCTGTAGTTATGTAAGGAAGTGAGAGTGTTTGGTTGACTCCAACACTAATTTTTACACTTTATTTTAAATCTCATCTTTGCTACATTTGTAGAGAAACAACATCAATAGACTGGAGAAAGAAGAAATTGGGCCCTTTGTCCTTATTAGAATAGATTAGATTAGATTGTATTCAGCGAGCTCACAAGAAGCCATAGAGGCCCATGAACATTGAACATATCACACTGCTCAGGTTACATTTCAAAAGTATTTTGTGTGCAAGGAGACCCAGGACACCAAAATATTTATTAATTGTATTGAATAAAAGCATTAAATACACGCTTGTGTGAGAGACTTTTGGACAGCCAATTCACAATAACTGAGAACAGTAACCAGAATGAAAATAACAAAGTTATAAATGTATTGTAATGTGAATGTTTACACAGCTTTCCTGGAACCCAGGAACAGGAAACAAAAAGTTTTAAATTTCTCATTCTCGTTTCAGGACCTGGCTATTGTACATATTACTCTCTTCAGTGTGGATATTACTCAAGGTGCCCATGACATGAAGCAGCTGCTAGAGCTCTCTCTGGTCGAAAACTGCAAAAGTTAAAACTTCTAACATAACAATATGTGCATCTCTATCTCAGATCCTGACACACACATAAACGTTCTTTTAGCGAACAGCAGCAAATACTACAAATAACAACAAAAACTGGTAGAAATTAAAAAACTAATGATCTTCTTTCTTGGAAGTTTAAAAACAGTGTTATCTGGTTAACAATGGAGGAAAGTCAACCTCCGAAACATGTTCCGGGAAATTATAAGTGTTGTGTAGTGTCATTAACTGACTCACCTTTTTGATTTTCATAAACTTTAATGTATACCATGAATAAAGGAATGAAAACCTACAGGAACTGGAAGTAGTAATGAATCTGCATTATAAAATGTGTATTCTATGGAATTTTGGCATTGGCTAACCTATATTATGTTGGCTGAGTTGGAAGCAGGTGAAAAAATATCATTGGTCACTTGGAAACAAATAAAATCCCTGTGAGCAATATATACTTTCCACTTTGTTATTGATATGGTCATCAATATACAACTAAAATGTTATATGTTGTTTTGGCTTCTATTCTCTGGTTGTTGTGAATCATCCTTAATTCATTATTTTTCTTCTAATAAAACTACTAAAAAATTTTCTTTAGAATGTATTTTACTAAACAAAGTCCAAGAGGCAAATCTTTTTGAATCATCCGTGTTTTAAGAGCTTGTGATTCTGGTACTAAACATACATATATGTACCTGTTCTTTATGAAACTTTCCAAAAACACATTTTGCAATAATTATATGTTTGCTTATTAGTTAGTGCAGATTTGTTCCCTTAGTGAAACAGACTGCCTGAACAAGCACCCTCATTCTACACTGAACACAACTTATCTGCATAGAAAAACGATTTGGGTTTCTTTGCACAGCACAGACAGAATTTAGTTATTTTAACTTAAATGCAAATGCACTAGCTGCTTATTTACCCCTTGTTGCTGTCATACAACACTGCATTCATTACAATACACATTTTTTTCCGTTTTGCTTCTTATTTAAACCTTTAATGCTTTAATTAAGAGCTGTATAAATGGCTATAGTTGCTTTCATTTTTGCTTTCCCATTGTCTATTGTTATATGATCAGATTAGACAAACTTTTCCTGTTTACAAGAGCAATTAAGTACAAAGATACTGCTGATGCCCCATATCATATATGTATACTTAAATATATGTAAAGGCTTTTAATCAGATACATATTGTATATCACATTCACTTTTATATTGTACATTTAGCTGCAATACTGATGCTCAGGAAAGTGTCTCAAGATACCCTTGTAAAATATGCCAGCTGTTCCAACTCGACTGGATAGTCTCGGAGCCACTGATGGCCTTTGAGTACTGGATTCCCTGGTTGTAATTCATCCTGCCATTTACCTGCTGGTAAGTATATGTCTCTTGCACGTGCTCCTTCCTCCAGGACAGGAGCCACTAAAAGATCATCACCCAACAGGAATTCTGCAACAACATCATTCATAAGACACTAAAATTTGCAAGAGTTTGTACATGCATACTATGTTTTTCTTTCATGTTGCAAGCATTGCACAGTCGGCACTCTGCCACCTGGACACAGTGATTCCAACATGTTTGTGATTTGTAAAGCAGGATGTGTCAATAAATTATTATTATTATTATCATCTACAGATGACACTACAATGATTTGCTGTGAAAAATCTAATACTCAATTGGTGACAATTTTGCAGTCTGTAAACAGTTAGCAACCTACCTAAGTAGCATAAACTTAAAACTTAATTCTAAGAAAGGCAAAATGATCATATTTGAATACCATAAAGCAAATAAAGAAACTGATGACGTATTTTTTAATAACTCTAGAATTGAAAAAGTTAATAACCATAATTTCTTAGGGATACACATAGAGTGAGTGAGTTTTGTTTAAGGGCCCGTCGACAACTAGGTCATTAGGGTCTTACACGTAGATAATAAGTTAACTTGGGAAGATCATATTGACTATGTATGTAAAAAAAATAAGTTCTAATATATATGCTTTAAGACAACTATCACTGTGGAATATGGCATGTTGATGTGGCTTTGGGTTAAGATTACTTTCTTTCATGTAGCTCTCTGCCAAGTTCTATTTTGTTGTTGTGCCTCATTACTTTCTTGGTAGCCAACTTTCTTTTTCAATTTCAAGGGTGAATTTTATGGCTGGATTCTGTAAGTTAGTAGTTTTAGGGCACCTTCTGCCAACTTCCACAGCTTAATGAACACACTACTAACAGATGACGAACTTAAAAAGGAAATACAGTAATATGACATACCTATGAAACAAGTTTATAATAAATTGCTATTTCTGCTATTTTCATAGTATATATGAAAAATTACATAGTAATCTTCTTGTTTACAAGAAGATTAATAATTTATTCTATCATAGCTTGTTTTATTTAAAGACCAATCCCGTGCAATGTTTCCATGCTTTTCATACTCAAACTTCTCCCTTTCCAGCTGCATTTGATGTTGTCTCCATTCCATTCCACTTTTTGTTTGTTTCTGCTGTATGAATTGCATGGTATCTGTGCTAAGCTGACCTGCCTTCCTTTTATGGCTTCTGCAAATGTACAGCATATATAATACTTTTATTGCAGTTAAATAGCCATAGATTTACTAAAAATGCATTATATACATATAAATTACATATTTGCATATTCTCGTAGCCTTTTGCTGCATAGTTCTAAGTGTCACAAATCTGTCCACATAGTTTATATACACACATTTCCAATGGTTCATGAAAAGCTTTATTGTTACATATCATATGGTGAAAACCATGTACTGCCATTCTTATTGGCACATGCCTCATATCGAAGTTGGCTGCTGTCCACATTCGGTCTATCATGGCACCTGTTCCATAGAATTTCAGGGGTACTTCTTTCCTCTTTCTTTCCAGTGATTTTAGTAGTTTCTCTGAGGCTCCTGTGTTCTGTAGAGGTCACAAGGTTCTGGGATCTTTAATGAGGAATGTTTCTCTTGCAAGGAGGTAGACGAGTCTGGATAAATATACAGCATATATCTCATATATTTAAATGAGGAATTCTTGTATGTATGTATGTATATATATATATATATATTCCGCATAACTTGGAAACGGCTCTAACAATTTCCATGAAATTTTGTATTCAGATAGGGTTTTGCTTTTTAAGTTCATCTATATAGGTGTAATTCCTGAAAAAACATGATTTTACATACAAAATAACATTTTTTATTCCTGCTTCTATAGAGCAGTTCTTGTACATACGAGGGTCGTTCTGAAACAAATGCCTCCTATTTTTTACTGTTGACTTCAGCTGTCTGAGCCAGATGTCGTTAGTATAGTGGTAATGCTTGAACCTTACTGTTTCATTTACAGGTGGTTCCGTTGTTTTGTGGTAGTTGGTGCCAGCAGAGGAGTGTTCCAAAGTGGAGTCTGATATAGGCGTGCTTAAAAAACAGAGATGTGCGATTGAATTTCTCACTGCAGAAGAAATTGCACCAATTGAAATCCATCGACGCTTGCTAAAGGTGTACGGAGATGAAACAATAGATGTGAGCAATGTGAGGCAATGGGTATGGAGTTTTAGAGATGGTGAAAAGGGTGTGCATGACAAGCCACGACCTGGTCGGCCCTGCACAGCTGTCACCCCTCACAATGAAGAACGTCTTGATCAGCTCATCCCTGCTGATTGGCAGATAACGACTAAAGAATTGTGTGCAAACCTGAATGTCGGCTGTAATACCTTGGAAACATGTTGGAACATCTTGGTTATCGCAAAGTCCTAGGTTTAATAAAAACCAAAATTAGAAACAGATTGGTGCTAGATACTGTAAATGGACTTATTTGGTTTCTTAGCTTATGGCAGAATCTGGTAGGTCCGAAAATCTGCAAGCCACCGAGATGTTAAAGTTTATCTCAACAACAAATTTATCTAATGGGCAACAGTTGAGGAAGATGATGAACTTTCAGATGAACAGTGTGAGAAACTAAGTACTAAAGTTGTAATACTGATTGAGGTCATCAATTTTGTAAGTGGATACCCTAAACATTGATACTACTATATTTTCATAAGTGTTATGCTGATACATTTATTGTTGTAGCATTTGGTTTATGATGTACAATAATTTTCAATCCAAATCTATAATTTTGAGTGGCCAGCACGATAATTTTACTTTTAAATATTGACAACCCTGGTGGAAGCCATAACAGTTATAGGGCTACAGAGAGTAACAGACACAGTGCAAGAGTTTTGTGAAAGCTGGGGTGTTACAATAAACAAATAAATCAAAAGTCATGATTTTTAAAAGAAAAACAAAACCAAAAAGTGAAGAAAAATTGTATCTGGGTGGGAAGAACATAGAGATGTTAAAAGAATATGATTACTTGGTTGTAAGCTTGAGCAATAATGGGGAATGGGACGCTCATAGTAGGAAACTCATAGCAAAAGGAAAGAGTGCTATGGTAGGGCTAAGAATACCGGATAATTTAGAAATGTCAACAAAATGGCTAGAACAGATATAGGGGGCTGTGGTAGAAGCAAAACTGATGTATGCAAGTGAAGTACAGGGAAGCTCAGAACATGAGAGAAAATAGGGCAAAGATTTAGGTCAAGGAAATGCTGGGACTACCCTAATCAGCATCAAGGGAAGTGGCAATGATGCAACTGGGAAGAACAAGAGAAACAGGGTAGTAATGGAAAGATTGCTAAACTTCTGGTATAAGTGCATAAAAATGGAGGATGAAGAGATATTAAAGAGATGTAAGATGCAAAAAAGGGATATGAAAAATAAAAACAGGTGATGGGCAGTGGTAGATGCAAAAATGGAAAAAAATAGGGATGAATAAAAGGGAAACGAGATGAAGATTTCTGGAAGAAGATAAGAATTAGAGCAGAGCATATAGGTAAACAAGAGATGTGGGTTAGTTTGGAGAACAAAACATGCTTGCACTTTACAGAGACATTACAAGGGAGTAGGGTAGGAAGAAATATGTAGAGCAATGCAATAAAGGAGAAAGGGCGAAAACTGCATGGATGAGAACAGGTGCAATATATCTAAAGGTCTATGGGAAGCAAAACGAGGGATATGTGAATTATGTGGCAAAGAAGAAAGCTCAGATCATTATACGACAAAATGTAAAGAGCTAGATAAATGGAGGAAAGAAATATGGGATAACATTAGTAAAAATCTGATGTGTTGCACTCACATGACTTTCTCTACTCTTGTACTAACCATTCTTACAAACTCTTATTCCTCTATCTTCTTTGTGTTAGTTGAGAAACATTTGCAGAAATTACCTTATTGCTCGTTTTCTTGCACGTGCAATGGAAATATGGGAATACAGTAGGCTTTGAGCGATAGTCAAATCTTTTAAAGCTTTCAAATTCCATTTTCTTTGCATGGCTAACATATAAAAAATGAATAGCAATGTTCCATTTGACAGAGGTTCTCCAAAACTTACACAAATAACGATGAATATCTCTGAAATGGTTCACTCTACAAAAAAATTTATTTGAACATAAGTTATGTGTTTTAGCAAGATCTACATATTTTGTATAGTAAGATTTGGTCTATCTCTTATGTTTCACCAGTTATACAAAAGTCATCCAGAGTAAATACCACTACAGGGCCTATAGCAAAAAAATTCAAGGTATACATTTTATTTGTCATATATATAAATATATATAAATATCCCAAACAAATGGCATTTTAATCAAAATAGTTAAGAGCCATTTTCAAGAAAATCAAAATTTTCAAAAAATTTTCCGTGTAAAGGGTAGTTTAGGATGGAGCAATTTTCTTGTGTTGCACTCTTGAAAGACATTAAGCTTAAATACCAACTTTAGTTTATAACCAACTTTTCGTTTCTGAGTTATGCTGTTTACAGACAGACGCACGTACACATGCATGCATGCACACACACACACACACACACACCTTTTTCTAAAAATGTTTTTTTGTTTTTATTTCGGGGGCCTCAAAACATATTTCCATTGAAATCTTGACACTGAATTTTTGGGTGGAATACAATACTTCATCTAGTTTACTATACATAATAAAGAAAGTAAAAATAGGCAGTAAATAAAAAATAATAAAGAATTTTCTTGTAAAAGGTGGTTTGGGGTAGAGAAATTTTCTTGGAAAACTTAGTGTTGCATCCCTGGAAGATGATAAACTTAAATATCAAGTTTGGTGGCAATTAACTGTTCTCGATGTTGTCTGATGCTAGCTTTCTAATCTCTTTCCTACTCACAGCTATAACTGCCATTGATTGACCTTATACTTGGTTAAAGTATGAAGGCCAGGATTTAAATTACCTACAGCACTGTAAGTCACCATTAGGGTATCTTATCTCATAGGAATTTGAGACCTCCTTATGGTTTACTGGTAAAAAAATGTGTCAGTTGGAGAATTTAATATTATGCCAGCATGTTGCCATGGTGGCTCAGGAGACCAAATGGTCTTAGGTGGAGACTGAAAGAGCTATGGTTTAATCCCAGCTATGGCATTGAATTTTTCAGTCTAATAATATCTTTCCAATCAAGTTTGGTATTTAACTATCTTTTTATCTTTCAGATATGCTGTTCATAGATACACAGTTGTACAAAGTGATGCACAACGCCTTTTTTTTTAAATTCAGGGGACTTCAAAAGCTTTTTAAACAAAAAGATAAATATCATCTCTTAACTCACTTGTTCTACAGTATTAATGAATTCCTGATTACACTTTTTCCTAAATTAAATTTAAGCTTCTGTTAAATTGT
This sequence comes from Tenodera sinensis, assembly GCA_030765045.1. Taxonomy (NCBI): domain Eukaryota; kingdom Metazoa; phylum Arthropoda; class Insecta; order Mantodea; family Mantidae; genus Tenodera; species Tenodera sinensis. Next base: position 19,153,602 of record CM060971.1, on the reverse strand, counting down.
TCATATTAATTGTAAGTTGTATACTACAGAAATGTATGTTGTTATTTGATGAAACCTTTGAATTTTTGTAACTCTTTTGGTGAATAAATATCTTATCTTATCCTGTCTCAAATTGTATATTTCCAATGAAATCTCCATATCAAATTTGTTAGTACAGAAAGACCCAAAAACATCTGAACTGCTGTGCGGTGCTTTGTCACTGCACAAACAGAAACAAGGTCATGCAATTGACTTGTTTTTCTCTGCTCTGAAAGTGCAGTATTGAGGTGATGTAAGGTTGAGTTATTACCAGTGTGCTTTATTATTTAGTCCTGTACTTAGTCACAAAGTGTATTATGACTCATCTACTGCACAGTGTGTATTTATTTATGATTTGTATGAGTTAACTCAGTTCGCCAAGTTAAAGTGCCATTTGCGGAAAGATTTCCAGATGATTTACGATTTCTATTTTTGGGTTAACTTAAAGTGTACAAGACAAACGCACACATCCTGGAAGAATTAAAACTTAACATTTGCCAGGAAATTGCCAGCATTTCTCAACGTGAACTAGGCGAGTGTTGGATAGTTTCCTAAAGAGGTGTCAAAAATGTATGGACGACAGTAGTCAGTTTCAGCATCTCCTTTAATAATATTGGTAGGTAAAGTCTTTAAAAGTAGTTTTCAAAATGTTAGATGGTTTCATCCACGCTGTTCTATGACAGTGCAGTCAACGACAAGCGCAGAGAATGCGTACAGGCAAAACACAGTGCAGCCGGTTCAGAGTCTTTTGGATCAGCCTTTACATTGAATGCAATAATTCCTCTGCTTATTATAGCTAAATAGAAGGGAATGTAAATGTAACATATAACTGACACCTGTTATATGACAGTAAGAACAGAAGAGTTCTATTACAATGTCTTACAGATAACCAATTACCAGACTTGAAGTTGCAATCTAAGACCACCAAAAGGATTACAGTACAATTAAACAATCGTAATTAAATAATTAACTGTCCAGTAGAAAATGAGTCAACTTACCGCTATCAATTGTTTGTGCAACAGGATCTTTTGGGTCAATCCACCACACTGGGAGGTTTATTGGCGTGCCATATGCTGCTTTTCTCTTTGCAAGTTTTATGATTTTATCAGAATACTGGTAATGTAATGCTGTAAACTTCTTGGAAATCTCCACAGTCTGTGAACACAGTAAATACATGCATCTTGAAGTTCACTTCGAAAACTTATCAGAATTATTCTTTATTTACCCTCTACCCCAGAGTAGTAAACACAACTAATCCCAACATATCCTTTAGAGTGATGTACCAAAATGTTCAACATATAGCTAGCAAGATAGATTTACTTGAAGCTACTCTAGGTAATACTAATCCACATATGGTAATCTTTTCTGAGCATGGTTTAAATGAGGTGGCGTAGGGAAGTGGCAACCCCAGTGTCCAGCCTCCTGAGTATTGGTGGGAAAACCAAAACCTTTTGAGGTTGGAAGGAAATGCCCAATCCCCACCTCAAGAACTGAGGATCCACCCAAGTACCCTGTGGTAAAACAGGGACCTTAAGTAAAGTCAGATTCAAAAGGAAAATGTGAGCCTCACAAAGGGACCCGAGGTATACCCCTGATAGGTATAAAGCTTTTTAATGCACTGCCGAACAGAATATGTAACCTAAGTCTTCAAGCATTTAAGAATAGAGTTTATACATGGCTAGTAGAAAATCCTGTATATGATATGCATGAATTTGAAGAGCTGGACAAGAATAATATATGATTTGAAATTTTTAGCCGTAAGTGACGAAGTCTATTGTAAATTGTGTATTTACTTAATGACTTAATAATAAATTGTAAATTGTAAATTGATGTCACAATACTGGTAGAATAGGTAAGTTAAAGAAGAAGTGGTTTAAATGAGGAACAAATACATTTTTTTTCCAACTAAATGTTGAGGGTCAACAATTACCAGAAACAAAGGAAGCAAAGTATTTGGGAGTTATATTTGATACCAAACTTACATGAACCAAGCAAGTAGAAACTGTAATACAAAGAGCAGAAAGGCACTTTTCACTGTTAAAATGTCTAACAGGAAACACAACATACAATGTATATATATTATTTACCATTATTTACTTACTGCAGTGAAGTTCTTGTACCAGCAAATAAATAAAATCTTTCAAAACCAAAGTCTGAGACTAATTACAGGTGCTATCAAAATCACACCAATACCAGCTATGGAAATACTAACCAACCAATACCCCATTGAATATGAAATAGAAAAAGCAGCTCTTATTCAACACGAAAAGTTGACCAGACTCCCATTCAATACATGGAACAAGAGAAATTTTACACGTAGGTACACTAAAGACTCAGGAGAGCTTTCTTTCCAAAATTCAAGACATCAAGAAGAATGTATACCTTCCTAATTCAAAGGAAAACTTCATATATAAGGTCAATCTGATACAAGCATAAGACATGACATATTATTTACACCTGACAGAAGAAGTTAAGAAAAGTGATACTCCAACTAGTGTTCTAAAATTATTGGCATTAGAGACAATCCATACTAGATTTCCGGAACACGAATGGCTCCATATTTATACTGATGGATCATTGATATCAAACCGAGATGGAGCAGCGGCTGGAGTCACGTGTCACCTCTTTTCCTATTACAAATCTTTAAGTTATGGAACTACAAACTTTGATGGAGAAATTGAAGCAATTCGAATACAAAATCTTTTGTATAGAATTTCACATTTCCAAAAGTTATTCCCTCAGATTCCAGGGTGGCAATTATAGAAATTACTTCCAAGTTGTCACCAAAAAACCAAACAATTATAGAATGTTGGAAAATCCTTACCCATCTAACAGCACTTCAAAAACACCTAGTCTTCCAATGGATACCAGCTCACTGTGGACTGAGTGGTAATGACAAAGGTGATTTTATAGCAAAAAAGGGTACCAGCAGTGTACAAAAATCTATAGTTAATCTACCATTTTATGCAGCTAAAAGATTAGTCAATTCTGATTTTAAAAAAAATTATTGCAAAATATTACTATGAAAAATCAAAAAAATAAAAGATGGGAACTACCACACATTCAAACAGTAATTCCTGAGTATCCTCGAAAAATGGCAGTTGCAACCTTCAGGTTGATTACAGGACATGATTGTCTGGCAAAACATTTAAACAGAATTGGGATATATTCTTCACCACTCTGTCCTCTATGTGATCTGCAAGAGGAAATGGATCGAGACCACCTTCAAATATGCCCGTCCACTTCTAGTGCCCCATCCATTAGTGAAAAATATTGGAGAGCAAGAGGATTAATGACTTCATTGACAGAAATCCAGCATAGCTAACAACATTTTGCTCAATCACTAGGCTATAAACAGATTGATAATTATTGTCGAAAAGAACATAGAAGTGGTGGAGTAGTTATGTATTTTAAGAAAGATGTACTATGCAGCAAGTTAAACAGGATAGACAAATTTTGTAAAGAAGTGATATTTGAAATAGTAGGTACCAGTATGTTCATTAATGACTGTAAAATGGTCATTTGTGGCATCTATAGATCACCGAACTGCAGGTCATCAGATTTCTTTTTATGTTTCAAATAGTTTCTGAGGTAGATCTTAAGGAAAATCAAGTCATAATAATGGAAGGATCTTCTTTTATTTATTTATTTATTTAATCCTTTAAACCGATTCTGTACATAGTACTTTGATATAGGATATATAAATAATTAAATTTATATATTTACATTAGAATAAAGTCAGTTATACATTTCTAGTCTGTGTTCAACTTATTATATACCACAGATTGAAATATGTCTGTAAAGTGAAGGACATGATACAAAATGACTAGACAAGTTAATGTAATGAGTTGCAGATATTCCTTTGCTGTGTAGAAGCAGGGTTCCTGCAAGAAAGCCTTAAACACATCATAGTTATTTATAATTTTGATATCATTAGGAAGACAATTATAAATCATTGAGCTGGAGTACAATATTTCATTCTTACACATTGTAGTTCTGATTGAGGTTAAGTCCTTATTATGTCTAGTATAATGATTATGGACATTGTTTTGAAAATTAAATCTATTCTTTTTTACAAATAAAACTGTCTCTAATATATAAATATATGCCAATGTAAGTATGCCAAGCTTTCTAAATAATGGCTTACAAGAGGATAACATTTTTTCACCACATATAATTCGAATTGCTTGTTTTTGTTTGATAAATATATCCTTAGCTTCTGGAGAATTTACCCAAAATATGATTCCATATTTAATTATTGAGTGTATGTGTGCATAATAGGCTATTAATAGTATATGAAGGCTGACATTTTGACTTAAAATTCTTAAGGTATAAATATTCCTGCTTAATTTGTTTATTAAATGTTTTATATGAGTTTTCCATTTTAAGTTATTCTGTATACACAAGCCTAAAAAGTTTGTTTGTTTTGTATGAGATCAATTGATTATTTAATTTTACTTCAGGGATATTATCATCATGGTTTGCACTATTAGTAATATGACATTTAAGACAAACTGTTTTGTCAGTGTTTAAAACCAGGTTGTTGTTGTTATCTACCCAATACACCAAATCTTTACTGGCTTGGCTTAGTGAATTATTTAACATTTCATTACTGTTTTCCATTATTAGTAAATTAGTATCATCTGCAAATAGTGAAATGTTATGATCTTGAATGTTATTCATTTAGTTCCTTATTGATCGTCATTACTCTTTATTTTGCTGTATCACTCCGTCTTATCATGCCACTGATAACTATCCTTGCTTTAGGTAACTCTGATTTTATATGATTTATAATGTCCATGGTATCTCCCATGATTTCTTCTGCATATACCCCTGGCTTTATATCGTTAGAACTTGCATGCACCACCAAGGCGTCAGGATTGCATTCTTTTAAATTAATTCTCTCCAGTTGGTGCTTTAGTTCATTTAACTTGATTCCCGGAGAGCACCACACTTCATGTCCACGACTTTTGCACAATTGCCCTGCAAACTTCATCATGGAGTCTCCATCTAAATGTTGAAAATGGAAACAAGGAATTAGGAGATATTCTATGTAGCTTTAACCTTCACGATGTAGAAATAGGGCCCATCCAAATAACAAAACAGTCCTCTAAAACAATAGACCATGTAATAACAAACAGAAATGCATCCAATCTATTACAAACTGGGATTTTCATACTTCTGATTACATAGCTCATTAGAACTGTTAAATGAAACATTCAAAATATTTCAAGAAATAACATCAAACCTGAATTCTGTTTCCAGCAATGTAGAGGAAATACTGAAGAACAAAGAGATGAGTGTAATATCAAAAAATCCTGGATATGAACAGATGTGTACAATTGGAGACATTGTAAAGGAACGCATTACAATTAACTTACATGAATTGCCTTTCACTGTGAACCAGTTAGCATCGCTTAAGTATGCGCCATTTTCAGCCTGTGATGTGGAGAGGAATTTCTCAAGATATAAATCCATCCTCAGAGATAACAGGCATTCTTTCAAGTTTGAAAACTCCCGTCATATGGCTGTTGTGAACTGCAACTCGTCACTTCTTTTGGACAGTGAATCTGAAGCTTCTGCTTTTCAATAATAACTGTGAGTTCAATTTTATTTCCCTCTGTTTATAGTACAGAATATTCCAAACATAAAGTATATTTTAAGTGCATCTTTAGTGGAATATTTTCAAGTTTTTAGAGCATATTTCACAGAGTTTTAGGGCATGAACTTCCAGGCCCCAGTAATAACATATACCTGCAATGACAAAGCAATATAATGCAACTAGTGAAGAAAAGCATGTGTCACTAATATGAAATGAGTGTAGGCGTGCATTATTTGGTTGCCCTCTGCAACATGTAACTGCCGATTAGTCATTCTTAGAGCTAAAGAAATAAATGTATAAAGCTGTTGCTCCAGTAAACAGTCAAGTAAGGTGTAATATTAGATGTTCCAGTCAGGTGGTTGCATAGGTGCATTTGTTCAAAAACTAGAACATTTAAATAAACGTAGAGGTCTCCCAGGCCCTTAGCGGACAACACAGGTTTAAGTACACTTAAGGGGTTTTATGTTTGCTCTTCAGTAAGTGCAGTCATACATAAAAAAATTAACTATTTACTGTAAAATGTTTAGTACAATTTGGCAGAATTGTAGGGAGGTAAGAGAAGAGTGGGGGTATAGGAAAGTGACTAAGGCAAAGGAAGACTAGTGAGAGAGACAACAAAGGAAGTAAGGAATCCGAAAAGGAAAGACGATGTTACACATGAAAAGATAAATATACCGTATTTCATCGCATAACCTTCACACCTTTTATGCTGTCTTCATAGAGTCAAAATACGTTATAACCATTATACGAGTGCAACCATTATGTAAAGAATAAATTACATTTCCCTGTTCATAGTTGAAAAGAAAGATGAGGGGAAGGGAAACAAGTCACATGGACACCGCAATACAAACACCGACTCCAGTAATTACAAAAAAAAAAAAAAAAGATGTGACTCTGGATTTGTTAAATTCGGACTAACCCATTATTTATAAAAGCATCTATGATATCATTGAATTGCATGTGCTTTTTAACTACAGTCTGTATTATTAGACTGTTCAACAAGTCCGTAATTTGGCTAACACCCTTTCTGCAGCTCAATTAGCATTCTGTTGTGCAAATGCAATCACTCTTAGTTTAAAACCTGCTATTATAAGCTCTCTATTTTCCATTCTGGTGTTTCATAAAATAAGCACTTATTAAGATAACTAGAGAAACAAACAGCCATACACAAATGATGGTTATTGATTTGGCACATGCTAACCAAATGGTTCACATGTCTAGCTGCATTCACTGCTCAGTCACATCTGCTAATTCTTGTGCTTTAGGTACTTGACCCAATCAGATTCACTGACGGGCTAGCCACCATCTCGACAGTCAGCAAGCTGATGGCATCGACAATGAGGAATATATTACAGTACACTGCATACTCTGCACTCTTTCTCATGAACCTAACAGGCTGCAGATGGCACATTATTTTTCAGTATTTCTCGATAGTGAACTCTTGGAATATATATTAGTGCGACAATTATGCAGTGAAATGTTCAAGTCCCAATTGCTTGTCTATAAATCAAAATACAACCATTCTGGGATGGTGATGATTCTGCAATGAAATATGGTGCATGTACAATTTTATATCTTTACATAGAGTTGAAGTAGGAATCTTATGCAGAACAGGTAACTAGTATGTTAATTGTATAGATTCAAAATGCCAAGCCCTCTAAGAACAGCCTGTTTAAGTTACTAATAGTAAATAGTTTGTCAGTATAAATGGATACATGGATCTTTTCAGTCCCTTCAGCTTCATGTTAAATGTACTTACCTCATTATCAAAGTCCCATGGTGTGTATGAAAATTGTATGCTTGGCATAAAAGTGTTTGCCTGCAGCCATCGGATGAAGAGTTCCTTGGTGGGACGGTGACGGTACCCATTGCCTCCAACCATATCTGGAAGAACGAAGGAATACCCCAGGATATTCAGCGTAAGTAGTGAAGCGATCAAAGCTTGCAAGCCATTATTACTGCCCCATACAGAATCTTTGTCGGCCATGCGGACGAAGAGAACTTCTCTCTGGTTCCTACTCACAACACGCACCTCGGACAGCTTACCAAACTCTGCAGCCTTTCGCACATAGGTTTTGGTAAATGAATTTGGTTGCCCTCGTACAGGTCCTGCAAGGTGGCCTACGTGTGGTGAACCAGGTAAGTAAGATGCTTCACCTGCATCAAATTTGAAACCATCAATTCCAAATTTTTCTTTAAGACTGTGCAGCCTGTGCATCCACCATTCACTGCCCTCGGGGTTTGTGAAGTTAATCAGTCCTCCTATTCCATTCCACCAGAAAGTGAGCTCATGATCACCTTTAAGACTATGGGCCAAGTAACCATGTTCTTTGGCTACCTGGAATGCTGGACACAACGCATTAATAAATGGATGTGTCCAAAGAGTAATACGAAAACCTCTGGTTCTAAGGGCACGTATCATATTCTTAGGGTTTCTGAAGGTTCTACGGTTAAATATAGTCTCTCCATAGCAGGGTTCCCAACTGTCATCCAACTCCAACTGGCTCTTATTAAAACCAAAGTGTTTAATCTCATCAGCATATTTTACAACAGTGAATGTATCAATATTTCTTTTGTAACGGGCCCATGTTGACCAAATAGGATGAATAAACATTTTGCGATCAGGTATGCTATGGGGAAGCCCTAGAAACTTTCTTGTGGCTATCATATGAGTAGCCACTGGATCAGATCCAGAACAGATGAAATAGTTTAACGTAATTGTTCCAGAAGGATCAGGAAGGTAGGGGGGTCTAATGGCAGCCACCAGGCACAAATGTGATGCATTTTGGGAAAAGAAAAGAGGTACACCATCTGCCACATAGACTGCACGACCATATGAAGTCAACCAGTAGGGATCAGCCACTCCATCATTACCACCCATACCAGTAACCATGGGGGCATTTTCATGGATGTTGAGCTGCGATGGCCAATACAATGTTGCGGAGAGAGGCCCTCCATAAAGCTGCTCGCCGGACTGCAATGCTAAACATGCCTGAGTCTCTGCAGCCTCCACAGTGATGACGTGATGGTGACACGCTACTGCGCCAGCCAGACCACCAACGTTCCTCACTTCAAGTGAAGCAGGCTCGCTGCTGCCTTCTGCTTTCCACTTAACACAAAGGTCCAAGTGCTCATCTTCACACACTTCTGGGTTGCCCATATCCTTTGAGAAGCTCACATTTATGCTCCACAGAGGCTTCCTGCTAACTGTAAATAACATCAAACACAATAAGGATACAAGTTTCAAGTGTTTCTCCAAAAATATTAATACGAGGGCTGTCCATAAAATACGGTTCCAAATTTTTTTTCACAATGAAAAACATATTTATTGACATTGAATAATACATTTTTGGAAGGCTTAGATTTTTTCCTATTTTTTGACATAATTGCTCTTTTGATCAATGTATTTTTTATATGCCTGCTTCGTAGAACTCTCCCGGCACGTGGCGAAGATAGCTTGAAACAGTTTCTTCCAGTTCCTCTCCAGTTCTGAAATGTGTCTCGTGCAGGTGTTTCTTCAAGTCAGGGAAGAGATGGTAGTCACTTGGGGCTAGGTCTGGGCTGTAAGGAGGGTGTGTGACAGTATCCCATCCAAATTTATTGATGAGATTGGTTGTCACATGGACAATGTGCAGATGAGCGTTGTCCTGGTGGAAATGCACTCCTTTCATGAGCATGCCTCCACCCACCTTGGTATACCCTAAATGATCGGTCAAAATTTTGTGAATGTGGGTCTTGCTGACATCAGGGATCATCTCGCAGATCTCCTGAACCATCGCCCTTTAATCTTTCAGCATTGCTTCTTTCACTTTCACAATCATGACGTCTGAAACCGATGGCCATCCAGAACGCTGGTAGTCCTGGACCTCTGTACGTCTGTGTTTGAATTCTCTGCACCATTTGCGCATGTGTTGTATGCTCATACACTGCTCTCCATACAGTTCACACAGTTGGGAATGAATGTCCACCGGTGCAGTCTTTTTGCACACAAAAAATACATTACAAAGCATAATTAGCACCTGGCAGAAGAAGCGAGTGGAAGCTCCATTTCTAACTGCTGCCAAGCAAAGAAACTACATGCCAGTGTTGCCAGATCTCCTGTAACAGCATTCCTCAAGACTGCAGAAATTTGGGAGCCTTATTTTATGGACAACTCTCGTAATAAACTCTTGCACTCACATGACTTTCTTTACACTTATACAAACTATTCTTACAAATGCTTATTTCTTCAACAGGTATTTGTAAGGTTACATTTAGACTAAAGATGTACATCTTTCTACATAGAATATTAACACAAGTTGACATAATTTATTGATTTTTCATAGATGTGCGAGTATCTTTTACTTTATTCTATTATTGCATTACATTTTTAACTGTGCAGTAAAATTATAAATTGATAAAAGCTAATCAAAGCAATATGTGTAGTGCTTATTCAATTAAGTTTTAATTTATGATGCTTTTAATTGAAGAATGTTTTGAGGGACCTAGGAAAGTTATACATTCACCACTGATGATGCTTGCCACAGCTGCAAATGAAATGTCTGGGAGAGGAATGAAGGGGTCCAGTGGTCCACAGCCTCTTAGCCCGGAAGCATATTTTACTAATTATGACTTCAGCTGTGAAAGCTTTCGTTTATTTGTTACAATGTCATTTATATATTTTCTAAATCACTATTACTCCTTCCCTTCTTTTACAGTCCATCCATTTGATTTTGACCTTATTTAAAAACTGACCTAAATTTCTGTTTAAACTCTTACCTAAGCTAATTCTCCTGTTCATCTCTGTCGGTGCTCATTTTTTCCACCACATCTCAGTTTCCTTGCAATCATAAACTACATGCTCTACATCCTCTTTTCCTCCACACAATGGACACTCAACCTTCACGTGGGTAGCCATTTCTTTGACCTCTTAATCTCCATGTCCCTGCTCTTAACCATGCTATCCCCTTTCTTTCTTCATCGCTCGTGTTATCTATATACTTCTCTCTTTCCAAACTATCTTTTATTGGTACATAGAAAGTGAGTGATCTTCTCTCTGCTAATTGGTTAAACAGTTTTTGAATCTCTATGTCTTCAAGTCTTTTTCAAACTCCTTTCCAAAAACATTTGTAATTAGTCTCTCTCCTTCTCCAAATATTACCCATACCATTATTTTCCAAATTATTTTGTAGATTACGTGCCCATCCTGTTTTTGGTAAGCTTACTTCTTGGAATTTCAAACATTGTTTCAATATATTCTCCTCATCGATATTTAAAATCCTATACCAATATTTTAAGGCTCTTTCTATAACCAACCCTTTTCTTGTTACTCTACCCATTTCAATTTGAGCTACCTCATCTGCAGCTGATATTGGCAACCCTTACAAAACATCCTACGTACACAGTCAATAACTTACCATTCATTTTCAAGTCCCCATATTTCACTACCATATAACATTCGTGCCTCACCTCAACCACCAAGTTATACACCCTTTCCAACCATTTCACCTCCATTTCAGGCATTTTATATAAGCATCCTCTCACATGTCATTGCTACCGACGTTATGTTAGGTATGTTATTTTAGCTCCGGGTTTTGAATAGTTTTCTATTGTGATTTTAAATGTCAGATTTAATGTGGTACAAAGTAATGAGACTTCAGCACACATACTGAAGGTCATATTTCCCTTGGAGCTTAAACAAATTGTAGAAAGCTTGTATAAAAATTATTTGTTGCTAGTGTATTTTCGTGGTCTTCAAAGAGACATACAAAAATTAACTTTAAAAATATCTATGCTAATATTATCCTTCAGGATGTAAGAGAAATTACACCAAATTATTAACTAATACTGGAGAACGTGCTTTCTTACCATGTCGAGGAGGCCACAGTGAAATTTTTGCAGCAGATCTTGTTGCTAAAAGCTTGAAACTTGATCTTTGTGATGCAGGAGGTGCAATCATAAGTGTCCGTATTCCTGCTAGCACTATAAGTGCTCCAAATAAGACCACTGTAAAAGAAACAAGCAACATAAAATATCTCTGACAACATAGAGTCAATGTTATGGAATCCACATCCACCCAACACTGCACTTTCATTCCGCAGCATCTATCTTCTTCCAACTTTCTACTTTCCTTATATAATTTTCTTCATAAATTCTTATATAAATTAATTTTTATTACTTTCTCTACCATGTAACTAGTAGGTGGAGGAAGTATTCCATTTCACACAACAATTAGATGTCTAGATTTCAATGAAAATACGTTTTGAAGTCCTTTGAATAAAAGAATATTTTAATATACCTGTGAGTGAGTGATTGAGTGAGTGACTGAGTGAGTGAATATGAATTTATTGAGTACCAAAGCATATACATGTTGGGCTGCCCATGAACTTTGGCCCTAGCACCTCTGTCATGTGCCAGCCCTCTGTGATTTAATTTTTGACATGTGCTGTTTATTCTTTGACTTCCGACTTTGTTCTAACCTGTCTTTTTAACTTTCATCTTTTTGATTCACTCATTTTCACCAAATTCTCTTGTACTTTCTTTTCCCTAAGATCATTATTATTTTAGATTACTTATTCCATTCTAAAATGTATTTTCCCCCTCATTTTTCTTGTGTTTCCTGATCATTTGATAATAATTTCCTACACCTTACTTATTCACTTCCTTCTTACCTCTGTATCACTTCCACTTCCTTTCCTCACTTACTTTCACTTTTCTTTAAAATGCCAAATTGACATTAACCCTAAACTTTTATTTCCATCCCTCCTACTACCCCTGAACACAGTTCACTTGATCACTTGTGCTTTCTTGTCACACGTCGTGGAGCACCATTTTTATCCCTTTTTTTCCTTTGGCTTCCTATATATTAACACATGTTCATTATCTGATATCCACTTTTTTGATTCAATCTCTTTCCAATTATGAGCTGGACTTTGCACCCCTCTCCCGTTTCAATCTATCCACATACGTAATAACTGTCTCTCTTCGTCTCATTCCACTTCATCATATCCCAACTGTTCTAGTTCACCCGGTTTACTTCTACTTGACTTTGAAATTGCCCCTTCGTTGTTTGAATAACTTGCACTAGCATCCTCGCCTCCACTCACACTTGCTCGGTCTGCTCGCAACATTTCCAATTCCCCACCGCCATCTTTTTTCTCCGATGAATTAATGTCATTAATCATAGCTTCTGTCTTCTCCTTCTCTGTCACCTTGTCGCTTGCTAATTTCCTGTTGTTTTTTTTTTCTCTCACATCTGTCCTTAAGTTGAAGCATCTTCCCCATCTCAGCAAATCTTCCAAATGCGATACGGCTGACTTATTAATTTTCTGTGTTTCCTGACTTGTCACTTCTTGAATTTCTGCTACTATGTCTGTTAATTCATTCTTTTCCTCTGCAATTTGTCCATCTGTCCAAAATTTTAAACCTCTTATGTATGCATGTTTCTCATCTTTTGCTCGCCTTCTCTGTTCTATTAACTTCTTCATTTGCTGCCTCTGGCTATATGATAAGTCTTTGTTAATAAAGATGTTTGTTCCTTTCAGTTTTTTTGGTCTGTTTCAGTATGTGGTAGGTTGTATATGTACTTGTAAATTTTGCTAGAATGTTCCTTCTACCATTTCTTCTTCTGAATCTAAATGCTTCACGTATTTCATAGTTACTAGTGGTCATCTGAAGCTTCTTCTCCAACACTTTCTTTATCTCTTGCCTTGGATCAAAGCACATCTTTTCTTCTATTCCGACAAATACCAAGTTATGTTCTAAAGTGAGAACAAATTAGAAACTAAAAACTTCACTTATCTTAGTAATGTTGCAAGTTCTTTTTGCACAAACTGACTCGAGTTTCAAGTTGTCTCCAACGCATTCTCAAAGCTATACAAACAAATTCGTTACCAAAGCTACAATCATTTTTTTCTGAAAACAAATACTGATATTCATTTTTATTTACCAATCTCTGAAAACAAAAATTTATAAATACAATGTATAGAAGGTAATTCGAAGTTCATAACACGGTTCCTGTTTTTCAAAATAAAATTTTTTTCCCAAACCATTAAATCTATAGGTCCACTTAATTGTTTTAATAATTTAACCTCTGGATTAATTTCATGATTAATTTCAAGGACCAATAACTATACCATAATATTTTGAATTCGTCCTAATATATTGATCAGGATCTTCAAGATAAAATATGACTAAGCTAAATTTATCAATGTAAAGGAATCTTTCAACGTCATTTTCACCAACTTAGTTGTCTCATTGACTTGAAAATTTGCACACGTGTTGAGGATCAACAGCAATGAAATGATATCATGACTTTGTCCTAATGTCTTGGCAAGGATCATCAGGACAACAAAATTACCTACATAAATTTATCAATGTAACAATCTTTCGACATAATTTTCACCAACTTAACTGTCTGATTGACTTGAAAATTTGCACACAGGTTAAGGACCAAAAGGTCGAGGGTTTAAATTCGGCCCAGACCGATGGTTTTTGGCGGCACTGTGGCCGAGCAGTTAGCGCACTCGCCTACCACCTAGGTGGCCCGGGTTCAATCCCAGGGACCTGCATGTGGTACTCGTGGTGGACGAAGTGGCGTCAGGGTGGGTTTTCTCCAGGTGCTTCGGTTTCCCCAGCCACTCATTCCACCAATTACTCCATTATCACCTTTCCAATCATCCATTTTGCCTGCATTTCATATCATCCTCTTCCTCACTCTCATACCTGGTGCTTGGCTGACCACCCGCTTCCAGGTCTTCACTCTGTCTGGTCCATAGGTTCCTGTGCTCCCCGACAAGGTCTTTCATTGAATTTGAATCAAAACTCACATGCGACCTACTTTTGGAATATGCAGAAATGTAGTTTTGAAAAAAAACAGGCTTTTATATAGGAATATGCTGTGTACGTTAAGGGAAGAGCACTATTTGAAAGGGTCATAATCACCATATGAAGTGGAGGATATGAAAAATGTTAGCTGATCCAGATGCACAGGAGTTCCAGGAACATTTTAATGTAAAAAACAATTTTTGACTTTTTGACCAGTTTTGACCAAAATTTCACTCCCAGTGTCCCTAGCCCATTGACGGCTAGGTAATTTGGGCCCAACTGATATTTGTAGGTGGCCATTTAACCGTATAGTTAATCTGTGTACTGCAAACTTAAAAACAAGAAATCAATTAACAACTGCAAGGACTGTAACCTTCAGGTCGATTACAGGACATGATTGTCTGGCAAAACATTTAAACAGAATTGTGATATGTTCTTCACCACTCTGTCCTCTATGTGATCTGCAAGAGGAAATGGACCGAGAAAACCTTCAAATATGCCCGATCGCTTCTAGCGCCCCATCCATCAATAACATTGGAAAAAACTGGATTAATGACTTCATTACCAGAAATCCAGCATTAGCTAACAATAACAAATGTTATTCTTTTGGCAACTACTAAACTTGTAAAACAACAATTTATACTGATATTATCACCATCTGTATAAAACTAATACAAACAAGATAAATATTGAAATATCATTCAAACATATCCTGATGTAGTAAATGGATTATATTCTTAAGTTTTCTAAAAACTGTTTATTTCACAATGAAACCAATTTATCTGCACTTTCAAGATACTGGTACTGTTCTGGCAACAGGAAAGTTTAGGACAATAAGTAGGTGCCTATCAAACTTTTATTGATGTAGGTTACTTCGGAGGTTGACTATGGTATCAAGCTACATGTGATTTTTAATGGTTAATTCTTTTTGGTGTTGGCATAATTCCAATAGTCATATTTTAACAACTTATGGCAGCAATCCAGTCTGAATGTTTTGAAACTGTTAACAATAACATAATCAGCTGATTTGTGACGTCACAATGACATACCTGCCCATGCCAACGTTGAGCATAAGCGGCGACAAGAGTCTGGCCTTGGGGAATCTTCCTGTTGGTTTTTCATCAGGACATGTTCATCGTTGGGGCGTAGCTCTTTGGACGAAGGTTCCATGCTTTATTTCGCATTAGTAAACAGCAGCACTGCACGCTTATCCGAACATCTGACGGCTCTAGCGCGGAAGCAACTCGTGACTAATCGATTCTTATCCGACTGTGTCCGAAGTTTATCCGATCGTAATGTTATCTTACAACATAATTTTGGTATGTTTATTCCGATATGAAGTATTCAGATGCACTATACTTTGGCGGACTAAACGTATAGAATATGAAACTAGAGTTCTACAGTGGCACAGTAGGGGAAAATATTACTATAAATATTTTCATCTACGCTGCAGAACGAATAAATACAAACTATTTCATAAGATTATATATCAAAAGGTTCGACCGCTATGGGCCATTTTTATGTAATTTTAAAATACGGGACATTTCAGTACTTTAAACCAGCCCAATAAAGTTAGGGAACTTTCCAATCCACGTCTTCACTCTTTTGTACTTTGTAATTTTAATATAATAACAACTTAAACATAATGATATATGCATTATAATTAATTGTTTTAAATTTTAAATGTTTATGATTACTGTTACAGGGAAAATAATTTATTCATATTTTTTTGGTGTTCAGTAACTTCTGATTGTTACTGATTTTAATTTACGAAAAATGCGCTAGAGAAAGATCACTAAACCCATGTGTTTATGATAAACACTAAACATTTTATGCTTTGCTTTCTTCGCGCATTCAGAAATTTTACTAATTTTTCCCACTAAATAAATACTTAAATCACGCCAAGTGCAATAATTAAATCGCTAGTTTGGTAACCTACTTCACTTATCTCATCTCTTCAAATTCTATCAATAGAGTGCTCTGCAGCAGCTTGTCAGCTAGCCAACTTCACAAACTGGAGTTCATTCAGGGATGAAAACATACCGCTGGCGAGAAAAGTGACAGCCTGATAGCACAGGAAGCAATCCAGCAAAAATGGCGTTAAAAGCACTTGTGGGGCAGAGTAAGTACCGTCATTTGTATTATAATTTAGTAAAGTTTGGACATTTGTTAACTGTAGTACAATGCGAAATAGCTTCTCATGTCAAAGATATACGATTTAATGCTATAGTAACATTTATGCATCCATGACAGAAAGTGAACAAAAGGGGGTGTTGGTCATTATCTGACAGTGACTCACAGTTAAAGATATATTTGACAAACATTGTTGTTTTCGTAAATATATTGGTTGCTAAAGTACATAAGATGTATTTTCAGTTTAGTCTAGTTTAATCGAAACGTTTATAAATTGTGAACTCTGAAGTTTGCCAAGCAGGCGCGTAAGCTTGGTTATAAGGAAGATAAAGTATTTTTATAAGCTAAAAAAATTGCTGAAATTGTTTGGAAATTGAGATTAATGTTACATAACTTCTCTTTGCTCATGGTGGTCTCGAAAGAGCGTTATGAAATACAATCTAAATTACTGGAACAATGTTAAGGCCTGTGTAAACTTTTGACAGTTACTAGAAGCGGCATACTGTTAAACTTTTGGCAGGTTAGAGTACCAGGGAAAGAAATAAAACTAAGACTCCAAAATCCATTGTCAAATATCGCTCATAGAAATGGTGTGCATAATAGGGTTACATGTGTTCTAGGGACATTGCTCGATTCTCAGTCCAGTAAAGTTACATGTGTTTATGGTTTTTCTTAATTGGTACTTTTACGTTAACTCCGTAACTTAAAACATAGATTAGTTTGTAAGCTATACGCTTTCTGGGTGCTCATTTGACCGTTTAATTCACCCTGTTTATCTGTGGCAATAAAAATGTGTATTGAAGTACGAAGAGAAAAGAAATATTACCTTTTGAGCTCTGCAGAAACGTTTGGCATTTTGTCTACATATTTCTCATAATTTATAAAATAACTATAACTTGGTTACTGCGTGGAAATTAATTTCTACAATTGGAATGTAAGAAATGTGACAGAAACCTCAAATAGTTTTATGTAATGTGGGGAGTATGTCAGTGCTTTTGGCCGTATTTGAGAAAATCCTTGATTTGCTTGAGAAAAGGAACATTTGTTTTAATAAGGAGAGTGGGATTAAGTTAATATTACAAAGTAAATTGGAGAACTATAACATTGTCGCGATGCGGACAAGTGAATACTTGTGATCGATATCTTGAGAGATGCAGAGGTTGGCAATTGGCCAAGTGACGTCATTCGTAGGTTACCATCCTTTGGTTACCATTTTGATCAATATGTCGAAACACGAGGTATAAGGAAAGAATTTCGTATGCTTAGGTGTCAGATTTTTATCGTTTTATACGCATTGAATATCTGACAAAACTTAAATATACAATGCTTTCACGTTTTAAAGTGGAAACGTAATTTTAGTCAATAATAATCATAATAGTAATAATGATGATGATAATAATAATAATAATAATAATAATAATAATAATAATAATAATAATAATAATAATAATTTTCTGTATTGCATACTCGAACACGATATTGTGTGTGCAAGCATCAGCGTCGGTCCGGGGGGGGGGGGGCACATGTTGGAAGTTTACAGTCAGATAATGTTTCATTATTTTGCTGTCAAAAGTTATTTGTTGCCGACAACCGTATTAATTTGTGCTAAATAAAAATTGTTTTTTTACATCAGAAGTAAAATAATAGTTTAATAGTCAGTAATTGATTCCACATTAAATTCATTAACTTCGCGACGCCCATGTGTGCATGATTTGTTGGGACCTGTCTGCGGGGAAGGACATTTTCTGGTTATTATACTGCAACAAGATTTAGAAAGAAAAAATGTTCAGAAGATGACTCATACGGGTTGCCGCCCAGGTATGTTGGATGGCAATCGACACAGCTTACAAAAGATCTTTTAAAACCTGGATAGTGATAAACTTTATGAAACGTGAAAGTTAAACACCTTGGATTATGGAGTTATTTTATGTGGATTTAATTTCAACTTATGCGTTAGCCAATGCCAATGTTTTCCTTCCCGTTAGCTACATTGAGTTTGACGCCACGTGCCAACTTGAACCTGTCGGTGTGAAGCAGTAGCAAGAAGCAAATTACCAAAGCCATTCCCGTTAAGTGTTTCCTAATTAGAACTTTAGTTGAGCACCATTTCTTAATGCAACGTGTTCAGGGTGTGAAGTTAGGACATACTGCTAAACTAAATCACGATGAACTTTATGTAACCAAACGTAAGTGGTACTATGTGTAGTGAGAAGGGCATTAAACGCTATAATCTGTCTCTTGGTATAAACACATGGGAGGGGAGGAAGAAAGAGACAGTAACGAAAAGCTCTTAACCCGCTTCTTGGTGGAGGGAGGTTCTTGGGGATTCTAATATTTTTTTATCGTACAATAACCGACTCTATGAACACTTATGAATTTCCCTCCACCAATTAGCAGCCTTAGGTTCCGTTACAGTGTCACCGCCTCTCTTTCTCCCCTCCCATGCGTTCACAAAGGGTCGTTCTAGTTTGAGACAGATTATACAAAAAATAAATACAGGGATAATGTAATGTGCTAGTCCAATATAGTCAATAGGTTTGACTTAACGTAACTTAAGATTTATAAATACCAATCTTTTTTTAGTTAGGTTAAGTTGAAGTCGGTGATAATTCGCACCAATTGGCGTGAAGCAGTGACATGAGTCTTGAGATAAAACTACAGTGGAATCCCGATAACTCGACCTAATGTGGACTGAGAGTCTGTCGCGTTACCGAAATGTCGAGTTTTAGGGAATACGGGGTGTGTTGTTCATAGCTCGTCACATAATACTGCAAATTTACATGTTTTAGGGTAATATAGGGCTCAGAAAAGTTGAACATATCCTAAACATTATAACTGTAAAAGTAAATTTAAAAATCTGATGTGTTGCACTCACGTGACTTTCTCTACTCTTGTACTAACCATTATTACAAACTCTTTTATTCCTATATCTTCTTCGTGTTAGTTGAGATAAACATTTGTACAAATTATCTTATTGCTTATTTCCTTATAGGTACAAGGGGAATATTAGAATACAGTAGGCTTTGTGCGATAGTCAAATGTTTTAAAGCTTTGAGATTCCGTTCTCTTTGCACACTTAACATATAAAAAAATGAACGATGATCCATTTCACGAATGTTTTAAGTTTTCCGAAACTCACACACATAACAAGGAATATCTCCGAAATGGTTCACTCTACAAAAAAATTATTTAGACATAAATTGTGTATATTAGCGTGATATACATTTTTTTTGTACAGTAAGCTTTTGTTCAAAAGTCATCCAGAATAAACAGCACTACATAGATAGCCAGAAAATAAAAAATTTCGAAAAATTGTCCATATAATGGGTAGTTCATGGTGGTGCTATTTTCTTCAAAATCTTCGTGTCGCATCCTTGAAAGACGTTAAAGTTAAATACCAACTTTAGTTTTTAACCGACTTTTCGTTTTTGAGTTATGCTGTACACACACGCGCGCGCGCGCGCGGACCTTTTTCTAAAAATGCTTTCTTTGGATTCAGGGGTTCTCAAAACGTATTTCCGGTGAAATCTCGACATTGAATTTTTGGGTGGAATACAATACTTCCTCTACTTTAGTATACGTAGAAGAGAAAGTAAAAATACTCGTACATACGTACTTGCATAGAATTTCGAGTACTTTGTAGGGAAAAGTCTTGCGATGCTAGTCTGTTTCTCACACTTATTTCTTCGCCTTACAGCTTCATTGTGTAGACTTTAGATAAATAAAATGTCCACAGCGGATGCACCTTGTTCCTCCAAACAACAGAGCATTGCTTCAGTCCTTCACTGTGACACATATTTTTACTTTTTCCATTATCTTCCTTTTCTTCTTCCCCTGAGCCCATTTCGTTTTTGTCTTCGTTCTCTTTCACTAGTGGAAGTTTCAGAGTCTCCTAAAAGTTCAGTTTTCATCGTGCTCCATTGTCCGACATCAACATCAGTATCAGCTTCACAGACTGCTAGTCCACTATTTCACAATTTTCTGATTCGACCTTACTTTCTGAATGATCCAGCAACTTTCTCGATTTAATTCCAAGATTCTGTAATCCAGCATATCATGTGGCGTCTATTCTCCATTGCTAAAACAAGAGATGAAAGAAGTTTGTGTCAGTGCTGCTAAAATTCCTTGATCCATTGGTTGACATACTGAAGTCACGTTTGGAGGGAGAAACATGGTTCTTATTTTTCCATCCCGTAAATGTTCCACATCAACAGGGAATGAAGCATTGTGCAGAACAAGAAGTACTTTCCTTGGCAAGTTTTCGGTTTTAGAAATGTTTCGACTGAAGGAACGAACTGCTGGAAAAACCAGTCTTTAAAAATGGCCCCATTGATCCATGCATTTGTTTGATTTCTGGACCAAAGAGGGAGATCATAATAGGTGTCAGTCCCATTAGCACACCTTGTTATGTTTCTAAACGCCCGCGGATTTTTTTATGGCCTATGAGCACAAGTTTCAGCTTATGATTGCTGCAGAACAAGACTAACCCTCACCTTACTTCTCTTACAGCCTGGGGCCCATTTTTCATTCCTGGATGTAAGGGTTTTGGGAGGCAGTATTCGAAAATTCAGACCAGGTCACAGTTGTAAATTTGTTCTCCAGATATGCCCTCCTTATCGAGTAGGGCGTGGAAATTTTCCTTGTATTTACACTTTCAAGGATAGCAGATAGCTTTTCGCCACAAACATTTGTCTGATGCCATAACGCTTCTTCTTCCGTCTGGCCAGCCAGCCAACACCAGCAGTAAATTCAGGCTCTCGAAATGCCTCATAGAATTTGAGACATTTCTTTTGCACAAATGGTTCTAGAAATGGGTGTTCCCTTTGCTACCTAGAACATAAATAAGGCGCCTCACTCACTTTCTCATGTTTATAAGTTTTCATACTCTTCCTTTCCTTTAAACTATCAGTGCACGCCCTTTTCACACACAAAGACTCGATTTCGGACTTTTTCCCCCCACCCTATTATTGTACTTCGTCCCACTCCTAAATCCATGGCAATTTTATTAATATATTCCCCTTTGTCCAGTCTGTTTAACGCATCCAACTTAATTTCCATTGTCGTGTTAACTTGTCTTCTCGTTCGACATTTTCGTTGATGCAGACACAATTCAACACAACACTAACAGTAAGCTTGAAATCTTGGAAGCTGCAATGTAACCAGAAATACGTAACTGAAAGTTTAGCTTACCATGTATACAGATATTTTGTACACGTGGCGAATGATCGTGCGTGAATGTACGTGAGTGACATGCAAATTGGCGTGAGTAATGTCTCTGTTTACTTCCTTGAAATAAACAAGACCCTGCCGATGCGAGTGGTGATGGGCATTGTACATACCTATGTTTCGCAATGTTTAAGTTACTGCACGGAAGTCGGAAAGATAACGTGACACTGTTATGGTCTATGAATCGATCATAAATCACGGGAGAATGCGGTAGGTTGTATGTATACGTACACTAATTAAATGCACTGAACTGTGTATACCGCATTCATTATAGAAATTGTTACAGTCAATTTTAACCATTAAAAATGGAAATAAAAATAAAAAAGGTTTTCGAGTTACACGGAATGTCGAGTTATCGGGATTCTGCTGTATAATGTGTCTCAAAAGGAGTTGCAAACATATGCGAGGGGAGAAAGAGAAGCCGATACACCAACGGAACGTTCTTAGGCCGCTGATTAGTGAAGGGGAATTCGTTCTTTTATTTTGTGTCCATCGCCCCTGGACAGGAGCGCCTAACAGCGAAAGTGCTCCTGCACCTACCCGTCAGAGCCGTGATTCATTTGACTTGAATTTACAACGCCTGCCTTAGCATGCGTCACTTTCCAGTTGTCTGGAAGCAGGCGGGCGTGGTATGCGTTTTGAAGCCGAGGAAGAATCCGGTCTTCCCGTCCAGTTGCCGATCCGTCAGCTTCCTGCCAGCTGTCTCGAAAGTGTTCTAGAAACTGCTCTTTACCTGCCTCGGACCTCATCTAGAGGAAAAAGGTCTCCTGGCCGAACATCAGTTTGATTTTCCCTCTGGCCACTCCACGACGTGCTGCGAGTAGCCGAAGAGGTCTGTATGGGCTTCCAGGGAAAAGCTAAAACGGTGGCAGTATTTGCTGGCTAGTTTCCTTCAGGAACGTAGCTTCCAGGTGAAGGTTGAAGGTTCACTATCACAGGTAAGGCCAATTGGCACTGGAGTCGGAGGACAGTGTACTGTCACCGGCTCTCTTTGCAGGTTACATGGCCGACATCCTCCACACACAACACTCCAACTTGCCAATATGCGAATGATCTCATGATCTTAGCTACGAACAGGAATCCCCGCTAGAATTACCGGTAGGTAAAAGCCCATCTCAGCGCTATCGACAGATGGAGCGAGACGTGGGGTATGTCCATCAACCCAGAAAACAGCTTTACAATTCTCCTGGCCAAAACAGTAGTCTACCGACTCCAGCAAAACCTCGTGCTTCGGTGCCATCGAACCCCTTGGGTTAACACGGTGAAGTACCTCGGGGTTACACTGGACCGGAGCCTTACATGCAGACATCACTTCAGGGCCAGTGTGCTACAAGGGCACGCAACTCTCCGACATATCCCATGTGAGATCTGTGGAACGGTGGCAAATTCCATCTTCGTCAAACTCCAGACGCCACAGAACTGAGCATTAAGGATAATGTATGGCACTGGCTGTAGGTTCCCTGCCCATATTCTATACGAACACTCCAATAGCCGTACATTATCGACGTGATCAGATCGCGCACTTGATCAATGTGCAACAAAATTGAGACCCATCCCAACTCTCTGGCAAACTCTCTGGGCAGGTATGATCATACGGAACAAGACTAATTACCATCCTACAAATTACCGAGGGACTTATTGGGTTCACTCGAGTAACCAAAAAATAGGAAAAACGACATAAACTCGTAACCAAAACGGGGCTAATTAAAAACGAAGCAGATCACCTCTCAAAGAGTGACTGCCGGTTCGTACCAGGGAGGATTGGCCGGCAAATCTGTGTGCGGACCAACTCTAAGCAATCAACCCTCAAAAGAAAACCCCAAATTCCCTGTGCATTTTCCTGCGGAACATCCTATCAGCTACATCTCGCAGGTTAAGCCGCAAAGCGGCTAGGTGCTGCGGTAGCGACACACGGATGGGGAAAGCCCCGTTCGACTAGGGCTTCTGGCTTCTAACAATAACCATCTCAATAAACACCCATGGATTTCTCTTCATCAGTAAGCGGCCTAAGAGCATTCCGTTTGTGTTTATCTCCTCCTTTGAGACAGATTATATAAATCGTTCACTCCTGTTACGTTAAATTAAATGTATCCTAATTAGATCTTTAGTTCAGCATTTTTTACTTTCTCTACTACGTATTGTAAGTAGAAGTATTGTATTCCACTCAAAAATTCGGTTCTTACTATAACAAATGTAGATCTCGTTAGAATCTACAATTAATGTCCAAATGAAAATTTTTTGTGGAGTGAACCATTTGGGAGATATTCCTTGTTATTTGTGCGAGTTTTGCAATACTTATATTTTTCTCAAGCGGAATGTCGTTATTCATTGTTTGCCGTGCAAAGAGAACGGGATTTTAAAGCCTTCTTATAGCAATCGGCTTTAAAATAATTGACTATCGGTTAAAGCCTACTGCATTCCCATATTCCTCTTGCACCTACAAGAAAATTACACAATTTCTGCATGTTTATTTCGACTAACAATAAGATAGAGGAATAATAGTTTGTAAGAATAGGTAGTGTAAGAGTAGAGAGTCATGTGAGTGCAACAAATCAGATTTTTTAACTTCACCTTGCATGTTATTTTAAGCTCAGCCTAACCCTGGTTTAATTTGGGCCCTCATAACGGGAATGACTGATTGTGATTGGTAACTATTTTTATTACTTCATACCACTGCTTCACACCCATAGGTGCTAATTATTATCACATGGCATCAAACGTAAGTCTCAGGAAGAAAAGGACTGGCCTTGATCTATTGGGTTACGTCGCGTTAAGTCCGCGTAAACTAGTTCTATTTAACTGTGTTTTTGACTTTAACGGCAATCCCGGGACTTATCATTACTATATACCTACACAGACCGATTAGAAGTATACGCGCTGACTAGGCTGAGGATTTCTTAAGCGTTAATGCCAAAACGAACGGAAATTGGTAAAGGCTGGAGGCATGTGCGTGTTTCCATAGATATACTGCACATTGACTTCACTGTTATCGCTCGCGCATGTAAACAACTGCAGGTAGGTACAGCCTGACCGTGAAAACCGCCTCACTGCAGCACAACCTACAAGCATCGTATGAACGCTAAAGAACACTCACTCCAGTCTGCAAAACAGTCGCGTTATACTACACCTTGACCTTGCGTCTGCATACACTTCACTAGTTCGCAGAGTTCTACGTTACGTTTCTGACTCTTGCTTCTAGAGGCAGTGGTTTGCGAATTTGATGGCCGTGCTGTACTTCTGACGTCATTCATACTCTGCGTACAGCTAACCTGTATCGCATGCGAATGAACCTCCCTCCGTCCTTTAGAAATTAGATTGCGCTGCAACTGGACTTTAGACAGTACCGTCAGCTTCCACCCCACCTCCTGTACAGTGTGTGTGCATATGCATACATTGCGCCTTGTCCTGCTGTCTTCAAGTGCCGATTCCGCGTCGCTTTCTCTGACCACAGTAACAGGTACATGTTTATATGCAGAGATACAATATGCCTAAATCACGCAAAAAGAAAATACAGGAATATATTAAAGAATTCTATTCACATTATTGTACTATTAATGGTGATATAATAGGATGCAAACTGTCATTCAGAGATAGCAGGGAACAAGCGCTTTAACAATGTACCACATTGCCGTAGTAAATGACATTGCCAACAGGTGCATTTGGTGGGTTCAAATGAACCGGGTGAAATTATACCCTCTACCTCATATGCAAGTACACAATCTGACCTTTTTGCAGATTTATGCCACATGATGATGAGGGCTAATGTCCTATTTAACACTTTAAAAGTTTCATGGAAAAGTACACAAAAAGAACCTATCAAGTGCAGCAAGAGTACGGAAGGGGTACTTAAAAGATGCATATGGAGGTTTATTTGATTATATAAGAGGTTCTGTGACTGATAATTCAATTTGCCACATAAAGCGTAATTTTTTCACGATATTTAGGAATGTCTTACTGCAAATCGCAAGGGACTCACCTTCAGTAACTTGGAAGATGTGCATGGTGATTCAGTCCAATAGTTTGCAAGCACAACTAACAGGAGAAATGTGCATCTTATGGAGTATTGAATCAGCAAAGATACGAGCTATAATGTTAAATATACATAGCATGCATATTAAAGTGTATAAACGCATTGCATACTAAAAGGATAATTATGTTCATACTGTACCAAAATTGTAAAAATACAACAAAAATTGCATACAGTAGTATACATTGTCTGCACCATATATATTACATACGGTAATAGAAAATATGCAAACATGGGCAGTATATAAGAGGTGGAATCAGAACTGAAAAATTCAATGCCCTGGCCGGGATTTGAACCACGAATCTTCCGCTTATCGAGTGGCTGCTTAACCACTAAGCTACCATGGCCAATTTGCCAGCATGACATTAAATTCCCCAGCCGTTTCGTACTTTCTCGGTGGACCACAAGGGAATCTCACATCAGAGATAAATACCCCAAGGGCGACCTACAAATTGTAAGTACTTTATGTCCCGGGTTTAAGTAACCTTTAGATGGTAATTATTTAATTTATTCCAATAAAATTACTGGTGGTGTTTTTAAACACACAAGCCGTGTGTGTGTGTGTGTGTGTGTGTGTGTGTGTGTGTGTGGTGTTCAAGAGGTGGAATCAGGACTAAAAATGCAATGCCATAGCCGGGATTTGAACCACAGATCTTTCGCTTATCGCGTGGCTAGTGCTTATCGAGAGGTTACTTAAACCCGGGATAAAGTACTTAATTTGTAAGTCGCCCATGGGGTATTTATCTCTGACATGAGATTCCCTTGTGGTCCACCGGGAAAGTACAAATCGGCTGGGGAATTTGATGTCATATTGGGAAGTTGGTCGCGGTAGCTTAGTGGTTATATTCTTCGTTACAGTAGTTTGCAAGTTCCAATTTTACCACACGTTGCAGTCTGTTGAATTCCCTTCTGTCCGGGGTGAACCAGTGTACCGGGCTTGGCGACGTCCTCTGTTCTTTGTCGCTATGAGGTCTCGAAGACGGCGAGGTAATTTTTAACTGCCTGAGCTGGACCTCGGGAGTTGCCTGTGCTATGGCTAAAGCTATAAAGGCGTTGAACTTTAATACCAGCGTGTCGGCCTCCTGTTCTGTAGAGCAGGGATCCAGGGTTGCTGCTATGCCAGCCAGTATTTGGGCAAACTCTTGCCAGTTGACTAGCCTAGGAGAGGGAAAGAAGCGATGTGATTTATGGTTCGCCCGGGATTGGAAAATCAGTAGCAGGGGTCTGATGATACTTCAGGTAGTGAGATTTGGGGATGGTGTCGGGTGTACCTGATGAGAGCGATGTCCAGCCAATCTGGGGACGGCGACCTCCATAGCTCATAGTAGGAGAGGACGGCGAGAGTACCCTAGATTGTTGGTGAGCACGTAATGTTCTTCCATGATTGAGGATTGTGGGCCCTTTGCATTATAGTCTCCCATGGCGATGGTTGCCGTATTGGTGGAAAACCTCGCATCCATTGGGATGACTAGGGGGATGTATACGGAGAACGGTCTAATAGGCTCTTTGTTGGTCTCCACCTGAATTCCAGTAGTTTCTAAGTTGGTACTTGGAGTAAGGAAAGCTGGTGGTGTTGTATGCTACGGCTCACATAGATCGCAGTTCCTCCATAACCGCCAGCTCTGTCGGTCCTATAATAAAGTATACCTAGTACGATCGCTTTGTTTGAGGATGCCAGTTGTGTTTCTTACACCAGGAGCACGTGAATACCCTTTGTAGCCACAAAATTTGCTATCTCTCGCAGTTTGAACCGGATACCATTGGCATTCCAGCAGCAAACTTTCCGAGGATCTGATGTTTCACCATTCCTAGCAGCCATGATGTATAATGGAGCTTAAAACCGTGTGTGTCAGAATGGTGAATTTGAGGGGGTCGAGTTCGTAAACCTGCGAACTCAGGCTGGAGAGCAATAGGGATTTGCCTCATTGTGTTGGGGAGGGAAGTGGAGCTGTTTGGTTGAGGCTGTTGAGGTGGCGGTGCTACTAAGCCTGGAGGCGACTGCTGCTGGCGAGGTGTCCGCTGCTGGGCAGGTTTCTGCTGCCTAACTGGTTCAGCCGAATTTACAAGGGACCTATTGGTAGATTCTTCTATTTGCCTCTGCGGAGGCCTTACCGCCCAGCCGCTGCGTCCCCCACCTCGGCCCACTACAGGTGTTATTGGTGGGGTGCAGTACTGGAGGGTGGTACGTGGTCAGCGTCCCGATCAGTTATGCGGTCTTCACGACCTGGGGCCCCCCCGGGACCTAACGAGGCTGAGTGCACCCCGTGCCAGACCTCCCAGAGGGGATAAAATTCCCATGGTGGTACCGGGGATCGAACCCGGGTCCTCCGCGCCAGAGGCAGGCGCGCTACCAACTGGACATATCTGTTCTAATGCTCCGTATATTGCAACCTTTCAAAATTTGTGGATAGTCTAGGCCAGAGGAAGACAGATATCGCTGCTGTGACGTCACAGCGGTCAAGAGGAAAGGCGTGCGAGACATCGCAATTTTAATGCCTACTGTTTCAATTACGGAATAGTCACAGATTATAAATAATTACATTTCCGTTTTATGCCATATATATAAATTATAGTTTATGTGAACAGTCATGTTATAACGCAAATAGAACAGAAAGTATAACTATTTTGCCTGAGCTAGAGGAGAGCTATAGAGAACAATTAGGTGGACATTTTCCATTTGCCGTTTCGCTTTTGTTTGACTAGTTTGTCATTGTTAGGGCGTAATGTACAGCACATTTATAACCGAAGACGCATGTTAGATTGTGATCTCACAATATGCTTCGGGATTTTGACTTAGAAAGGTTCATAACAGAAAAGAATTGTTCGCACACATACGTATAACCAAACATACATAATATCCATGCAACAAGGGCATACAACCTCAGAAATCTGGTTTGAGGAACATTCTTATAAAAATCAGCCAAGTCTTCCTTGTGTTTATATTTGTCCTTTAGCAAATCGTAGCACTGTAAATTTATCAATTCAATTTCCTACCTGCTAGAAACATTAACAACCCATGAATACGGGTCGCAAAGATCTGAAACGTAGTTGACAATGTTTCTACATCTTGAAGCCTGGTCTCAAACTGGTGTGAAACACGGGGAACTCAACACAAACACAAAAGCACTACACACAACACTACACAACGTCAACAAAAACACAAAATACAAAACAAAATTCACACTATCGCCGTTAAGATCCCTCACACAACAAATAAAAATCCTCAGACTAGGCTGAAGAGGGTTCTCCCTAAACAGCCCGGGCATGTTGTAAACATGCCCAAATAACATTTTTCATATTCATTCAGTTTCGTGAAAGTAGCGCCGCTGATCTAGGCAGCATAGCAATACACCGCTCTCGCCTGACGTCACGCGAACCTACAAGCTGGCTCTTCGTTTAAATACGTCACACGGCCCGAAGTTGTCTTCCCCTGGTCTAGGGAATGTAAAATAATGTGAAAAGTATTTACGATATCTAGCACCTCCCACATTATTTCTCAGTTTATCTGCATAAGAATCGCTCATATTTTAGAGATTTTTCATAGCTTTCTTGTGGTCTATTGTGTTAATACACTTTCCAAATATTGCAAACTCACTAATAGTTCTAAGAACAGCACACTCTGATTGTTCGTGGCAGTCCAGTTTACATCTGAACTAATGTCTTCTGCCTTTGAGAGAGCGTAGATGTCGATCGAGTATTAACAGAAGATTTGGTGAATGAGATATCACGTTAGATAGTAGTCGTGGCTAATGTGGCTGGTTTAGTGCGTTTCTTGCCAGCGCTTTTCTTTAGTATTAGCAGAAGCAGTCTCCGTGAAATGTTCAGGCCATTCAGTAGTTGTATAAGGGAAGAATGTTCCTATTTTCCTCATGTGTACATTTACACTAGGGATTTCAGAAGCATCCGTTGTTTTGAGTCTGCGCTGCTTCCGTCACAATTGGAAATCTTTTTCCTCCTCCGATACTTGTGTTCATCTTGTAGGCAAGCCATCTGGGAGATTCTTGTCTCATATAACGCTGCTTTGTTTCAGTAGATATTCCTGGTTTTTCTCTTACTTAACTCCAAAATCATTTTAAAATATAAGATGTTTAGAATTCGTGAGTTGACCAAGAAATTGCTTAACCGAAGTGACCAGTGACTCCATTTTGGAATAAGCAGAGTTTTATTTTACCCATTTCTTTTTAGTTTCTCTACTTCGTACCTATGATAAAGTAGAAGAATATTGTATTCCACCAAAATATTCGATGTCGAGATTTCACCGGAAATAAATGTTTTGATGCCCCCTGAATAAAAAAAAAAAATTAGAAAAAGGTAAGCGCGCGCGCGCGTGTGTATGTCAATCTGTGGACAGCATAACTCAAAAACGAAAAGTCGGTTAAAAGCCAAAATTGGTATTTAAGTTTAATGTCTTTCAAGGATGTGACACGAAGATTTTGAAGAAAATAGCCCCACCCTAAACTGCCTTTCACATGGAAAATTTTCGAAAATTGTGATTTTCTTGAAAATGTTTGAGATATTTTTATGGCAAATGAAATTATATCTTGAATTTTCTGTCTATAGCCCATGTAGTCCTGTTTACTCTGGATGACTTGTGCATAACTGGTAAACCGTAAGAAATAGACTAAGTCTTAATATACATAAAATGTAAATCTTGCTAAAACACACAATTATGTCTAAATTCATTTTTGTAGAGTGAACCGTTTCATAGATATTCCTTGTTATTTGTGTCAGTTTCGGAAAACTTAAAACCTTCGTGAAATGGAACATCGTAGTTCATTTTTTTATATGTGCAAGCAGAACGGGATCTCAAAGCTTTAAAAGGTTTGACTATCGCACAAAGCCTACTGTATTCCCACATTCCCCTTGTACCTACAAGGAAATAAGCAATAAGATAATTTGTACAGATGTTTATCTCAACTAACACGAAGAAGATATAGGAATAAGAGTTTGTAAGAATGGTTAGTACAAGAGTAGAGAAAGTCATGTGAGTGCAACATACCAGATTTTTCATATAGTTGAGCAGTCAATGCAGATTCCTTTGTTTATTCTCAATATACATGGATCATTCAATAACAAGTGGCAACAATGCATGTGGCGCTATCAGCCGTAAATGATGCAAGTTGGTAACAATGAGAAAGAAGAGCTTATTACAAATATCTTATAAATAATATTACTATCTTTAAACTCACAGGTAACAAACATGAAATGCTCTACTTTCTCATGTTACCAGCTTGCATCCTTTACGGCTGATAGCGCCACATGCAAACATTGTTGCCATTAATTGTTGAATGACCCATGTACTTGGTCTTTTGGCGGGAATGTATCATCATGCTCAACGGAAAAGTACAAACTTGCGAAGGTGAACATTCTAACGTAATAAATTTAATATCCCTTGAATTACGCAACTGGAAGCTCGCCGCATCTAAAGACACACGAATCCGCTCGTGCATTAGCAGCGAATGGTTCCCCTTTTCTTCCCTAGATAACGATAATTCCCTCCCTGCAGCCGCAGCCAAGGCCACGGAGGAGTGCAGGTCAGCACGCCGACTCCAAAAAACCTGGCAATCTATGGAAGCTATGTTGGCGTGGAGACGTTACCTGAGATCTGAGGGTGCCGTGCCACTGGCATGTAAAAGAACTCTTGCGGGACAAAATTCTGGCACACCGGCGACGCTGATGTGATCCTGGCAATTGACAGCGTCGTTAAAGAACAATATATATATATATATATTTTTTTTTTTTTTTTTTTTTTTTTTTTTCAATCTGACGACTGAGGTTGACGTAAATTCTTACTCACAAAGTTACATTTCATAACGTTTCTTAACCAATTTTCTTAATTAGTGTAGTTTATTTAATAAATATGAGCCGAGTGCAATCCTAACCTCGCACTACTACAGTGAAAGATGTGACGGTTGCGATAAGTCAGATGTAAACAGCTGGGTGCAGAGAACAACACGTGCTTGTTGGCGGAGTGATACAATCGCAATGTTTATGTGCGTACCCACTTTAAGGTCGGAGGGACTATAATTATTCTGTTAGCATACAGACTTCGCAATACTGTGCGCTATAGCAGAATCCTGCTGAAGCCAGCCACACATATTTCATGTTAGTTGCGGGGAAAGAAATATTTAAAATAGAATTTACATAAACGTGTGAAGCGCACTCACTGCGCACCAAACCCCAGCGTGGTGAAGAGCTTCATGAATAATATGGGGATTTTCAGTAAACCAGAGCTGTTTTCGGAGATTAGGGAATATGTTCACGTTGAGGTTATCAATTTCAACATGTATTGTGATGTAGGAAAGCCTAATTTAAGTGAGTAGGTACAGTAGTGTCCGAATACATGACTTGCCTGTCGTTTATGTGTAACTGGTCCTCGCAGGGTGGCCCCGCCGATCTACGAACGCGCTGTACAAAGCATGTGGTTGGAGATGTTAAAAACAGTAATAACGCAGAACAAACAATCACAGATTAGTCATTTAGAAGGGGTTTTCTTTGTAGTTAGGTAGAAATGGATCCAGTTAGTTAAGTAAATAGATGTAGCATAAACAGTTTGAAGATTATAACGTAGAACCATAGGTGATAGAAACAATGTACGAGCCATTAGCAATTGTAGAACATTCTTCTTCCTGTTCTTCCTTGGCCGCCATTAGAATTTTAGTCCATTTCTGCCTCCATCTTCTCACTCCTGAAGTTCTTAGATTCTCATCTACTCCATCCAGCTACCTCAATTTTTGTGTGCCAATATTGCGTCTACCTTCAGGATCTTTTTAGGTATTCTCTCGTCATCCATTCTGATCACGTGTCCTAATCGTTCCAACCTACGGACTTTTTTTTTTTCGGCTTCGTTGTAGAAAGTACAGTGAAAGTATAGTGTTACTTATTCTGGAAGAACCTGGATTAGCTCCGGGCCACATGAACTTTGTTAAGGGTTAATACAAACAAAACGAAACGAAAAACATTTCGGCCATTGGTATCTAAATGGTGAAGTTTTCCATTCATGAGCTAAATGGTCCATTAAATTATGTTGCAGTTAATTAACACTAGATGTATGACGAATTTACATAACTAAAATAAATATATACAACTAGCCGATTTAGATACTAGTAGCGAAAAAATATATGCGAGCGACAGAAGAACAAACAGATTTTATTTACTCAGTTTGAATTGAATGTATTTGCCTCTGTTTGAAATGAAGAGAGCTGGCGCTGAGTAATTAACAGCGCAGAAATTGATTGCGAGCTAAAAAGAATGGAAACTTTCTTACTACGTTAGTAAATTCCCCTTTGGACAGTGCTGCTGTCAGCATTGTCCACCCACCCACCCCGCCCCGCCCCACCCCGCCCCGACTGGTTATCGGAAAAAGGGAGAGAGGGGTTGACATACATACATTCGCTGTCACCAACACGCATTACATACCTAGAAAATACAAGTGCATGCTTGAGAACTAAGTCCATTGCTACACTTACCAATCCACACGTCCTTTATTCTGACGCTAATTATATGTGATAAGAATTTTTCATGTTTGCTTTTTGAGGAGACATCTCTCTCTCTCTCTCTCTCTCTCTCTCTCTCTCTCTCTCTCTCTGTCTCTCCTCGAATCTTTCTGAGTAACTCATTTCTACATTTAATTTTCGTCATAGAATTAAGAATAACTGACACCCGTATAGTATGAAATAACCAGCTAATTTAGGCTCTGGCAATCGCACACGAGTGGGGAAAAAGTGGTAATCTTTATTGCGTAACCATATCTACGTCCCACAGGAAACCGCAATACCCACTGTTCACAAATTCAAGTCGTCTTACGCTAGCGATATAACAAGTACCTACTCAATATCGATCGGACAGAACGCAGTTGGAGGGAGATTTTGTTAGGACACGTGCTGTCTGTTGCTGAGACGTGGAAGATTCTCATGTTCAGACCTGAACGCCTTGGTGGCAGGCAACTCTACAATACACGGCATACGCTTCTGCGACGTTCAGCGTCTAGACAAATGTCATACACTTTTAAATGAACAAAATTAACCAAAGCGAAAGGTTTTGAAGGATCCATGAATTCTTGGCTGTTGAATAATACATACTTTTTGCTCCATGGAGGGATTTTGTAATATGAACAATCAATTTTTGTGATATTTTTTATCATTTAATATCGTAATTATTGACGGGAAGAAACCAATTATTAATTAAAGAAATGATAGAAAAGAAACAGTTGCAACAAATAACTTATATAAATGAAATCTATGTGAAATGGAAGAAATCCAATTTAACAGATTGTACAGCATCATTAGCAAGTTATATTAAGAGAAATCATTAGTAAACACAGCCAGGTAGGGAACACGTTAGCTGTAATGATTCTGGGAATTTGTTAGAATACTTAACTATCTTTATAGAGTCATGTATGTGCTAGAGTTCTTAAAACTGAGAAAGGTTTCAAAGCTTGGACGTGTTTTAGATGCAAAATGTGATTTATGGTCGTCCACATACGCATAAATGTGATGTAGGAGAAGCTTAGGTTGAGCAGCCGTGAGTTCAAATGAGATCACACACTTGCTCGTGAATCCCCACACAGATCACATGTACTTAGCTGGTGATTACCACAGTTCAGAAGTGATTTTACCCATATTTAATTAATATTAAATAGATTAATTCTTATAGAAAAGGTGAACTTAATTCTTTTAAAATCAACTATTGGCAACTATCAGTTAAAAAAGTTTTAACAATATCAGATTAACACATGATAACAGCAAAGTAAACTGGTGTTGTTTTTAGAAATAACAGCCACACATAGCCTGAGGTCCAGATCTTTTAGGTTAAGTCTGCAGCAGCCAGAGGCAGAGGTATCATCAACAGCATGAAAAGGTTGTCAACATCGAGGGTCTGGCTTCACATTGAATTGTAAAGTTACTGTTTATTGATTTAAATTGAAATATGAAGAAAGAAAATAAGACTAATGTTTTCACAAATTGAGAATACTTTTATTTTGTAACTTCATTTGTTCTAATCGTGTTATTTTGATTTCAAAGCAGTGAGTGAAATCTGGGAGGAGGGGGGGGAGTGGGGATGATGTGTAAGATTTATCTCCACTAATGATTTTATACCCAGAATTTCCCCCACTAAAATATCCAAGGGGGATGGTTTATAAAATGAGATAAACGGTGAAACATGCACTATTAAAATGCTTTCCCCCCACCAACTTTTAATGATTTCACAGCCTGTTTCAAATGCTTGACAAAGTCTTATATAAGTTTCATATCACACTGATAAAATGTTTAATAGGTTTTTGTACCTATAAAGTCAATAATAAATTAATTTGTAATAAAACATGAATAAGGAACAATAAGTATAATTATTTATAATATTACTTCAAGCATCCATTGCAAACTATATAAATATTTTAGAGGTGGAATCAGGACTGGAAAATTCAATGCCATAGCCGGGATATGAACCATGGATCTTCCTTTAAATATTATTACTTACAGTTAAATTGTAGTACCCTTCAGGGTTGCCAATCCGTACGATAATTATGGGGGCATACGATAATTTGAATGTTTGTATTCATGGTAACCAACCCATACGATAATTATGGGGGTGTACGATAATTTGAATGTTGATAGTTCGATACCAGCGAAATATCATTTTCACCGGTTTGTCACACAAGCAAAATGAAATTAATTACAAATAACGACATCACTTTTGTCCCCATGGCCAATCTCCACCCCTCTAAGACGACGATTCCATATCCTAATAATCTTTCTACCCTTTATCCTCTTATAGCCAGTGTGCCCAGATCTAGTAATCTCAATGAAGAAGGCACTGTTCAGAAATTGATGATCGAGAAAACTAGGAATAAGTGATATTCCGTGTGAAATAAAGAACATCCTTGAAGCTGACAGTTTCTGGAGTGCTGTTAAACACATTATTACTGAAATACTGATTTCAAAGAACTGGCAGAGTTTGCATTGTCAGTGATTTCGTTGCCCCACAGAAACGCTTCTTGTGGAAGACTTTTTTCCAAACTGGGCTTAATGAAAGCCAGAATTAGAAATAGATGGGCGCTAGACACAGTAAATGGACTTATTATGTCGTCTCAGTTTATGAAAGAATGTGGTGGGTCCGAAAATCTGCAAGTTACCGAGAAGATGTTAAAGTTTATCTCAACAACAAATTTGTATAATGCTGCAACAGTTGAAGCTGATGAACTTTCAGATGAATAGTGCAAGAAACATAAGTGCTAAAGTTGTAATACAGGTTGAGATCATCAATCTTGTAAGTGGATTCCATAAACACCAATACTGTTACATTTTCACAAGTGTTGTGCTGATATTTTCATTGTTGTAGCATTTGGTTTATGATGTACGATAATTTTGAATCCAAATCTATAATTTTGAGTGGCCAGTACGATAATTTTACTTTTAAAAGTTGGCAACCCTGGTACCCTTTATGGCTCATTTTCATTTATCTTTTTACATTAAATAGTGACCCACATTCTTGTTTTCTTTAAGTGTTCCATTTAAAGATGATTTTTTCGAGCCTTCTGTGATTAATAAGTTTTACCCTTCAGTTTTAGTTCCTTATAATCAAACATGGTTGCTCTAGGTGTTTTTCTCTCCACATAATGGAGAACATTTCAGGATACCAATGATCTCTTCCCAGTTAAGCTATTAATCTTGCCTTTGCAGTATTTGTCTCTCTCCTACTCCAAATACTACATAAGTCATTGCTTTGCAAGATTTATTTTACTACTTACCCAACCTCTATTATGTTTTAGAGACAATAAGTCTAATATGAAAATATAGTTTTAAAAAACTAACACAAAAACACGCTTTTATAACAAACCAAACTAAAAAGTATAAAATAATTTTTAAGTATGAAGAATTTGCTCTATAAAGTCATGTAGCTCATTATATTTCAAAATTTTGTAATACGATTAAAATAAAAACTAATGTATATTAACAAAATAATAAATTTTATTGTAAAAAGTGTGGGGTGCTTTTTAGATATTTTTATCATATCTTAACTTGTATAAATAGCTACCAATAAACTATTTATAACATTTAATGTCAGACACACCACACTTTTTTACAATAAAATGTATTATTTTGTTAATATAAATTATTTTTTGTTTTAAACTTATTACAACATTTTGAAATATAATGAACTACTTGACTTTATAGAACAAATTCTTCATACCTAAAAATTATTTTATACTTTATAGTTCAGTTAGTTATAAAAGTGTGTTTTTGTTAGTATTTTTAAAACTATAATTTATTTTTAACTTTTTGGTCTCAAGTTTTACTAATCAATTTTTTTCAAAATTTTTAATTTGAAATCTTTTTAAAATTTTTGAGTTTGAAAAAATGTTCAAATCTCTTTCTTTTGGAATAGTATTAGATTACAATTACTGTTTTTACTACACTATCAGTTATTGTGGACCTCCTACCCCTGGGTTAATTTTGATCTGCAATCCTTTCTCCAAAATCTTGTGTCCCTCTCAGATCCTCTCTTTGGACATCTCCATTTTTCAAATGCTTTCAAATCTGGCCCAGACCGATGGTTATTAAGTGTGCTTAAAAACGACCGCTCCATGTCAGTAGATTTACTGGCATGTAAAAGAACTAAGGGACAAAACTCTGTCACACCGGCAACACTGATGTTACTCTAGCAATTGACAGTGTCATTAAACAACAAAATATATGTATTTTTTTTAATTTCCATCTTTCAATATTTTCATGTGATTTAATCCCTCTGTCGAGTGTAACCTTTGTTGTTTATTGGTTTGGGTGTCTTGGCCTGTGTGAACTCCGGTCTGCAATATTTCCTTCAGGTCTCGTGTTCCTTTCGGGTCCTCTCTTTGTGACATCTACATCATCCAATATATAAATCTATTTATTTAATTAAAGCAATTTTCAGGGTGCGTGTAGACATGTTCCCTAGCAACATTTCTAGGATGTCATAACTGTATAATTTTCTACAAATTTAGCTTAGTCATTCTTTTGTCCTCACGCTCCTGGTCAGGACATTGGGACAAAGTCCTGATGATATTATATTCTCATCGGTCCTTAACAGGTGTGAAAATTTTCAAGTCAATCAGATAACTCTAAGGTGGTGAAAATTACGTTGAAAGATTCTGTTAGATTGATAAATGTATCTAAGTAATTTTTTATCCTGATGGTCCTAGTCAGGACATTAAGACAAAGTCATGATATTATTATTATTATTATTATTGTATTGCCATTGGTCCTCAACATGTGTACAAATTTTCAAGTTAATCAGACAATTGTAAGTTGATGTAAATTACATTGAAAGATTTCTTTGCATTGATAAATTTAGCTTAGTCATTCTTTATCCTCACGATTCTAGTCAGGACATTAGGACAAAGTCATGATATTGTTACACTGTCATCGGTTCTTGACATGTGTGCAAATTTTCAAGTAAATCAGATGGCTCAAGTAGCTGAAAATTATATTACATTGATAAATTTAGCCAAGTCACTTTTTTATCCTGATGATCCTGGACAGGACATTAGAACAAAGTCATGATATTATTACTTGTCATCAGTGCATTGTTGCATTGACCTGTGTGCAAATTTTCAAGTCAATCAGACATCTCAAATTGGCGAAAATTACGGTACAGTGTTAAATTTAGCTAAGTCACTTTTTTATCCTGATGATCCTGGTCAGGACATTAGGACAAAGTCATGATATTGTTATATTTTCATTGGTCCATGACATGTGCAAATTTTCAAGTCAATCAGACGAATGTAAGTTGGTGAAAATTACATCGTAAAATTCTGTTACATTGATAAAGTTGGCTAACTAATTTTGTTTATCCTGATGACCCTGGTCAGGATCTTAGGATAAAGTTATGATATTATTGTACCATCATCGGTGCTTGACATGAAGCATGTAATATAAATAGGATATGAGACTTATTCGACTGACCAGGGGAGGAGGGAGCATTAAATTAAGTACATTATGATAGCATCTGCCTATTTGAACTCATGGACCATCAGCAAACTCGTTTGATTCTCCAAAAAGCTTTTTCGGTGCTAAGCAGTTACAAGTTGTAGACGATGGTGTTTGCAATCACAGAACTTTGCAATGGCAAAGTAATTGGAAATAAAAGTCAGCAAGGCCTGCCCCAAATTCTAACTTAATCCTACTTGGAAATCGAAACATTGCAAGAAAGAACAACGTTCCAGCTGTCATATACTTGAGGCAGATGCATACCTGTACAATAAAAACAGAACATGTAATTTAATTCAAGAAAGGTGATAATAAACATAACTGTCATTCACTGGATTTAATAAGGGAATAATGTTAAAGATACTGTAATCAATTGCCTGCTGATTTTTACATATAACAGCATTCTGAATACCTGAATTGAAACTGTGTTTGGGGACAGTAACTTTGGATTACTGTGTCAGCATGTTCATGCTTCTTTACTGTTTTTCATTCAGTCGCTGCAAATGGTTGCTTACCTACAGTGCATTACTGAAAATCAGCACACTATCTCAATGGACTTTCACAATGCACTTATTACTTAGTACCTCATGAAAATTAACTTAAACTGACCCAGCATTTCTAGTAGTGTAATCATGCAACTATATTCAAGATGTTCTCGGGCTTCTAGCCAGGTGTAGTGATGCAGAGCCATCGACGTTTCGGGAGTGTACATCTCTCCCATCATCAGGATGATGAATGACTAGCAAGAGTAAAGGGACCAGTATATATACTGTCCACTAGTACGTACCGAGTAGGAAACACCCAGTCTAATGTGGAGGTGGTTCACCGGTCCGTTGGAATGTGTTTTCAGAGTCAGTTGATTTCCAACTTTAAGGCTGGTTTCCAGGAGGGACTAAACTGCAATCCAGCATCCCGGTTCAGTGTGTTCTTCTCGAAGGAGATGGACAGAGCCTCCTTAACCCTCCATTCCCACAAATTGCTACATTTTACCACAATGGGCGTATCTTTGAAGTTAGCTCCGTGGTCTTTTTCAAAGCAATGTTCTGCCAGCCCTGACTTGTCAGGCTGCATTAATCATATGGACCGTTCGTGCTCCTTGACTCTGGTGGAAATGGTCCTGCCAGTTTGCCCTATGTACGGCGTCCCGCATTCACAGGGTATATGGTATACCCCTGGTACATTAAGGTCAAGTTTGTCCTTTACTGGTCTCACTAGGTGTTTAATCTTCGAAGGCGGCTTGTGGATGGTTCTGATGTTGTGTTTTGCCAGAATTCTACTGATTCCGGCAGAATCCAAGACTTCTACATGAACTTCTAGGGGATGATATAATTCACCTGCTGCAGTGTTGTGAAAGTACGAGTGCATAACCAAGCTAATTACCAACCAGACTTTATTGGTCAAATTTGGTCTAAGTCTGTTTTATGTTTTTCTTGTCATGTGAACAGACATTGTTGTGTATACTGGGCCTCCTCTTAACCAGCCAGGTGTCACTGTGTGAGTGTCATAGGACCAGGTTTGTTTCACTCAGCTGTGAATGGTTGCAATTGCAGGGTTCTTCTTTAAAATCTAATGGAGCACACAGTGTTTTGCCTCTCCCACGACCTTGCTGGATTCCCCCATTGCCAGCTGTTTTGTGCAGGTGGCTAGTCGGTACTGGGCCTCTTAGCACTAGACACATAATCAGTCCAATATTCTCTGAGCAGACTGTTAATGCGGAAATACCAAAATGACATTTTGACCCCATTTTATCATGAACTGACAGAAGAAGAGAAATCATATGGGTGGTTTCAACAAGATTCTGCTGCTGCCCATACAGCAGAGGTGTCCTTGTATAAAACTAGGGAAATGTTCGAAGGTAGAGTGATTAGTGCTGGTATATGGCCCTCTTGCTCCCCCAATCCAACAGTGTGTGATGTTTACTAGTGGGGTAACCTGAAAGACAATGTTTACAAGACAAATCTTCAAACATTGGAAGAACTAAAACAAATCATTAGAAATGAAATCTGGAACATTACAGTGACCCAACTTAATCAGAATGTGTTCTCCCGATATAATGCTTGTTTAGCCGAGGGTGGACGACATTTCCAGCATCATCTATAAGGTAAGAGTGTTACACGTGCTTTACGTGTGGAGTTTATCTAGGAGCTAAGCTGGCTGTGGCACACCCAATCGTGCACAGGTAAAATGCCTTGTGCCCATTGGGTTTTAAATGAAGAACCCTTTATATGTATAAATGTTACAAAATGTAATGTTGCCACAACTAAGAAACAGAGGTGACTTCCTCAAACTGTACTAACCACAGCTTGTGTTGAATAACATGGTAGCACAGTCCAGCTGCTACTTTTATCTGATTTAACACCTGTGCACTTCTGTTTTTGGGGATGTGTTGAAGAGACTCACAATAAACAAATTAAATGAGTACATCCCAGATACAGTTCATGACATTGAAGCTGACTGTATTTTATGTATTACTGTGTTTTGCTCAAAGAGTGTTGTATGCAAATGGAGACATCTTGAACACTTATCAGATCAAATATTCAGAATCACTTAAAAACCATCGACCTGGGCCAGGTTTGAAGCCGCGACCTTGGGATCAGTAGGCCAGCGTCTAACCAACACACAATTTAAGAGTCAGAATAGCTTAGCTAAAGTCAAGTATGCAAGCTTTAAAGCCCAATAGTCCATGCAGACAGACTTCCATCAGAGATTCTTAAAATAGCTATTGTTCATTGCTCCAGCGATCCATTCACATATTCCCTGATGCATCTAAGATGTTCATCAGTTGCCTTCAGGACAAGCAAACCAAAAGATC
Source organism: Tenodera sinensis (assembly GCA_030765045.1). Classification (NCBI taxonomy): domain Eukaryota; kingdom Metazoa; phylum Arthropoda; class Insecta; order Mantodea; family Mantidae; genus Tenodera; species Tenodera sinensis. Next base: position 19,112,014 of record CM060971.1, on the reverse strand, counting down.
AATGCATGCAGTGTATATCAATTTTTACAAGGTTTTACATAGTGAAAATGCCAAAATTCAGAAGGTGTGATAAATGTTTCAGCAAATAAAAAGAACTTGGAGAGAGTAGGAAATAGTTTATCATATGAGAATGCAGTAGGTACATATATACAATATTGTAATTGTTGCAGAGATTATGAATGAGGCAATCAAAGCAAACAAAAAGAAAAGTGGAGGTGGAGTGGAATGGCGAGTTCTGGTTGTTGATCAGCTTGCCATGAGGATGGTGTCTGCATGCTGCAAAATGCATGAAATTTCTGCTGAAGGAATCACAAGTAAGTATTTTAATAACTTTTGTAATTGAAACTCTGCATACAGGCTGCACACTTTTGGCTTAGATTCACTGTTTACTGATAAGCAAAACAGGTCAGAGATATAACTAATGAATTCCTGTCTTACAAACAAACTTATCAAGGAATGCTATCACTGCTTTTGTTTTGCAAAGTTAATGTTTAGGTGAATCCTTGTGAAATAATTAACACCAAATTATGCTTATTTTTGTTGGGAGTGTGTTTGCAGTACAGTCAAAGTTGTGATTCAGTTTCCATATATCTTATTCAAATGTTTTTAATTCTGAAAAGTACCTTAAATAAATGATAAACCCAGTGCGATTCGTGTGTTAGCTCGCTATAGGCATACCCTTCTCTTTCTTGTATTTAGCAACATTTTTTCCAATACAGTGAACATTATCTTGCCTGCTGTAGCACCTACTCATGGTTCTAATTCCTCTATGGTGCTGATCTAGGCTTTTATTGTTAACTTATAAAGTCTTGGGTGTAACATCTGTAAAACTTGCCATTCAAAACTTAATTTGGAAAGATTCTATTGACATAGGGACTGTAAATTCTAGGGAAATGAGTTGATGCAATGACTAGAAAATGCTTGGCAGAAAACAGCAGAAGTGTTAGGGGCATTCAAATGAAACCTGGTCAGTGCGTCTAACTTTGCGTTACACAAGTGACCAGTTTTCATTTGAATGACCCTACTAGATAGAAAAATAAATTTTTTGTAAAAAGAATTTGTACAAGAGAGAGAAGATTAAAAAATTGCAGGTGGAAAGAGTCACATGAATGTAACATGTTAGAATTTTGCTCTTGCATTCATGGGTGCTCCTGTAAAGAGTCTCATATAGGGTCTTTAAAATGTGTTGTTGTTTGCTAATGCTGGATTTCTTACAATGAAGTCATTAATTCTCTTGCTCTTCAATATTTGTCACTGATGGATGGAGCGCTAGAAGTGTCGGGGTGCATATTTGAAGGTGGTCTCGGTCCACATGTTTTCAGGCTTACCTCAGCTAGGTTCTCACTGCCGCATCATCCTCTGCCACTGCTAGGGTATTTTCTGGTGACTAGATCCCTCTCCTTAGAGGTTTCAAATTTCATTATCTGGTGGATATTTTTCACAACAAAAATCTTCTTCAAACGGGTGATCCACGGGATTAGTCCATGGTTCTGAATAAAGGATCCTACGAATGTTGTGGCCACTGCTCCAAAGAACATGATGATGTTGCAGATTTGTCCACCTGCTTGTATTTGATATTCCTGAGGTGTTCTTTTAGCCTGGTGTTTTGATATTGTTTTAATTTTCCTTTGTAAACTTTGGTGCAATCTACACAATCCACTTGAGAAGTCCTACTGGCAGTGCTATTTTTACTTTCTCTACTACGTTTAGTAAAGTAGAGGAAATATTATATTCCATCCACAAATTCATTGTCGAGATTTCACTGGAAATATGTTTTGAGATCCCCTGAATCCAAAAAAGCATTTTTAGAAAAAGGTCTGTCTATGTGTCTGTCAGTCTTTGGACAGCACAACTCAAGAACGAAAAGTCATTTAAAAACCAAAGTTGGTATTTAAGTTTAATGTGTTTCAAGGATGCAATATGAAGATTTTGAAGAAAATTTCTAAACTACCCTTTACATGGAAAATTTTTCGAATATTTTGATTTTCTTGAAAATGGCTCTAACGATTTTGATTAAAATGCCATATGTTTGAGATATTTTTATGACAAATGAAATGTATATCTTGAATTTTCTGGTTATAGGCCTGAAGTCCTATTTACTCTGGATGACTTTTGCAGAACTGGTATACCGTTAGAGATAGGCAAAATCTTACTATACAAAAAATGTAAATCTTGCTAAAGCACATAATTTATGTCTGAATAAATTTGTTTGTAGAGTGAACCATTTCGGAGACATTCCTTGTTATTTGTGTAAGTTTTGGAGAACTTATACTTCTGTCAAATGAAACTCCACTATTCATTTTTGTATACGTGTGCAAAGAGAAGGAAATTTGAAAGCTTTAAAAGATTTGATTAGTGCTCAAAGCCTACTGTATTCCCATATTCCTGTTGCACGTCCAGGAAAACAAGTAATAAGTTCTGCAAATGTTTATCTCAACTAATACAAAACACACAAACCCACACACGGCTTGTGTGTTTAAAAACAACAGTAAGTTTGTTGGCATAAATAAATAATAAGAAGAATAAGAGTTTGTAAGAATGGTTAGTACAGGAGTAGAGAAAGTCATGTGAGTGCAACACATCAGATTTTTTGTAAGGTATTGTCTTCTTTAGTCCTGCTTGGGTTCCTTTTGTCCAGAAAATTATTTTCTTGCCTGCTAGGTCTTTCTTAAAGCCACCGTTCCTTGTGACTGCCATGATTTTTGGTACTTTTTATTATACTTAATTTATTTAGCAGAACATTTACAAGGCTTTGTGTTAAACAATTGATCATTGCATGTTTATGTGGAGTGAGATAATAGCCATTTGCCTTGATGAAACTGTGCTTCTGTGTTTTTTGTTCTGTTGCAGTTGAATAATTATAAGGCCCAGAAATAGAAGAGATCCATCAGTTCTTATTTCCTATGTAAAGTTTATGCCCTTGTTTTGTAAGTTTAACCGTTCAAACACCTGGATGCAGATTTGAAATGTAGAATATATCTGAAAGATGTGAGGCATCTAATCATCGCGGATGTAGTAGGATCAGTTACTATAAAGGTTCTACTTATGGTCTTGGCTTTGCATATATCATTTTAAATTATGCAGTGGTCTTTGTGTGTTCTGTACATATGGTAAATCTGACTTTACAGTTGTTGAAGACATCCATAAGAAGAGAGAGCCTCTGTCGACAATGGAAGCCATATACCTCATTACTCCCTCGGAGAAGTCTGTGCAGGCACTTATGAATGATTTTTCAAACACTAATAGAACCATGTACAGGGGAGCACATGTGTATTTTACTGAAGGTATGTATGCAAATGTAAAACTATTAAGAATTTCTAAAATACCAAAGAGTAATTATAGGGCCTCATAGGCTATTGTTTGAAGAATTCTCCCAAAATGTTGTACCCGAGTGGAATGTGCTGATACCTGGTTTTCTGAACGTTCCAATTGCCAATGCAGATTTTTTTATTTACCATGGTGAGCACCAAATTCTGTGTTCCAAGACTTGGACATCGTAGACACATCAAAACATGTACTAGAGACCAATACTGTGTTTTACAGTTTTTAAGTGGCAAATTGAGCAGGTATTTTTGCATGAGCTTAATCACAGTCTACTCTCACATGCCACTATTACAAACTGCTTTCATCACTTCAAGCAGTTTTACTACATGCTTATGTGTGGTATCAAGAAGAATGCCAATATATGTGGTAGAAATAGTACAAGGGGTGTGTCAAAGGTTTCACTATTTTTTTAAATCCACGCGGTAGGCAGGAAAAGTCTGAAAGTCCCAGGGAGTATAGGTATTAGTGTAGTAGCAGCACTGTAAAATTCCTAGGCACCTAGGTTTACTGCTTGGACATTAAAATGGTAGTAACAATGGAGACTCCACTCGTTCTTACTGCTGATTGCAGAGTTCATGCTGTGATCCATTTTTTGACTGGGAAAAAATAAACGTGCAACTGAAATTCATTGCAAGTTGTTCAGTGTTTATGGTAGAGACGTTATGTCAAGACCAGTGGTTTCTTGTTGGCATCAGTCGTTCATTGAAGGGACAACAACATTACACAATGAGCAACGAAGCAACAGACCTTCCACTTCCTGCACTCTGGATATTGTTGACAAGGTTCATGGAATCATGGACACTGATCAGCGCCTTGCACTTGATGCAGTTTTATTTGAACTTCCTCCTTATATGCATCACTTCACAGGATCATTTCTGAGGCTCTTTGTCTAAGTGTGTGCAAGACGGGTTCCTCACGTGCTTTTAGAACAACACAAGGAGCAGAGAGTTGACACTGCATTGCAATTTTTGTAATTTTTTGAGGAAGAAGGAAATGCTTTTCGGTCATCCATCTTATTCACCTGGCCTTGCACCGAGTGATTACCATCGCTCCCGGAGCTGTCAGCAACATCGGGGAAAGCCGCTTCGTAAATGGCAAGGAACTAAAACAAGAAGTGGAAAGATGGCTAGCCATTTTGGCAGGAGAGTGTTTTGACACTGGGTTAAAAAAACTGTTACAATGGTACCAAAAATGTATTGAGGTTCAAGGAAATTATGTGAAAAAATAGGTATTGAATGTAGCTTTCAAAATGTACCCTCTTTAAAACATTTGAACATTGTTATTTTTTAAAAAAATAGTGTAACTTACTTTTGAGATGCTCCTTGTATTACCTAGTGTTAAAGAATAAAGAATAAAATGGAATTCCCATTCATTTTACATGTAATTTTTGTACATTTACCGCACTGAACATTTTATCCATTCCAAATTTTCTGTCATCACAAAATTATTACACTTTGATGGATGAGGTTTCAATTCCAGAAAGTTGGCAAGTATAAGTAGAGTAGCTGCAGGCAAACCAGATATGACTTGCAGTACAACTGAATACTGTAACATACAGGGAGTAAAAACTGTCCCATTGCTGCTGCTAAGCTGTATAGGGACCATTATCCTGATGTAAGGGTGTTTGAGTAACTTAACAACTCTACTCTACTCTTTTCAGGGATTGCACACATCAAGATGAGTTTTCTTGACAGTTAAATCCAATTATGGGTGGTCAGTAGATCAGTATACAATTGAAACTTGATTATGAATACATGTACACAGTAAATTGAGAAGTGAACAGGAAGCAGCCATCTTAACCTCGATTTGATAATTGGAATTATTCTATCTCTAAGATTATACTGCAATAAATTAGGAATGGGAACCAGAGTTAGAGGGAAAGACTTAGACCTGAACATTGAGGGCTTTTAATAATTCACGACAAACTTAGGACGGGAACAGGAAAGCATTTTGATTAATGTATCAATAACAACATGTAAAATTGAATTTGCACAGTTGGATATCATCTTTTTAAAACTGGCCAATAACGTTTTTTGAATTTTAATTTAGCTTACTTTAAAACTCAATGTGACAAACATTTTTAAAAATGTTGCCTTTTAGGTTAAAAGCTGCTATGGACATAAAATGGAAGTGTTGTTGCCTGTAGTCATGTTAGTTTTGCTTTTCCAAGCCTGCTACTCGAGCACCTGTTCTGGGTCTCAGCCTCCTTCACCAGCTTCTACACAATAAGTGTACAGTATGCTATGATCATGGTATGGGACCCAAGACGGGGGGAAAAGGAACAGAGGACACCCACAGCAGAGATGGTCGCAAGAATTTAATGCAGTGATGGTTGTGCAGTGGATGAGAATAGCGAGAGACAGAGTAATGTGGGAGAGGATAAAAGTATAGTGATAGATAGTGCAGTGGAAAAGAGTGGAGCGAAAAGTATGAGGGCTCATAATATCAATATAAAGGAAAGATAGACACAATCACAATCATGTAACTGGCAAGTAGGGACAGTAAAACAAGACTGTCCAAGGGAAATTTTACTCAAGAGACTCTCACTCTGCGAGTACTATTGAGCTAACCTCACCATAATTGGTAGGAGGCCCTTGCCCTTGCCTAGGGATCTTATCGACTTGTTTATGTATTTATTTTTTTATTTATGCTATGATCAGAAACATGGAAGTTCCCATTGATTGTTCATGCTCACGTTGAAAACAAGTGTTTTAACTTATCTCATTCTGGTTCTCATTTTTATTTGTGATTAAATGTGCACCAAGTTTTATTATTACCCCATTTGACCAAACATTTTATCTACGTAATAACTTTATTGTAGTCAATAGACTCTTACTAGAGCATCTGACATTATCGATCATATCTACAACTCTAATAAATACATGACTAATTGTAGTACCATGACAATCTCTGTATGAAGTTTCATCTCTTTAACATCCTCTGTTATAGAATTTGATAATGGGCATTGCACCACTTAATCCACTTATCCATGCTTCCCAGGTTCCTTCCTATTTAGGTCTTCCACTTCTGTTTTGATAATATCACCTTGTTCCTTTCCCAATTAAAACATCTCTGATGTTTTAAAAAGCTAATCTCTTAAGTAGGGATCCCATAATTTCAGATTGAAAAAGCAGGACATATACACAGGTGAATAACACTAGCCTGCAAATTTCAACTATGTGTTCATTGCCTAAACTAAATAATGTGTTTATACGAGGGGTAGTCATTAAGTTTTTAATTATCACCTCAAAAAAATGAAGCTGTGACCATGAAACTTGGTGATTATATTGGTCCTTCTTTACATATTCACCCTTTAATGTGACACATTTTTCCCAACAATGGATGACTTGGCGGAGCCCTTGGTTGTAGAAGTCAGCATTTTGGCTGTTCAGGAAACGTTCCATCTCATAAATCATCTCGTCATTCTGGAAATGCTTGCCATACAGTGGTTTCTTCATCTGAGGAAAGAGGAAGAAGTCACTGGGTGCCATACCAAGGAAACACGGGAGTGAGGCAAAATTTGATAGCCTAAAGAAGCAGCATGTGTGACTGTGTCCCTTGCAGAATGAGCTGGGGCATTGTCATGAAGCAGAAGCTTGCACAGCTTCCCGCAGCACTTCATCCTTATAGCCTTCTGTAAATTTGTCAGGAGATTTTGGTAGTATGCTCCTGTGATGATTTGCCCCTTCTGAGCATAATCTGTCAGCACCACACTTTGGATGTCCCAAAAAACACTCAACATCACCTTGCTGCTTCGTTATTCACCATCCAGACTTGTTTGACCACACTGAAAACGTCTGCGCCACCTGACCACTGTGTCAAATGATGGTGCATTGTTGCCGTACACTTCTACCAATGCAGTGGGGATTGTTACAGTGTTGTTCCCCTTCAAATGCAGGAAACGAATTACTGCACAATACTCCACTTTATCAATGGACTGCGCCATTTTGTTTTGGGTCCTCTAGCGGTGTGCTACGGTGATGTAGCTTGGGGATTTAAATGTATACCAGGACTTCAGACATGTACCTACAAACTAACAAAAAATTAATTACCTAACTTTATTTTTTCAAGGTGATAATTAGAACATTATGACTACCCCTTGTATAATTTTGATGTGCTGAATCCAAATTTTTAATCTGTTTACTTCTATCACATGAAGTGGAATCCATACCTCCCCCTCTGTGGTGTGTTATGAAGGTCTCGATATCTGCTTTGCTCTGCTCGGCATCAAGACAACCTCTTCCTTGTGGTATGTCATTGTCGGATCTGGATTTTTTGTTCACGTTATCAGAGTCGATCCACATAGTCAATTTGGCTAGCTGTAGTGATTGGTGTGAGATCCTAAGTGTGGGAGGCAAAATGAAGGTGTTTGAGGTATTCACAAGAACAACGTGGTTTCTCAAGTTTCGCTACATTGTAGACACACAGAATTTCCTGTAAGACTTTTAGTTCACACTTAAGTTTCCAGCCCTTTAATGTCCTCACAGTTCCTTGACCTCAGGTTTGTCACTTCAGACACAAGTTATTCACCTTTATAAAATAACAGTAATTTTCCAGGTACAGTCTGTTTACTAATTTAGCATGTATTTATATCTTGACTGTCCTGTCACCGTTCCTTTGTTATGCAGTTTCTTATTTAACACTATTTCACTGATTTATTGTGCATGGCTATATCACTCGGATTGCAACACTAATAAATTAATAATCACCTAATATTTTACATGTCCTGCATGCATTGTTCACTTTGTATTTATTCAACTTTTGTTGTCTTGCATACACTAATTACTGTAATTTTATGTGTTATATCAACATCACATTTTCCAAATATCGGATGCAAAGTTATCCCGGCAATGGCTTGGGTACAAGTGAAGCACTTTCCAAAATTACCCACTGGCAGCCTTCATAATATCTATGCACTGTGTAAAGTTCTTTTAAAACTTCAACTTTAAGTTGTTAACATTTGTTATTGCTTAACACTCGCTTTTACGACATACGGCACCACAGGCGGTGACACTGATGATACATAGAATGAAGATGGAGCCCGCTGGAATGAGATGGCGGGGCAAACCAGAGAACCAGCTCAAAGAACACAGCTTCTTAAAATTGTGTGTGGTTGTTCATTCATATCACTAGCGTGTGTTTACTTTGCTTTGTCTTATTTATTTTACTGTTAGATGTATAAATCAGTGCAAAGAATTAAACCATTTGTTTATTAGCTGCTCCTCTTTCTTTTGTGTTCATCTTGAGGTATTTCACGCTTTATCATCTACCAGTAATCAGCAAGCATACTGATGTTCCAGCATTCCTGATATCTCCTTTAAAACTCTTGCAGATGCTTGTGAAATTGTTTACCTTATGTTGACTCGGAAGCATAGCAATAACTTAGAAGTCACCACAAACTTGCCAGTTACGTTCACCGTAGCTCAGTCGCAATAAGAGCAGTTGCAAAATTTCATAGGCAACTGGCACTGAACCAAACATGTTTCTGTTATGAAAAAGAGTACTCTTTAAACTTTGCTTGGAAGTATCAATGAGCAGTCTCCATCCATTGGTCATAATTTGGAAGTCCAAGTTGTAGCAGAAGTCTTTTCATATTACTGCATAAACAAGATGGTCATCTTCAGAGAAAAAGGATTGGAAACTTTTTTGCATTGTTGGTATCAATAAAATGATGTTCTTGGACACAAAACTTTTTTTTTTTCATGAAGTCTAAAACACAACTTAGTTAACTCTTTAGGAAGGGCAAGAAATGCTCTGTACATCACGAGATTAAAGGTGGCATAAACAAAGCCACATGCCTTTTGACCGCAGCGTGCCTTCTTGACACTTTCACCATCTAAATATTCCCTTGAAAAAATACTGATACTAAGGTCTGAAATCTCACTTAATGTTTGCTAAAGCATGAGCTATGTGTACTAAGCATAGTTGAAGTGTAAGAATACGCAGTTAAGTGAATCTGTAACCAGCCTAACTCACGCAGCGCCCGCATTATTCAGTATGAAAGTAACATTACGGAAAAAGTGAGTATTATGAAACAAGCGCGGAAAACCATTGTGAAGTGGTAAAAAGACACTAATATTCAATGTGTTTAACAAGTTCTGCAAGAAATATCCCAAACTTGCTATCGATAGCAAGATGAAATTAACATCCAAGTTTACCGGTGTGTCAGTTTCAAGTGTTTACAGTGTGTGCAAAGAAAAATCCTCAGAACTCTCGGCAAGAAGAGATCATGTGCCAGGCAAGTGTTGGATGTAGCATGTGACAAATTTGTGAGATCTGCAATCCGTCAAAAAGTTCATCAGTTCTTTGTTAACAATGAACCCCCCACCTTAAACAAATGCTGTTGGCAGTTAACTCTGATCCCGATCTTCCAGATTTAAACCGAACTTCCCTCCATAGGCTGCTTCTGGAGATTGGTTTCGAGTTTGTCAGCAGAAAATGAAAGAGTGTTATTGTGGACAGAGATGACATAAGCAGCAGTTAATTTCTATGTGCTACATGTTAAACATAAGTATATTCTTTAGTGCTGTAAAATGCATATTATACTTATGCGTAGCAGTAACTGTGTTCCATCATTGCAAATGCACGTGGTCGCGGAGTGATAAAAACCGACAATTTGTTTATCTCCTTTAATCTCTTGATGTACAGAGTATAAATTGTTTAATTCACTCTGGTTAAAACATCCACCCTCTGCAGCATCCAATTCTGCTACAGGTCACTGTCACTAGTGTCAATTTCCCTCATTTCTGCATCAGACTCTGATGAGAACTGCGCAAGAGTTTCTGGTCACACAATAAAGCTTCAAACTGATTTCATTTTGTTTCTAGATGAAACAGACTAATGTGGTGTCAGAGGAAGAAGCTACTTGTGATGACTGTAATGAAATGACGGGTTAAGTAAGTGCTTAAAAAGATAAGATGACATAAGGAGTGGCTGACATTCCTATCTCCAATAGATATAGTTGAGACCACCTTTTTGCTCTAATTTCCTTATGAGCTCGCACTCCCTATCCACTAAGAAACATCCGGTGTCCTCAGTTTTTATTTTAAACACTTTAAAAATCTTGAATATGATTGCCTTTTATATTCTAACACACTAAAACTACATATGTTACATGATTGCAATTTAAATAAATACGCTTGTAATCTATTATAAGAAAATTAAAATAAAAAGGTAGCATATGAAAGGAACTTTCTGACTTTGAATTTGATTTGAGTATGCTACATATACTCCTAAAAACAATCAAGTACCTGATGCAGGAATTTTATCTCAGACTGGCATAATTAAACAATTATAATAACAAATATAGATAGGCCCATTGACTTAGACAAGTTAATTCAATAGCATCTGTCATTTACTCCATTGACAAAGGGGCTGAGTTGTATTTTGCAGAACTGTTCATCTGTAGAAGTATCATACAATTTTATATGTTTTTGAATGTCATATCTACCACCATGACTTTGAAAAAAGCACCCTTACACATGATTCATCTGAATTTGTCAATGTTATCTCCGGAAATGATAAGGGATAACTAATATTTTAAAACATTGGAAAATAGACTTATTCTCTTAAGTATTGCATGCTATACATAACACAACACAGCTCAAAATGGGTAGTGGTAACTGTCAGAGTAGAATAACAATTGAACCATACTGATGCATTGTGCACTACAGGACAACATTGTGCACAACAAAACAGTATTTCAAACCAAAGCTGCAGTGTGTTTAAATTACTAAAAATCCTTAGCACATGCAGCAGCAAACGAATTGCCAATGTCACGTATCTTGTACTGGACTACTCCTTTATATCTAAAAGCTTAAAGTTAAAAAAAAAAAAACATAAAAATGTATTGTTTTTTTTCTTTTTCTTTCAAAAGGCAGAATAAATTTTGGTGCCACAGGTAGTTAGGCAAGATATGAGACAAAAGTCGTAAATTCTGTTTGTCCTATCAAATTTGGAATGCCTGGGATCCCTACTCTTAAGCTATGATTATTTATTTATTTACTTATACATGTTTGTAAAATAACAGACCATTTCAATTTTCAGCATTGAAGATTTGTTGATGTTGCTGTTGACATTGTTTCAGCCTGTCCAGATGAGTTATTTAACCAACTGTGTCGAGCCACAGTGGCCAAGTACATAAAAACCTTGAAGGAAATTAACATTGCTTTTATAGCATATGAAGAGCAGGTAAAAGAAGGTGTCATGTGCTGCTCGTATTTGGGTTGCAGTGGTTTCACCGTATGTCGCCTAACAGTCAAACTGCACTAATAGCTGGTACTTTGTGGTGACAAGTTGCTTTGTACTGCCAAGTTGAGAGTGTAGACTAATAGGGTGCTTTCATCAACTGATATTAAATTTTAACTCAATGTTAAAGTGATGTAGCTTTGAGGTTAACGTAATGTCGGTGCCAACTAAGAAAGGGATTGACAGCTTGCAGTGAGGGAGAGGTGATGTTGCTACTTACTCATCGCTGTTTACTGTGACCACGTGGAGAGCACGCTAATATTGTGTTCGAAGAAGATTGGATTATGCCTGGAATGTTGAGTGCGTATTATTTATATTCGTATGCAAAGACAGCAGTAAAATATTGAATCTACATTTAAAGAATACAATATGCAATTATATATTATTTCAGAGCATACTATTTCTGCACTTGTCCTTTAATTGGGATACCTGTACCAAACACAGTTTTATTCAGTTCGTGAGTACACTCAATTTTTCGTTTGGCAGCACTATCTTTGTCACTATTTTCTGACATTGTTAAATACACATTAAAAGCGTTAGCACAATTGCAAAAGTTTTCAACATACTCATAGATACACAGACTCAGACACACGTAAACACAAGGCAAATAACTGTCTATATAGAATGATGCAAACGAACTTCCCTACATACAGGCAATCTGTAACTGATGCAAGCATTGCAAGCTTGGGCTGCAGTACTATTTGTTTATATGTAGCGATAGCAGAACATAACAAAAGCAGTTTATGTTACTGCCGGGTTCATCATGAGCCACATGCTAATCAAGTGCTACATGTGCGTTACATATTGGCAACAAGGTCCTTGTGCGTACTGTTTCTATGGAAACGCCATTATAATGCCTTAGCTCTCATTGGTCCTTCTTTTCGTTGCTATGGCAACTGCTAAGGTGCATTCATCCCCTCCCATTCATTTATGCTTTTCCACCACGTGCTTAACATGTGTCAATTCCCTTCTAAATTGGTGCCGAGTATAAATTCTGTTTCAGTTTTAGCTATAACATTGTGTTAAACCTTGTGTTAAGTTAACCTTGCAATACCCTTCAGTTACAGCATTTAATAAATGTTAGAATTTAGAAAATAGCTGCCTAAAACCAAACTGTTGAAGCATTGATTTTGAAAACCTACCAGAGCAGCAATTTCTAAAGCAATACTGTCCAACGCACTTCTGGATGGGATGTAGAAGAAATATGAGTGAGGTTAGAACACTACCAACAGAAACATGCCTCTTTCTCCTCTGCTATCAAAGTTAACTACTATGAGATTTTATACTCCTGGTACTTTTCATTTTTCAGTAGGTCATAGTAATTGAAGGCCATGCCTTAGCCAAGTGGTTAGACCATTTGCTTCTCACCAAAACAGCCTGGGATCAATCCCAGGCAAGCATATGTGGGATTTGTGGAGGACAAAGCAGTGATGGGGCAGGTGTTCTACAGTTTCCCCCGCCATCTCATTTCACCGGTGCTCCATCTTCATTCCATGTATCATAAGTGTCACTGCCTGCGGTGCTGTAGTGGTAAAAGCAGGCGTTAAACACTACCAAATAAAAATAGTAATTGAAATTTCAAAGATACAAGAACTTACATTGACTGTTACAAAGATTCAAAAAAAATCAATTTAACTACCATCTTGGGGTTAAATCAGAAGTTTTCCAAGCAATTGCTTCAAGAAATGAACTGTACTTTGGTTGGGGTTTGTTTGAACATTATCCACTTTAGTTTCAGTGTGATGACCACCAGCAGTTTTAATCTTTTCTTCTGTAATCTTGTACCTAATGCTAATTGATATTCTACAGGTTTCTTACTAATGCTAAATAAATGTGCCATCAAGGAATTACCAGAAATGAAAGTGTTGATAATTTTTTCCACCAGCAAATTGCATTATGGGTAGGGGCAAAAGCAAATTTCAATTATACATTAAAATAGGATTTGAATCGATTAATAACATTAAACAACACTCACTTTTTAAAATCTCCCAGTCCAGGTTTCAAAGGCTAGCTTTCCACCGGACATCGACTGAACTGTAGAGGCTGTTATCTCCTGTAGACTGCTCTGGTGGTGGTTTTTAGAACTTGTATAAGGGATCACTTTGTGGTATATCAAAATTGAAAACTTGGTCTTTCTTTTTCTAGATGAAGATGTGTTCCCACGTTGGCAATTCTTGGTTTCCTGATATGTGTTTTAATAATTTTGTGAGAGAGCGATGTGACCGCCAAAACATAAAAATATGGTGCTCTCTAAAAAGCGGTTACTATTACTGCTATTGCTTTCTTCAATAAATATTGGAGAGCAAGAGGATTAATGACTTCATTGTCAGAAGTCCAGCATTAGCTAAGAAGAATAATTTTGGATCCGGATTAATGTTGTGATTTTCTTTCCAAAAATGGGTGGCAACTGCTGATTTTTCTAAATGTTTGTATTTTATACATCTGAAATGTTCTTTTGTTCTTGTTTCGAACTAAGATAAAGTTAGATAAAGCTAAGATAAGCTAGCCTCTGAAACATGTACCGGGATATTTTAAAAAGTGAGTGTTCAGTGTTATTAATCGACTCAAGTTCTACTTTAATGTGGTTGCAACAACACTGTTATCAACTTCCAGTATTTATTATTGTTGTAGTTGTTATTATTATTCTTGTTGTTATTTTGTTTTTGTTTTTTGTTTTTTTCAATTATACGTTTTAATAATAGCTAAGTTATGGTGCTCAAGGCCAACATTAAAATATCTGTTCCATAGAAAAGTGTTTTATGAGACCAGAGACAAATATGGCTTCAGTTTTGAAAATAACAAGTAAAAATTGCTTTTACTAAAATGTAAGAATTTAAATTAGAAGTAACCATACAAGTAATTGCTACTGGTACTTTGATTGCCTTTATCAGCATACATCACAGGCATATAAACATAGCCAGAAGAGTGGTTGAAGATGCACTCAAACCCTGAACCATTTATTTACATTTCATAGGGCATTTCAAAACCAAATGCTGCAACATTTCTCTTTACAGTTCTTCAGTTTAAAATTAAATGATATCCAATCAACCTGGCAGTACAAGGAAGCTTTTATCAGTTTTTCATTGCTAATGTGTTTGTGTGGTGCTGGTTTCACTTTTTGGTATGTGGTTGGTTCTGTTGTGGAGTTATTGCTTATTTGGGTTCATCAAAGCACTATGTTAATGTGGGCTTTGTGTCACATGAGCAAGGCTGTGTTAAAACATAAACATTTCAGCAAACAGTGTTAACAGTCCAATGTCACTAATGCTTCACTAATTTAAAATATAATTGAGAATTTTAATGTATGTGTGGTAAGTTGTGCTGTAATTGTTTTCTTTAATAATATCTGTAGTACCTGGGTGACCTTTTTTTTTTAATCGTGTCTTTTTTTTGGGGGGGGGGGCAGATACTTAGATAAACTTGAAAAGCAAAATGTTAACTAAATATAAATTTTCATCCTAATTGTTGGAGCCATTTCTGTGACGAGACCTTTAATATTCTGGCTTGTTTGTTGAAATTGGCCCATTAACAGAGAAATTATGGCCAAAATAAGGTTTCAACTAATTGTGACTGTTACGTGTAGACTAGTATAGCTAAGTGAACTTTCTTTAGGTATTCTGAAAGCTCTCGATGAGACTTTGCACAGTCAAAAGCTGTGTCATCTTCTCCAACTTCCATCCATTGTGGATAGCAATAGCCTCAAACTGGAGCTTAAACACTGCCCATTTCAAAATGCCCCCAAATTTTGAGACTTCACTGTCAGCCAGCTTTGCAATCACAGAACCCTCTACTACTTCAGCATGGATACAACACATCTCCCCCACAATCCTCTTACTTTCCTTCATGTGTTGGTCCAGATGCTCATCCACTGAATTAATTTTATCTTCTACGTCAGATTTAATTTCCTTTCTAAAATGACTTCTTCAGGCTGGCCTTTGTGATGTTCGAATCTGACCGTGGGATCTAAAATATAGGCGCGAGAGTCACCAACTTTAAAAGCTATAATATCTGTTCTGCGACAACTAGCATTAGAGGCCAAACCATGTACTTCCTCATAAACAGTAAATTCCTTTTTCCTTAGTTCTTCAGAGATAAAAGACAGGAGTTCTGCAGCAACTCACCATGTGGGCAGGATCCCAGGACATGATTAGAGGTTCCCTCTCCCTGTGGCATTGCCTACAGAGGGTGCTATCCTGGGATCGGTCCAGCACATTTCACACTGTGGATATATTTCCCAACATTTTTAAAGCCTCGCACCACTCATTGCAAGATGGACCTTCATGATCTCTGACCCAGGAGTTTGCGGGCGAGTATTCCTGGATTTTATGCCCCTGTCACAGGCATCTTGGAAGTGATTTAACTAGCCATGATCATCAAGATGAGACAGAACGGTTAAGCCATCTGTTCGAAATCAAATATCACAAGTTCAAATTCCAGCAACAGTAGTCAAAAGTGCCTGCAGTAAAAGATGGAGAGGACACAGGGTAATTGCACATGGAGAAAAGTATTGCTTCTGACTGTAGTTGAATGGATTGTAATTTTTATTCAAAAAGAATAAACCGAATAAATCTGAAATCATCTAATACTTTTACAATATTGTTGTTGTTGTTAGCTAATGCTGGATTTCTGACAATGAAGTCATTAATCCTCTTGCTCTCCAATATTTTTCACTGATGGATGGGGCACTAGAAGTGGCCGGGCATATTTGAAGGTGGTCTCGATCCATTTCCTCTTGCAGATCACATAGAGGACAGAGTGGTGAAGACTTTTACAATATGAAATGCTTCAAATTCTTCTTTCTTGGAAGTTTGGAAACAGTGTTGTAATAATCAACTTAAACCAAAAAGGTGAGTCAATAACACTACACAACATTTACTTATAATTTACCAGAACATATTTCAGAGGCTGACTTTCCTCCATTATCAACCAGACATCGACTGGTTCTCCCTGGTGTGGATGGTGATGTTTTCTCTGAGGTCTCCTCTGGTGGTGGTTCAAGGAACTTGCTGAAGATATCTTTCTCAGGGATGTCGAAATTGAATACTCTGTTTCTATTTTTCAAAATTATTTGTTCCCACATGGACAGCTCTTGTTTTCCCGTTACGTGTTTGAGGAGTTTCGGTTCTGGCTTTATGTTGTAGTTTTTTGTCCAAAAGTGAGTGGCAACTGCTGATTTTTCCAACTGTTTGTTTTTTACATTTCTAAAGTGTTCCTTGGATCTTATTTCTAAATTTCTTTTGGTTTTTCCCATATACACTTCATTACAGTCACTGCATTCAATTGCATAAATACCAGATTTTTTTATGGCTAGGAGGGCATCTTTGATGTTTGAGTTCAATAGATTTTTTTATGGAGTAGTGGTTCACTGGCGCTAGCTGAATGTTCTGTTCTTTGAAAACTTTTTTGAATTTTTCGAAGGCCCACAGATGAAACATCTTCCGGTAAATTATAAGTGTGTAGTGTTATTAATTTACTCACCTTTTTGATTTAAATTAGCTTCAAATGCTTGTATTTTATGTTAAATATTAGTATAATATGAAAATTGAAAAAGCTATTAAAAGAGACCAAGAGAGAGCTGACAGAGAGCTGTTCAGAAATTGAGAGCTTTTAGTACTGTGAACTGATAGTAAATACATTATTTTTGTGATAGAATTTCTTTGCAGCAATTTCAGACACATTTTCTTTTTGTACAATTCATTTTTAATTACTCTGTGTAACAAATTATGTAAGTAAAGAAATCCTTAAGCGTACCATGGAGATGTAAAGATGGTAATTATATTCTAGTGGGCATGTGTAGATTTTGAATACTAAATTTTCAGAATTATATGTATTGCCAGAATGTGTATACAATTTGAAAGTTTGATTAATAACATTATGATTTGCAGGAAACTGCTACTGGGGTGTAACAGCCACATTTCCCTGTGTGTTTGACAGGTTGTATGCAGAGCCCTCGTTTGTACACATGACCATAATCAGTTCTGTTCCCCCTCCACTTTCTCTATCCATGTGTCAGCTAATCAGTTTTTGTAGAGGTTGATATATTCTGGGACCACACGCATGTTGGTGCTGTTACGAGGTGCATACAGAAAGTAAGTTTCCTAATTTTTTTAAAATAAAGTTAACACAGTTACCAGAAAAACTTTATTGGCACCAGGTACAGCAATGTTTCAACATAGCTACACCAGAATTTAGACACTTGTCATATCGTGGAATCAACTTCTGTATCCCTGCGTCGTATCAGTCTGCCAGCTGTGAATAGAACCAGTATGTGACAGTTGTCTTCTACTGTCAAAACGTTGACCGGAGGACAGGAATTTCTTGAGATGCAAGAAAAGATAGTAATCGCTGGGAGTCAGATCAGGACTGAATGGTGGATGATCAAACAGCTCCCAGCCAAACCCCTGCAGAACAGTTGCTGTGCGCCAAGCCGTATATGGACGAGCATTGTCATGGAGCAGCACAACACCTGCAGTAAGCATTCCACACTTCTTGTTCTGAATGGCACATCGCAATTTCCGCAGTGTTTCACAGTAATGGTCAGCGTTCACTGTTGCACCTTTGGACAGGAAGTCAATGAACAGAATACCCTTCTGTCCCAAAACACCGTGCACATCACTTTCTTCACCGACACTGTCTCTCTGAATTTCATCTTGACCGGAGATCCACTGTGATGCCAATGCATTGACGGCTGCTTGGTTTCTGGGGTAAAGTGCGAAACCCATGTCTCATCGCTTGTGACAATCCTGTCAAGGAACTCATCGCCGCCGTCATGATACCGTTGCAGAAATTTCAGTGTTGCTGCTAAGCATTTTGTTTTGTGCTCGGGTGTCAGGTTACTTGGCACCCACCAGGCACACAATTTCTTGAACAGCAGGTATTTAGTGACAATTTCATGCACCAAGGATCGCGTTATCTGTGGAAAATGGTTGCTGAGCTCCATAACCGTGAACCGACTGTTTTTCCATGCATTGCTGCACTCGCTCAACAAGATCATTGATGAGGGTTGGCCGCCCACTGCGCTCTTCATCATGGACACTTTGACGACCTTGGGAAAAATGCCTACACCAGTGATGCACCATCTGTTTGCTCATGATTTCTGGCCCATAGACCTGACGACGAATATCGAATGGCACTATGTTTTGCACATTAAGAAACCTTATAACTGACCGAACTTCGCAGGCAGCAGGAGAACGAATAACAGCCACTATTTCAGACCACAGTTGTTGCACTGCTGATGCCACGCCAGGACCTGTCTGGCTGGCACACCATTGATACGTCATAGATCTGTTACGCATGCGCATTTGTCCTGGCTAAATACGTTGACTTTAAAGGAAATAAAATTGGGAAACTTACTTTCTGAATGTGCCTCGTATATTACCATAAAGTCTACCACTGAAAGAGAAGCTCAGTGTTAGCTACCTCACACTACTTCTTGTAAACATGAAGCAGACAGCAGTAGGGTGGTCACAACAAACGCTCGATTGCATGTGGTTCTAGAAGCTATTCATGTGCTTGTTTACAAGAAGTTTTGAGAAACATGTATTTCAAGAGAAACTGCTGCTACCTAATCCCTGGCTATATAAGCAAGTTGCGCAGGTGGAAAAGCAAGTTTTTTAGTGTGTTGAATTTTGCAGTGTTTAAACGGTTGATTTTTGGGGGGTTGTTTTAACAGTTATGCAGTATTAGTGAAGTGTGTGTGTTTAGGTTTCAATAGGACAGAACAGCTCAGCTCTGAGTTGCAAGGTCATGATGAATTATCAGTTGTGTTAAAAATAAAACAAAGAACTGTGTTTTTGTAATTCAGTTTGGGAAGAGAAATAAAGTGACATTAAAAGCAATTGGACTTGTCATTTGTCACAATATTTTAGCATACACATTCTTCATATATGGAACCTATGTGACCACAAACTCGATTTATAGATAGCTTCCCTGGTGTTCATGTATCTCACAAAGAAATGATTTGTAGACTTATGAATGGATTTAGGGAAATGGGATCAATTCTTGATAAGAAACCGAAAGTAAATCACGGTGTTCTTAGAGACAACAAACTTAATGATATCAGAAAAAACATGAATGAAGTTCCAAAGAAATTTCTGATAAATCTTGGACATGCAGCAGGAATTTTGCAAACCTCCTTTTGGAATGTCATGCATTGCTGCTATTGAGTAGTGGATGTTAATGATCACTCTATGAACCCACATTTAATTTTCTTATGAGGAAGCTCTGCTTTATTTATGTCAGGAAGAACTAATAAGTGTTAATGCACTCTTTCTTAAAAGGCATGAAATATGTATGGTAACACAAGGACATAATTTCCAACATCATCTATGATGAAGATATTGTAATTATAAGTTACATGGGAAGTATATGCACTCAAGTTTAAGGGGCTATGAATATCCCATGCCACCAGCAAATGTGTGTCAGGTCTGCCACACATCCAAACAAAGGCTCTGTATAACTGCAGAATAGACAGTCTAGGATCACAACACTGTTTGCTGTTTTGTGTATAATGTTTCCAAATTAGAGGCTAAGATTTAAGAATATTCCAGCCCTTTTTTTTAACATTTTTGTGGGAAGGTGGAATAATATTTTATATCTCTATTTCTTTTGTTTATTCATTTGTTTGCTTGTTCATAATAAAACATTAAGTTCAGAGCAAATAAAGCATTTGAATATTCTAAAAGATTATTTTCATCAACACTGAGGGAGTTTAAGACCATGTGCAGCAGCATCATGCCAAACATAGGTTTTAAAAATTGTTATTTAAGAAAAAGAATTTATGCTACACGTTTTGATGTCCAAAATCTTGAAGTTTACAGATAGTTGTGCTGTTGTGCAAGTGTGCCTTCCACAGCTTCCTGGCAGTTAATGTTTGAATGTATTAATGTATTTGCTGTGTGCTGATAAAAAATGAAATAAATTAGAATTTTGCTCCATTGGAATGCCAGCAATAAGTGGGTATTAGCGACAGTGTTTCTTGTTTTGACAGTATGCCCAGAAGAGCTATTCAATGAGCTGTGTAAATCAAATGCAGCTAAAAAGATAAAGACCCTGAAAGAGATCAACATCGCTTTCTTGCCATATGAATGTCAGGTTTGTAAGCTTTGTTGTTGGTGGTATTATTTGTTTTGCTTTGCATACAGCATGGCATTAGCTGCTTTTATCATTCTTCTAGTTTATCATATTAGTTCATCAGCCAACTTGCAAGTTAATGATCTATTACCTATTTTAGTTTTTTAATCCTTTATCTTCACTACTTCTGTGACTGTAGCTGCTAAAGCTTGTGGTGGCTTTCTTTGGATATGTGTTATTTTTAAATATATTTTAGATAGTATGGTATTAACATACAAATAGTTGAAAACAAAAATCATGTTGTATTAGGGAGATGTGTGTCTAAAAGTTAATATATCAATTAAGTTCAGGTACAGTAGCAAATGTATATCAAATTCTAAGTGGTGTATGGATCAAGAGAGCACAGCAACTGCTAATCAACTTGAAACTCATATTGTATAAATACTACTTAAATTAGAAACTTGCATAACTGATTTGTGGTAAAATTATAATACAGGGTCCTTAATGGATATGGAGCACTTTTTGTGAACTCTTTCCACTGGACGAGAGAACCAAGAGTTTGCAGGAAAATTATTAAAATCCTTACCTTATAGTAGATGCTAAAAATGTTGACCTTCTGCTCTTCAAACAGGCAGCACATCTTGTAAAAATATGGTTTCTCAATTGCCTAAGTTCAGCAGCAGAATTTTAGGCACCTCTAAGGGCACAATTTTTCTGGCGATTCTTGGTTCTCTAGCTGCAGAACAGGTTACTATAAACGTATTAAGGAACAAGGTACATTGAACCTGGTTGACAATAACAAGAATGACAAAATTGAAAATGGCACAGAGGAGGTATTGAAACATATGTTGGTGGTGTATTGAGGTTAACTCTATTTTATTGAAGTGAAGTTTTAGTCTCTACATTCTTGGTGTTATTGTTGGATTAATAGCTGCAGGTGTGTGTAATTCCAGTTTCATTTTTATCATTTTGTTGTATTAAATATACAAAATAAATAAAAAGTACAATCTTCCATCAGAAGTGCTAACTTAGTATTAATTATAACAAAGCATTTCACTACATTGAAGTTTAGCATGTACAATATGGGCCTAATGTGCTATCCACAGGAATGGGAATGAGAAAGTTATAATTTGACCAAGTTTTTGTTCATGCTCTCAGGAGCCAGGAAACCTTCTGATTAATCGTGAATACTAACATTATAACATGTGCATCTCAACTGTAGCAGATCACTTTTGGTCACTTAGTCATGAAATAAATCCAGAGATTAAATTATTGTAGCAATTAAATGGACCCATTGAATTTATGGTTTTGGGAAAAAATATTTATTTTGAAAAATAGGAAGCATGTTATGAATTTTTAAATATCTTCTATTGATTCTGTTACTAAATTCATTTTGAGATCAGGGGTGGGTAATGACGTCATCACATAAGTCAGGGGAGTAAAGTAAACGTGGCCAATGTCAGTTTACCTTGGAAATGGCACAGAGGTGTGTTGAAACGTACGTTGGTGGTGTATTGAGTTTAGCTCAATTTTATTGAAGTGAAGTTATTAGTCTCTACATACATTGTGTTATTGTTGGATGAAACTGGAAGTAGGTAAGCAGAACACTCAGACTGAGTTGTATTATGTATGTCAGTTTCTTTGAAAGTAACCCATATGTTGGGTGACAACAACTGTCTCCAAGAAAAATGTCAGAAAATGAACATGGTAAACTTCGGTCTAGTCATATCTCTATGGATTTTCTGTTGCATGTTAGTGATGGAATGGTGAACTTCTTTCTATGCTGGTCGCAGTCCACAAAGACGTGTTTTATCAATCCCCCAACATCAGTGCTGAAGAATTAGTTTGATTCTTTACTGAGTAGGGGCCATTGTGTGTAGTTTGGAATGAGAATAATGGAGGATAATGTGTTGAGATAACATCAGATCACCATTGAAGTGCTTTATTATAATTAATGCAAAGTTAATATACCTTCTCATGGAAGATTGTTTTATTTTGTATATTGAATACAATACCCAAGTGTTCCAAGAAAAATCCCCTGAAGGTGTGATATTGTGTGCCTATTGAAATACTGCATCGTCCTGGAAATCAGACTTCAAACATTTGTTCCATAACATATAAAGGGAGTGTATGATACAGGAAATGAGAATATTGAAGTTTGAAAATGCTTAAAAACTTGATGCTTACATGTGCTGCAAAGCATTCTTTCTAAGAGAAAATGTAACACTTCTGAGAGCAAACTATTCCATACATTCCATACTAGACTAATTCATAATTCAAGAAGCTTCTATGTATGTTAAGTTCGGGGGGGGGGGATTAGCAGAAACTTTATATCTTATAATGAATTTATTGGAATGATTATGTGAGTGATATGTTTGATACCCCTGCTTTAGCATATGAATGAAATGGGATGTCTTTTTTATTGTTACATAAAGTTACTCACTACACACAAGCCACTAACAATCACCTATAATGGGATCATCCCTTAATGGTGTTTGATCTTATTGTCATGTGATATCTGTTGTAATGCCATAATCATTTTACAAGATATCAGTTGCTCATTTAGGTACTTAAATATTGTTAAAAATGTATTTTTGTTCAAAGCAATACAGCCAATACTACTATTAAGATGTGTATATTAAAAATGAATATAATTTTATAACATTTCATCTTTAGATTCGATGTAGAATACAGTAGACCCTTGATAAACTGAAAACTGAGTTAATTGTACTAGCTGTTCAATCTCTGCCAAATTGCATTGAAAAATCTACTGCTTAGACAGAATTTTGAATAATTTGTACTACAAACTAAAATTTGCTCCCCTCTTTACATGTTTCATTCCCTATTCTTTGTTTAAACTGAATATGCATGTATATTTTGCTATGCACTGCTGTATTTTCCATTATGCATTTTGCATAACTTTTCTCAATACATATGTATATAGGTATCTATAACAACAAAACTGCAATTATATGAATCTGCACCAGTACCGATGCTCACATATAGAATGGAAAATATGCCATTACCAGATATGCAAACAAGTAAAATTCAAGTGAGTGAAATGAAATATCTAACATAAGCTGTAAATAAAACTAAGAGATATAGAATAAGGATTAGAGGATAAGAAGTAGTGAAGGGATAATTGAACAAAGGCAATTGAAGTGGTGGAGGCGTATTTTGAATGACAGAGGATAGAAAAGCTAAACAGATATTACAAAGAAGCATACCAGGAGAGGGAAAGAAAGACCCTGCGTAATATTGGAGGATAGAAAGGACAAGATTGGGAGATGAAGGAATAGAACAGTGGGAGAAATGAGAATGATGAAGACAAGAATGAATGGAGAAGAGAGATTGATGGACCATCTCTACACTGTAAAGCCAGAAGGGAAAGAGGAAGAAGAACACATGTGTACTTAACTATAATTTCTCAACAATATCCCTGTCATTTACTTGCTGCTTATATGTCACTTGCACAGCATAAGACACAAGGGCAGAGGAAGAGAGGGGTTGGTCAGCATGTGAGTTGCACAGCATAAGACACAAGGGCAGAGGAAGAGAGGGGTTGGTCAGCATATGAGTTGCACAGCATAAGACACAAGGGCGGAGGAAGAGAGGGGTTGGTCAGCATGTGAGTTGCACAGCATAAGACACAAGGGCGGAGGAAGAGAGGGGTTGGTCAGCATGTGAGTTGCACAGCATAAGACACAAGGGCGGAGGAAGAGAGGGGTTGGTCAGCATGTGAGTTGCACAGCATAAGACACAAGGGCGGAGGAAGAGAGGGGTTGGTCAGCATGTGAGTTGCACAGCATAAGACACAAGGGCGGAGGAAGAGAGGGGTTGGTCAGCATGTGAGTTGCACAGCATAAGACACAAGGGCGGAGGAAGAGAGGGGTTGGTCAGCATGTGAGTTGCACAGCATAAGACACAAGGGCAGAGGAAGAGAGGGGTTGGTCAGCATGTGAGTTGCACAGCATAAGACACAAGGGCAGAGGAAGAGAGGGGTTGGTCAGCATGTGAGTTGCACAGCATAAGACACAAGGGCGGAGGAAGAGAGGGGTTGGTCAGCATGTGAGTTGCAAAAATCCACAAAAGTCTCTGTTGGTTAGTGTATGAACCCTGAAGGTTGTTTCTTTTTCCATCACTTGCAGTGTGCCACCTAAATAGAATCAGCTCTCATGCTGAAGCATAAGCAGCAAATTCTACTTGTGGTCAACAGTGGAGAGAGGACTAAAATAGAAGATCCCAAAGTCTACTCACTCATCAGTTACAGGTTAGACCACTCGCCTACCACCTAGGTGACCTGGGTTTGATTGCAGAACCCACATCTGGTATTCATGGTGGACAAAGTGGTGTCTGGGCAGGTTTTCTCTGGTCCCCCCCCCCCTCTCCCCCATTCATTCCACCAAATGCTCCATAATCACCTTTCCATTCATTGATTTCACTTGCATTTCATATCTTTATCCTCACTGTTGTATCTGGTGCTGGGCTATCCGCTTCCAGGTCTTCACTCTTTCCGGTCCATAGGTTCCTGTGTTCCCTGACAGGCGTCTGACCGTAGGCACTGGCTTGTTAGTCCCAGGGGTGTAAGTCCTACATAAGGGGAGGGTAATCAGATATAGAAAAAAAATTAAAGATTATGAACATTTTTTATAATAAGGGTATTCTCCACTTTGCACCCTTAAAAGATGGTATAACTTGATTTCAAATTTGGCACTTACGTGATGAAGTCTAGACTTTAATAGAGTAATGCGTATCTTTGCTACCTTAGAAAGGTATTAGAACATGTGTTTTGTTGTATAATTGTCTTTCTTTTGAACTCTGTATCATTTTTATTTTGACACTATAAAGCCAAAGTTATCTTGATAATAATCAAGATAAAGTAGTATTGTTGGTTATCCTTTGACACGCATCCTGTAGAAAGCTAAATTTATTTTATATTGATAGTTACCCATATTTTTAACTCATGTTTTTTTAATAATACATTTACACTGTTTCCATGATGTTGCTAACATATTGATTAATTTTGTTTTCAGGTTTTCTCATTAGATTCACCAGACACATTCCAGTGCTTCTATAACCCTATGTTTGCTGCAAGTCATACAAGTAACATGGAACGAATGGCTGAGCAGATTGCTACTTTATGTGCAACACTTGGAGAGTACCCATCTGTCAGATATCGCAGGTAGGAAATAATAAGTGGCCTAAAATGCCACAACTTGTAGTATAAGTAGAGGCTTTATCACTTTACACTTTTTAGTAATTTTTTTGGATTGACATAGCGCACCGAGAACACAGCAAAAGAGGATTTATTATTGATTCAACCATAAGGTTTGAGTATCATCTGAGACAACCTATGGAAGTCCATCTGGAAAAACAAACTATCTATACATCTACCATACCCTTTTATAAAAATAAATACCAGCTGGATGACATGGAAATTAATTGTCTCATGGTCAGGGTTGCCAGATCTACTGATTTTGCAGATCTCCTGCTTTTTTGCAAATCTACTGATCTACTCCTAAAAACTGAACACCCTTCAAAATATCCTGCTTTTTATGTATTTATCATTTTTAAACACTATGCTCCTTAACATCATATAATTTGCTCTTCCGAAAGAGATTAAACCTGAACATTTGAGTTTCACTGAAGTAGATAAAGTTGAATACAGGGATCTAAAAGTATTTCCTCCTCTGGAAAACACGTATTTTGGCGCCAAAGTTCAATTATCAGTGACAAAATCATCCCTGCCCAACAAATATGTACACGTTTTCAAATTACGCTCTGTTGATTTTTTCGTAGAGTTAGTTTGCAACATACTAAGTCGTTTTTACTTTCTCTACTGGTAATTAGAGGAAGTATTGTATTCCACCCAAAAATTCTATGTCAAAATTTCACCAGAAATATATGTATTGAGACCCCCAGAACCCCAATGAAAAACATTTTGAGAAAAAGGTGTGTGTGTGTGCGTGCGTGCGTGCGTGTGCGTACAGCATAACTCACAAACAAAAGGTCAGTTAAAAACCAAAGTTGGTATTTAAGTTTGTCTTTCAAGGGTGTGACACAAAGATTTTGAAGAAAATAGCCCCACTGTAAACTACCCTTTACTTTTTTGAAAATTTTGATTTTCTTGAAAATGGCTCTAATGATCTTGATTAAAATGCCACATGTTTAAGATATTTGTATCATGAAAATGAAATGTATATTTTGAGTTTTCTGGCTATAGCCTATGTAATCCTGTTTACTCTGAACGACTTTTGCATAACTCATAAACTGTAAGAGATAGACAAAGTCTTACTGTACAAAAAAATATTTGATCTCGCTATAACACATGTTAAGCGTGCAAAGAGAACAGGAAGGTCTGTGGTTCAAATCCCAGTTGTGGCATTGAATTTTTAAGTTCCAGTTCTACCTCTTAGGATTTCAAAGCTTAAAAAGACTTGACTATCGCTCAAATCCTACTGTATTCTAATATTCCCTTTGCACCTATAAGGAAATAAGCAATAAGATGATTTGTACAAATGTTTACCTCAACTAAAATGAAGATAAAGGGATAAGAGTTCTATGTCAAATATTTAAAGGGATAAGAGTTCGTAAAAATGGTTAGTACAAGAGTAGAGAAAGTCATGTGAGTGCAACACATTAGGTTTTCCATCCCCTTCTTGCAACATTGGAAGAGTTAGAACCAGCTAAAATCCAAACAGTTCAGTCAACTGCACCACTTGCTTCTCCGTTTCCTAATTTGGTGAAAGCGGAAGAAATCCAACAAATAAATACAGAATAGAGGCTATTGCTCAATAATGACATTCCATGTGGCAGTAACTCTACAGCACAAGAATTTTGGAGCAAAAATATATTATTATTATTATTATTATTATTATTATTATTATTATTATTATTATTATTATTATTATTATTATTATTATTATTATTATTATTATTATTATTATTGTTGTTGTTGTTATTATTGTTATTGTTATTAATAATAATACTAATAAATAATAATAATAATAATAATAATAATAATAATAATAATAATAATAATAATAATAATAATAATAATAATAATAATAATAATTCTGTCCCCATATTATGACTACACTATTAACTTAAACTCTGTTTGTGGAATGACTTAGTAGTACTGTTAGTCTTTTTGTGTACTTCGTCAAATTTGGTAATCCACAAATGTGGGAAGTTGTTGATTGGTTTCAATAAAATATAATATCCATGGAAATTTGAATCACTGATTATACTATACTCCATTCAGCCCAAGAAAGGGTAAGTAAATACTTTGTTAACGATGTCAGTTGCGAGGATCATATCAGTGGCACCAGTGTGCTAGAATTTTGTCCTGCAGGAGTTCTGTTACTTGCCAGTAAATCTACTGACACAGGATGTCTGTTTTGAGCATACTTACAGACCATTGGTCTGCGCCAGGTTTGAACCCTCAACCTTGTGATCAGTAAGCCACCTGATCTCAGAAAGGGTGCCCATGTAAATAAATGCACATGCCACCATTTCAGCACTTCTTTTAAATGAATGAAAATAGATTGTTACTGCACTGCATTCATTATCACCAGACATAAGAGTTTCTATGCAATAACGCCATGATGGAAGGAAATAAGATTGAATTGTCACTGGACTATAGGCAGGAAGGCCACAGATATCACCCCCACCCCTTACAACCATTGTACAGTTTTCTAGCATTTGCAGATAGCTTTCAGACTAATTTTTACTTCCCTGTTGGTGAACCTTGACTTCAGTTGTTTTGCAGTCTTTGGTTTGAGTAGATAACTCAGAGTAAACTGCTTAAGAATTCTTATGCCTGTTATATATTTTTTACTTCAAATAATAAAAATGGTGAATGTTAGTATTTTAATATTTCTAATATTAAATTAATATTTATACTTCTAATTTGCTGAGTGCTATAATTTTCTTTATTGTATTTTCATAGTTAATGGAATTACAATTGTTTCAGTGATTTTGACAAGAATGTGGAACTGGCCCAACTAATTCAGCAAAAATTGGATGCATATAAAGCAGACGAGCCAACGATGGGTGAAGGTCCAGAAAAGGCGCGCTCACAGTTGTTGATCCTTGATAGAGGATTTGATTGTGTCTCACCTTTGCTGCATGAACTGACGCTGCAGGCAATGGCATATGATTTACTTCCCATTGAGAATGATGTTTACAAGTAAGAAAATACATTTTCTCTTCTTTATATTTAATTATATAATCAGTCATTCAGTATAACTCAAATGTATCTCTAGAATTCTTTGATTCCTGACCTTCATTAACAGGAGTTTCAAAAATACAGTAGAACAAAAGATCAGAAAATATTAAGAAGTGATATTTAAAATAGAATCTCTTTGATGGTTGTGGAGCAGCATTTTCATGAGAGTAATTGAACAGTAATAGTGCTGTAGAACTAATAATACAGCTTCAAACCAATAAAGAAGCTAGTCACCAAAGTATGTGTTTGGAAGACTGACTTGGTTTTATTTTCTTAATGTTTTTGTGCTTTGTATCATTATTTAAAGCAGTGCATATACGAAAGCCGCCTCCCTAGTGCACTTGGTAGCGCACTTGCCACTGGTGTGGAGGCCTCGGGTTTGATCCCTGGTACCAGCATGGGGATTTTATCCCTTCTGGGAGATCTGGCACGGGGTGCACTCAGCCTCATTAAGTCCTGGGGGGACCAACTAGGAGCTACTTGATGGAGAAGTAGCGACCCCAGGTTGCAAAGGCCGTTTAACTGGCTGGAAAGGCTCAGGGCGCGTACCACATCCCACCCTCCGGTACTGCACCCCACCAATGATGCCTATAGTGGGCATAGGTGGGGATGCAGTGGCTGGGCGGCAAGCCTTGGCCCTTAATGGGCTGTTGCGCTAGGGGTTTTATATACAAAAGCCAAAAGTTAGCTTCTTATTCTATCAGATTCCAGGGTGGCAATTATAGAATCTTTTGTATAGAATTTCACATTTTCATCAAGCAGTTAGAGAATAAAATTTCTCTTATTCCATGAAGCACTAATGCAGAGGAATCACCTAAACCATTCAGCAATCAGAGCGGAAAAACCTCGCCCATCTAACACACACCTCCCACTCAAGCCCAGCCAATCCCCTGTGAGCAGCCCACATATAAATACGGCACCTCCAGTCATAAACAATTCTGTTGTAACTGAACCTTCACTGAGAAGACTCAGACTGCGCCACCAATGATGTCCACCGCAGGAGTGGATGAAACCTCTGGACGTCAAAACTCCAGCAGGCCACGACTTTTAAGCCTGGAAGAAATCTCTAGCCTTAATTCTAACTCCGGCCGTGAAAGCTTCCGACTACTCATGAGAATTAAGACTTGTTCATTTGTAGAGTGGAGCTCTCTGAATCCAGCTTGACATGGGGACATTAAATTTTGTGATTCTAGAAACCAATTTAACCTATTTGACACCATTCTTTCCATCACTTTTGCTATTATGTTAATAAAAGCTATTGGTCTATAATTTTTTATTTCTGATGTTGTTTTTTCTTTCTTCAAGAGTGGGACAATTATTGCTTTTTGTCATTCAGCAGGTACATGGTTTTCCAGGATAGATTGTGGAGTTTCAGTAGTTGTTGTTTTGCTGTTTTTCCAAAGTTTTTTTTATGAATTCTGGATGTATGTGATCTGGTCCAGGAGACTTTTTGATTTTTAGATTATTAATTGCAATTTTCAGTTCTTGCATATTAAAATTGGAAAAAAGATATTGTATTGAGTGTTAGGATCACATTCTCTTTCTTGTTTCAAATCTTTCTTAAATTGTTTAAGTTCCTTTTTATTATTTCTTGTCACTTTATGTGAATTAGCATAATATTTATTGAATGTTTCGGTTATGACTGCATCATTTACTAATATTTTGTTATGTATGATAGGTTTGCTATTGTTTTCTTTCCAGTCCTTGATACCGAAATTTAGATTTCAAATCGAATGGGCTTGATAAAGACACGTTTTAATTTAATTGCCGGATGTGAGATTTGCGTTAAGTGTTGAGTAATAACATATGTAGATAATAGAGTAGGAAGTGTTTTAAGGTGAGCAAGATATGAGTAAATAATAGTCGTTAAATTTGTAGGATAAACACATTATTGGTTTGAAATTAACGAGTCATGACGTCATACTACATAGTTTAAATACACGTTTGAAATTCAGGTCTGCCAATCTTAAAAGTCGCGCGATATATTTAATAAAATATAAAGTAAACATCGTTTAATCCTAAAAAGGTAATTATATATTCGAAATTCATAAAAGAACATGTTATAATAGAAAGGGACATTTCTAAATTGCGGGAAAAGGAAATAGCATTTTGGATACGAGGCTTTCTTGGATGACGTCATGACATTTAAAATTGGAGAGAACGTTTTCTTAGCGTGGGGACACCAGAAAGCGTCACTACTCACCCCAGACCAGTACTGCAAGTTATGGTGTGCAGACGTGAGTGCGATTCCTCTACATATAGAATCGGCATAACTCCCGAAAGTATATAAGAAGTAATAAACAATATACAAAGGTTTTCTTGGGTAGTCTATAACACCTGCGTGTACCCGAGATAAAGAAAGAGATCTCATCCTGACTAGCCGGAACGAACCAAATCAAAGGGCGACACAACGAGAGACCAACGACATTCCGCCACAAATGGCGACCCAACGTGTGGCGTCGAGAGAATAGACCAACCCCAAGA
The DNA here is from genome assembly GCA_030765045.1 of Tenodera sinensis. NCBI lineage: Eukaryota > Metazoa > Arthropoda > Insecta > Mantodea > Mantidae > Tenodera > Tenodera sinensis. Next base: position 19,080,657 of record CM060971.1, on the reverse strand, counting down.
CGACCAAGCCAGCATAGAACCAGCAAACAAGAAGGTGACCCAACGTGTGGCGTCGAGAGAATAGACCAACCCCAAGACGACCAAGCCAGCATCGAACCAGCAAACAAGAAGGTGCCCAGCGTGTCAACATCTGTGAAACGTGTAGTGAACAAGTTTAAGTGCAGTTAAAAAAAAAAAAAAAAAAAAAAGTGAAAATTGTGAAATATTGGTGAGTAGAAAAACACATGTAAATAGCTTAGAAATGGAAGACAGTGATAGCGATTTTCTAGGTTTTGAGAGTCCGGAAATTGAGAAAAGTGTAGTTAGGATGGAAGAATATAATCAAAATATAATCGGTAGCAGAATATGCCAAGAAGTAGAAGATCAGAACGTTGGAGAAACACCTAGAGGTAGCTCAGAAATGTTTAGTACTAATTCAGAAAGGCCAGCGGTTATGTCAGAAATAGAGAATATGTTTCAAAAGATAATGAAAAAGATGAGTACAGAGTTAAGTCAAAAGATAGATGAAACTAGTAAAGAATTAAGAACAGTGAAAAAGATGAGTACAGAGTTAAGTCAAAAGATAGATGAAACTAGTAAAGAATTAAGAACAGAGTTAGGACAGAAATTAGAGAAGGGACAACAGGAATTGGGAATGCAATTGGAAAATCAGAAGAGAGCTTTAGAAACCTTTAGGGAAGAAGTTAGGGAGGAAATTAATAAAGTCAGTAGTGAAGTAAAAGAAAATAGAGAACAGGTTAAGGGAGAATTAGAGACAATAAGGCAAGAAGTAAAGAATTCTGAAAAGAAATTAGGTCAACAAGTTAGTGAAAAATTAGATAAAGAAAGGGAAAGAGTAATATATAGATTAGACAAACAAAGGGAAGAGGTAGTACAAAGGTTAGATAAAGACAGGGAAGAAATTAGAGAAGTGCTACAGGGGTGTAAAGTTAGAATGGAAAGATCTGATGTAGAAAGTGAAAGGCAGGCTAGAAATTTGGAGGATGTTACAGACCAAATAAAAGGGGTAGTAACAGAAATTACTCAGGTAAAAGAGGCCTTAGAAAATTTGAAATTAAATGAAAATGCATGTAATCACAACAATCTTAATAATGAAGCTGCAAGAAACGAGGCAATACCAGGTGTATCAGCTGACATTTCAATGCAAAATAGGGGTAACAGTAATTCCCATTCTGATCTCAGAAATAGTGCAGGGACAGGTGACAATTCAAATTTACATTGGCCTAACCATGTCTTAAATGAAATGACACCTCCAGTTTTTGAAAATGAAGATTCAGATGATCCTAAAGCCTTTTTAGAAGGGTTACAAGAGTACTTCACGGTGAAACGTATACCAGAGAAGTACAAGATGGTGATAGTAAGAAAATGCCTAAAGGGTAATGCTGCCAATTGGCTAGGCCTTTCTATGGGTAACAATAATGATTACAGGACCTTTAGGAACATCTTTTTAACCAGATATTGGGGAGCTAGTAGGCAGGCTAATATTAGAGTTGAATTAAGCAATGGAAAGTTTAATCCTAGATCGGAGGAATCGATGGTCAACTATTTTATGAGAATAGCGAGAAAATCGAAGATGTTGGATCCTCCCTTAGATGAAAAAGATCTAATAAATATAGTTACTCCACATTTTCCGGAAACGCTTCAACACTACCTAATCATAGCCCGACCCGATAGCATTGCAGCTATGATCGAATTATTATCAGCCTTAGAAGTCAATAAGCCAAAACACGCATTTGGAAATAAATATGAAGGAAAAGAACCTGTAAATTCTTTCGGGCAAGGGGCACAGTATTATCAGAATAGAAGTGAGATTAGGGAAAGATATAAAGGACCAGTACCAAGGATGGAATCATTCCGGTGGGAAAATCAAGGTAGATATAACCAGGAAGGGCATCACCAAAATAGAAATGGTAATCTAAGGGGAAGAAATATAAGGGTGAATTATATGAATACAAATAGATTTGATCAAGGTAGACGGGGACATTATTTTGGACATAGTAGAAATTCAAATGATGGGTATTGGACAAACGGAGATAATGAGTTTAGACCGAGGTCACCAAGACAGGGAGAAAGGTATTCTAATGGACGAAATTCCCCTGAAAATGCAGAAATGGTTGAGGCCATTAACACGGTCAAAAACATGGTAGGAAGTAACCCTGATTTAATGCAGGAAAACAGAAGTAACAATTCGGGAAATAGTACAGGAGCAATACCTAAAAATCAGGGAAACGCCAGACCCGGTCAAACGCGCCTTCAGTGAGAACTGGGTATCCTAGTAATGATTGTGATAAGTACTCGGAAATAAATAGTCCTGGAAGGCAAATGATGATACAAAAGAAAAGAGAATGGAAAAATAGAATCGACGAAAACGAAAAAGTAGGAGATCCACCTAAAATCAAAATTGGAGTAAATGGAAAACAATACAATGCAATTATAGATACGGGATCAAATAGCACAGTATGCTCACAAAATTTTTATGATAATTTACAAAGTAGTGGCTTTAAAGTAATGTCTTTACCAGTTAATGGGGTATATTGCTCGCTAGCTGTGGGAAAACGAAAAGAGAGAGTAAAATTTCAAGCAATGATAAATATTGAAATAAATGGGAGAATACTTGGAATTTTATTTCTGATTGTAGGAAGACTTGTGACAGATATTATAATAGGTTGTGATTGTCTTTATGCCTGGGAAGTTGTGGTGAATTTTAAAAACATGATTCTAGAAATGAAAGTTGAAGATGAGACCATTATAGTGCCTTTTGTGGAAGATAGTAGTTCAGAAACTATTGTAAGAGAAAAAGAGGAAGAAGAAATCCAAGGGGATACATTCTTTGTAGAATATGTTAAAGTAGGAGCTATGGAATTAACTGAAGTAAATGTCAAAGAGTACAGTGTCGATAATAAAGAAAATGTAGAATGGGATAAAAATGATTTCATAGACAATTTGAGATTTTCTGATGCAACTAGGTACTATGATAGGGAGAGTAGTGAAGACTTAGAAGAATTGTTGAGGGAAAAGGTAACTCAGGCTGATCAACTAAATGAACAACAGAGGGATAAACTGTTTGAAATATTAATCCGAAATAAAGAAGTATTCTCTGAGAAACCTGGTAAATGTAATATTTATACTCATTCGTTTGAGATGATACCTATCAAACCTTTTACACATAAAGCGAGAGCTATCCCTAGTACAATAAGAGAAGAGGTAGATGCAGTGATAAAGTCAATGTTAGAAGATGAGGTTATTGAGATTTCGAATTCAGAATTTGTGAATCCCCTATGTATTGTAAACAAGGCCAATGGAAGATTAGGGTGACATTAGACGCGAAAAAGTTATATCATTGTTCCTCATACTTTCCATCAGGGAATCCAACAGAACGTGTCCTCCGAGATATAGGAATTTATTTACGTGTACTTACACATCATAATCACAAGGATTGGGTGAAATATTGTCCATTGATAGAAAAGATTATCAATCACACCATTAATGTAACTACTGGGTTTGCCCCAATAAAATTAATGTTAGGAATTGAACCAGAACCAATATTAACCGGGGTACCAAAAATACTGAAAATTAATGACATTCAGTTAAGTGAAGAAGAAAGAGCGAAAATTGCTTTTGAACAAATCAAGAAAAAGGCAGAGAAGCGAAAATTAAAGAAAAAGAGTAGAAAACATAAATGGGAACCTAAGATAGGCGATTGGGTACTAGTTAAAGACCATAAGTTATCAAGTGCCTTGCGAGGTAGGAACAAAAGGATGGAATTGTTACATAAAGGTCCTGCAGAAATTATATCCAAATTTGGTTATCATACCTATGAATTAAAAGATGTTAAAAATGAAAAATGTCTGGGAAGGTGGCATAAACAACTCCTTCGACCATACAAGAAACCGTGTGGTACCTTGGGACCTTGACTTCATGTAAAATTCGAAGTGTCATTTGTATAGTGGCGCCCAATCAGCTTTGAGATAAAATTTAAATGTTAGCTTACTTGAAAACCATATATTGGTCAGGTACTTACATATTCATGAAAAATGCGGAATGTGAATTGCTATATACTACAAAGAGCTTAAGAATATATTGTATAGAGCTCACAATAACAGCTTCAGAAAGATTGTTAAAATGTTCATCTCCGCATAGAGAGAAAACAGAATATTTAATTTGCAAACATTTGTTAAAATATTTAGATGTATAGATAGTTATCACAGCAAGACAAAGAAAGAACTTGTCTGAAGAGTGTAATGGATTTATATAAATATATGTACATTTTAGTGCTTAAAGGATCTAGTACAGATATGTGTTACAATAACAAAAGTGAAAATTCACAGTGCAAGTGATAGTGAGAGCGAAGTGAGCAAACATGAACTAAAAGAAGGAAGTATAAAGAAAGACTCTTGAAATTTAACCTTTATATAAAAGCTTCACAGAAGAAACCATAACATATTGTAATTAGTATTTAAGGATTAATGTTTAGTCAAGTGTACAATTGTTTGTCGTGTTAAAAGATTAATGAGAAAATATGTTAATAACCAATTTCAAAACAGTGTAATTGAAAATTGTATATAATGGGAGTGTTGCCGATTATTCAAAATACAGGAGTAATTTTTAATTTTTCTTTCGGGCAAGACATTTACATTATTTTATTATGAAATAATAAAATAACATAAATGGGGGCATTTGATACCGAAATTTAGATTTCAAATCGAATGGGCTTGATAAAGACACGTTTTAATTTAATTGCCGGATGTGAGATTTGCGTTAAGTGTTGAGTAATAACATATGTAGATAATAGAGTAGGAAGTGTTTTAAGGTGAGCAAGATATGAATAAATAATAGTCGTTAAATTTGTAGGATAAACACATTATTGGTTTGAAATTAACGAGTCATGACGTCATACTACATAGTTTAAATACACGTTTGAAATTCAGGTCTGCCAATCTTAAAAGTCGCGCGATATATTTAATAAAATATAAAGTAAACATCGTTTAATCCTAAAAAGGTAATTATATATTCGAAATTCATAAAAGAACATGTTATAATAGAAAGGGACATTTCTAAATTGTGGGAAAAGGAAATAGCATTTTGGATACGAGGCTTTCTTGGATGACGTCATGACATTTAAAATTGGAGAGAACGTTTTCTTAGCGTGGGGACACCAGAAAGCGTCGCTACTCACCCCAGACCAGTACTGCAAGTTATGGTGTGCAGACGTGAGTGCGATTCCTCTACATATAGAATCGGCATAACTCCCGAAAGTATATAAGAAGTAATAAACAATATACAAAGGTTTTCTTGGGTAGTCTATAACACCTGCGCGTACCCGAGATAAAGAAAGAGATCTCATCCTGACTAGCCGGAACGAACCAAATCAAAGGGCGACACAACGAGAGACCAACGACATTCCGCCACATCCTTGACATTTTTTATGAACTTATGGGCTTTGTTACCATCTGTCCTATAATCCCTTTTTTCTAAGATATTATTAAAGTGATTCTTTTTAGCTGTATTAATTTCTTTTTTTAGTGAGGCCCATTTCTTTCACTATATTTGTGTATCCAATATATTTTTTGTTTGTTCAGCTGTATTTCTAGCTATATCCCTTTGTTTTTAGAGTTCTTCTAACTGTGGGTTCCAAAAGGGTTTGAAATTGTTTATTCTTCCACAAGGACTATGTTTTTTTGCAGTTTCTAGGATGACTTTACAGAAATGTTTGTTCATATGATCTGGTTGGTCATTCAGCTGTGAGTTTGTTCTTTAAATTTATTTTCCAGTTCAGTTTTATATTTATTCCAATCTGCTTTTTTTGAAGTTCCAATACAGATTCGTGTGATGTTGACTGACATTTGTATTAGTTGTTTTATATCAGCAATTACTGCTCTGTGAGACTTCTATAACTTGTTTTTTAATTTTTGAAACAATATCTGTTGTAGCTAACAACAGGTCTGGGTTACTGCCTGCTCCAGAGTAATGTATGAAGGTTTATGGGATCTTCTTTATTATAAATCATTTCAAAGGTTGTGGTATTCAAAAATTCTTCCACTACCTTCCCTGTAGAATCCACTTTTTCATAACCCCATCTTTTGGAATGGACATTGAAATCTCCAATTATGATTGTTCTATATAATTGGTCAATAAGTGAGAGATCCGGTTCATTCCTGGGAGGATTGTAAATACTGTATAAATGAAGATGTGTTTTGTTATCTCAAAAATTTGTTGTTTTCTAGTGCCTTGCATCTGGCAATGAAGCCATTAGCAAAAATTTCTCAAAAATTTAGCTTTATTAATTCATCTTTATCTGTGTTATCCATTTCTTTAACAATTGGAAAGGAGGATTTAATATCCTTTTTGACTCCAACTAATATTCCACTGCTTATCTTTCAAGGAGCATTCAAGTCGATCAAATTTGAGATTTCATTCAGGTTGCACAAAAAGTTCAGAAATTGAAACTCTTACAGACGAGTTGAGATACATAGCACTCTGTTTTAAGTGTTTATGCTTCTAGGACGTGGCCTGGCTCACAGGTATGAACCAATCACCTACACACTGCTCTGATGCCACCTGGCCTTCCCTCGAAGCATAAAGCTAAACATTCCAAATTTAAAAATGACCCTAAGTGTAGACCAAGTTTATACACATTGGTAATCATTTTAAGAGCAATTGCTTCACTCTTACTTGCAAGTTAAGTACAAAATTTGCTTTGTAGATATGAGGCCACAGCTGGAGCCCCAGAGAAGGAAGTTCTTCTGGATGAAAATGATGAACTGTGGGTGGATCTGAGGCACCAGCATATAGCTGTTGTATCACAGTAAGTATGGAGGTCATAATTATTCATATTTGTTTATTGGGTTGATTTTGTCAAACAGTAGGACATAGGTGCACTGTGGTACTTTGGACTGGAGTGTGAAGCTCTGGTTCCCTATGTGCTTTACGCTTTTACTTTTTGCACGATTTTTGTATTTCACTAACATGCACATATAGATATGTAATATATGTAGGAACATAAATACTGGAGTATGTAACAAGGACTGCTATATAATTTAGGAATTTATGCTAACTTCATTTAGTTTTAATAATGGATTACAATATTACAATTATACACATATTAAATTCCCATAAAAATTTGTTTCCAGTTTTAACTTTATCCTTTTCACTTTACATGCAACAACATGTGTAGATTTTGTAGAGATAGTTTAGGAGTCAATGTTCTTGTCACCAGATCACCATTTGACTTCAGTCCGATTTAAAGTCTTGGAACTATAAGCAACACATATGTCACCCAAAACAAGATTTAATGTCTTCCTTTCATAGAAGTTTGAAAACAGTGTTGTTGTAATTAATTTAATTTAAAAGGTGAGTTAATAACACTGAACAACACTTACAACATATTTTTCCGGGACGCGTTTCGAAGGTAAATTCCTAAATGGAGGAAAGTTACCTTCGAAACGCGTCCCGGAAAAATATGTTGTAAGTGTTGTTCAGTGTTATTAATTAACTCACCTTTTAAATTAAAAGATTTAATGTACTCCTAAAATCCTAAAATAACCCTTTCCCTGTCTCTGAGTGGCTTTTCTTAATTTCCTTGGTAAGCCACCCTTTTTTAAAATTTCACCTTGACTACTTTGTCACACAAATTAAAGTCAGCCACACAAAAGGTGGTTGAATTTATACAAATTAATAGACCAGTATAAACTGCATGAGCAAAAATTAAAAAAAGTTGCAAATACTATTAAGGTTGAAGAAAATCAAGGTATACTTAGCTAATGAACATGTATAATGTTTTATTTGGCATAAAAAAAAAAAAATATTTTCTCCATGAGTTTACTATGAAATGTCACGCTGGTAATTTTGATTTCAGCTGTCTCATGTAGAAAGTGCAGTTATTTGTTCACAGTATTGGATTTCATTGTATCTCTAACCAGAGTAACACAGTACAGATTTCAGCCATTGGGGATAATATTGTTGCAACTTATATTAACATCTATATAGGGACAGTATTTACATGTTACTGGGGTGTGCCCAAATATCTTTATAAAATAAACAATAGCAGACAAAATTCGAGCTAAAATGAACTTGCTTTAAATAAAACATACAAAAGAAAAGAACAATACTTGCTAATAACCATACTTTACTCTGAGTCATAAGCACATAATTTCACACATTTTTCATGCTAGTGTGACATTGGGTCATCCAACAATTTACAGACGAGGAGGCTGGGATACCTTGGATATGGCGAGTGGCTATGTATGTACGTGACCGCAATAATGGCAAAACATAAAGGACGTCTGAGATTACAGGACAATGCCAATGCGCCCAGGATGTAGCATGCCATCGAAGATATGCAATTGTGGAGGATTAAGTTGCTTTGGTGCACCCCGCAACAACCAAACAAAATAATATATGTAGTGTAAAGGAGGTAGTCGAGTCTTGTGATCCTTGCTATTTAGTTATCACTAGAACTGAGGAAGGTAAAAAGTTTTTATCAGTGAGCCCATTTATAATCCAGAAGGGCCTGGATAAGATAGCTAGTTCAGTTAAGTCATGCACTAGATCTTGAAATGGCACACTCCTGGTTGAAGCGCATTCAGTAGAACAAGCAGCAAAGATACAAAAAGCAAACATGTTAGCCAGCTATCCACTACATGTTGACCTGCACAGAATATTGAACGCATGAGTTATGGTTAATATGTGTGCATTGGATGGACTAATAATGAGGAGATTAAGGAAAATCTAGAATAACAAGATGTTACCTGTGTTTATCGTGTCCATCACAAAGAAAGAGGTGGATTGAAGCCTACTCATAACCTGTACCTGAACTTTGATCAGGTAGATCTCTCACAAAAGATTAAGGCAGGATATGAATGGATCGAAGTAAGGCTATACATCCCAAACCCGCTCAGGTGCTTTAAGTGTCAGCACTTTGGACTCACAAGCGAACTGTGTAACAGAGAAGCTACCTGCATTAACTGTGGAAGCGTTGTGCTTGACGATCCATGTACATTGCCTCCCAGTTGTGTCAACTGCATTGGTGAACATCCACCAAGTTTCTAAGAATGCCCCCATTTCATGGAGGAAAGGGCCATTCAGGAGATCCGAGTCAAAGAGGTGTCCTCAAAAGTGCTGGAACTCCTGCATATCCAACAACCTGCCCTTCCAAAGTCCGGTACCTATAGCTCAGTTGCAGCTAGGCCGGTACTGAAAAGAGAAATCACTTCACAAACCAGGGATCAAAATGGGGCCACAATTTCAGAAAGGATTGCCATAGCAAGAACAGTTCCAAAGCCTTCAGCATCTACAGGTAAATCTTCTTCTACCAAGTCCGCAAATGTAAAGAATACCTCTACAAGGTCACCATCAAAATTGCAAACCTCCAACAATGGCACAAATAAGCCCATTATTTATGATACTTCACTGATAAAGTTCAGGACACAGTATGTAAGAACTGACTTCCTCAAAGAAGAAAACATTTCCGTTACCAGTAAACCAAAGGGAAAGAAGAGCCAGCATTCAACCCCTCAAAGATCCTCTTCTGAGGATCCTGTGAGATGGATACAGACCGGCAACTTTCATCTTCGCTGGTATCCCTTAGCAATCAGTTTGAGGCTATTGAACCAAAGTTCACTATGATGAAACGCACCTCCTCGGTAGAGGAGATGCAAGAAGATCCTGCCCACACTGTGAGAATCCCAGTGAAAAAGAGGCAGGATAAGCATCCTAGTGTAAAACAGGCAGGGTAAAATTTCTGAGAAATGTGTTAGCCCAACACATAAGAAAAGGGCTAAATTGAATTGACCACTGCCTACTTCAAGGTAATGGAGAGTTACCTTAGAGTACTTATCCCATACAAATATTAGCATGGCTATCCTACATTGGAACATACGCAGAATTAGAACACAACGACCAGAGCTAGAACTTTTGCTTGGTAAGAATCAGCCTTTGGTCACATGTTTGCAAAAGACTAAGTTGTGGCCACAACTCGCTTTCCAAATAAGGAAAGCTGTGATAGTACACCAGAAGAGGGGTTCCCAGCACACGGCAGCACTGTGATGCTTGTCAGAGATTATGTATATATGGAATCTGTACCCTTACAGTCTGACATAGTCAGTTACTCTAAGGATTCTAATGTCAAATATCCAGTTTACCATTAAATATGTTTAGTTCTTCTGGGCTTGTAGGCCATGGTCTAGTCTCCCTCTCTCCCTCCCTCCAGATAAGCAATAGACAGGAATTCCAATAAAGTAGGTCCTGGAAGTTCAGTGTTCACAAAACACCGTCACATTAACAAAAAGAATCTTGGGAAGGACAATACGAGGAAGTTTTTAATAGGGTGATATAAACATTACCATCTTCTCCAGTTGGTGTAGAAATGGCGCAGTATCTAATTAATAACAACCATTTAGGCCATTCCTCAAACAAAAGTAACAATTTTAGGCATACATTTGATACCATAGAACTCATTTTAAAGTAAATATAGAAAATTTGTCAGTTATGCTAGAAATCAAGTACAAATACTGGAAAGTGAGATGATCGATTAGTAGTACCCTGGCTTGTTCCGAATAAAATCATGGTAGTGGCATACTTTAATGTTAAAGAAGCATGCTAGATTTCAAAAATATTTATTAACAATTAAGGAAGATAAGAAAATAATTATTACATTAGAGAATTGACAATGAGAATTAAATAGAAGCTTCGATGAAATATAAGTAAATGATAACAGAATGTATTGTATGTAATGTATTGGATGTATATTAATCAATAAATTCAATGTTATGAGAACAATTTACTTTTATTATGAAAATGAATTATTAGATGATTTTAGGCGCTCTGGCACTGGAATAATATACTTTGTTTAATCTGCAATATTTGTAATGCAGTTACACTACCTGAAACAATATAAATATGTAAAACGATTATGTAGAATGCAAAGGCACTAACTAGAAGAGATTGTAATGGCTAAAGTTAATGAGAAAGTTATGTCATCTCACAAAAGAATTGCTACTTCATATTCTTTTGCGATATAATAGGTAGTTTCTAGCAACTCATTTAAGGAAAAATGTAAAAGCTAATCTAAAAAAATTTTTAATTACTGTACATGAAAAAATTCTAACATGTAATGTAAATTATCATTTTGTGTACTTGTTGAAATATTCATCAATATTGTATTATAATACACAAAACAGTTATAATACACAACACAGCTGTTTTTACGATTATTAACGACGCTGTGTCTTTTACTAATGAGATCTTTTTGATCTCAGGGCTTGGTAACGGATGGAATGAACATACACTCGGGTTTAACTTTAGTCAAACATTTTATTTGCACCTTCTTGTTCACAATTTTTAAATCATATCACAGTAGAAAGTCTTATTTTTGGATCAACTTCCCTAACATCGCCAAAATTTAATTAAAGGTCTCTAAACACTTAGTAAATTCACTTTTACTATTTCATGACGCGTACACATAAAAATACGTCCATCCACCTCGGAGATACACACGCTAGAGAACTGTTTTTTGGCGTCGTTTTGACGCGACACACTGCCTTTTTCATATTCATCTGCGCTATTCATCCGCGCAAATAGTTCTTTCTCGTTAGGGAAGCGATCCCAATCATCGTCTCCTACTTTTATTATGGAACACAAACAATTCTAATATTTACACACACATATCAAAATCAAATATGGAAAGATTTATGACGCCTTTGTGCAAACTTAGTTGTTCGTAACAATGAACCTTATCAACACGTTTTCGTCATTTAACTATCTCATACCAACACCAAAAAACGAATTACACTTTCAACAAACATTTACATGAACGACCCTCTTTTGGGGTCCTCCAATATTCTGTCTCACTAGTATACAGGAGGTTTCGAAACGATGCTGGGTGAATATATAGAAGTAGTTGCTCAGCTTCTATGTGACACATATAGATAATTTTTACCGCCAGTATAGTCACAAAAAAATGCTCCAGAATGAGTGGAACAATGCCGCGCAGGTAGGTGACACACCGTGCCGCCTGCTGTGGCAGTTTGTAAACATACTGGCATACTCCACGGTATCTTCAGAGAATTGTAGATAAAGTTAACCAAAGCAAAATAGCATTTCATTTCACTGTGTTTAATAATACAAAATAAAGGATTTGTAACTGAAAATAAAATTGTTGATATTTACAGTAAGTGATTGAATGTATTGTACAATTAAGATGATAACAAAATGCTTAGAAGTTAAACAAATAAATATTATCACTGATGTTACTACTTTAACAATACATTGATAACATATTAAAGCAAATGCTCAAACTGGCGAACTAAAAACTAGGCTAGCGCCACTGATAACGAGCAAGGAGTAATGCTTTTGTTTTTGTGGTGGTGCGTCCCAATAACAACTTTTGAGGTTCGCATACCGGTGGTCACTGCGCTGCCTAATCACAAAAATAATGTAATATTTAATGCTGCATAAAATTATACCTAAAAAAATTTCGAAGCTGCAACACCCAAATTTGGACTAGTTAAGTTATAAAGTATGAAACGCTTGTATTCGTTCGGTATCGCTTTGAAACAACCTGATTACAATGACAATCCTAATAATTGTGTTATGTAATACTTGGATAACAATGGGAGCATTTGAAGCAGCTTCTTGCCTAAGCCCTCTAAAATCATTATAAATTGTAAAACAGAGGCTGACTTCACTTGTTTAATCAACAAGAAAAATGTAAAATGGACTTTTATCCAGAGTGCGACAATTGAGGGTAGTATATATTGTGAAGCAAAAAGATCAAGATTAAAATATAATTATTATTTATTTATGCCAACAAGCTTACTGCTGGTGTTTTTAAATACACAAGCCGTGTGTGTGCATAAATAATAATTACCATCTAAGGTTACTTAAAACCCGGGACATAAAGTACAATTGTAAGTCGCCCTTGGGGTATTTACCTCTGATGTGAGATTCCCTTGTGGTCTAACCGGGAAAAGTACGAATCAACTGGGGAATTTAATGTCGTACTGGCAAGTTGGCCATGGTAGCTTAGTGGTTAAAGCAGCCGCTCAATAAGCGGAAGATCTATGGTTCAAATCCCAGCTATGGCATTGAATTTTTCAGTCCTGATTCAACCTATTAAAATATAATTCTTCAATATAACCGTTTTAAGTGGTGTTAATTTAAATGAAAGTGTTAATCAGTTTGGACAGTAGTATATACCTTGGCCGATCATTCATTGTGCTTGGCCGTTGCTCAGGATCTCATTTCTCATTTGCAACGTATTTTGCCATTGTTTGGCGAGATGTCAGTGAAATCATATGCCAGCTAGTGATATCAATGTGTATAAATTAAGTGTCTAAGGCACTTTCAGAAATAATCTCAATTTGGAACAGCTGCTTGTTCAAGAAATGTTTGAAATATGAAAGACAGCAAGTATATTTTGGTGAATTAAAATATTGTTACAATAGCAATACTTCTTGCAAAAGATTTTTCTTCACTTCCTCAAAACACATTCTTTTGCCTTTATTATGCTTCTAGTACTTAGGACCACAGATTCATAAACTTTTGACACATACTTATACCTGAAACAAGTGTATATCAGAGAGGTAGAATCAGGACTGAAAAATTCATGGCCATAGCCGAGATTTTAACCATGGATCTTCCGTTTCACATGCATTGAATTTTTCAGTCCTGATTCTACCACTCAAACATTTCCCACATATCTTGTGTGTTTAAAACAAACAGAAAGTTGTTGTTGTTTTCTAGTGCCTTGCATCTGGCAATGAAGCCATTAGCAACAGAAAGTTAGTTGACGTAAAATAACATTTACCATCCAAATGTATTTATCCCTCATAACTGTTAGAAATTCCAATTTAAGCCAGACAGAACTGAAGCTGTCAGTTTCTTTTCTAGTCCAGTCATATTCAGAAATGATTTAAGGCAATGAGTTATCTTTGCTAGTAGATATACAGTAAAAATGTTGATTATCAAAATCTTGACTATCCATCATTTAGTTAACCATTATGTTGTTATTTTTTTACGGTCTATGTTACATCTTGCAAAAGTTGTTATTAATGAAACAAACATTTATGATTTGTTCTGGAAGTGTTAGCAGATTGTTTGTGCTTGTTTTATATATCAGCATGACTTCAGCATTCCAAAAATTCTCAAGAAAGTGCACTTTAAAAATAGCAAACAAAATTCTGTGTTACATTGCCTCCCATACAAGCATACCTACAAAGTCGCAAGGTCAAGAGGTTGTTCTGATGCCTTCAATTGTGCATTAAGTTGTTGTTGCCTGGTGATGTACCTACAAAATTGATGACTGTGTGAGGGGGCCTGGGTTAAAATCCTAGCTGGGAGGTGGGAATTTCTCTCTAGCCAAGATTATTCCCATGAGTATGAATATGTGTGTGATCTAATGTACAAAACCCTAAAGAAAAACCACTGTAAATGAGTTAATATGTTGATGGCAATATATTCCAAGTATAAAAAGATTGCGGATATGGCCATTGGAGTTAAAGGCAGGATATAAATGAATCAACAACAACAAAAAACAAGAAAAATGCATGGTACTAAGTGTCCACAGTTTTATTGGTTTTAAGGAACAAAAATCTGATACCTCTTACTGTGCAACCCTACCCCATGGACAACAATCACCTTTATTGTTGTAAATATGCAAGAACTATATTTCTAAGCATACAAGAAATGTAAGAGACCTCATGTGTTTAGTGAGCTTTTTTATGTAATTTTTTTATTAAACTATTTATGTTAAGTAAGGAAGGGTAGGGTTCAGAACAGGGGTAATTACTTAAGTAGGATAAGGAATGGCAAAATGTCCAATGTGTGAAGAAGCATATGACATTGTATTCTAGAATGTAAACAAACTAAAATGTGAAGGTATGATTTCCTTTTGCTAAAGTGGGAGAATTTACCAAACACAATAAGAGGAATAAGAGTTCTAACTTTATGATCAGAACAAAATGTAAAAAAAACTGGGAAAGTATGTAGGTAAAGTGATACAAACCTGGCTATGGAGGTAGGTAATACCAAAGAAAAGAACTTGGAGAGAAATTTTAACTTTTTGGATGAAAGACATGTTATAATGCCATTATATAGATAACCTGCTGTTATATAATGGGTGATCCAAAAGACTCTGAACTGGTTGCACTGTGTTTTACCTGTAAGCATCCTTGCCGCTTGTCGCCAACTGCTGCTGTCATAGAACAGTGCGGATGAAACCATTCAAAATTTTTAAAACTACTTTTAAAGGCTTTGCTTACCAATGTTATTAAAGGAGATGCTGAAACTGGCCACTGTCGTCGTCCATACATTTTTGGCACCTCTTTAGGAAACTCTCCATCACTCACCGTAGTTCAAGTTGAGAAAGGTTGGCAATTTCCTGGCAGATATTTTGTTTTAATACTTCCAGGATGTGTGGGTTTGTCTTGTACACTTCATATTTTAGGTTACCCCAGAGATAGAAATCGCAAGGGGTTAGGACAGGAACCGAGGGGCCTACAAATCTCTAGTAATAATTCTGTGCCCTCCTGTAGGTCAGTTTCTTCCGCTTTTCTACTTTTCGGGGAGGGAAAACAATTTTTTACTGCAAAATGTGACTAACAATGTTCTGATAGATTGCATTGCTGTGTAGCCATATGTTTATTTTGAGAATGTTGATAACAGCAATGAAATACAGCTGGCTATTCTGTACCATGGGAACAGATATGCATGACCTTGTGTGCAGCAGCTGTTTGTTATTGTGTTCCCATGTGCACAGTGGAAAAACATGGCACAGCGGTTCGGGTGTTTTTTGGTCCCACTGTATAATGGGGAAACGGAGGTAATGCAACTCAAAAAAATTAAAATTAAAGAAATTTAATATTATAAAAGTAATTTAAATGGCAGATAAAAGAAATAGAAATACTGTGTTAACACAGTTTTTGTATTTATGTTGAAACTTCTATATCCAAAGGTTATATATGTGTAAACAAATATGTAAAATGAGACGGTTTTGTTCAATAAACTTAAATATTATGTAAGATAGCTTATCTGTCACTTTTGGCTAACGGTCAATTTTACCTCTATTATAATGGTTAATTGGGGTTCTAATGTGACCTGACGAGATATATTACTGCAGTAGAATGAACAGGCACATGATAAACATGTGTTGCATCTTGGCAATTGGCAACAAATCTGGTTGCTTAAAAAATAGCCTGTTTTCAGTTGCTGTTTTTGTTGGATGAAATTACTCTTCCCATGATTTCCAGCACTTGACAGAACATGGCAAAGAGTCTTCAACATCAACTGAGGTTATTTCAATTAAAAACATGATAAATGCACATTCTGTTACCTTTGATTATTACTTACAATCTGTTTGTTTTTGTTTTGCAGAAATGTTACAAAAAATCTTAAGAAATTCACAGAATCAAAGCGAATGCCACAGGGAGATAAGCAGTCAATGCGAGATCTGTCAACTATGATTAAGAAAATGCCTCAATACCAGAAGGAACTGAGCAAATATTCAACTCATCTGCATCTCGCTGAGGATTGTATGAAAGCCTATCAAGGCTATGTAGACAAGCTCTGCAAAGTCGAGCAGGTAGGCCTTAGGGAAACATTTGCCTATACAAGGTGGAAGTAAAATAATCCATCAGACTGAAGGAGGTGAGAGAATGAGTGTAAATGAGCAAAAAAATTCTTAATACATATTTTTAATTAAATGCATCGCATTTAAAGGTGAGAGTATGTGGCAATGTCGCATCACTTGTTGATCGAGTAATTTGCTTCTACCCCAATGAACTGTTCTAACACTCTCTAAAACCATTTAAGTAACGTTGGCCATGAATCGAATTCAGATGTTTTGCTGCTGGGCACAAGAACCAGAAAATTCCGCAAAAATATGAGGTTATTGTTCACTGCACTGTGTGCAAACTGACTTCGAATTCTACGTTTCCGCGTACTTACAAGATTTTATTTGGTATGTTTAAATGTCAGAATTGTTTCCTGTTCTATTTCAGAGGCTTACGCCATGATAAGCTAATGAACACATGTTTTAATTAATTAAATATGGTTGGGCTGTTCCTTACTTTATGTCCGGCAAACATTTTTTCTAACTTTCAACATCAGTTGTGGTATTGCATCCTTTAGGAATTCACAAATATGATGGAAATATAAATACTAACTTTAAATACAGTCTAAATGGCCAGAAAGACATAAATTTACTTGAAATAAAATGTATCCATGGTATGTCCAAATCTACTTCCTGCGCATGCACCCAGTTTGTAGAAACATTGCTGCCAACATTACTCCCACATGGTGATACCCACGTCTTTGTTGCTAACGTTAAGAACGTCAATACACTGTTGTTAAATAAACTGGTGAAGGTTGTCCATAATCCGTAAATAACATGCGCATTCTTGATAAGCCTTCTCATATAGAAACTGCACACGTCATGGTACAATGATGTGAGATCAACATAATTAGCGAATTGAACACGACTTACTTATGGAGTTTATTTACTGAATAGCAGGGACCAAACAGGTCATTCATTTTCACAATAAATAGTAAAGCTAGCTTACTTCCAACACTGGCGCTTGTGATGAACACATGTTCATCTGCCAGACGTATGTGCAGAGAGGTTGTCACTGCAGCTATGACAACATTCCGAAGGTTACGTTACTTATCTGTGAAACACCTCTTACATTATTAATACCACTATTCTGTGTTGCATTTAACCATATGGTACTAATACTTGCTAAATCTATAGCAAAGCATAATTTATAATGCGAATTTACACTCCACCACAATATGCTTAAAAGAAATTTACGTGTAATTGTTTGCAGGTTTGGGCAACTGGGAAATGTAGATTCTATTTAATTTTTAAAATACCTATTTTAAAGTGGAATTAAAGTGCTTTATGCCAGCAGGTGCATCTAATTAATGGTCTTAAAAAAGGAATTTATATAATATAAATGTATTTGTAGAACATGATGCAGAAGTCTATGAAGCACTTTCCCCAACAGTTACTCCAACATTATTTAACAAGCAGCTTATGAGCGCTGAAAAACTTGAGTTAGTGAAATTTGCAACACTAACATTTCTGATAAGATCTGTGAGCATGAGTATGTGTGAAATATTTCAAGAAGCATAGAGGTAAACAACATTAATACTGCTTTTTTGTTTAATGAATTCCTCACTTACTGACTAACCATTATTTATCTGGTAGCTTTAGAAACAAAAACTGACCATTATTTTGTTCACTAACAGTTATTAGCATTAACAAGTGTGGGAAAACGTTGCAATTAATTTAAAATATATGAACTTGCCTCCAGGCTCTAAATCTGAAATAAGCATTCAGAGGAAGTGTTCCATATGCCCACCATTGGCTTGTGCACACACTTCGCACCTTTCAGCCAATTGTGATGCACTCTGGCGAAGAGCCCTGGATTGTTTCTAATTTCCTCACCTACTAAGAAAATGTGCTGATGCAGCTCATCCACATTTTCTATTTCACCCCTATACACTTTATTTTTCATATCACCCCAGAAATAAAAATCTAGGGGATTCAAATCTGGCAATCTGGCAGACGAAGCCACAGGTCCAAATCGAGCGATCCAGAAGTTTGGGAAGGTGTTCGTCAATTGCCAATAGACTGCAAAAGTGATGTGGGGTGGTGCACCATCATGAAGGAACCACATCTTCCTCCTTATCTCTAACAGGACGTCCTCCAACAGGTGAGGCAATTGATACTTCAAAAGCTGCCGATAGCTTATACCAGTCAAGCGCAGTGGAAGGATGTATGGTCCAATAAGATAACACTACGTAACAAAACATTGTTTATGCTCCTTTCTTAGTGCTTTTTTGGGTAAAACCAATGCGCTGTACATGAATATACCATTAATTTTTTTCCAAATAACAATACTTCTCAAAATATAATTTTTTTTATTTTTAATTAATGTTACCAATAATTTTGGATTTACCACATTTTTCTGACAATTGTAGTAGTTTAATGCAATTACCGGTAGGTGGTATTTACATTTTACATTAGTAAAATCAGTATACATGGACATTTTTAACAATCTTTATTCACATGTATCGAATATATCAAGATATATCAATGTATTTTGCAAAATGAAGCCTTCCTGATTGTCAATTTCAGTTGCAGTTCTGTGGTTATATTTGATTGACTGTTGTCTTATTTTATAATGCTTTGTCTGAACATCTAAAATGATATGAAAATTATAATACCTTTAAAAATAGGATAAAAAATAATTTAATAACCAAAGCTTTTTACAGTATTGAAGAATACTTAAACTTACAGATCTTTTCTATGATGTGCTTGATTATACTAATTGTACTTTTAACTTCTTATCTACTTATATTGTATATACTATGTAACCACTAAATTCTTTTCCATTTATGTATCTTATGACATGGACCCTTGTAGGGTACCTTTTTATATCATGTTATGCATTGACTCATGACATGGTTAATTGTGTATTCCACTGTATTGAACTGAATAAATTAAATGTAACATGTCAGTATCCAGACGTTGTAAGTTGCCTGCAGACACCTTTTCTTCTTATTATTTATTTATGCCAACTAACTTACAGTTGGTGTTTTTAAACACACAAGCCGTGTATGGGCAATGTTTGAGAGGTGGAACTGGAACTTAAAAATTCAGTGCCCCAGCTGGAATGTTTTCCCAAACTCTGAGTTCTTTTTCTCCTGAAATACTTTTTGGTATTAAAGCATTTCTGTTTATGGTGTGTTGATCCCTCTAGAAATGCCAAGCTACTGCCGATTTGTCATCATGGTTTTGCTTTATGTTCCTGGTGTGTTCGTTTGCTCTTCTATTTATATTTCTTATATTTTTCCAATCTACATTTTTTTTAACATTCAACAAGTGTACAATAATGTTAATAATAATGTGCTTTCTAATTCCAACCATTTACTTTACTAACTCCTGAGATTTTAGTGTTCCAAAATGTTAAGTATGAGTAAAATAAAAGAAAGTTGAAATATCTGTTGCATGTGACAGGACCTGGCAATGGGAACAGATGCCGAAGGAGAGCGAATCAAGGACCACATGCGTAATATAGTGCCCATTCTTCTGGATCAGGGAGTATCTGCAACAGACAAAATGAGAATCATAGCTCTGTACATCCTCTCTAAAAACGGCATCAGTGAAGAGAATCTCACCAAACTGGTGCAGCATGCACAGATCAGGCCGGAGGACAAGCAAACCATCATGAACATTGCTAACCTTGGTCTCAACGTTGTCATTGATGTGAGTAATGCATTTGAACTGCATATCACTTTAGCAAATGCTAGGCATGATCTGAAATAATAAAATGCATAACTTGTATGATGCAGGGAAATAGAAAGAAAATCTATCAGGTGCCAAGAAAAGAGCGCATCACAGAACAGACGTATCAGATGTCTCGATGGACTCCAGTTATCAAAGATATAATGGAGGAATGTATTGAAGATAAGCTGGATCTGAAGCACTTTCCATTCTTGGCAGGCCGAGCTGCATCCTCTGGCTATCATGCACCAACAAGGTAAGTGATTTTGTCAAACAAAATGGCAATCCACCAGTATATCCACTATATGAATATTCAAGTATTTAACTGGCACCTGAAGGAAATGACATGGAAAAAATTGTCAAATTGGCCAGTACATGATGTGTTAACCCTAAACCTCAAACTAGATCTCGCAGACACACTCGGTTACACAAACATTGGTGTATGTAGGAAACAACTATTGCAAAAAAAAAAAAATAAATAAATAAATAAAAAAAAACTGACAAGAAAACTGGAAGAGGAACTAATATGAACAGCACTGTAAAATAAATGTGTTGCATTCACATTACTACTATCCTTACAAGAGCTTTACCGTATACATCTCTCTCTCTCCCCCTCTCTCTCTCCCCCTCTCCCTCTCTCTCTCTCCCTCTCTCAATTGTTTCACTTCTATAGCTCCATATAACTTCTTTGGTCTTATCAAGGGCTTTGACTTGAGAAACAATTAGATGCTGTTATTTGCTGCACTGTAGGATTTCTTAACATTGATTTTAATAATAATAATAATAATAATAATAATAATAATAATAATAATAATAATAATAATAATAATAATAATAATAATAGTAGTAGTAGTAATAGTAATAATAGTAATAGTAATAATAATAATAATAATAATAATAATAATAATAATAATAGTAATAATAGTAATTGTAGTTGTAATAGTAGTAGTAATAATAATAATTATTATTATTACCTATTATGAATAACATCGCACAAATTTTATTGGTGATCGACGGTTCATAGGCAATCAATTTGACACAGGAAACCTATGGTCTAGGATTACAAATTACAGACCTGTGCCTTAAAATTGTTTGGGGGTATGCACGCCACTGATCATGTCCACCACAGCTATTACGTATGATGAGGAAACAAGCGGACGAATTTCGTAGCCTGTCTATTTAGCGTAATGGTTATGGTGCCCGGACGCGAAGGCACACATGTATTAAAAGCACAGGTTCAAATACTTATAATCCAATATTTTTTATGTTTGTTTTTCTTTCCTTCTTCATAAGAGCATGCTTATACGAAACATTTGTCACTGTAATTTTTCATTTAACTAATCTTTAAACTTTTTGTTTCAAGTTTAACTATTATTTACACTTGCATTACCTAAATAGTAGGTGCACACTGAGAATTTTGTTTTCACTTAAATGAGATAGTTCAAACCTAATGCAATGTTACTGTGTGCTGAAGGAAATAGGAAATGAGACGTGGGTGACTCGAGTGAGAAACAATCACCATATGGTGGTGTGTCTTCCAGGGTTATTAGGGCCACCTATTGGCAGTATTAGACATTTGTCATGCTGACAGATAGGTATTCAGCATCTCTTTGGGGAGTTGTAGTACTTTGTGCTATTACAAAATATGTCAGATCCAAAAGTAGTAACATAACTTTGTAATTTACTGCATAAAGGAACACTAAATTTCGGCATCTTGCTGCGAGCTACAACAATGTTGCAATGAAAACTGAAAAAAACAAAGTTAACCTGCACTCGTTAGTGCCTTTTAAAATAAACACAAACAGTAATTAAAACACTTTCTGTTAACTATACATTTATTTGTGCGGCAGCACTCATTGTTGCAAAAAAAATAATGAACTGGTTGAAGGATGCCTATGTTGCCTGCAGCTTAAAGACAATAATATACATTCAGCAAAGTAACTTTCATTGTCACAGACTAATGGTTATTGAAATCAAATGTACCTGAAAGAAATGTTTAATAATTAATAAGTAATAGATAAGTATTGAAATAAGCACAACAGAAAGTATTTATTGTGTAAAATGGACATTTATATTTAAAAAGGTAGAAAAGGGCAACGTTAAACTGGCATTTCAATCACAAAGGTATAATCCGTACATTGAAGATAGATTTGACACATTTAAAAAGGCATTCTGCCTAAATTTCAGTCTCTGGTTATTAATATACTTTTTCCCTGAAGCTGTATATTTAGGTTATTCAAGTACTCCATAAGATCTGTTAAGAATACGAGTTTTACAACCCATTGTACTTTATCCATTTCTTCTGCTGCTTTGACTTTTTCTTGTAGAAATTTCAAAATGTTTATTCTTAAGTCAAAAAATCTTTGCAACAAGTTCCCACAGCTCAGTCAGCGAACTTCACAATTATATAATATAATCTGTATACTGTGTAGTTTTCATGCAGAGGACGTAAAAGTCCCTGAATTGTCTGAGATTCAGAGCATTTGCCTGGATCATGGTTGTGATTTTAAAAACAGTATCAATTATTATCAATTACATTTTTCATTGGAACACTTTTAGCACAGAGCGCTCTCTTATGTATAAAACAGTGCACTGGCGTGAAGTGAATGAATTTGAGGTTCATTTTTAACTGACTGACAGAACCCTTGATTTTCCATTATTGCAGGTGCAGCATCTGTAGCAACTGACAATGTTATGACTTCCTTTATAGAGTGAAAAATATCCTCTCCTGTTTTTGAACCCTTCATTGACACTAGGTCCAAAAACTCTCAATGACTTACTGCTCTTATAAATATGCACAATTGCTTAGTGTCACTGTGCAGTGCAAATGAATAATAGAGCATCTGATTTTTCAGAAGCTCTTACTGTGTGATGCAATGTTCTCGACCTGTTTTGTAACTGCGTTTCTAGACAGGCAGATTGAGTCAAACTTGGATGCTTCTGAAGGGCAAACATGTTTAGCAGCAGTGGTAATGCAGCTTTTAATATAATCCCCATCTTTAAATGGATGGCATCCTGAATTACAATATGTCTTAACTAGACCTAAGTGCCTCTGATCAACATCCATTATTTATTTCCTGCAGTAGATGTACTATTTAATGATGTTATCACATGTAAAAGTGTTTTATCATTGCAAGGATTATAATATTAATAACAGTGTAAATCACAGGTACTTTAAAATATACAAGAATTTAAAATGTGTTTCTAAAATACTGGTTTATCAAATTTCATGCTTATATCTTAATTCTTTTAAGCTTGCTTTTGCATTGTTTTAAAATTTGTTGTATTGTTTACTTGCCTTAGCAGCCACAATTTTTTGTTTGTCTATTAGGGCCACTGTTTCAGTGCCTACAATGCTTAATTAGTGTTCACCAAGTTTGCTTTCATAGTGGTTTCATATATTGTACTTCTTACTGTGCAAATATGAAACACATTACTCAGGTGCCTAAGTTTTGGCACAGAAACAATTTTTCCCAGTTTGGATCAAAATATTTCCTTCCTGATGTACTGGCTTGTGCATCTGTAGATAGACCATTTTGAGTGAGCGAGGCGACTGATAGCGAAGGTAACTAACAGTAACCTACTTACACTGGATTGTCTCTTGGCATGCAGCTACGTATAGGAGACCTTGACATGCCTGCTGTAACTGATAATGTGCAAACCTTGAATACTACAGTCAAGTTCTCCAATATTCCCATTTCCTTCTCACACATTTTAATATTGTTATGGTATCTTGACTGTTCTGTCTGCACTGGATGCTTACAAAAGAATTTCTTATTTATATGCATACAAGTCATCATAAAAATGTACAGAATATAATAATTTAATGGATAAGCTTTATTTTAAGATAAAGATTGTAAAACTCAGCACAGTGAGAGAAGCAGATAGATTGAGGGGAGAAAAGTCTTGTGTTTTAAGCACACAAATTAGTGAGCATTAAAAGGTAAGTGGTAAGTGGTAACTGATACTATCAAACTTTATTTTTGTAGTGCACGTTATGGACACTGGCATAAGGAAAAGGGACAACAAACAGTGAAGAATGTGCCACGTATCATTGTATTTGTCATTGGTGGAATATGTTTTTCTGAGATACGTTGTGCGTATGAAGTTACCAATGCAGTAAAGAATTGGGAGGTCATAATTGGTGAGTTTCTGATTCATTTGCATGTAATATAGTTGATCGCTTAATCCTTGCAGCTGTTTCTTTAAGAAAAACTATCCCTCTTTCTATAGTATTCTTATTTTAAATTTCTATTTCCTTTGTGATAGATCTGTTATCCTAGTTGCATGCGAGTCTTCCAGGATATAAACATGATGTGATTAGGGCTGCCCTTACTGAAGAATGGTGTAAAACAGTTCACCCATATCGCCACTCTGTTCATTTATCACTTCAGGTGCTTGACCCTATGAGCTAGCCACCAACTTGACAAACTGATAGCATCTATTGTTGACAAGAACCTAAATTACAATGACCACATAAATGACCTCTGCAAGAAATTAAATGCTCGATTGTATTTACTGAGGAAGCTAACATACCATCTAGATGATGACTTGCTAAAACCAATTTACTATGGAATGATACACTCGCTCATTGAGTACGGGATAGAAATTTGGGGTGGTACATCTATGGCAAATTTAAACAGAATATTAGTTATCCAGAAAAAAAGCCTAAGGTGTATACATATTTAGATTAAAAAGGTCCCACTCTGTAAAGGAAGTATTTAAAAATAACAACATTTTAACAGTAGTATCATTATATGTTTACAGACTAATATTGTTAATTAAAAAGAATGGTAAACAAGGTAACCTAAATAGAGATTGTTATACTTATAATACAAGAGGTATAAACAATTATCATAGGGTAGGTATCACAAAAGCTGCATCAATCAAAGACCCTTTTGTTAGAGGTGCTATTCTCTTTAATAAACTCCCAGAATATATCAAATCTGCACAAGGCAACACCCTTAAATGGCTGTTAAAAAAGTACCTACTTAATAAAACCTTATATAGAATTGATGAATTGTAGTATGTATGTAACTTTGTATATAGTATAATGTGCAAGTATTGTATCATGGTCATAAATTGTAATGTGATGTGCCTATTGTATGAACAAAATGTTAATTGTTAATCAAATTGTTACATTGACGAAGCCTGAAACATGTATTGTATATGTCTATAGGTGAATAAATTATCATCATCATCATCATCATCATCATCATCATCATCATCATCATCATCATCATCATCATCATCATCATCATCATCATCATCATCATCATCATCATCATCATCATCATCATCATCATCATCATCATCATCATCATCATCATCATCATCATCATCATCATCATCATCATCATCATCATCATCATCATCATCATCATCATCATCATCATCATCATCATCATCATCATCATCATCATCATCATCATCATCATCATCATCATCATCATCATCATCATCATCATCATCATCATCATCATCATCATCATCATCATCATCATCATCATCATCATCATCATCATCATCATCATCATCATCATCATCATCATCATCATCATCATCATCATCATCATCATCATCATCATCATCATCATCATCATCATCATCATCATCATCATCATCATCATCATCATCATCATCATCATCATCATCATCATCATCATCATCATCATCATCATCATCATCATCATCATCATCATCATCATCATCATCATCATCATCATCATCATCATCATCATCATCATCATCATCATCATCATCATCATCATCATCATCATCATCATCATCATCATCATCATCATCATCATCATCATCATCATCATCATCATCATCTACATGGCACTCATGACTTTAGGAATAGGAATGGAGCCTCAGCACCGAGCATCAGAATACACTGCATATGTACTCTGCACCTTCTACCATAGATTATAAATTAAGGTGCAACAATTATGACATGGCAGCAATTATGCAATGAAATACAGCATTGTTTCCCTAACCATGTTTTTTTTTTTCCATCTTGCATCAGTTTATTTCTATGTGCCAAATTTTTCTTTCCCTGTCTATTATATCTACCTTTTATTTCAATTTCTTATTAGTATCACTTTACTCAGCCTGGTCCCTCAGCCTAACCTCGCTTTTTGATATTTCTCTCTTGTACTTCTCCCCTTTTCCTCACTTGAATTTCCATATTACTGTTATTAGGCTTCACTTGCTGCGTTTATCAATACTTCTTCCGAGTAACTATTTTATCTCACTTGCCCATGTCTTCTCCTCTACCTCTCACAATCCCTCACCTAGTACTTATTTCTTTTAATCCCCTATGTTCCCACATTTGATTCACTCTGCATTTGCCCTATTTTCTTGGATATTTCTTGTACTTCATCCAGGCTATTTACACTTAACATTTCCCATTTAGTGCCTCCCTTATTTTCTTCTTTATTCTACTGACAAGGAACCTATCAACATGCTCATATCACAAATACCTTGAAACTTTTACTGTGTCATCTTTGTACTATAAGAAACCCCTGTTTCCAAAAAGGAGCTGCTGTTTTCAACCCTGAGTACCTGAAATCGAACCTGGAATATGTCAGGTTGAAGCAGTGGAACATAACAAACTGGACATCCCTTAGCTGCACGTCCACGCTGCGAATGCACAGACGACCATCCTTGCTACTGTCTTGCTGGGATGAAAGGCAAAGCAGAAGTGACTGCAGTGATTAAAACACAAGTTCGTGTGGCACCATGCATAATTGCATCATTTTCGCGCTCTTCTTCACATGTTCGGGGGCTCTAATGACCTAGCTGTCGACGGGCCCTTAAACCCTAATCACTCACTCACTCACTCTTCACATATTCTCACACTTGTTTGGAAACAGAAATTAGCAGTTACAATGAACGCAGAGGGTCATTCTGTTGTACATATATCTGGTTGCAAACCATAAATATTTAACAATGTCCCAGAACGGCAGAGATGACATTTGGTAATGAATAAATGACTGCATTTTTACTTTCTGTACTGCATGCAATACATAAGTAGGGGAAGTATTGTATTCCACCCAAAAATTCAATGTTGAGACCTCACCGACAATACAGTAGGCTTTGAGCAATAGTCAAATCTTTTAGAGGTGGTTCCTATATGAAGGCTTTAAAATTCCATACTCTTTGCATGACCAAGATTATACAAAAGTGAATAACGACCTTCCATTTGATAAGGTCCATTTATTGCAAACTCACACAAATAACAAGGAATTTCTACAAAATGGTTCACTCCACAAGAAAATTCATTTGGATATAATTTGTGTGTTTTAACAAGATCTAAATTTTTGGTATAGTAAGATTTGGTCTATCTCTAACGTTTACCAGCTATGCAAAAGTCATCAAGAGTAAACAGGACTACATGGACTATAGCCAGAAAATTCAAAATCTACATTTCATTTGCCATAAAAATATCTTAAATATATGGCATTTTATTCAAAATCAAGAGCAATTTTCAAGATTTTAAAAATTTTTGAAAACATTTCCATGTAAAGGGTAGTTTAGGGTAGAAGAATTTGCTTCAAAATCTTTGTGTTGCATCCTTAAAAGATATTAAACTTAAACACCAACTTTGGTTTTTGACTGGTTTTTCGTTTTTGAGTTATGCTGTTCACAGACAGACAAGGACACAGACACAGACACTCGCGTGTGCACAGGCCTTTTTCTAAAAATGCTTTTCGGTTGCTTTTTACTCTATCTACTATGTATAGTAAGTAGGAGAAATATTGCATTCCACCCAAAAATTTGATGTCGAGATTTTACCAGATATATTAGGTTTTTTTATCTTCTTGCCTTGAGTTGTATGGGACTTTTTGAAGCAAGTATGCTGTAAAATTTACTCCTCCAAATAAACAGTATTTTTGAAATTTCCAAGGCCCAGAGTTTTAAGTCTTGATCAGTTACATTTTTCTTTGCTGTTCTTACTCCTACAAGCATGCAAATAGTTTACCATACAAATACTTTTTATACTTAATAGAAGTTAACAGCACGGTTTCCAATTGTTTCTTCCATGTATGCCTTGCTGATGTCACCAAATAGAATCTGCTGCGCACATTCAATGATGTTGCTTCCCACCTTCATTTAACCAGAAAGATACAGTGTTTCTTTTATACTCGATGCTAATGTTCTCTTTATCTTTTTTCTGTGGACTGCAAACATAATTAAAACTAATGAACTCCATTGGAGACCAGCCTGCTCTATTAGTCACTAGATTCCAACACGGGATTCAAACCTGGTTCTGTTATACAACTTGTGCTTGGAGGGTGAATCTCACACGCTGATTGTGAGAATGAAGATGAATTATCACAACTGTCACTATCTTTGTTTTCTTCTACTGCATTTACATCTAGAGTTGTTTCTAGAATAACGCCAAATCCCGTAGAATTTATTTCTAACAAATTAACAATATGTTGGCTAAGTGTAATTTCTCCCGAACTTATTACTCGCAAAGAAAAACCATGTTCTTGAAAGTGAGGCAATGCGTACTCTAGCACGTTAACAGGGTTCATGTTTCAATCTTTAAAGAAACACAAGGCAACTGAACTGACAGTAATATCACATATATCCACAGCAAGCAGAGCCTGTGCTATTCCTTACTGTTATGCACGTGCAGGAGACAATTGCCACCAGTGAGGGTTGTCCATCCCTTCTCTACAGTGCTGTGTTGTGTTTCCTGTATGTTCCAAGATTTTCGCAACTCATTTTCAGATACTCAGGGTTGAAAACAGCAGCCCGTTTTTGGTATATAAGCCTCATATAGTACAAAGATGGCACAGTAAAAGTTTCAATGTGTTTGTGATATGTGCATATTGATGGGTTCCTTGTGAGATTTCCCTCACTCCTTTGTACATCTAAGCTGCCCTCCACATCCAACCAATTCTCCATGTGACTGATCTCTGATCATTCTTTCCAGGTGTTACAGTGCTGGTATTTGATGTCATCAGCTTTTCTGCTCCTTGTGTATTATCGCATGTCATTGTTGATATCCTGAGAAGCAAATATCAGTTTTAAAGACTGTGAAAGTTTAACTCTTTATATTTTGTATTTTTGTTTATAGGATCATCACACATACTAACACCTGAAGCCTTCTTGAGAGATTTGGAAAAGCTGAGTAACCAGTAAGCACAAGAGGCATGGACACGTCTGGCCTATTTCACAACACTCACCTTTTACCTTCCTGCAACGAGCATGAAGTCGTAGCACTAAACAGTACTGGAACATGCTATTACTTTATGTTAATGTTGCCACTCATACAATTGCTTTTCTCCCAATTAACCATGTTTGTTCTAAGGATAACCTGCAGTATTTCATTGTTTTTGTTGGTTGCATTGTTAACTTTGTTAATTTTATGAAACATAAATATTGTAATATAGCTTTTGAGAAAAGAATATTTACAAGGGAACTGTCCCAACTGGAATGCTTCGATTTCCAGTTTTAAAAAATGTATTTTTGTATGGTAAAAAATATGTCACTTAACTTTTTAACTGTTAGAAATAAAATTGCCAATTGTGCTTTATATATTCTAGCCTTGCGCTGAGCTGAATGTGACCAAACCATAACATGAGTCACATTAGGCGACCACTTAACCGCTATATTCCATTCACAATGAAGACATAATGCAGCATACGGGCAGGCAAGCATTCATAATGCAGCAGTCCAAGATATTAGCACAGTTATACGGAAATCTTCCAAGCATACCATACATTTCAAGTTGAATAACATAACCAATAAAATCCAGTATAATTCATTCACTTTTTATAATTGAATAGAACACAAAAAGGTGTTCAACCAAACAAACAAGAGAGCAGCTTCTGGCATCAGCATTTAAAGTGGCCTGACATAGCCAAATAGCACCATGATTTTACAGTAGATGGTATAAAATCTTGCATTGTGATTGTATGTTGTTCAGAAGCTGTTATTGTATGGAGAAAGAAATGCAGAATTATTCTTCTATGCATGCAACACAGGCATAAAGTTTACAATTTCTTGCAGTAAGTAGTTTATTACATGACTGTGAATGCCTCCGTTAAATAACAATAGTGCAACATCTAGCATTTATGTTGCATCTGTACTTGCTTTTCATTGTAAATTAGGCTTCAAACTATTAAGTAGTAACATCATGTGGAAAGTGATTGTTCAACAGAAACCCTTCACAACACTTGTTAGAATGTGAGCTTAGGCTTTCACGGCCGGCGTCTATCCAGTAAAATGATGTTTTCGGGCTTATTGGCCGTGGTCAAGTTGATGCCTGAACACCTAACGTTTCGCTCACCATTCCGACGGGCATCATCAGAGGGATGAAGTGTCCCTTCACAATAAGCCACCTTCCTCTGATGCTCGTCGGAATGGCGGGCGAAACATCAGGTGTTCACGCATCAACTCGACCACAGCCAATAAGCCCAAAAGCATCATTTTACTGGACTTGTTAGAATGTTTGTCAAACTCTGCTTCAGGTGAACATAAGTGAACAGCATAGCCAGGATGTGATTCTTGGAGGTATTAAAGCATAGAACTGCTGCAGAGCATATGTTAGCATTGCCTTGCCCTTCAGTCTTAAATATCAGACATTGAATGTTTCTTGACACATTTAAAATGTGATTGAGTTCACTTCAAAAGTAAGGATACTTCATAAGATCTTCCTAAAAAATTAACCATTTTTTGAAAAACTTATACACTTACATATTTAATCATTTGAAGTCTTAAACTACAAGTTAGGATTGCTAGTATGAAATATAATTATCAATCCAAAAATACTTTCACAAAATTTGGGGACGGGCTCCTTACACTGAAAAAACAAAAAAATTCCTTTAAATATGCATCCCAAAATCCTTGGTTTTCAATTTATTAAAGTTCAATGTGTTATAAATAATGTGAAAGTGACACATTAATACTTTTGACGTCAGCTTGTTAGGAAGTATTCAATACACAGTCATATCACTCATATCCTCCTCTTGCATCTAGACACATCTACACTCGTCAATCTCGGACTGTCGCATCCCATCAAAGACTCCCTGATGATGTAGCATGTAAACAAACATACATGGCAACACATCACCATCTGTGTGAGATGCAATGAGTTACAGCCTTCTATGAATGAGTACATAGGTAAATGAAGTTGTTGGGTTGGACCGGAAAGCTATTGAACATAAACTTTCATTAATAAATTAATAACACAAAAGCAAAGTATTTGGGACATACATTTATATAATCCCATCTTCAAACTTTGTAAAAGTATTTTTGAATCATCCTGTATATATAAATGTTTTGGTAAGAGGTTTTGGGTATAAACTAACATTAATTTTAACCAAATTTAATTAATACTCGCCAGTTTTAAAATTTGGTTGAAATTAGTTTTTGTGTTTTCCAAAATATTCATCATTATAGGCAATTATTACAGTGCTGCTGCATTATTTTTGCCACTAATGTTTAAAACTTAACATATGTGAGTGATCTTACTGACACTGCATCACTCACATTTATATAAAATGGGACATGTTTCAATAGCTCTTGCTGCCATCGTTGCCAACTGTTGGAGTGTGGTGTCCTTGTGTTGGAGACTTGCATTTATGTCGTCCTCTGGTATTTAAACATCGCTCTTTATTAAATTTCCAACAAAGTGCTAGAATTACTTAACTTATTTATTTATAACATGACCAAGATCAAAAAATCTTCTCTACTACTCTGTCAATAACACAAAAAGCATGTTATTGTAACCACAGTTCCCAACATCAGCCTTCATTAGTAGTCGAAAAGTTTAAATGATCCACGACTGTGTTTCCATTTGATCCATTGGTGTATAGAAGATCCACCAGGGACTCAATATATAAATGGCATTTGAGGAACAATACCATACATATCATTTTGAGTTAGGGTTACATATCAGAAAATAATAGAAATTGGTTGCTTCTAAGCTTTTAATCAGTTAATATCTTTTATACTAAGTGAAGCAGATGATAAATTTGCACTTTTTTGTCTGATATTCGTTTCATTTGTTATGGGGCTCTTGAATTATTTTGTCTTCCAAAACCTCCCCCTCGCCTGTGAATGTGCCACTGCAAAAGTGACCATGAAATTGGATATTGTAAAGAAGAATATTTGCTAAGTGCCTGTGCTGAACAATACATTTTGAGTCCACATTATCTTTAAAAGGCTTAGTTTGAAGAATATCATTTGTTAAATTTGTATTGAATATCATTTGTATACAGATATTGAAAGCAACGAGTAAAAGAAAAATAAAAGCCACTGGCTATCTTTTCATATTTGGCTCAGGGCTAGAGCAGAATATCTGCCATACATTTCACAATTTTATTTCTTGTTTATAACAAAAAATGTGACATAATCAACTGTTACCATACTGTTAACACAAAAATTAGCTTATCAGTTGAGACAGTTCCCTTATTAGTGAAGGTAATTTCACCCATTTGTTCCTGTCAGAAGATGTATATATATGTTAATTTAACTTTATGTAATATCACTAAACAGTTAAAATGGCTTGCATTAGTACATATTTAGTAACCACAACAAAACAGTTGCAGTTTTCTGTTTAGTAATAAGATAAGTCTCTCAAAATAGATGCCTTAAAGAGTGGTAAGTTCCATTTTAAAGCTCATATTTGTTCAGAAAAAGTTCTTTAATATT
The DNA here is from genome assembly GCA_030765045.1 of Tenodera sinensis. Classification (NCBI taxonomy): domain Eukaryota; kingdom Metazoa; phylum Arthropoda; class Insecta; order Mantodea; family Mantidae; genus Tenodera; species Tenodera sinensis. The sequence continues at coordinate 19,047,698 of CM060971.1, read as the reverse complement.
TAATTTTATAAAAACTGAACACCACATCAACAAAAATTGAGGTGAATGCTTGTAACATGAACATATCTAAAGCTTTTAGAAGTTCCACTGCAGCTACAATTCCCCATAGTAATTGAAGAAAAATAGTTTTCATATGCTAAGCCCAGAATTAGCATAGTATACAACCATTTTCATAAAGATCCACTAATAAATGGAGTTACAATCACTCCAGTTTTCTAGAAATTGAATGCTAACTAAGGAAAAGGTATCTGAATCATAACTTAAGGTGAATGTTAACCTCTAAGATCCTCAATTGTTCTGCTCTTTATCCCTCCAGTGGTTGCTAAGGGCTTGCGAGACCGCTACTATTTATTTAAAAGTTCTAGTTTTTGAATGAATACACCTATGCAATTGTCTGACTAGGACAGCTAATTTTACACCTTACTGGACTGTTTGGTGGAGCGACAACCTTATCTGTTTATTTCTTTAGCTCCAAAAATGATTAATCTAGTTATGTGACACAGAGATCAACCAAACTCTGCACACCTACTCTTGTTACATATTACTGACATGTTTTTCCTTGTTAGTTGTGCAATATTGCTTTGTCATTGCAAGCAGATGTTACTACTTCTCACAAGTAAAAGGTATGATATACAAAATTCCAAGAATTTGGAAAATGTGCATCATCTGCCTTGTGATGATGATGACTTATCCATGTATGACAATTTGTATGAATCAGATGATTCCAATTCTGAAGATAAACTGAAAATGAGATTTTTAGATTCAGAAACTGATCATAAAGAAGAGGATGAAGGCAACCTGTGTCATAGTAACATGTATTTTGTAGGTAACATCATCCGCTTGTCAAAGATATCATCATCATCATCATCATCATTATTATTATTATTATTATTATTATTATTATTATTATTATTATTATTATTATTATTATTATTATTATTATTATTATTATGTAACTATCTGATGAAAGAAAGGGTTGTTTTTGTGTATATATTTAAGTACAGCACCTTAGGGCAAGAATGGAGTAAGGTGTAAATTACATTGTAGTTGAGCATATTGATATGGAGAAACTTGCGCTTTAGTGAGCTACCACCTAGTTGCATTGATAGCGTGGAAAGAGCTAAGGAAAAGCTTCACACACTAGTAAATATCTTCAATTGTGCAGGACTCTTACAAATGTGATCCATAGGATAATTACATTATACCAATTGTGCATGCTCATAAGCTCCATAAAACATGCACAAGTTAAAATGTGCTAGCAACCATGTTTCATGTTTGATCGAGTTTAGAGTGATGTAAAATGGCGTAGGTTTTAAATGACTGCATGTGTTACATTTAATATCATTCAAAGAAAAAATTACCAATAAATCTTAAAACGTCAAAAGTTAAGCGCTTCCATATTCTCATAACCACCACCACTGGTTAGAGAGGATCTGAGTCAAGTTTTTACCGTTTTAAGAAGGGAAACTGGAAACTAGTAGTTCTAATTTGATAAAGAAATTAGAATATACTCAGGATTATTTAAATAACATACTTTCTAATTTTTAATTTGCTTAAATTCAAAAGAATTCACAAGGAACGCTCCATTATTTTGAAAGTGGAATTTCATTTAGGTTCTACAGAAATTGAAATAGTTGTCTGAAGTGAAATTTAGGACCCTAGTTACTAGTAGCCAGCCATTGCTCAACACCTAGAGCCACTCACCAAAGTGCTAGGCTTTGACTCTCTTCGGCATTGCTGGCTTCTCTGGTACGTATATTCCTTCCACATGTGTGATTGTGGTGGTTATGTGATAGTTCTCTTAGTTTGACCTATGTATGTGGTGGCATCCTGCAGTAAATCCCTGTCCAGTAAGTTTCAACTTGTCTTAACACTAGTATAAGTAAGTTTCTGATTTTTGGAGGTGGTCTGTAAATTGTTGTGAGGTTATGTTTGGCCACTATTCTGCTGATTCTTCCTGGTAAGTTACCAGTATGAGATGCAGGCTGGTCTTTGGGCTATTGCATGATAAACTTTCCTTTTTTGGCTTTTGCAAGTGCTGCAGTGACAGGCTGAGTGACATTTTGCACCTGGGGACATTTCTGTGAACTTCTTGCAAGTGATTGGGATCCTTGATAGAGACTGTTAAATATGCCTATTCACAGATTATGGTGAAAGATCTATACATTGAAGTGTGGTTCTCTTGAGACCAGAATATCCCCCAAAAAACAGTAACATTGGTCCCCCTTTACTTTCATGGTGAACTCTGGAATCCTAGGCTATTAAGGTATGATGAAGTGTCACATCCTTGTGGTCAGATTATAAACATGTCAACATATCTGTAAAAGTGAGAAGACTTAAAGAGGGGCCATGGTTGGAATCCTCTTACTCTAGGTGTTCCTTGTTGAAATTAGCTTTCAGCTAAAAAAAAGTAGGTTGAGGAGAGGGTGTGCCATAAGAGTTCGATATCAAGCTGAAAGTGCCTTTGCACAAGCTGAATAGTTTGTTGAAGAGTGTAAAGAGTGATATGTTGAAGCTGACAAGGAGTTCAGAGTGTATGATGGTAGCTGTGTTGCACCAACAATTCACCTGGGTTGAAGCTTGAGAACATCTAATGTATGTAACTTAATCAGTTGTTTCTCAAGATGAAGCCCCAATATGACCATGGAGGTTAAGTTGGACCTAACAAACAAAATAATTAAAAATGATTGTTTTAGCTACTTTAATCTTTTTAACAATCATCCATTCAAATTAAAAATAGAATTAGCCTAGTAAGTTTTAAGATCTCAGCATCAGAAGACTCTTAACTTGGAATTAAGCAAGCCTTGCTCTAATACTCAAATGAGAAAGGGGAGTGCTGCAGAACAGGCCAGTCCAACAAACACCCCAACGGCTGTGGCACTACAACCCTCCCACCAGCCACTTCTGTCCAACCACCAATAGAACGCAACCTGGCCTTTTTGACTGACTTATAAAGTGCAAATTTTTATGTTAAAAAATCAGCTTCATGCAAACAATCTTGATTATTTCCCAACTCTTAAACCTATTGACTAGTCATAATGTAAAATGGATGATTTTTCAGACTATTGTACTGCTGTTGTAAAGTTGCACAGTGATTTAAATGATCAACTCAAAGAAATGGTGAAAATGGAACCTAAATTGGTAATTTTTATGGCCCCTTTTCAATATCTGTTAAGGCTCGAACTAAACTGCAACTTGAACTGGTTAAACATCCTCAAAGACAGGTATTACCATTGCAGGGATGACCTCATTTAAGTATCATAAGAATCTGAATCGGCAAGATTTTCCTCACCGTCATTCACTTGCCATGTAATCAGTTGCAATGTTTGTGACCAATTGTGTTCTTTAATGGATTTCCATAAATGTAACACAAAGTTCTGTTTGTAAAACTTGTCACTTCACATCCTTTCCAAAAATTCGTTCATTAAACACTTATCACCCTAAACATTGCCAAAAGTTGCATCAGTGAATCTTAATTATTAATATAAGATAATATAGGGTCTTTAAACTACATGGTAATCCGTTCCACAGGCTCTCTCCACTGTGCAAGGGAACTTAACGGGAAAATTTTGGCATCAGAGGTGCGCTAAAATCCTTACCTTATTGTAGATGTTGAAAATGTTCACCTTCTGCTCTCAAGGCTTCCATTTCTGCAATAACAATCTGCTAGCTGATGCCAAATGACTTATAACATCCCATCCAGAATAATAACATTAATGTATGTGTGTCTAATATATTTATGCGCTTTATGGGTAGCTTATATTATAAACATTTTCTCACTCACTTTCCTAAGCTCAGCTTGTGACTACTTGCATGATGTTATCACTAAGTTACTGTAGTACACAAAGGTTAGAACAAGGATTCCTGCTGCTAAGTTTGAGCAAGTGAGCAAGAACATTTTTATGAGATGCAATGTTGCCTGTTTGAGAGCAAAAAGTCAGCATCTACAATAAGGTAAGGATTTTATTGTACTTGACAGCAAACATTTCATGGCAACTTTCAGTTCTCTTGCAAAGTGAGAGAGCTGTGTTAAAGGCCCTACGTAAATGAACCTTTGGTCAAAATGATTGTACCTCAAAATTTGCATTTTTGCAGTTTGAGTAGTCTGTAAGATAAATACCTACTGTTTTTGTTCACCAAAATTATGTATACACGTTTTATTGAGTTTTATTCAATAAAATGTACATACATAAGTTACATTCAAAAAGCATCAGTCTTCTACCTACCCATCCACTATCACTGCTGCAACACGCCAGCCCCCTCTTGCGCTACACAGCAACAGTGTAGCACACTTTAGACATGATAGCTGCAGCTGCTACTGTAGCATTTGTGTAGGATCGGCTGGTGTGGAGAATAAAACACTTTACAGACTGCAGCAACATCTTTATTAACAGAATATAATATAATTTTTGTATTGACTTGAAAATCTTTCACATTCCATGATGTGAAAATATGCATTACATACGTGGGCCATAGTCTCTGTTGCAACAAAGTGAGGTAATCTGTATATCTTATTTTATTCTCATAATTTGTAATTTCAGAAATTTTTTAGCACATTCCTCTCAGTACTGAAGCTAGGACTTAGTACCATTCTGGTTATTGACTCTCTCTACTTCATTTTGATTTGGCTTCAGACCAAATTTTATTTAATTTGTAATAAATAATGTTCTGTCACATAATCTTTAATATTTTCATGGAGCATTTGCAACCTTGGCTGACCCCAAAGAGCCTTATCATTGTATTGTAAAATTTCACAAGTGCAGGTTCATCCGAAGTACAATTAAATGCTCTGATTTGTTTGTAACAACTCTATTGCATTCTACAATATTGTAAAAATTATGAAGTTACTTTTATCTACCATTGTTCCACTAAATATTTAAGTTTTATAAGAACAGTAATGTTTTTACATAAAACTGTGCCTTTAAGAGACACATTTATCAATAATAATAATAATCATAATAATAATAATACTCATAATAATAACAATAATAATAATACAACAAAAATTAAATACCTTTCATATTAGATTAATGTGCTATTTTGAGGAGCATCTGCATGGTAAATTGAGAAATAATAGATATCTAGAAATGTGGGCACTAAAAATTAGGATAATATTAAAATTTAATGCTTTCACACACATACAAGTGCAAGAGCTTCAAAAACTTGTATTTTCATTTAAATATCCACCACAAAGGATAAGTACTTTTACTGTGGAGATTTTAAAGAAGTACACATTGGAAGCAGCCACTACTATCTTCAGTCACGTATGGTGAATTTTACCAATTTTTGTTGCTGTGTGTGTTTATATATGTGCATATATAATAAGAGTTATTTACAGTCATAGAATAATTGTAGTGTTTGGAAAATATTTGCAATAGATTTAGATTTTTACAACACTGTTTATTGATTTCTGTATATCTTTAATTCAACATTTTAAGATCTACTGTGTTGTTACTCTTTGTAATAAAAATAAAAGTCACAATAATAATAATAATAATAAAAACAACAATACAAGTTTGCAGCTCATAGAAAACCATGCGAGTCAATTAAGAATTTGTTGATTTAAAAGCATGAGATGAAATCTGTTTAGAAGCAAAAATTAGAAAAAAGTATAAGTGCTGCATATATCGAAGAAGAGGTGTGCATGCAAGTTTGCATTGTATAAGAAAAAAGTGTGTAAATACATATATTTCAGTTTTATAAAGTTATATTTTAATGCAAAAATTGTTGAAATAAAGGTTGGTTCATGCAGGTTTTATAAACATTATGTAAATCGCCCTTTTTTTCCCCTCTGATATTTTTTTCAATATGACATTAAAATTCCTATATTAATAAATGAAAGCTGGTATGTATAAAAGGTTATAATTGTTCAAAGCGTTTCAAAATTAATGTCTGGGCATATGGTGGAAATCTAGATTTTGTTTGTATCTTGGAGTCAAAGCATGCTGTAAGTGAAGTAATTTTCAAAACTCTAGGGATTGTTGTTTATGGATCAAATTTAAATTTTGTTACACTCTTTAATTCCTCAGCTTAGGCAAATAGATACATAGGTAATGAATGTTTCATATGTGAAGTAAACAAACAGATGTACATGCTATCAAGCAAGAAAAAGGTAAAACGTTCTTACAAATAAAAATGTGTACTTAAACTCTGGAGAAAAAAGATGAACTTGGGAGTTGCCTTTCTAGATCACTCTGACCGTTTGACAAACTGTAATTATTTCATGAAAGTTTTTTTCATGTTTATTAACTAAACTGTTAGAAATTAAGAAACAAGTTAATCCTCAAAAGTATTTTCTTAGCCCCGATCTAATCATGATGTTTCTTTTTTACACATTCTCAAAGTCAAAATTATGATGAACGTAACATACTATGATTTAACTTGACGGGACATAACATGAAAGTCTAAAACATTAATTAAATGGAGCTATTTACTATTTATTTAACGTAATTAACACAACATAAATAGTTTGTCATTGTCAAATTTTTCCTTCCTATTAAGCTGGATGTTGTACGACTGATTGGTGCCAATTGGTGCAAAACAGTGGCTGAATCAATCAGGATCATTGCTGTTAATTAGACCTTCAGTTAGTGCCATTTAACCACATGTCCTGTCATGGATTTGTCCATTGTAATCCTGACTTAACAGTACACAATATGCGTATTTGAGCCATTCTTTATTGTATTCTTATACAAACGTTTTCCAGAATGGTTCGTGATCTTTTAAAGTATTCTTTAAATTCATCTCCTCAGGTTATAAAAATGATTGCACTTGAGTTTAATAGCATGCAAATTTTAATATATAACAACTCTAGCAATAAAATGAACTTCAAACTGTAATTTGGCTTTTTACCTATTCTATTGACTAAAATTAGGTACACAAATGGTCTTATAAGGCCATTCACTCCATCCACTTCTTGTAGTGATTTCTGATTCATTGGTCTGGTCATGTAAATTGGTGTTTTTAAATATGAAAAAAATTCAAAGTATTCTGAAGTACATTTTGTGTGTAATTGCTATGCACTGAAATAGATTCTTAGACATCAAATTTTAACATCCTGTTGCTGCTAATTCGATTTATTTGTTTTGTCTTGTCTCATTAATCTTCTCACAATTAATAGAGTAGAGTTCTCTTTAAAGCTTTATCACTTCACTAAATCTTATTGTTTTGATAAAAAGAATATTAACCCTTAAATGCACAAATTGATTTGCTGCATATGCTCTCTTACTCTAATTTCTAAACTGGTTTTTATATCCTTTTCACAAGCCTTTTAATGTAAGTCGGGCCCTAATCACCTAGTTGTCGACGGGCCCGTAAACCCCACTACTCACTCACTTTTAATGTAAGTGATTCAAACAGCCATAATTGTTAAGGGGATACTTAATGGACTGGCCAAACTGTGAGCAACTGCAGTGAAATGTGCCTGTGGTAAAGGATGGGGAAACACATTAATTTTATTGTTGAAGGCCATTATAATATGAGTATAATAAAAAAGAGCTTAAATACCCTAAGAAAAGGCCTTTTAATATGCTCTTTGCATATCTGCAAAGCAATGCGTTTAAGGGTTAACTTCTAGTGAAACTTTTGTCCATCCTCTGAGAGTAATTAGTATTCTCTGTACAATTTGTAGATGTTCTAACATGCCACAGAAGAATGTTAATTGAAAGAAAAGTAACAGAACATCATGCCATGTCAGTTATATAGATAGCAATTACTTCGTTCTGAGCAGCCATTGTTTAAGCTCTGGTAATTGAACTCCTCAATAACTTAATAGAAAATATTTAATAATGTTGAAACATGTTATATTTCATAAGAGTGTGCTTAAAGCAATTGTCTATGTAATTAAGAAATATTGAATAAGACTAATATATCCAGAGAGTAGCGAACATTGTGAGGAGCATGCAGTTATCTGCACTAGGCACCCTAACTTGCAAAAGGCCGTGCCTTTTAGAAAGAGCTCGGTTTTGAAATTGGCAGTGGTTATTTTAACTCCCAGTTCATGTTTATTGTGTATCTCACTAAAATAATGGAAGACATATAAATATTGTTTTATTGTTGGAACTAGAAGAATGAAAAAACTGGTTATTTTATGAAATGTTAATAGTTTGCAGTTAGCTGCGCTTTAGGCTGAAAATTTAACTAATATTTTCATACCATGGATAAAATAATAAACATATTTGGTGTATGTAAGTTTATAAATATGCGGGTCAATATAATTGTTAATGGAAAAAGAAATGGAGATTAAATTTTATCTCCTATTTAATTGTGCTTTCTTTGGTTTCACATTTCTTTTATTTATTGTTAATTGTTTTCAAGTGTGATCACATTTGTGCTAAGTACCATTAGGCTTTGCTTACTTTGCTTTGAAGAACAGTTAACACTCACTATTAAAAACATATCTGTTGGAACAATGTAACTTTACTTCTTTTATGCTCTTTTATTAATCACTGCTGTAAGTCTACTTCATTAGATGCATAGTGTAAATTATCAAAACCTGAAATGCAGTATTCTTTGGAATTTAGAATCAAAAAAGAGTTATCTCCCAATTTTTAGTTAATCTTATGCAATGTCTTTTGTGTTTCATACAAATGTTGCTAATCTTGGGTTAAATAAAATATATGATTACTTTTCCCATACTATTTTCAGCTTTTAGAACATTTTACAAAATAATGAAGTTTAAAAGACAGTCATTATTTATTGAGCAGTACCTTAATAGGTACAAGCTCATTGCTTAGTGTAACTATTTCATTGGCTTACATTACTTGTAATGGTGTTCCCCTTTCCCCCGCAGTTCAGCAAAGATGCACAAGTTAAGATTCAATTTGCTTTGTTCACAAAATATAATCCAATCATTAAAACTTCATGTTAACATAATTTCTTGATTGGACAATGATAATATATTTGGCTAGCCGGATTGGCAAAAATTAATTGGCCAAAACACAACTCAATCTTAAAACTGGGAGTACAAGGTTTGATAATTCATCATCATCGTGGTTATTTTTATGTGTGGCTACATCTTCCGTATTGTGAATCTCCGAGCTTCTCTATCCTCCCATAGATTCTCCTTCATGTCTTCTTGCATCTACCTCTCTTCTTTCTGCTCAGAGGTTTCTTCTGAAGATCTATGGCGATCTTTTCTCCCCATCCTTCAACATGACCATAGTACACCAGTTCTTTTTCTATAATTCTGTCTATTGTTGTGTGTTGCACTTCCATTTGTTTCTGAGTTACTTCATTTCTAACTCTTTTCATCCTGGAAGTTCTGTTTGCTCTTCTCCAAAAATCAATTTCTGTGGTTAATAATTTCTGACCAAATTTCTGAACCATATGTTATTTTCTTAACATGAATATACTGCTTTTTCCTTTTTGTGAAATGTCTGTTTTGTAGTATCCCATTGAGTAGGGTTATCAGGTTTCGGCCCCAAGAGTTTCTATTCTGAATTTATTTTTCCATTACATTATCTTTATAAATTATAATGCCTAAATATTTGTAGTTCTCTGTGTTTTAAATATTGAAGTTATATTAATATATGAGAAGAAGTTAGAAACTATAATGTGTTCTTGAATTCACTTAATGTTGAGTTGGAATTAGTTACACTGACATCAATGTTTTACTTACTTAACATGTTTCAGGAAACAGTTTTTCCCATCATCAGAAGCTATCCAACTGACCCTGTTTGGAATTTCTATTGTGATTGTTGTGGTGGTTCCAAAGGGAACTTGGTTGCACAAAATCAAAACTCTTTTACATTTTTTTTTAGGAAGACCTTCTCCCTTGTGTCCAATTGTGCTGTACTGGTTGGTTTGAGAAGTGAAATATTCGGTTTGATGGACGGTCAACCACAACATCAAACTGAATATTGCACTAATCAAACCAATCAGTTAAACAACAGAATTGGACGCATGGGAGAAGATCTTCATTTTAAAACACACCCTACAGCTAATGAATCTGATCCCTTTTCACCACCAAAATAGACCATCACAACAGAAACTCCAATAATATGGGTCAGTTGGACACCTTCTGATGATGGGAACAACTATTTCCTGGAACATATTGTGTAAGTAAAACATGTCAGTTTAACTAATTCCAACTCAACATTAAGTAAATTGAAGTTATTGTTTAGTATTAAATCTTATTGAATCCTCCTTGCACTTACTGTTTTTTCCTTGTTGATTGTCAAAGCACCACTTGTATATTCTGAAACTAGTTTCCTTGTCATGAATTTAATATCTTCATAATGTTGTGTCATTATCACTAATCAATGACAAAAGTAACATGAGATCATGTCATCTTCTATTGGTATTCCCGGGGTGATCGGTTGTTACCTTAACAAAGATGTCTAAGTTGCTATGAATTTAGGATTTCTTTGTTTGGTCTCGCTGTAGTATTTCAGGCTCTGATGATCACTGTTAGAAAGTGATGTTCAGCAACATGAAGACAAAAGCCAATACTTCTGCACCCAAAATATATGCAGGAACATATTTTGCCAAGCAGAATTATTAAGTCCTTTCTTTTGTAAATGCCTACACAAAAAAGCTACCAAATTCGATGTATATATTTATGGAATACTTCTGGGTTTGCTAATGTTTGTGATCACACTCCTTTAGCTCATCACAGAAGCAAAATTTAGCATGAGTGAATGTTCCTGCTGTCTGTATTTAAACATTCAATGTCTTGGTGAGAAGTACTGTTAGTTAGATTATACAGTTGAGTTTAATAGAGAGTGGATTGTGTCTGTATGAATGTGTGATTTACAAGAGGGTTTGTCTTCTGTTTAGCTAAGGTGGTGGTAAGTATTTTCAGTTCACTTCTAGTCATTCCATATTAATTTTGATATATAGTGAAGTTATATCACAGTGATGAGTAAATGTATGTTTTATATAAAAACTGTAAAAAAATAATATAATATAAATCAGAAGTTTAGCGTACCTTTTAGCATTATCTTGATGTGATTTGTTAATCAATACCACTTCCATTGTGATGTTAGGACTACATTTTGAAGCTGAAGCCTCATGTTTTGTGTGTCCAATATTTTAAAACATAAGCTCTTAATATTATATATTTTATTCCTTCTTGATTTTTTGTCATTCAAGAGTTATTTTTATCATTATACTTGATGTACATATATATTCTTTTTTAAGTTACATAAAATTAGTATACATTATTAATTTTGAGACAACAAGCAGTTTTGAAGATGACATACTTTTATATACACATTTTGTGATTCTTAGCACATACCAAACATGTTTAGTTACATGAAGAGAAGGTAACAGCATTTCCTAATAATCTGCATATTCCCATAGTGAATAATGGTTGAACATATCCACTATTTTTTTTCAAACATATCTCTGTTTATCTTTATCCCCAATAAGCCTAGGGATATAAATCATATTTTAATTTATAATATTATTTCTTACAAATAGAATCATGTTTTTTCTCCTGCAGTTTTAAGTAAAGTTGGCTTAAAAGCTTTTATGAGTACCTAACAATGATGTATTACCCAAGACTGCCAATTAGAAAATGCTGTTGCTATGTGGAATTTCCTTTTAATGTGATAGCTCTTATGCAGGATTAGTTTTGCACTGGTACAACTTGGTACTTTATAACCAAATGTATAAGTGATAAACATTGCAGTTTAAAATGTCATAAAATGTAACATTTTGTATTATAAGAGGCGTGGTTATGGTAAATTACTGTCTGTTAGACTTTGCTCTATAATTGAAAGAAAACGTGTTGTTATCAATATTAATTTAATAAAGCAATATAAACATGTATGCTATTTGCCATTTTAATTACAGTTGTGTGCATTCAAACAAAGCTTATTATTTTTAGACTAATAATTCCCAAGCGTATAAAAAAACTAATTCTTAGTTGTTTCATAGAAAATTAAACTGGTGAATATGGTTCAGCTACGAAAGGTAGAATTAGAACTGAAAAATTCAATGCCATAGCTGGGATTTGAACCACAACCTTCTGCTCTTGCCATGACAGCTCAGTGGTTAAGAATAGCCGCACATAGAGCAGAAGATCCATGGTGCAGCTGCTGTTACGAGTAACCATGCCAGGAGCTGAAGGTTGTGGTTCAACCCGGCTATGACACTGAATTTTTCAGTTCTAATTCTACCTTTCAAAGTTTGCCCACTTAGAACAATCAATTATCATTGATTGACTTTATAAATGGTTCAACTACAGTAAACTCTCGGTTTAGTGGACCTAAAGGGAAAGTTGTCTAGAAAATTGAAAGTCTGTTAAATCGCAAAATGAATGAAAATGAAGCAAAAACAATTGAAACTGTTTTATTGGTGCATACCATTTACTTTACATGATTTACTCTTGGTTAGAAGTCGTTCCCTGTGAAGTTGTGAGTTTGAAAAAAGTGTCAATACTCATTTGCTTCCCACTTGAATATTGCTTCTTTATGATTAAAGAGCATAACTGTCTGAAATGTTCATAATAGGTTAGCACTTGTGGGTCCGAAGATTTTTCCACAGAAATCACATCATCCATGTGGTCTCTTATTACGGATAATTTAGGTGCAGAATTCAAAGATTCATCATCACTGTCGTCTTCGTCTTCATCTTCATCCTCTTGTGGAACACTTGCAGCGATCTCTTCATGACTCAGAATCTGGTAACCTGGGAATGCCCAATTCAAACTGAAGTTAAGAGTCATATAAGCTTTTGCGCGCATGACGCATATACAAACTTTCACGAATGTAGCCGAAGATGCATGAACTAGCCTTCTCGATCAGACAAACAGTGGAATACCACAATTTAATCATAGCAGATCTTCTAAATTTCATTTAAATTTACTTCATAATCAATGCCAGATTTACTCCGTTAAATCCGAAGTCCATTGAACAGGGGTCCGTTAAACCAAGAGTTTACTGTATTTAACCTATACCACCATTGAACTATGTAGCCATATCTTAAGTTCTATTACAACTATAAATGTGGCGGTTCAGTCACAACAGATTTAAAAGATACATTAGAATACATGCTGAATCATTTTGTACCAGAAGACAATGAAGAAGATGACAATTGTTATCACAAAAATATTAGGGAATTAATTAACAGACCAATCACAACACAGAATGATAAAGATTTTACTCAGAGAGAAATAAAAGATATTTTAAGTAGAATGGATGCAAGTAAAACTCCTAAAGAAGATGGAATTACAAGTAAAATATTACTTAAGGTCTTTAATGTGTTTCCAAAATATATGACGGCCATCTACAACAATTGTCTAACAAAAGGAAACTTTCCTAAGCAATGGAAGAAAGCCAAATTAATACCTATTGTTAAACCAGGAAAGGAAAAGAGTTCAGAAGTAACCAAATTCCGACCAATCAGTTTACTGAATGTAGGAGGGAAACTACTAGAAAAACTTTTAATCGACAGAGTAATGTACCATGCACATTCACAAAACTTAATGAAAAACAACCAATTTGGTTTCACTCCACAAACATGCACACTAGACGCTGCAATGACAGTTAAAAAATACATAACGAAAATCCTGAAAGATCGCCAGATGGTAATTTTAACCAGTCTTGATGTTCAGGGAGCTTTTGACGCAGCCTGGTGGCCGAGTATATTGTATACATTGAGGGAATTTAACTGCCCGAGTAACTTATACTACCTTGCTAAAAGTTATTTCAGTCATAGAAGTGCAGTATTGACAGTTAATAATGTAAAACTTGAAAAAAATGTAAGCAAGGGATGTCCACAAGGATCTTGCTGCGGACCAGGCTTTTGGAATTTGCAATACAATTCGCTCTTGAATATTGAATACTCGAGCCATACAAAGGTAGTGGCATTTGCGGATGATTTATTAATAACAACTAGAGGAAAAACCAACTTGGAAGCCGAAAATTACAATAATGTAGACCTGAAAAAGATTGAAACGTGGGCTAAGAATAATAAAATTATTTTTAATGAGCAAAAGTTGAAAACAATGCTAATAACACGCAAACGTAGAGTGGAAAGGGATATAAGCATCTTTATCAATAACAGACAAATAAAACAAGTAGAAAACGTCAAATATTTGGGAATAATCATTGATAAAAATTTCACCTTTAACGATCACATTCAGTATGTAACAGAGAGAGCCAAAAAATTGATACACATTTTATCTAAATCAGCAAAACTAGATTGGGGACTGAAACACCAGGCTTTAAAGACGATGTACAACGGTGCAATTTTACCATTACTATCTTATGCAGCTCCAATATGGATAGAAGCCATTGACAGAAAATATAATGCAAATAAGTTTACAAGAGTGCAAAGACAAATAAATATCAAAATTGCTAAAGCATTCAGGACCACATCTACTGAAGCACTATCCATTTTAACGGGACTTACACCTATTACAATTAAACTTCAGGAAATCGCCAATGAATATACAATATTGAAACAAAACTCTGAGAACAAATTAGACAAACCTGTAGAATATAGGAAATGGTGTCATCCAGCCGACATACCAATAATAAAAGAAATAAATCAGAATAAAACGTATGCACTGGAAATTTATACAGATGGCAGTAAAACAGAAGAAGGAGTTGGTTCTGGAGTAGCAATTTATCATCAGAACAAACTGAAATATCAGCTACAGTATAAGTTAGATAAACAGTGCTCCAATAACCAAGCTGAACAATTTGCAGTGTTGAAAGCATTAGAAACTGTTGAAAATATTTACTTAACTGAAGAAGATAACAAAACTTCAGCGATATACACGGACAGTAGAGTCACATTACAATCATTGCATAACTACAAAATTCACAGTTACCTAACAGAAGCAATTAGAACAATGTTAAAAATTTTAGAAAAACAAAACTGGAATGTAGAAATTGGGTGGGTCAAAGCACACATAGGGATACAAGGTAATGAAATTGCAGACCAACTAGCAAAGAAAGCAATTATAAACGAAAAGGAATGCAGCTATAATAGACTTCCAAAGAGTTTTGTTAGATGAACGCTAAGACAAGAAAGTCTAAAACATTGGGAAAGTCAATGGCAAGAAACAACTAAAGGTCAGGAAACAAAGCAATACTTTCCTACTGTAGCAGACAGAATGAAGTTAAGGATAAATCTAACGGCAAACCTTACAACACTACTGACAGGACACGGAAGACTTAAAGCATACTACTATAGGTTCCACATCACAGATGACCCAAGTTGTTCCTGTAATGGAGGAGAGCAAACAACAGACCATATATTATATGACTGCAGAAATCTAGAGGAAAAAAGAACAACATTCAGAAGGAAAATAATTCAAAGAAGAGGAAAATGGCTACCAACTAAAGTCGAAATTGCTAAAAGTTATTTTAAAGAATATGTTCAGTATGCCAATGCAATTGATCTGACAAAAAATAATTGAACTGTATAAATCTAAATAATTATTCATGTTAATTAATATATGATTATCAGTTTACTTTGTAAGCAAACCCAACATGTAGTATTACATATTGTAATGGAACATGTAGAATAATAAAGAATCTTAAAAAAAAAAAAACTATAAAT
The DNA here is from genome assembly GCA_030765045.1 of Tenodera sinensis. Lineage (NCBI taxonomy): Eukaryota > Metazoa > Arthropoda > Insecta > Mantodea > Mantidae > Tenodera > Tenodera sinensis. The sequence continues at coordinate 19,032,179 of CM060971.1, read as the reverse complement.
GTGGATAGCACAACAAAGAATGACATCCAAAACATTTTCATACCATTAACTACAATATAGTGAACACACAGAATAGATAGTTACTCAAAATGTCCTCCTTTGGAGGCCACACAGGCTTTCAAATAGTGTGGTCATTCATCTATAGCAGCACATATGACATGTCCAAATCCTGCACTGTTTGCCTCAAATTTTATTTTAGTGTCTCCAGATTTCGGCATCATGTCAACTCTTTCATGTCCCATAGTTGGTAACCTAGCAAATTCAGATCTAGACTTCCTGATGATCAATCTTGGTACATTGTTAACTCAGAAATATTGTCTTTAAGCTATGGTTGCACATATTTAGCTTTATAAGCTGGTTGTAGAGGCATGGTGTTTATTCTTGAACATGGTTTAATTGAGGGGCTTTACAATCGTCCCTCAGATGGAATTTTTGTAGACTTCATTGTTTGCTCTTCACACCTTTTTCACAAAAATGAAGCTCTGTTGCGTTCTGACCTATACTATGACATGATGGGAGATGTCGTCGAACAGGAGGAACAACTTCACATGCTTTTTTACTACATACACATAACTTTATTTATTTTGTTCAGTTTCTCTTCAAAATAAATTTTCTCATCTGCAAAGAGAATGTTTTTGTGACCATTTAAAGCATGCCTGCAGAGGAGGTTCTTTGATCTCTCCCACCTATTGTCTTCAGTTGAGAAATGAGAAGTTGACCAATCTGACAGTAACACGCTTTGAGTCCAAGGTCTTTATTCGGGACCCTTGAAATGCTGATTTTTTAAATGTTCATCTCATATGTGATGATTTTTTTGTTTTCTGACAGGACTTCTTCTAATTCTTTCCCGAATCGCTTTCACTGCCGCTGGAGTTTAAACTGAATGAGGCTGACAAGCTCTCTCTCTGTCATCTACGCGTCCAAATTCCTCATATCTATTTATGGTAGAATATATGAATCTTAAGGCAATGTATCTGTGAAATTTGGTGAAAATTGCTGAAACTTTTGATATTTACTTTTTCCATTTTTTATTATGCTTATACCATGTACTTAAACGGCACACTTTAGTTTTTTCAATATCAGCCATTTTTAGAGCTCCAGGAGGGCATTTAAATGTCCCAGTGCAGGTGAGCGTTCTTCGCTGAACTTCATCGCTCAGCTTTGAAATGTATTTTCCGTTTTCACTGGCTTTGGTTTTGGTCTCTTGCAGGGAATTTTGCTTCAGAAAGGTTGTGAGTTGGCTGTGCTGAAATGAATTTGATATATTGAACTGAAATGCCGCGAATCTGACACACGTTTAGCTTCCAAACAGAAATGCCGTCAGTGTTCTGTAATTCTGTGTGTTCCAGTTATTTATTAGGCATTGTTTAGGTAGTCAATAGATTTTAAGTCATTTGTTAGTGTATAGTAGAGCCGTAACAAGCAGGTATTTTATGAACAATGTGAAGGTGAAAAAGAAGTTTTCATATTAAGAACAACCAAGCAAACTTAAAATTTTCAAAAAGTGCTACTGAGGCCAAGAAGAAAGCAACAGAGGGTCCCACATATGGTGCTGGTGAATTTTGAGTTGATAAAGTACAAAAACATACCGTTAAACTTTAAAGTTCACCTTTCTCAATTTTTTTTTTTCAGTATTTTTCACTATTCAAAATGCTCCTTGGACCCTAGTTTATAACTTGTTAACTTGAAATTTACAGGAGACCTTCAGAGATTAAGGTATTAAAATTTGTTGTACACTAGTGAAAAAATATTAAATAATTAAGCTGAAATTAAATATTTTTCATAACTCATACTGAAAAAATTGAAAATGTTGATAATATACAAAACATTTTTTTTCTCTTAAACTAATTAAAGTCAAGAAATTTTGCAATGACAATTTCTTTATATTTGTATACTGAACTCAAATTAAAAATTTAGGAGAGATACAATAAACTGTAGGGTCCAAGGGTCATTTCATGAGCATATCATTAAGTGATTTATTATTAATAAATATATTAATACTTTAAAAATGGTTTGACTTAAGACATTGAAATTTTGTGTACATTATTTATTTTATGTTCTGAGTATGTGGAAAAGAATTCAAAGCAATCGGAAGAAAACTGTGGATTTTTTAATTTTCACATATACATTGCCTTAATGTGATTCTTAGCAGCTGAATGCAGTGCAATGGTAGCAACCCTGTTTTGTCAACCACTCCATTCTACTGCTACATGTGAACTGACTGTCTGTGGTGCAATGTTCCCACCAATTCCTCACAGAGCCAAACACAAGATGTGCTTCGCTTGTTCACAAGCCAAGGTCAAATGATGTGGCCGAACTTGCGATATGACTAGGTATATAAGATGAATATTAAATGCCATGTTCACAGGCCGGTCATTATAGATGCTGCTGTAGTGGTGAAATTCTATTTAAGATTTGTAATACTTGTAGTCAGACCCTTCCTGCAGCTCAGTTGGTGCAGCAGCCATCTCTGTACCTGCATGGAACAAATATGGCCAGTCGGTCACCTTTCCTGTTTGGCTGTCTGCTGCGCTTGGGTTCTGATGATATCAAAATGGATTTAGGTTCTAGGATTTGCATGAGACTCATGCGATAGGTTGGTATCTCAGGCACAAGGTAAAATGATAAACACTAGGCAAGCAGGCACACATTTTATTCTAATCTTTGTAGTTTTCACACAAACACCTAGCTGACTCCACTGTGGAACCTGAGCCTATTTCATACTGACTTATCAGTGATTGCCCTTTCAACCTGGACAGTGCCCACTGCTCCGTGCCTCATGATGCAGCCAACCTCTGTTCTCCTCTCACCTCACCCCTCCCTCCCAGATTGGTTGGGGGCTGGCCTGGCCTACTAATGCCAAATTGCAGGTTCAAATTGGGCCTAGACCAATGATTTTTAAGTATTAAGCGAGAGGTCCATTTCAGTAAATTTGATGGCATGTAAAAGAACTGTGGAATCACATTCTGGCACACCGAGGGTGCTGATATGATCCTGGAAATTGATAGCATGTTAACAAGCAAAATGTTTATTTTACTTCTTCCCTCCTGAGTGTTCCCATTGGGGCAAGGCAGGAAAGATGTGCTGAAGGCCAAGGTGTTAAGTATCCCTTTGCACCTGGTCTTACCTCATACATCAAAGTACAAGATGTAACATCCTTTAACTATGATTCACAAATTCAGTCAGCCATTGCAAGTAAATTACACAGTTATGTTAGTGAATTTGGTGGCCATGTGGTTTCAATTGACAGGACAGCTTTATTGAGTAAGGGTTTGAAAAGATGTTTAACGACCAAAAAAACTTAACACCTGTTAATACAAGTGCAAATCTGTTATCACTTAAAGAGCAGTGGCAAGAAGAAAGGGCTACTTCCAATAGTGGTTGCCACATCTGTTACACAGTCACAATTGTCATTAGATTGTTCAAATCATTGGTTTATGCCAGCAGAGTAACCTAAAGAACATTTACAGCAATACCTTATCGTGTAGCAACAAAATTGTATAACTTGTTTGTATTTTTCTAATGAAATATCCTTTATTAAATTATGATTATAACCTTTTAAAGATTATAGTGCCTCTTTTTGCATTTTTGTTGCCTTTCTTATCTGTTTATTTTAATTATACAAATATCTGAACATCTTGGCTCTAGTGATGAGATTAAAAGCATGAAATGAATTAAGGTTTTAAAAGCAAAAACGAATTAATTAAAAGCAGAAGTGAATAGACTTGCAGGTCAAGTGTCTGTGTATTCTAATTACTCCTATGGTTCCTGAAGGTTTTTGTATTTTTTGTCCCACAGATTTTTGGCTCACAAGCCACCAATAAGAGATCAAGAATAACAAATCTGATGTTTTGCACTCACATGACTTTCTCTACTCTTGTACTAACCATTCATACAAACTCTTATTCCTATATCTTCCTTGTGTTAGTTGAGATAAACATTTGTACAAAGTATCCTATTGCTTATTTCCTTGTAAGTGCAAGGGGAATATTAGAATACAGTAGGCTTTGAGCAACAGAGCTTTGAGATCCCGTTCTCTTTGCATGCTTAACATATAAAAGAATGAACAACGATGTTCCATTTCACAAAAGTTTTAAGTTTCCCAAAGCTGACACCAATAACAGGAATATCTCTGAAATGGTTCGCTCTACAAAAAAATTTATTGAGACATAAATTGTGTGTTCTACCAAGATTTATATTTTTATATAGTTATATTTTGTCTATCTCTTACAGTTTACAAGCTATTCAAAAGTCGTCCAGAGTAAATAGGACTACATAAGCTATAGCTAGAAAATTCAAAATATACGTTTTATTTGTCATAAAAATATCTTAAACATGTGTCATTTTAATCAAAATCGTTAGAGCCATTTTCAGGAAAATCAAAATTTGCCATGTAAAGGGTAGTTTAGGGTGGGGCTATTTTTTTCAAAATATTTCTGTTGCATCCTTGAAAGACATTAAACTTAAATACTAACTTTGGTTTTTAACCAATTTTTCATTTTTGAGTTATGCTGTCCACAAACTGACACACACACACACACACACACACACACACACACACACACACACACACACAGACACACACACACACACACACAGACAGACACACACACACACACACACACACACACACACACACACACACACACACACACACACACACACACACACACACACACACACACACACACACACACACACACACACACACACACACACACACACACACACACACACACACACACACACACACACACACACACACACACACACACACACACACACACACACACACACACACACACACACACACACACACACACACACACACACACACACACACACACACACACACACACACACACACACACACACACACACACACACACACACACACACACACACACACACACACACACACACACACACACACACACACACACACACACACACACACACACACACACACACACACACACACACACACACACACACACACACACACACACACACACACACACACACACACACACACACACACACACACACACACACACACACACACACACACACACACACACACACACACACACACACACACACACACACACACACACACACACACACACACACACACACACACACACACACACACACACACACACACACACACACACACACACACACACACACACACACACACACACACACACACACACACACACACACACACACACACACACACACACACACACACACACACACACACACACACACACACACACACACACACACACACACACACACACACACACACACACACACACACACACACACACACACACACACACACACACACACACACACACACACACACACACACACACACACACACACACACACACACACACACACACACACACACACACACACACACACACACACACACACACACACACACACACACACACACACACACACACACACACACACACACACACACACACACACACACACACACACACACACACACACACACACACACACACACACACACACACACACACACACACACACACACACACACACACACACACACACACACACACACACACACACACACACACACACACACACACACACACACACACACACACACACACACACACACACACACACACACACACACACACACACACACACACACACACACACACACACACACACACACACACACACACACACACACACACACACACACACACACACACACACACACACACACACACACACACACACACACACACACACACACACACACACACACACACACACACACACACACACACACACACACACACACACACACACACACACACACACACACACACACACACACACACACACACACACACACACACACACACACACACACACACACACACACACACACACACACACACACACACACACACACACACACACACACACACACACACACACACACACACACACACACACACACACACACACACACACACACACACACACACACACACACACACACACACACACACACACACACACACACACACACAGAGACACACACAGAGACACACACGGACACACACACACGGACACACACACACGGACACACACAGACACACAGACACACACACGGACAGACACACACACGGACAGACACACACACGGACAGACACACACACGGACACACACACACACGGACACACACACACACGGAGAGACAGAGACAGACAGACAGACACTTTTCCTAAGAATACCATTTTTGGATTCAGGGAATCTCAAAACATATATTTCCAGTGCAATCTCGGCATCAAATTTTTGGGTAGAATACAATACTTCCTCTACTTACCAGTAGAGAAAGTAAAAAATTTGAATTCTTTGAACTTAAAAAATTTGAATTCTTTGAACTTGGGTTAGCACAAACATTGCTCACTGTTATACAAAGTCATAAAGGAAAAAAATGACATAAAATTTAAGGTATTTTAAAGTTTGAAAGGTATTAAAAATGTTTATTAAAATGCAAGCAAAGGGAAAAACAGGTTTTTAAGAAAGCTATTGGTAGAATGTGAAGTAGTTGTACGAGAACAATAAAATAATTAAGTATAAATTCAGTGCTATGACCTTGACCAGTGAACCAATGTACAGATAAGCAACTGTCAGGCCAATTCTGCAATTTGTTATGTCTTTCCTTTCTCAACCGGCATCTTAGACAGAAGTAAGTTGCTGTGTTTTTGTCAATTCCTGTTTTAATTTAGTATTGCTTGTGCTTTTTCATATTACATAATTTTTTATGCTGTTATTTACAGAGCATAATGAATGGCATATTATGCTTCAATCTTTAGATTTTTGTACTCAGTGACTTTGAATAAATATACTCTGGGCACAAAACATTTGAAAAATGCCAGGAAGTATATCAGTGTAAGCATAGCCATACAGAATATTCAATAGCTAGTGACTGAATCAAAGGCTTGAGAAAATAATATGCAGTTGTAATGGAAGAAGCAAAAACAGAGAAGTTTATTCATTGCCATCAGAAACAATACCATTTCTATTATTTTTCTAGCAGCAAAGTTTTCCTCCCTTTCTCTTTCTTTTATATTTTTTGATGCTTTCTGCTACTTATGTTTAGTAAATAAAGGAAGTATTGTATTTCACCCAAAACTTTCATATAAAATGTTACTATAAAATACATGTCATGAGGTCCCTTGAATAGATTAAAACCGTTTTAGAAAAATATCCATATGTGTGTATCTGTGAACCATAGCCCAAAAACAAAAAGTGTGTTAAGTACCAAACTTGGTATTTAAGTTCAGGATCTTCCAAGGACATGTGGAAGATTTTTGATAAATTCCTTCCATCCCAAACTAAACTTTACAAGGAAAATTTTATTAAAATATCCAATTGTTAAAGGTATTTGCTTGCCAAAATGTTGTTGTTTTCTAATACCCAAGCCATTAGTCTTCTTATACTACAATAATTTTCATAATCATTTTGTATATTGAAAACTGATAGACATTTTTGAAGATAATGTAGTCCATTTGTTCGTTTAGACTGCATAGTGGACAAACTGGGGACTTGTGTATTCACCAGTGGCAGCTCGTGAATTTGGGAGGGCAGTATAATATATTTTCAAAATTAGCACATGGACACGAGAGTTAATTCTGAATTTCATCCGAATATGTGTGAAAATAAAATGAATCATATAAATTGCTATGCATGAACTTCCATCTGATCATCAATCAGATTTTGAATTTGTTCAATATTCAACATTGGTCTTGGTGGCCTGAGCTTCATAAGTTCCAATCGAGATGCAAAACTTGCTACACCTGCACTGAGTATGCTTGTTACACTGTTCATGGTTCACTAATTTATTTCACCACCCGAAAGCGCTTCTAAAACTGGGTTTGTTTAACCATTTCAACTACTTTCAGGGTGAATTATATTATGATGTAATACATATTCAATGTGTCATGCTAGCAAAATTACCAACATGAATATACTACTAATATACTTTCTTGGTATTGTTTTATCACAAATGTGCAACACTGTACCTTAAATGGTACAGATAGAGCTAATTTAGTTCAGAACTAACTTTCATTTACAATCAATTTACAAAAACATTTACTCACCACAAAGTCAAAAATGTACAAACAATGAGAAGGTGCAGGTACCTGTACACAAGTAAAGAGTGGTTCTGCAGTGCCCGAATGGGAATGATGCAATGATTTTAGTGAAAAGTTTATTCCAATACTGAATGTGTTAAAGCATATTGCATAATAGATGGAATATATAAAGGCTTTCTTATTGTAAATAATTTCTGATCACTTCTAGTGTATCTGAAAAATAAATGTGGTTGATAATATTACTATGTTAAAACAGAAGACACCGGACAATGACCAAGGAAACTGTTGTACTGCATACAGTGGTGGTTTGGACACTTCATGTATTTTACTATGGCTTCTGGAGCAAGGTTACAAAGTTATAGCCTATATGGTAAGTCTGTTTTATTTTTGCATTCATGTTTTTAGTACATTAGTAAACATTAGAGAGACCTGTGCTTGATTAACAAATCACAACATAAGGGAAATAGTACTTCTTATTCATTTCAGACAAGATCCACACAGAGAAGTTTGGGCAGTGGAAGTGAATGAAAATTTATGCTAGGTTCATATCTGTATATTTATCCTTTCTTTTCTATATTAATCTTAGTTGAGCTTTTGCTAATTATATCCAGTCAATTTTATATGTAAATTACTAATAAGTATTATTTTCACAATTAGTTAATCTGTAATTTAGGTATGTTGTGAAGTCTTAGGCACTCAAATGCTTTCTGAGAAAAGAAAAGACAAGTCACGCATTAAATTCTGTAATTTTGCTTATTTAGTGTGTATACATTTATATTCATTCATTTCATATTCACCTTTTAATTACATATAAAGGGACATGTCAATGAATAACCTATTTATATGATACACAAATCAATCTGTGGGGCTGGCCGTGCCGACCAGCCTTTCCGGGCACTGTGCGACACCTGATTGGGTGGCTCCGACGGTCCCTCCATGTCCCACGCCAAGTCGGTTCTCGCCCGTTCCTCGCTCGCTTGGTTGCTTGCTTGTGCGCTTCCCTGCTGGTAGTCTTCCATGGCATATCCTGGTTGGCTACATTCCCGACAGACTCCTCCAGGGGATCCTCGAGGACGTCCCTGACCTGTCCCTTTGTCTTCCCCGAGACCTATACTTACTACACCGAAACAGGCGCAACTGTCGCCTCGGCCACTAGGTGCTCCCTCCCCAAGTCCGCGGTATCCCGTCTGCCTTTGGCATCCAGTTCTTTGACGCTCCCGTCAACTTTTCCTTCCAGGGGCCAAGACGTTCCCCGTCGTCCTCCACGATGTCGACACGCTGGCAGAAGTCTCCCACCTTACCTCCGAATTCTTTCGCGTCTTCTTTGACGCCGACCAGGTGCCCGTCAAACTTCGCCGGAAGCTCCATCTTCACCTCAGACGTCTCGGATTTCGTGTCTTCCAGTTCAGATCTCTGTTTTTACTTCGCTTCCGAAATTCTTCATTCTGGATGTCGAATTTCTCAATCCTGTCTTCATTCCTGTCTCCATTACGTTCATTTTGGCCTCTATTTTGTCCATCTTCGACAATAGTTTCTCGAGCATTGCCTTTATCCTAGTTTCCGAATCTTTCTCCGTCGTGGCGTTCATGTCTCGCTCCTGATAATGACGTAACAAACGCCACTTCGACGAATCCCACTTCTGACACCATATAACAAATGAGAAAACACCAGTTAGTGCTAATCACACTGTAGCGCTAACGATACACATAGATCACTTTTGTACAAACTCAGAGCAGCAGAACAACTGTCGAATCGAATCACAATAAAGAACAGTCAAAGAGCATAGTTCCTGCGGTGCTGTCAAGAAGAGGAGTCGCCCTGAAGAAGCCCTAAATAGTAGGGCGAAACGTTGGCAACAACAACAGCAACCTAGACGCGGCCTTCCCCGGAAGACCTAGTTAATATAACTAACTTTTTATACGTTCCAATTAACGCCCTAGTTTTTCTTGCTTTATTTTAGGATTTTTACTTTCTCTACTACGTTAAGTCGAGGAAGTATTGTATTCCACCCAAAAATTCGATGTCAAGTTTTCAACGGAAATATGTTTTGAGGCCCCTTAAATAAAAAAAAAAAAAATAAAAATTAGAAAAAGGTCCACGCGCGCGTGTGTGTGGACAGCACAACTCAAAAACGAAAAGTCGGTTAAAAACCAAAGGTGGTATTTAAGTTTAATAGCTTTCAAGGATGCGACACGAAGACTTCTCCACCTAAACTACCCTTTACGTGGAAAATGTGTCAAAAATGTTGATTTTCTTCAAAATGGCTCTAACGGCTTTGATTAAAATGTCACATGTTAGATTTATTTTATGGCAAATGAAATGTATATCTTGAATTTTCTGGCTATAGCAGTCGAGTAGTCCTGTTTACTCTGGATGACTTTTGCATAACTGGTAAACCGTAAGAGATAGACCAAAACTTACTATACAAAAACTGTAGGTCTTGCTAAAATACACAATTTATGTCTCAATAGTTTGCCTATTTCTTTTAATGTAGAGTGAACCATTTCGGAGATATTCCTTGTTATTTCTGTCAGTTTTGGAGAATTTATACCTCTGTCAAATGGAACATCGTTATTTATTTTTTATATGTTAGCTATGCAAAGAGAACGGAATTTGAAAGCTTTAAAAGATTGAACTATCGCACAAAGCCTACTGTATTCCCATATTCTCCGTGTACCTACAAGAAGATAAACAATAAGACAATTTGTACAAATGTTTATCTCAACTAACACGAAGAAGATATAGGAATAAGAGTTTGTAAGAATGGTTAGTACAAGAGTGGAGAAAGTCATGTGAGTGCAACACATCAGATTTTTACCTCCTCCACTACGTATAGTAGAGTAGAGGAAGTGCTGTATTCCACCCAGAAATTCGGTGTCGAGATTCACCGGAAATTTATGTTTTGAGGCCCCCTGAATTAAAAAAAGGCATTTTTAGAAAAAGGTCCGCTTGTGTGTGTGTGTGCGCGCGCTTGCCAATCTGTGGACAGCATAACTCAAAAACGAAAAGTCGGTTAAAATAAGTTTAATGTCCTTCAAGGATACGACACGAAGATTTTGAAGAAGATAGCCCCACCCTAAACTACCCTTTACATGGAAAAGTTTTCGAAAATATTTATTTTCTTGAAAATGGCTCTAACGATTTTGATTAAAATACTGTATGCTTGAGATATTTTTATGACAAATGAAATGTATATCTTGAATTTTCTGGCTACAGCCCCTGTAGTAGTGTTTACTCTGAATGATTTTTGCATAACTGGTAAACCGTAAGAGACCAGATCTTATTGTACAAAAAATGTAGACCTTGCTAAAGTTCACAATTTATGTCTAAATACTTCTTTTTGTAGAATGAACCACTTTGGAGATATGCCTTGTTATTTGTCTGAGTTTTGGGGAACTTTTACTTCGGTCAAATGGAACACCGTTATTCATTTTTTATATGTTAACCGTGCAAAGTGAACGGAACCTCAACAATTTTAAAAAATTGACTCGCTCAAAGCCTACTGTATTCTGATATTTCCCTTGCTCCCACAAGGAAATAAGCAAAGGAAGTAAGCAATAAGATAATTTCTGCAAATGTTTATCTCCACTAACAGGAAGAAGATACAGGAATAAGAATTTGTAAGAATGGTTAGTACAAGAATAGAGAAAGTCATGTGACTGCAACACATCAGATTTGTCTATATTGTGAGCCATTTAACTTTTTACGCGATTCAGGTTCACTAATTTTTGGAAGTTGTGATTTACGAAATGAGTACCGACTTACAATTTCTTATATCCTCTGTGCTTACAAACGTTCATTATAAAATTCTAAGTCCATTGAATACTAAAAATATAAATTCACAATTCGAAACATATTCAAACATTAATTGTTTAAACAAAACTGATTTGTGAAAGGCAGACTGTAACTTCGTCGGCAGACCTTTGTTCAGACGAGGGCCGCAGATTGGAAGTTTGCAATAAAGCAATATCAATTCATTTTTCTGTTTTCAAAAGTTATAGAAGGCATTTCTTGCGGCTAATCGTATTAATGTTATGCTAAATAAACATTGTTCTTTACATCAACATTAAAACAATAGTCTAATAGTCATTGACTGCACATTAAACATATTAATTTCCAAGGGGGGACCGCGCACCCCCCTTCGTGACCCTCATACTTATTTTTAAGCTATTGACGACCATAATAGGCCTCTATTGTAAATGTAATTGAGTTGTATTAATAGTGATAAACAATAAATATATATCCTATTTGATTTTCAACAAGGTACTGCTGTTTATTCAAGCAGTTAAATGTAATAATTTCCCACCCGCCCCTTCTACACGTTTTGCAATAAAATTATGCAAGTGCAGTGTTTTCTTTTACTCTCGCCGCGAGTCCGCGACAATGCGATAAAATAACATTCGATCTCCACTAGTTGTACAGACTCAAACCTCAGAAAAGATTTTCCAACGTTTTTAAAAATACGAGTAAATTTTCCGGAAAGAAAAGGAAAGATAGAAAAAATATCGCCTTCCTGAAAATTGCCGCCCTGGGCAACTGCCTAAATCCGGCACTGGACACCTCGTATTATTTGTGGCGTTGCTGCCCGTCATTCTTGCAGGTCATTATTTAGAACCCAAAAATTTCTTACTCTTGCTGGTGAATACATATTTTCTCTGTGGAACTATCTTGTAGATAATTACGATAACTTCACAACAAACCTTGCAGTGCATGTTCACTGTACGATGCACGTGATTTGCATAGACTAGTAAATAACTCAAAACTATTTCAAAAAGGTTGTTACTATTTTGCAATAAACACACACACACACACACACACACACACACACACACACACACACACACACACACACACACACACACACACACACACACACACACACACACACACACACACACACACACACACACACACACACACACACACACACACACACACACACACACACACACACACACACACACACACACACACACACACACACACACACACACACACACACACACACACACACACACACACACACACACACACACACACACACACACACACACACACACACACACACACACACACACACACACACACACACACACACACACACACACACACACACACACACACACACACACACACACACACACACACACACACACACACACACACACACACACACACACACACACACACACACACACACACACACACACACACACACACACACACACACACACACACACACACACACACACACACACACACACACACACACACACACACACACACACACACACACACACACACACACACACACACACACACACACACACACACACACACACACACACACACACACACACACACACACACACACACACACACACACACACACACACACACACACACACACACACACACACACACACACACACACACACACACACACACACACACACACACACACACACACACACACACACACACACACACACACACACACACACACACACACACACACACACACACACACACACACACACACACACACACACACACACACACACACACACACACACACACACACACACACACACACACACACACACACACACACACACACACACACACACACACACACACACACACACACACACACACACACACACACACACACACACACACACACACACACACACACACACACACACACACACACACACACACACACACACACACACACACACACACACACACACACACACACACACACACACACACACACACACACACACACACACACACACACACACACACACACACACACACACACACACACACACACACACACACACACACACACACACACACACACACACACACACACACACACAGAGAGAGAGAGAGAGAGAGAGAGAGAGAGAGAGAGAGAGAGAGAGAGAGAGAGGTGCGGATCTAGAAAGATTCGATAGGGGGGGCCCAGTTCCGGCCCACTACCACTTCATAATAATTAAATTCATGTAAAACATGGCTAGCTAAATATTTAACTGAAAGAAATAATGTTTAACCTACCAGCTACCACCTATCTAGGAAGAAGACTCTCACCGCCACAGGCCCACCGATCGAATGTTTACAAAATACTGTCACCGCGCCCGCCGCATCTAATTGCCGACAGCAGCAGTGTCACCCATCGCATTATTGTCGGCACTACCGCAAAGGAGCCGAAGGAAAGAGACAGAGCATGGCCGCATTGTTGGGGCGCTTGCCGAAAGAGAGAAAAGGATAGAGGCTACTGGAATCTTCTACTTTGTACTCCAGCGCAATAAGTGAACGTTCCTGAAGCTTCCAGAATAGTGCCTGGGAGATATAAATAGCGGTAAAGTGACGATGTGAAGAGTTGTGCCGACGGAGAAGAGTGAGTTCTTTGTGTTACGATTTCGGAGCCGTGCTGTTAAAGAATCGAAAAAGACTTTCTTGTTGTTGCAACGAGTGTACAAAGTTACTGTTTACGGAAATAAAAGTGTTTCTTTATCTCGACTACATCTGTCTTCTTTACTTCATACCCACCAACCAAAAGTCACAATACTGTTATGGATACGAGTCACGACATTCGAACATTCGCCTAATTGGAATCGTCATTGCGCAAATCTTGATTTACAAAGTGCCCTATGTCAAGTTCGTTGCATTAATTAAATACAGTTGATAATGAAGTGTGCAATTCACTGTCATTGCTACTGCTGGCATTCGCAGTAACTGTAAGCCAATCGCTGTTTGTCTCTGGTCTCTGACTTCAGCACACGTGCTTTTCACTTTTAAATCTGTAGCTTGATCATTATTGGATTTTTCATAAATATCTTTTATGTCACAAGAATTGTCTCCGACTTCAAGACACACCTTTTTAACAAACTGTAGCAAATTCGTTTGAATTTTGCGTTTCGACATCTTAAACTTGTGGCTCTTATAACCACAACCAAAGCCCGAACATAAAACTGGAAATTTCACTATCACTCCACTGTGGCACTGACTACCACCAAGCTTACACCGCCAGTGTTACTGAACTAATGCATCGACAGTATAACAGTCTCCGGTTGCCTTGAATGACAGTTTTGAATTAACGAAACGTATACCTTTGTATTGTCGATAACTTTGCCTCTTTCCCATTCTTGAAGTCATCGGCAAAGATCAGCAAACGTTTTTCTCCGGACCTAGATTTAATTTACACTTATTAAAATCGTCTGTTGCGACAAAAATCAAAGATGAATAGTTTAATGTAGCACGTTATAGTTTATGATCAAAAGAAATGCTATATAATGCACTGTAACATGGAATAAGGCATAAAACTACCTATGTATTAGCATTATTCGTATCTCGTATTATAATAAGTTAGTAGAGGTCGCAGCGTTGTCTTTTATCGTGGGACATATTTTCGTAATTGTCACTTTCTTTCTCGTTTGCTTCTTCTTTTCCTCCCCATTTCATTCTCCTTCACTTCTTGCTCCTCATTTTTACTCTCCTTACCTTATTTTCCTGATTACCCCCCCCCCCTTATGTAGGATTTACATCCTCTAGGACTTACAAGCCAGTACCCACTTGTCAGACGCCTGTAGGGGAGCACAGGAACCTATGGACCGGACAGAGTGAAGACCTGGAAGCAGGTGTTCAGCCAAGCACCAGGTATGGTAGTGAGGAAGAAGATGAAATGCAGGTGAAATCGATGATTGGAAAGGTGACAAAGGAGCAGTTGGTGGAATGAGCGGGAAAACCGGAGAAAATCCGCCCTGACGCCGCTCTTCCACCACGAATACCCTAGGATCGAACCCGGACCACCTAGGTGGTAGGCGAACGCGCTAACCGCTCGGCCACGGCGCCGCCGGTTATTCTGCTCACCACTTTTTCATTCTGATGCCATGTAAATATATCTTTCTCTGTCTACCTCCAATAGCTTTGGTTGCAGTTTTGCAATAGATACGGAGTAGCCATGATGATGATGATGACGACATTGATGATGATGATGATGATGATGATGATAACAAAAACAACAAAACAAATAAATAATAATAAATGTGGTTATTTAACGACCCCTATAGTTGTCAGCTGTTTGCCAGTTGTTATGTGCACTTGGTTTGATATCAGAAAGTCTACCCACCTGAGCCTGTCGCATTTTAGACACATCACATTTATTAAAATGGCAGTAGCTCTGCTGCGGCAAGATGAAAACCTTGGGTACTGAAACTCAACGTTTAACCCTCGCCACCGACAGCAGTATACAATTTGGAGATTCTATTCTATTTGTGATGTTTTGAAAACTATTAATAACTTTTCAAGATTAATGTGAATTTAAATAGATAAAATACTTGACAGCACACATAATTGTGCCCGTTCCGTATAGCTGTTTAAACGATCCTTTCTTATATCGCGGTGTTACACGTATCCGCATAGCGGTAAAGAAAAATTCCAATACCTCTTTAAATATGCACCCGGTCAAAATGTTGCTTATTCCAAAACTTAACACCATGGGTAACAACATTTGCTATGGAACATTTTTTTCAAAAACTCCCCCCAAAAAAAAGGGAAGTTATTTTGATTTATTCAATTTGGGCCCCATTAGAAACCTTCCACCTCAATGGTCTATTCTTTAAGTGGGAACAACTACCAAAGGCAGTACATATACCAATTTTCATAGAAATCGGTTTGGCCATTTTGCATGATGATGAGGTAACACACATATAGCATTTATACCAATAAAGTAGGATATGACAGGGGGGGCCGGGGCCCCCTGGCATCCCCCCCCCTGGGTCCGCGCCTGTGTGTGTGTGTGGGTGTGTTGTGGTGCGTGCGTGAGTGCATGAGTGTGTGTGTGTGTGTGTGTGTGTGTGTGTGTGTGTGTGTGTGTGTGTGTGTGTGTGTGTGTGTGTGTGTGTGTGTGTGTGTGTGTGTGTGTGTGTGTGTGTGTGTGTGTGTGTGTGTGTGTGTGTGTGTGTGTGTGTGTGTGTGTGAACTTCCATGTTAACTAAAGCCATTAAGCAATCATAGCATAAAATCTTTCAGAAAAATTTAAAGTCATACTTATGTACTCTCTCCCCATATACTGTGGAGGATTTCTTTAATATCAACCAGGGAGCGAAATCCTGGGAGGAATTCCATAGTTCATGAGCACATGCAATGGATGCTGGAGGCTTTTAACAAGAAATTCAACGGATTGTTTATTTTTGTTTTTGGTACACGTCTTAGAGTATACTACAGATTATAATTAACAAAAGGGTTCAATCAAGAAGACCGCATTATCTGCGTGAATTGGATGCTAAATGACTACAGTAGTCAGCGGAAATGACGTTTTCGGAATATAGCAAATAGTTGTTTCCGGTTGTATCAGAAAAGCGTATAAGCGTATGTGTTTTGTCTGGTGTTTGTGCAAGTATTTACATTGAGCATTTTCTCTGTTGCTTTGATATTCTGCCGTGAAAATGTCCCACACCATCCTGCTGATTCAGCCAGGCTCGAAACCAGAAACAAGAACATTCTCGGATTATGAATCTGTAAACGAGTGCATGGAAGGAGTTTGCAGAATATACGAGGAGCACCTGAAGCGTCAGAACCCAAACACACCATCCATTACATACGATATCAGCCAGCTCTTTGATTTTGTGGACCAGTTGGCAGATTTGTCTTGTCTTGTATACCAGAAGAGCACAAATACATACGCACCATATAATAAAGATTGGATAAAGGAGAAGATATACGTGCTCCTAAGACGACAGGCGGCTCGCTCACAGTGAATCGCCGGAACATTCAGACTGACATTGTGTATAAAGAATGCAGCCAAACTACAATAACATATGAATTTTGATTAATTTTATTTTTATGTGAAACTATATAGTTGTTCAGACTATAGTATTAGTGCGTAGTTGTTTAATACATGTATGAACAGGAGTTCGTGAATCAAGTCATATAGAGTTTATATTCTGTTAATGGGAAGGTCTGAGGATTACATTAAGGTAAGTAGTTTTCAGTTGTGGCAGTACAGTACATTATCTAGTATAGTTTGGGCCTCGCTTCAGTTAGGATTTTGGTGATTTTTGGTAATATTTCAGGCAGGCAACCTATAAGGAATACATTTAGTGGAAATGTGACCGGCACGATGTAATTGTATAATTAGGAATACGTTTACATAGTGCGAAAAGATGGGCTCATAATATTGGTATGAAAGAACCTTTGCACCTTGAAATAACGGCACATAACCTGGCACTATTCTCCAGTAGGTAGATAACCTTAAAATGTAAGGAGCTTGACCCAATAGGCGAACACCTACCTTATTGTTTTAAGATCATTATATTGCTCCCTGAAACTCTTAAAAACACGCAAATAATTTTTTTTCAAACCTCGTTAGAAAGCAGATGACCTATAATGATTGCACGTAGAAGGGACAGTTGTGAGATAGGGGAAGACGGGGACAGTGGTATTGCCAACATATTAAATGCAGGAACTATGTCAGCAACATATGCAGGAAATAGCATGTGTGCTTCTCTGTCGAGTCTCGATGTTGGCAACATGTGGATAGGAGAGGGAAGGAATGTGGAAGGCTCCCATGTTGCCTTGGGTGAAGATCCTTTCGTCACTTTCAGCACCTTGCCTAAATTGAGTGCAGTTTACACACATTTACATGAATAAATTACATATTGTGTGTGTTAATTATTATTCCTAAAGGTGTATTTTTAACACTTGTGCAATGAAACAGTGCAATATAATGTTGAAAGTTTGGAAAAATGTATTTGAAGTGTTTTAGTCAATACATTGGCCTTTTTTGTAATGAACTCTGGACCTTGATCCACCATGCCTCCAACAAAGTTGCTTCCCCTACCACTAGCATCTGGTAGTATCTCTTGTTTTGATAACTTGTAGTGTTGCATATCGTGTGTCAGAGATCCTTGTTTGCCTGTTGAATAGAAGCTGTGTTTTTCTGTGCATTAGTTATCATAGGCACTAGGAGTATCTGCATTGTGATGTCTATAAAGAACATTTACTTCCTTGAGAAAGCCAGCCTTGACCCCTGTCTTACAAAAATCAAAGATGGGCTCTTCTTTAGAAAGAGTTCCGTAGCACTTGCCGGCCAAATTCTAAGTCCGAAGTTACTTACTGCGCATGCGCCGACAGTGGTTTCAGAATCGCCACTAGGTTTCACTGCATGAGCTAGCTGTCACTAGCAGACGATTTTCACATCTGCCAACGTTGCTTTTTACACTACACTACTTTTGGTTGCCAACACATTAAACGCAAATGCACTCGCGTCGTTGCCGCCACAGACATACCGCTAGCGCGACTCCATTTTGCTCATTGTGTACATTATTTTGCTCACACTTCTATTCTGCATTTAAAAACCAATCTGTTTATTTATTTATTTATCCTTAAAAAGCAGTAATATTTGATGCCTTAGTTTATTAAGTAAATGCATTCGGCTCTTCTTTAGAATAGGTGACTTAGCACTTGCCGCCCAGATATTGTGTACATTATTTTGCTCACACAGATATATCGGTAGTGCGACTCCATACTATTATTGTGGAAATTATTGTGTACATTATCTCGTTATTGCCTTGTTACTGGTTCCACGAAATGCTGGCTCGTTCTTTTTTTATTTATTTATTTTATTTTTTTATTTTATATTATATTATTATTTATTATTATTACATTTATATTATATATATTATTTATATATAATATTATATATTATATTTATATTATAATATCCTCCTCACGGGGTGTAGCACGGCATCACATTCCCTGCATAGCATTCGAGTTCTCAGCAGGCCCTCGTCGTAAAGAAATTGCATGCATTCCTCCTCATTATAGCACAGAGTCGCTAAATCTATTATGCTAATGAAGCGATCCATTGCACTCTCACAACTTGCTTCTAAGAAGGTCACCAGCATACTGCCGGGTCCCGCTAAAACATTCAAATTTATGTTAGCAACAAACTCCTGGGGAAATTGTGCTGTTGGCAGCGCTGAATTAGCACTGCAACTTCGGCAACTTTCGTGACCATTCGTACACACTGCCGAGTTGGACTTAGCCGAAATTCTGACCAAGTGCTCGTGTCACCTAATCTAAAGAATATCCGACGAATTCCACATCTGCCAACATTGGTTTCTCAACCACACTAGTTTTTGTTGCCAACACACTTAATCTATACCGCCAGCGCGACTCCATACAATTCTTGTGTACATTATATTATCATTTTGTTGTGTACATTATCATTATTGCTTTGTTACTGGGTCCATGAAATACTGGCTCTGGCTCGTTTTATTTTTTTTTATTTTCAAGTGGAGAAAAAATCCATTTACAGAGCCCCATGCGCTGGGATGGCACAGAGGGGGGACTGTAGGCTTCACCCTAAGACACTACCCACTAAAAAAACTCCACCGGAAGTGCTGAATTAACACTAATTCATTTTTTATGGGGTGTAGCACGGCATCACAATGCCTGCATAGCATTCAGGTTCTCAGCAGGCCCTCGTCATAGAGGAATTGTATACATTCTTCCTCATTATAATACAAAGGCGCTAAATCTACTATGCTAATGAACCAATTCATTGCACCCTCACAACTTGCTTTTAACAAGTTCACTAGCATACTGCCGGGTCCTGCTAAAACATTCAAATTGAAGATTGCCAACAAATTAATGGAGAAATAGTGCTGTTGGCAGTGCTGAATTAACACTGCAACTTCGGCAGCTTTCGTAAGAATTCGTTCACACTGCCGAGTGGGACTTAGACAAAATTCTCACGGGACCCTTTCTAAAGAATATCCCCAAAGATATTCAATGTATATTATTGTGCTTTATCAATATCTACATTTTTTGTACCTTTGGATTCTATCTGTTACAGTTCGCCAGTTATGCAAAAGTCATCCACAAGCCACACTACAATCAAGCCATTATATCACACTGTAAACAGTTGTGGTGCGAGATGCAACTTCCTTGGATTGTTCAGAGGTGTAGTGTGGATATTCTTTAGAAAGTGTCCTGAGAGAGTTTCGTGAGAATTTCGTCCAAGTCCCACTCGGCAGTTCAGGATTGGGTTATCTTGCAGAATAGCAATTCTAGTCGTACTTGATACTGTCTTCTGCTAGAGATGCCAAGGGTATGGTCTGTGTGCCTGGAGTGTTGTCATCTGAAAATACAAACACTGCATCATGAAAGTGACTGTGTAATAAAAGTGACATTACTCGAATGCATCGAGCTATTTCTTCTTCTTTTCAAATTATGGTTATTACTGTCACTTATCAATTGTGAAATAATAAAAATAAGAACAAGAACTAGCACATATGCTTTTCTGCTATTCATATTTCCTATGGTTGCTAATATTCTTATGCTTCTGCAGATTTTACAGTTCTACCATTGGCAATATATTGTCACTTAATGATTACAAAGTAATAATAATAACAAGAACTGTCACATACACCCTTTCTGCTTTTCATATTTTCTGTGGTTGGCCTTATTCACATGCTTTTGTGGATATCACAGTCCCATTATGGCAACATCATCATACACCCATAGCAGCAACTGAAGATAATAGAAGGAGCTAGGCCATGCAATACATGGGCTGCGGCCGCTATTCTGCAGGATAACTGGTAAGAGGTGTACAGTATTTTCTGTGGAGTGATGACCAAGTGTAATTTGTAGGATCAGTGAGGCTAAACCTCAATGAATAAGAATTATGGGGAAATGCTTTCATATATGGGTATTATATGCATCACAAATTGCATTGGAAATGACATGAAGAAAAGGAACAAGAAATGTGAATCTAGCGGTTTTCACTTATTTAGTTGTGCAGCCTCCAATGCACAGTTCCCAGATATTCTTCAGGTTACACCCCACAGTAACTTTTTGTTTAAGTCCAACAGCAGAGCATGCACGAGGGACGGCGGAACCTTCCGAAGTTTCAGGTAATTTCGGCGCTGCAAACTTCGTTTCATATATACAGAAGGGATTTGAACCTTCTAGAGGGTCTATGGTTCAAATCCCAGCTGTTTTGTATATACAAAAGGGATTTGAACCCTCCGGAGCCTCTGTGGTTCAAATCCCAACTGTTTCATATATACAAAAGGGATTTGAACCCTCCGGAGGGTCTATGGTTCAAATCCCAGCTGTTTTGTATATACAAAAGGGATTTGAACCCTCCGGAGCCTCTGTGGTTCAAATCCCAACTGTTTCATATATACAAAAGGAATTTGAACCCACTGGAGGATCTGTGGTTCAAATCCTGTTTCATATATACAAAAGGGATTTGAACCCTCCGGAGCGTCTGTGTTTCAAATCCCAGCTGTTTCATATATACAAAAGGGATTTGAATCCTCCGGAGGGTCTATGGTTCAAATCCCAGCTGTTTTGTATATATAAAAGGGATTTGAATCCTCCGGAGGGTCTATGGTTCAAATCCCAGCTGTTTTGTATATACAAAAGGGATTTGAACCCTCCGGAGCCTCTGTGGTTCAAATCCCAACTGTTTCATATATACAAAAGGAATTTGAACCCACTGGAGGATCTGTGGTTCAAATCCTGTTTCATATATACAAAAGGGATTTGAACCCTCCGGAGTGTCTGTGGTTCAAATCCCAGCTGTTTCATATACACAAAAGGGATTTGAACCCTCCGGAGCCTCTGTGGTTCAAATCCCAACTGTTTCATATATACAAAAGGAATTTGAACCCTCCGGAGGGTCTGTGGTTGAAATCCCAGCTGTTTCATATATACAAAAGGGATTTGAACCCTCCGGAGCCTCTGTGGTTCAAATCCCAACTGTTTCATATATATAAAAGGGATTTGAACCCTCCGGAGGGTCTGTGGTTGAAATCCCAGCTGTTTCATATATACAAAAGGGATTTGAACCCTCCGGAGGGTCTGTGGTTGAAATCCCAGCTGTTTCATATATACAAAAGGGATTTGAACCCTCCGGAGGGTCTGTGGTTGAAATCCCAGCTGTTTCATATATACAAAAGGGATTTGAACCCTCCGGAGGGTCTGTGGTTGAAATCCCAGCTGTTTCATATATACAAAAGGAATTTGAACCCTCCGGAGGGTCTGTGGTTGAAATCCCAGCTGTTTCATATATACAAAAGGAATTTGAACCCTCCGGAGCCTCTGTGGTTCAAATCCCAGCTGTTTCATATATACAAAAGGAATTTGAACCCTCCGGAGCCTCTGTGGTTCAAATCCCAGCTGTTTCATATATACAAAAGGAATTTGAACCCTCCGGAGCCTCTGTGGTTCAAATCCCAGCTGTTTCATATATACAAAAGGGATTTGAACCCTCCGGAGGGTCTGTGGTTGAAATCCCAGCTGTTTCATATATACAAAAGGAATTTGAACACTCCGGAGCCTCTGTGGTTCAAATCCCAGCTGTTTCATATATACAAAAGGGATTTGAACCCTCCGGAGGGTCTGTGGTTGAAATCCCAGCTGTTTCATATATACAAAAGGAATTTGAACCCTCCGGAGCCTCTGTGGTTCAAATCCCAGCTGTTTCATATATACAAAAGGGATTTGAACCCTCCGGAGGGTCTGTGGTTGAAATCCCAGCTGTTTCATATATACAAAAGGAATTTGAACCCTCCGGAGCCTCTGTGGTTCAAATCCCAGCTGTTTCATATATACAAAAGGGATTTGAACCCTCCGGAGGGTCTGTGGTTGAAATCCCAGCTGTTTCATATATACAAAAGGAATTTGAACCCTCCGGAGCCTCTGTGGTTCAAATCCCAGCTGTTTCATATATACAAAAGGGATTTGAACCCTCCGGAGGGTCTGTGGTTGAAATCCCAGCTGTTTCATATATACAAAAGGGATTTGAACCCTCCGGAGCCTCTGTGGTTCAAATCCCAACTGTTTCATATATACAAAAGGAATTTGAACCCACTGGAGGATCTGTGGTTCAAATCCTGTTTCATATATACAAAAGGGATTTGAACCCTCCGGAGGGTCTGTGGTTGAAATCCCAGCTGTTTCATATATACAAAAGGAATTTGAACCCTCCGGAGCCTCTGTGGTTCAAATCCCAGCTGTTTCATATATACAAAAGGGATTTGAACCCTCCGGAGGGTCTGTGGTTGAAATCCCAGCTGTTTCATATATACAAAAGGAATTTGAACCCTCCGGAGCCTCTGTGGTTCAAATCCCAGCTGTTTCATATATACAAAAGGGATTTGAACCCTCCGGAGGGTCTGTGGTTGAAATCCCAGCTGTTTCATATATACAAAAGGGATTTGAACCCTCCGGAGCCTCTGTGGTTCAAATCCCAACTGTTTCATATATACAAAAGGAATTTGAACCCACTGGAGGATCTGTGGTTCAAATCCTGTTTCATATATACAAAAGGGATTTGAACCCTCCGGAGGGTCTGTGGTTGAAATCCCAGCTGTTTCATATACACAAAAGGGATTTGAACCTGCCGGAGGGTCTGTGGTTCAAATCCCACCTGTGGCATTGAATTTTTAAGTTGCAGTTCTACCTCTCAAACATTGCCCACACACGGCTTGTGTGTTTAAAAACACCAACAGTAAGTTTGTTGGCATAAATAAATAATAATTATTTATTTATGCCACATGTTTGAAATTTGCAATTAGATAATATTAATTCATTGTTTTATTGTCAAAATTTATAATATTTGTTGCATATAACCATATTAATTTGCGTTAAATAAAAATTAATCTTTACATTAAAATTAAAATAGTTTAATAGTCATTAATTGATTGCACATTAAGTAGACCAACTTCCGGGTGGCCGCGCCCCCCCCCCCCTCCCTTGCCCCCCTTTTACGACGCCTATGTAAAGATGGCATACTTTTTTCAAGTACAGCTTTACTTTTTTACTTTCTCTACTATGTATAGTAAGTAGGTATATTTTATCCAAGTTTGATACCAAGATTTCACTTAAAATACATATTTTAAGACTGAATCTAAAACGAAGCATTTTTGCAAAAAGGTTCATGTATGTCTGTGAGCAGCATAACTGAAGAACAAAAAGTCTGTCAAATACGAATGTAGTATTTCAGTTCAGCATCTTTCATGAATGCAACTCAAAAGATTTTCAAGAAAATCCCCCACCCCAGGTTATCCTTTACATGGAACATTCTTGGAAATTTTGATTATCTCAAAAATGAATAATGATTTTGATTAAAATGCAATATGTTTAAACTGGAACGAAACACAAAAATCATGTTTCTTCCTAAATGGCTTTTAAAATGCAGTGGCAAGATCATTTTTTTACTCCACAATACCATTATTGCTGTGCAAGCAAAATAATAAAAGTGCCATAGAACATCAACTCCATCTGCGTGCTGCAGGCACTTAGAATTTCACCACGAGCTGCTTGTCTGTAATACATTTTCATAAATTGTTCTTTTGGTATTTAAGTTCAAGAGTAGTGTTATGCTGGTAGTGTTGCTGAACTAGTTTAGTATTATACAAACAACTTATTATTGTGAAAAATAAAATGTCTCAATGTTATGCTTATGGCTGCAATTTGAGGAATGGATCACACAAGGGAACTCATTAACAGGGCAAATCTCCCAAAAGATATAGGATGTGAGTAGAATTTTGCAAAACAAAATATTTTTTTGCCTGCTCCCAGTACTTGTTTGTTTCTTCCATTTGAAGGACACAGATTTCAAACAGAGTTATTTGCCGGGTGAAAATTTCAGAAGACCTTTATTAAAATTGAACCTATTCCTACTGTAAGGAAAAGTGAAGATACTTTTCAGATACCAAGCTCTAGTAAAACACTTGATTCATCACTATCTTTATCCAAGAGCAAACGACAAAGAACTGAATATGAAGCTAGAAATAGAAAATGCATTATTTTTGAGCTATGCGATAGTATTACTTGCAATAAGACTGATAACAAAGATGATGATAAAAGTAGTGAATGGGAATTCAGAATAGAAAAAAAATTGGAAGGACAACGTGAACTAGGTATTAAAATCATAAGGATATATGTTGTTTGGGCATCTCTACTTTTGTTTTTTAAAATGTGTTTTATGTGGAAATGAAGTCAAAAAAATCTCTTACTACGTTAAAGGCACAATGCTGTGTTTTGAAACAGTATGTTATTGTAGTAATACGTTCACTTGAAACTCACAACATTTATCAGGAAAGAAACCGGAAGAAAATGCTTTGATAGCAAGTTCTTTATTATTATCTGGTAGGTATATTGTTTCAGCAATATACAAGGGTGTGCTATTTTTCCTTAGTGTGGTGATAGTGCTTCTGCTTACCAAGCGAGAGACTAAGGTTCGATTCTCACCACCAGCGTGGGGATTTTCTCCCACTGGGAGACCTGGCACGGGGTGCACTCAGCCTCATTAGGTCCCTGAAAGGCCAATCGAGGAGCTAGTTGATTGAAAAGTTGGGTCCTGATTGCATAGACTGCATAGCTGGTCGGGAGGAACCAGGGTGCTGAGCACCAGCACCGCACCACACTCTTGATGCCTGTGGCAGTTAGAGGTGGTGGATGCAGCGGCTAGGCGGTAAGGGCTGTTGCACCTTTGGTAATTGTTATTACTACAGTGGTATGTTTTGTTTCATTATCCTTGTACTATTTTTATGCTGTCATTTTCTTAAGTTCTGTTAAATGTTAATTCTATATAAATATGGTGGTATTTCGTCCCCATGGGAACTACAAGAATTGATTACATATTTAAAAATACAATTTCATTGTATATTCTAGTGGCAAACAAATTTTACATTGAAACCATTAATATAACACTTGTATGGGAGTGGATGTAAAAATGCACTGTAAAAAGTCACGCAAGTCACTCATCCACCCTCTGTCCCTTCAGATAATCCTCAGATAAGGGATAAAGATTTATAGAAATTAAAGCAACCTGATGTGTATATTTACAGTATTAACCAACAAATATTTTTTTGCAAAATGTGTAGAATTTTGGCACAAATGGGATTTGGGAAATTGATTGTAATGTTTATTTTGGTGTTTCTCATTATGAGGTTTTTTGACTTAACCGCTTTTGCACACCCAGTCAAGAATTGCTACCGAGCAACAGTAGATCTGAGACTCATACATTAAAGTACTCTACATCATCCTTAGGTTGGCATATGATATACCTTGAGAGTCATTGGCGCTATTTCTTTTATGAAACCATTACTGCAGAACGATACCAAGCCGTTATTTTAGAAGTTTTTCATTCAAGTGACTGGTGAAGTATGAACACATGGTGTGTTTCAACAAGATCCCGTCCCATTCAGCTCGGTCTTCATTGCATGGTATTGTTGATGTGTTTAGTGACAGTAATTGGTGTAGGGAAGTGACTCCTAGGTTCCCAGATCTTTAAAAGACAGGATATATAAAGCCGATCCCAAACATTAAAATATGAACTGTGACATAACATAGGGAAGAAATGGTCAACATCTCAAAAGAAGTTACATGTGAATGAAAACCTTTTAAGATGCATGCCTGTCTCGGCACAAGGAGAACATTTTTGAAAACTTGTTTGAAAAAGGTATGCAGTGTAATCTCACATTAAATGCTCATAATAATGAATGATGGTACTGTGTGCCCTGCGGTCATGGTGCTGCGATGGGCGAGCCTGTTTAAACTGATGGCACTATACTTATTACAGACAAGCTTTAGCATAATTAATATTGGGTTGCAATGCTCAAATGTTGATTGGAAGTTAGCAGGTCAATTTTTATGTTATAGTTGAACTCAAAAATCCTCTTTTCTTGCAGTTTCTTTCATAACCTTTAATTGTTTCAGGCTAACATTGGACAAGAAGAAGATTTTGAAGCTGCAAGAAAGAAAGCCTTGAAAATTGGTGCTGCGGATGTAAGTTTCTTAGAGTGAATATAAATTAAGCAATCTCTTGATTGCAGTGAAACATTTAGAAGTGTTTAAATCTATTTTATGTGATGTTTAAACTAAACTTCTACTCAATGAACATGTGAAAGAAGTATTTCCTGTTTCATAACATATGTTTAGGAATGTTCAGTGCACAGATTAGAAGAATGGTACCTGGAGATGAGGGACAATGGACAGTAACAGTAGCAGAATAAAATAAAATGCAAACTACTTTTATCTGTTCCTTTTGACAGTTTGTTTACTACTGTGTAATTGCAGTTCCCTCACAAAGCTCCGACTTTCTCGTTTAACAACCTGTGTGTGCACATGTGAAGTATAGGGAAAATGTGTATATAGCACCCATTTCTAGCATTTTTGTCATGTATGTATTGTAACTGACTTTGCTTCTGCAGTCTGATTTGTAAAAGAAGATACATGACAGATGACAAGCAAAGCAACTTCCTCGGGACTTGTTATTCCCACTGCTGGTTGCTCACCTTATCTGTAGTTCTCAACACAGAAGTTCTCTGGTAGGTTTTTCTGCTCGGCTGCCCTTCACTCTCCTGGTGTAGTTTTCTCTATTTCTGCCCTCAGCATAAGCCCTCTTTAGGAAGAGACGTTTCTCCTCGATAAAGGAGTCGTTGATCCAGCATGCAGTAACAGGTTGGACAAGAATTAAAAGCACTGTACTAACCAGTTTCCAGGTGAAACACTCCATATTTATTTAAACTCCTGGTGGTTCACAACACTATGCCTTTTTCGTTAAGAAATTGTAATCATCTGAGAGGGGTTCTGACATGCAACACATTCTTATTTAAATAAGTCAGGTCACATGACATATATTTAACATGATGCACACTTCTTTTGGGCAGCAATTATTACTCTGCCCAGTAGCAGGTTCGTCTCTTGAACATTTTGGAGGAACTCTATGATTTTTGCATCTGCCCCTGTATTTATAGTAGCATGATTCTACAACTCAATTTCCTATTGGCTGAATGTTTTGTGCTACTACCTAATCTTACCGCCACACATCTACACTCTAATATCTTATATTGGTTTTTGGATGTCCCCCACCAACATTTGCTAAGTTGGCACTTCCCCATAATCTGATGCTTAAATGTATTGTCTCTTTCTGGCCCGTCATGGTGATTATAAAATAATGGGACAATAGAGTCCTCCCCTTAGGATTCACACAATATTCCCATAGTTTCCAATGTTCTGAACTCTTGGATTTGAACAGTTTCTTAACGTGGAGTTCAATTACTTAGATACAAATGAATTCCCTAAATCAACAATTCTTATTCTACATGTAAGATACTCGGTTAGCCCTTTTTAAATTGCACAGTATAAAAATAAAACATTTGCATATAAATTGGATACTATAAGTATTAATCTTTTAGTATAAAGTAGAGAACTGACTGTCAATGTGGATTGCAGCCTCAAAATGTGCTCACTAAGTTGCTTGCTCACTTATGTACTCGCTGGCTTCACATGACTTGCTCACTTGCTTTGCAGGAGTGCTTGCATGTATAGCCGTAGGAAATGGCCACAGAGCTCCAGAATGTTTGAGCAGGTGAAATTTATAAGATTCTGGTTATCTGGCAAAAGTGCCCATGTTTATGCTGGGCATGTGCGTGACTTACCTGTTTACGTTCCAAATGCCTGGCACTGATCTCCTGATAACCTTGCGCCATAACTGCTGTCTCACAACAAGTTTGCCTGCATGTTTATTTAGTCTGTGATCAACAAATTTTGAGTTGAAGTATAACTAGCAACTCTCACTGACTGAATTTGCTCTGAGCTATATAGTGGCAGGAAACTGCGAATATTTGGTACAAGTTGAACTGTCAGAAGATGGCCAGAAATATGCTGTTGCTGGCATGGTTGCTTTATCTTGTCCATAGATTAGGATTGGGTGAACCCATGTTAAATAATAGTTGATGGTGCAGCGTGTCTGAGTGATAACCGTAATGGTAAAAATACTATGTGGGAGTTGTTTTGTTGTTGTTAGCTAATGCTGGATTTCTGACAATGAAGTCATTAATCCTCTTGCTCTCCAATATTTTTCACTGATGGATGGGGCACTAGAAGTGGCCAGGCATATTTGAAGGTGGTCTCGATCCATTTCCTCTTGCAGATCACATAGAGGACAGAGTGGTGAAGAATATATCCCAATTCTGTTTAAATGTTTTGCCAGACAATCGTGTCCTGTAGTCAACCTGAAGATTGCAACTGCTGTTTTTTGAGGATACTCAGAAATTACTGTTTGGTGGTTCCCATCTTTTATTTTTTGATTTTTGATAGTAATATTTTGCAATAATTTTTTTGAATTCAGATTTGGCTAATCTTTTAGCTGCATAAACTGGTAGAGTTAACTATAGATTTCTGTACACTGCTGGTACCCTTTTTTGCAAGAAAATCGGCTTTGTCATTACCACTCAGTCCACAGTGTGCTGGTGTCCATTGGAAGACTAGGTGGAGGGTTGTTTTGTAAATTTTCAGAACATTACTATAGCACTTTCTTTATTATTATTATTATTATTATTATTATTATTATTATTATTATTATTATTATTATTATTATTATTATTATTATTAGCAGTAAATGTAACCACTTTTTAGAGAGCACCATATTTTCACGTTTTGGCGGTCACACAACCCCCAGAATGTCTGGAGGACCACACCCATCATTGGTTTACGGATCTCACCGACCTGACCCGGAGAATTATCAAAATAAATTCACCGACCATATCCTCTGATTACCAATCAGAGGACATATTACATGCCATGACAGGTCAGCATGTTAGGGGTTAACAGGTTATACAGAAATTAGAAAAATGGAGAGGTTGGAAAAATAAAGGCTCTCTAGACCTCGGGAAACCCTAATAGCATCGGGGTCGGAAGAGAACAAGAGAAGACCAAGGTAAGGTTATAAGGTCAAATAGAAAAGCTACAGTGAGGAGTAAAACACCAGCAAGTGGAAGTAATATTCTGCTCAGCTTGGGTACCTTGTGGTCACCATTCACATATCCCCTAGATGGGGGACCCCTGAGGAGATAACGAAATGTGAAACCTTGCGTCTTAATTAGAAGGAAACCAGCCAAACATTTATCTTTGCTAGACACTAGAGCGAAAGATCTGCTGAAGTTTTGGTACAACAAATGAATCGATTGTGAGCCATTTTTGCATTCTAAACATGATTTTTAGGTTCACTTGTATCAAATTTAAGTTTTTTACACAATTAATCTGCATATACTTTTAATGAATACATTTGTACAATAGAGGAACTGTGTGTATGACATTTGATATGTATTTTTAAATGAATTATTTGCTTTTGTGATATTGATAATGCATTTATGAGTTTTCCATTACCTGCCATTGATATATGGGGTCTTGCTAAAGTTATCCCCCATTCCTAATCATGGTGCATTTGGTTAATTGGATGTTAGTAAAAACTACAGACTACCACATGATAGCTGTTAGCATTAAAGCCAGCCATGCTCATTAGTGATTTTATTGCAGGTTGTAATCGAGGATCTGAGGGAGAGTTTTGTGAAGGACTACATTTGGCCAGCTGTAAGTGCAGGACTGATATATGAATCACGCTATCTGTTAGGAACATCATTAGCCCGTCCTTGTATTACCAAGGGACTTATATCTGTAGCACAGAAGGAGAAGGCACAATACATTTCTCATGGAGCCACAGGCAAGGGGAATGACCAAGTCCGCTTTGAGCTATCGTGCTATGCCCTTTGGCCACAGGTTAAGGTAAGCAGAGTTATTTTCATGAAAGAAATGTGTATAGTATGGCCAGTAGATCTCTGGCCCTGACGTTTCACAGCTGTGATGTGTTGGAGGGGGAAGGTTAACGTTGCCAAAGTATATAACGAGTTTCGGAAAATGGATCCTCAAAATTATCTTAACAATGAAGGTATATTTATTAAGTTTAAAATATTGAAATACAGGTTTTGGTTTTATTTTCATGCAATAATATCTTCGTTACACCACTATTCTGTTTGAATGTTACCTTTACATCTGTAAAGTAAGTAAGGCGGATGGTTGTAGCGGATTCACTGCCCCTTTTCTGGTCGACCTCTTGGCTTCAAGTCGTCTCGTCGATGCAGCTGAGGAGGCGCCTATTTCTCAGGGTCAGCCTTGACGAGAGATGTTGGTCTTTGGGAGAGGAGCGGTGTGTTGGACGGTGCTGAGGAGGAATGGGTTTTATACGGGGTTCGTTGGAAGAAAAACACAAGATGCACTTCCCCTATTGGCACTTCGGGTTACAGGAAACTCTGCAAGTTCTATCTTCCACCCGTTAAATATATTATGATCTCCTGCTGTGCCGAATGAATCCCAATACCTATATAAATAATATACAATCACTGGACGTGTAGCACCTCAGTGGCACTTGCCAAACACTTCCTAATAACGTGGCGTCTATTCCGCGACCCGCAGACACAACCTTCACTTACACCTGGTAGCACTGAACTGTCGAGTTTCTCACCAACGCTTTTCTCCTGATTGGCTATTCTTATTGGGTTTTGATGTTCATTTGTTTTCTCTTTAAACATTTAAATTTTAGCAACGGTTTGCGAGTTCGTTAAGAGACTCGCAGTATTTTAGGAAGGCAGCAACAATAATGTAATGCCAACGTTTTATTGCCTCACGCCAAAATTGTACCAACAGCCGCATGAATTATTGTTTTCTTGGTGGGAAACTTGCAGATTTCCCTGCGTAACTGTGCCTGTGTTTATTTATTAACCTTTATGAAACTCGGAACATAAATATAATTCTACAAGGACTTTTGTTTGATATAATTTTCAAAGAAATTACTAAAAAAACATGGATAATTAATAAACTATTTCCTTAATTATGACGGATTAAAATTCCATTTCTGGACATCCATTGTTAGGCGGAAATACTGCTACATGGTCAAGCAGTTCAAACCGTAATTCGTGGATTTTTGCCATTGCAACCGCGTAGGTGTGAAACAGGATTTGTCTTGGTGAAACAGAATTTTCTTTTTCTGCAAATGTGGCCGTTTTTCCGCAAGGTCTGCCTTCAGCTTGTCAAGTAATGATGCATAGTATGCTTCTGTAATGGTTTTTCCTTTTAGAAGATAATCAATTAAAATAGCTCCATGACTATCCCAAAAAAAACCGTCGCCATCACTTTCCCAGCCGAAAAAACAGTTTTTGCTTTTTTTGGAGCCGGTTCCCCCTTTGCAGTCCACTGTTTGGACTGTATTTTTGTTTTGGGCATATAGTGGTGTATCCAAGTTTCATCTACAGT
Organism: Tenodera sinensis; assembly: GCA_030765045.1. Taxonomy (NCBI): domain Eukaryota; kingdom Metazoa; phylum Arthropoda; class Insecta; order Mantodea; family Mantidae; genus Tenodera; species Tenodera sinensis. The sequence goes on along the minus strand of CM060971.1, from coordinate 18,998,883 downwards.
AATTAATCGGCGCCAAAACTCGGATTTTTTGCGCCTAAACTGTGCCAACAGTGTTGGAAATGTTCATTCGAACACGTTTTTCACAAATGCGGCACCCAACGCACAGATAGCTTTCTTATGCCTAAATGTTGATTTAATATGTGACAAACTCGTTCTTTTGACATGTTCATAGCCTCTGCTATTTCTCTCACTTTAATTCGGTGGTCGTCTAGCACCACTTGATGTACTTTGGCGGTAGTTGCAGTTTTTGGACGTCCTGAACGTTCATCATCTCCCAAGCTCTTACGGCCATGTTTAAATTCAGCTGCCCAAAATTTCACTTTGGTAAATGATGGTGCAGAGTCCCCATACACAGAATCCAACTCATCTTTGACTTGCATAGGCATATTGCCTTTCAAAAACAAATATTTAATGACAGCCTGATACTCGATTTTGTCCATTTTCATAAAAATACTCACATCAACTCACTCAAATGACTGTTACATGACAACTAAGTGTCCAAAATGGCTGAAACTTTGGTGAGTAACTGTCAACAGATGAACAACGAAATTCACTAGGTTTTATTTACGAGTGCTGCCATCTTCATGCTGAGGTCGGAAACTTTTCAGACCACCTTGTAAATGATCACAGAATAGTAGAATATGGAGACAATTGTTATACCGTTTACCTACTAGCACAAATACCAAAGCAATTGAAACCACGTGGTCCTAGTAAAACAGAGTTGGCAACACTGCTATATTTGGAAGCCACACCTAGCAGTGAGAGTGCTGATTGGTGCTAGCAGAAAGTTTTAACAACCGGATCTAGCCCCAAGCAACTTGTGTTTGTTCCCTCCTCTGAAAATTGCACTCGGAGGACAGATTTTTGTCAAATGAAGAGGCAATCACCTTCGTGAACAATTATTTTGCAGAGAAAAATGCTGAGTACTATTTGGATGGGTTACAGAGATAGGATCATTGCTGGGAGAGGTGTATAGAGATACAAGGAGACTATGTTGAAAAATAAAAAAAAAATTCTGAAAAACTGTCTTGTATCTTTGTTAGGTCAGAAACTTTTCAGACCATCGTCGTATATGCATACTGTGGACCTAAATTTACGAAGTAGCTGTGCAGTCTGTGGATGTATGAAATGTTTCAAATACCCTGTTTGAAATTCCCACTAAAGAACTGGCAACACTGTCACAAGGCCTTGAGAAATGTCACAGTCGGAGATCCACTGGCCATACAATACTAAACTAGTGTTCAGAAATGATAATGAAGATTAGTATTTTTTATTTTTCACAAGTGCTGTCGTTTTTTTAAGTTCATTGGTTCATTTATACAACAAGAGGATGATGAGCGAGGTTCATGGGTTTGATATTGCAAATACTAATGTATAAGGTTTCTTATCGTTATTGATTTCAGTTATGTAACACAGTTTTCTTTGATGAGCATCTTCTCTTTGATATTATATTTTCCCCACATTGTTCTTGTTCCGTTACATTTCATTGGCAGTTATTTATTTGTTCAGAAATAATTTTAATGTACAAAAGATATTTTCTCTGTGGTTTCATATTTCTATTGAATGTTTGAATGTACTTGTTTTATAAGGAATTCTTACTCCATCTCTTTCGTCTGTCACTCACTTGCCCACTCCTAGTTGCCCATATTAATTTGAAAAAGCTTCTTCATCTTCTTCTTCAACATGACTTAGGCTGTTCCACCTCCAACCCTTCCACCTTTTCCTTGTGGTTGATAGTTACTTGCTATTTTGGGTATTCTATTTTCTTCCATTCTATTTAAGTGCTGTTTTCAATTGGTTGTGTATTGTATTATTGTTTTATTTAATTCTTCTACTGTTATGTTTTGTATTTGATTTTTTTGTGTTTTGTCTGTTCTTGTAATCCAGCTATTGCTATATCCAGGAATTTTGTTTCTGCTGTTTGTATATTTCTTTTATTTTGTGCCATCTTTATCCATGTTCCTGAGCCAATGTTGAAATTAGGACAGCCATTGTTTTATATAGTTTTATGGAATCGTTCCTTGCTTTATTCTTTGATTCTTTTTATTGTACCTGCTATGTAGCTGATTTTATTTAATTTTTTCAATATCTATTTCTTTTCTGTATGTTATTTCACATCCGAGGAAATTCAATTTTAACACTTGTTCAATTATGTTATATTCTAAAACTATTTTAGACTGAACTGGATGGGTGCCTTTAAGTGCAATTGTTTTGGTTTTATTTATAGATATTTCTAATGTTGTTGTTAGCTAATGCTGGATTTCTGACAATGAAGTCATTAATCCTCTTGCTCTCCAATATTTTTCACTGATGGATGGGGCACTAGAAGTGGCGGGGCATATTTTAAGGTGGTCTCAATCCATTTCCTCTTGCAGATCACATAGAGGACAGAGTGGTGAAGAATATATCCCAATTCTGTTTAAATGTTTTGCCAGACAATCATGTCCTGTAATCAACCTGAAGGTTGCAACTGCTGTTTTTCGAGGATACTCAGGAATCACTGTTTGAATGTTTGGTAGTTCCCATCTTTTATTCTTTGATTTTTCATAGTAATATTTTGCAATAATTTTTTTAAATTTAGAGTTGACTAATCTTTTAGCTGCATAAAATGGTAAATTAACTATAGATTTTTGTACACCGCTGGTACCCTTTTTTGCAAGAAAATCAGCTTTCTCATTACCACTCAGTCCACAGTGAGCCGGTATCCATTGGAAGACTAGGTGTTTTTGAAGTGCTGTTAGATGGCTAAGCATCTTCCAACATTCTATAATAGTTTGGTTTTTTGGTGACAACTTGGAAGTAATTGCTATAATTGCTGCCCTGGAATCTGAGAGAATAACTGCTTGCTGAAAATGTGAAATTCTGTACAAAAGATTTTGTAGGGCCATTCGAATTGCTTCAATTTCTCCATCAAAGTTTGTAGTTCCATAACTTAAAGATTTGTAATAGGAAAAGAGGTGACAAGTTGACTCCAACCCCTGCTTCATCTTGGTTTGATATCAATGATCCATCAGTATAAATATGGAGCCACTCATGTTCTGGAAATCTAGTATGGATTGTCTCTAATGCCAATAATTTTAGAACACTAGTTGGAGTATCACTTTTTTTAACTTCTTCTGTCAGGTGTAAATAATATGTGATGTCTAATGTATGTGTTGGATTGACTTTAGATATGAAGTTTTCCTTTGAATTAGGAAGGTGTACATTTTTCTTGATGTCTTGAATTTTGGAAAGAAAGCTCTCCTGAGTCTTTAGTGTATGTGTAAAATTTCTCTTGGGCCATGTATTGAATGGGAGTCTGATCAACTTTTCGTGTTGAATAAGAGCCGCTTTTTCTATTTCATATTCAATGGGGTATTGGTTGGCTAGTATTTCCATAGCTGCTATTGGTGTGGTTTTGATAGCACCTGTAATTAATCTCAGACTTTGGTTTTGAAAGATTTGAATTTTTTTTTGTGTTTGCTGTTACAAGAACTTTGCTGCAGTAAGTAAATAATGGTTTTATATATACATTGTATGTTGTGTTAAGCGTTGCTCTGGAACATCCCCACTTCATTCCTGTTAGACGTTTTAACAGTGAAAGGCGCCTCTCTGCTCTTTGTATTACATTTTCTATTTGTTTGGTCCATGTAAGTTTGGTATCAAATGTAACTCCTAAATACTTTGCTTCCTTTGTTTCTGGTAATTGTTGACCCTCAAAATTTTGTTTTATTTTTAGTGGTTTTTTTCTTAGTGAAAAGATTTGGTAGTTTGATTTTGTTGTATTAACAGTCATTAAATTTTCTTTGGTCCACCTCTGTAATTTGGTTAAGGATTGTTGCATGGTTTTTTCCAGTTCTGTACTTTTGCTTTTCGGTTTTGAAGTCCACATTACTAGGTCATCAGCAAATAGTGCACACTTCACGCCTGATTCTTGTATTTGTTGTGGCAGATCATTAATAAATATATTAAAAAGTGCAGTGCTGAGCACTGCACCTTGTGGTAAGCCACGGTGTACTTGTTTATATTTAGATATATTTCTTCCATATCTGGTTGCAATAAAGCGTTGTGTTAGGAAATGACATAGCCATGAAAACATTGGACCTTGTATCCCTATTTTTACTTTCTCTACTGGTAAGTAGGGGAAGTATTGTATTCCACCCAAAAATTCGAAGTCGGGATTTCACCGGAAATACATGTTTTGAGGCCCCCTGAATCCAAAAAAAAGCATTTTTAGAAAAAGGTCCGTCTGTGTATCTGTCAGTCTGTGGACAGCATAGCTCAAAAACGAAAAGTCGGTTAAAAACCAAAGTTGGTATTTAAGTTTAATGTCGTTCAAGGATGTGACATGAAGATTTTGAAGAAAATAGCCCCACCCTAAACTACCCTTTACATGGAAAATTTTTCGAAAATTTTGATTTTCTTGAAAATGGCTCTACCGATTTTGATTAAAATGTCATATGTTTGAGATATTTTGATGACAAATGAAATGTATATCTTGAATTTTTTGGCTATAGCCCCTGTAGTCGTATTTACTCTGGACGACTTTTGCATAACTGGTAAACCGTTAGAGATAGACCAAATTATACTATACAAAAAATGTAGATCTTGCTAAAATACACAATTTATGTCTCAATAAATTTTCTTGTAGGGTGAACCATTTTGGAGATATACCTTGTTATGTGTGTGAGTTTCAGAAAACTTGGAACTTTCGTGAAATGGGTCATCGTTGTTCATTTTTTTATATGTTACGTGTACAAAGAGAACGGAATCTCAAAGCTTTAAAAGATTTGACTATCGCACAAAGCCTACTGTATTCCAATATTCCCCTTGCACCTACAAGGAAATGAGCAATAAGATAATTTGTACAAATGTTTATTTTAACTAACACGAAGAAGATATAGGAATAAGAGTTTGTAAGAATTTTTAGTACAAGAGTAGAGAAAGTCATGTGAGTGCAACACATCAGATTTTTTTTACTTTCTTTAGTAGTTTTGTTCTGCATATAGAATCATATGCACTTTGAAAATCAATAAAAACTGATAAATTATCTTCTTTTCTATTGAAGGAGTCTTTGATTTCTTGACTGAGAAGTAAGACTTGTTCATTTGTAGAGTGGAACTCTCTGAATCCAGCTTGACATGGGGATATTAAATTTTGTGATTCTAGGAACCAATTTAACCTGTTTGACACCATTCTTTCCATCACTTTTGCTATTATGCTGGTAAGAGCTATTGGTCTATAATTTTTTATTTCTGATGCTGTTTTGTATTTCTTCAAGAGTGGGACAATTATTGCTTTTCGCCATTCAGCAGGTACAGTGGTTTTCCAGGATAGATTGTAGAGTTTCAGTAGTTGTTGTTTTGCTGTTTTTCCAAGGTTTTTTATGAACTCTGGATGTATGTGATCTGGTCCAGGAGACTTTTTGTTTTTTAGATTATTTATTGCAATGTTCAATTCTTGCATATTAAAATTTTGAAAAAAGATATTGCACTGAGTGTTAGGATTACATTCTCTTTCTTGTTTCAAATCTTTCTTAATTTCTTTACGTTCCTTTTTATTATTTCTTGTTACTTTGTGTGAATTAGCATAATATTTATTGAATGTTTCGGCTGTGACTGCATCATTTACTAACATTTTATTGTTGTGTATGATAGGTGTGCTGTTGAATATTAAAAATAGAAGCGCTATTGACAGTGAAGTATTCTTCATGTTTGAGGTTATTTTGAGTCACTTATTTACACTCACCTTCACTACTAAACTGCTTTTCTACCAGGAAAATATGAATCAGTTGGGGAATTTAATGTCTTACTGGCAAGTTGGCCATGGTAGCTCAGTGGTTAGAGCAGCCGCGTGTGCTGCAGAAGATCTGTGATTCAAATTCCAGCTATGGCATTGAGATTTCCAGTCCTTATTCGACCCCTTAAACATTACCCACACATGGGTTTTATGTTTGAAAACACCAGCCGTAAGCTGGTTGGCATAAAAAATAAGTTATAGCTCTTTTAATGTCTAATTTTGTAGATTCTTGCACCATGGAGGATTGGGAAATTTACTGATCGATTCCAAGGTCGACAGGATCTACTGAAATATGCTGCTGCTCATGGAGTGCCAGTGCCAGTGACTCCTAAAGAACCTTGGAGCATGGATGCCAACTTAATGCACATCAGGTACCAATATGTACAATAGTATCAATGTTGTACTGTGTCACCAGAAGGAAAGCTAGAGGAATGCACAATGTCATGATTTTCTATACTCTGTTCATCAAGAGATTAGAGGAGATATAAACAAAGCACCGGTTTGTATCACTCCGCGGCCACGTGCTTTCACAATGACGCAACACAGTTACCTACCGCTACGCGTAGTTATAATATGCATTTTACACTACTAAAAGGATATATTTACTTGATTCAAATAACATGTTGCATATGGAAATTAACTGCTACTTACGTCATCTGTGTCCACAATAACACTTTTTCATTTTCTGCTCACAATCTCGAAACCAATCTCCAGAAGCAGCTTGTGGAGGGAGGTTAGTTTTAAATCTGGAAGATCGGGTTCAGAGTTAACTGCCAACAGCACTTTGTTTAAGGTGGGGATTCATTGACTGACCAACTTTTCGACGGATTGCAGATCTCACACTCACAAATTCGTTGCAAACTACATCCACCATTTATCTGGCACGTGGAAGCTTTTGGCTGGGATCTTCACCAACTGATGATTTCTCTTTGTGTGTGCTGTAAATACTTGCAACTGACACACTGGTAAACTCGAATGTTAATTTTATCACGTCTTAGATAGCAATTTCGGGATATTTCTCGCAGAACTTGTTAAACACGTTCAATATTATTGTCTTTTCACCACTTCGCAACGCTTTGCCGCGCTTATGTTTTACAGCACTCACTTGTTCCGCCATGTTACTGTCATACTGAATAATGCGCGTGCAGAATGAATTAGGCTGATTACAGATTCACGTAAGTGCGTATTCTTACACTTTAGCTATGCTTAGTACACTTAGTTCATGCTTTAGCAAACATTAAGTGACATTTTAGACCTTAGTAACAGTATTTCTTCAAGGGACTATTTACTTGGCGAAAGCGTCAAGAGGGCGCGCTGTGGTCAAAACGCACGTGGCTTTGTTTACGTCTCCTCTAATCTCTAGATGAACAGAGTATACCATCCCTGTGATGTTTATGCACGCTGATGATTCACATATCAGTGTTGCTAACTAGCCTTAGCAAAAAATCACCAAATCTTAAGTTGAAAGTCACTAGAAGTTGACTAATGAAGTACTATAATTTATTAAAAGCTGTGGAAGATCTTGCAATATTATTAAGATAAGTGAAGCTTTCAGTTTCTAATTTGTTCTTAATAAATTCTGTTTGATTCATGAAAAATAAACTATATTTACAACGAATATTTACATAAATGCTTTCTTTTCGGGTTCTAACCATATATTCTGTCTCAATGACATGCAGATTCATATTTATAATAAGTTTTACAAATAAATATGCGCTGCACCAAGGTCAGTCGCCTGTCCATGGTGACAATCACTGAGTGCATGTCTACGGGGAGAGGTGGGGGGAGCATAGCAGTGGCAAGCAGGAGCATGCTTTTGCGGGGAATTTTTGTTGCTACACACATGGCTGCTGCAACTTCAAACTCGCAGAGACAAAAGGCCGTGCAGTGTTGTCACACTGGATAAAACATTATCGTTACACTGCATATAGACAAATTAGCATTAAAAATAAGTAAAAATCTATTTCTTCTTAAGTGTCTAAAGAACTATGTCCCAGCTGCAACTAATATGATAATTTATTTCTCTCTCATTCAGTCACACATGTCATATGGTGTAGAAATATGGGGCAATACTTCAGAATTAAACCAAAATAAAATGTTTACTTTACAGAAAAGAGCAATCAGATTTATTTCAAACTTAAAAACGCAAGATTCATGCAGAGAAGCTTTCCGTCAGCATAAAATAATGACGCTACCTAGCCTGTATATTTATAAAACTATACTATACATGATAAAATACAAATTTCCGATGCAAACAAATTGAGATATACATGACCACAACACAAGAATTAAGAATGATTTGGCTATTACAATGCACAGACTTAGCCAGTTTGAAAAGCTGCCTAGTTACGCTGGTGCAAAATTCTACAATAGACTGCCAGCAGAAATTAAAAGGTGTGAAAACTATACTAAATTCAAATCTGCTTTACAAACTTATTTAGTTAATGTGTTCTATGTTGCTTTCTCACACTTAAAGAATATGGAGAGTGAAGAAGAGTTAAATATTAATTTAGTGGGTCAGTAAGTTCTGAAGATAGCTAGGAGGAGACTTCAGGTGAAGAAAGTAAAGAATCCGTTTCAACTGAGAATGATATTGCAAGCACCAGAGTGTGGTGCAAAACTAGGTCTTCAGGGTATTTCTACAGCCCAAACATAAAGGTTCTAATTATTTAAGGAAAAGTTGAAGCTATTACCAGTGAAGCAACAATCTGAAATAAGAACAAATTAGAGACTAAAAGTTCCACTTATCTTGGCAATATTGCAAGATCTTCCAGAGCTAACATGTTTCAAGTTGGATAAAACTTATTTTCAGAGCTATCCAAACAAGTTACCATAGTTACCAATGCTCAATTTAAAAATCTGTCACCAACCTCTGAAAACAAAAACCTATAAATACAATCTGTTGGTGGTATTTCAAAATTTATATTGCGGTTCTTCTATCTTAAATAAATTTGTTTTTCCAAACCGTTAAATCTATAGGTCCATTTAATTGTTTTAATTTAACTTCTGGATTTATTTAATGATTAAATGACCAAAAATGATATGCCACAGCTGATTTATTAATTTGTTTATATTTAATATTTCTAAAATGCTCTTTTATTCTGATTTCTAAATGATGTGTAGTTTTACCAATGTAAACCCTATCTCAATCCAAACAGCTAATCCTCGTTCTCACACCAGGCTTTGGGCTGATCACCCATCCTGGTTATTGTGTATGATCCACTCCGATTACTGGCCGGGAGGGCTTGGGGTGCTGACCATGTCCACGACTGGTCCCCACTCCAGCACCTAGGTGGTAGGCCAAGACTACACTCAAAGGGCCATAGTGCCACAGGATGGATGGAAAAGTTTCATTTTAATAGATTGTATAGTTTTCAAGAAACACTAACATACAGTGCATTGAGAGTCTGCCTGGAAATTGTTATTCTGACACTACAAAGTGTCCTTAAAACCAGACTGACAATTAGAGGAGCAATAGATCAATCTGTTTGAAGATTAGTACAGGACACTGTGGATGGTATCTGTCATCTTCCTGAAGTGTGGAGATGGGTTATTAATGTTGGAGATTAGTTTTGAGCACAGCAACAATGTGACTATTCCAAAAACGCTTTCTTTCTGTTAATTTAGTAGTTGCTGCTAATTATTGAATGACCGATGTATATAGGAAGCACTAAGAGTTCAATTTATAAAGGTTCCATTTTTAGCTCAGTATCCACTGTTTATAATGTTGATATTTGATGGTACAATATGCAGCATTATCTTCAGTTTGCTGTCATCTTGTGTTAGGAGGAGGAAGCTAGTAATTGCACTGCCTATGTTTACATTTCAGCTATGAATCTGGCATTCTGGAGGACCCATCAGTACCTGCTCCTGAAGGATTATTTCAAATGACTGTTGATCCTGAGAAAAGCCCTGATGAGCCCAACAGCATTCAAATAAATTTCAAAAATGGTAAGAGATGGACAGATAAACAGAAATTTCTGTTGCTTTTAGCTTATACTGGAGTTTTGGCTCATTGCAGGAATGTTTGTCTGCAGCTGGCGAAGAGCAGAGATGGGATTTAACCAAATATTCAAACTGGCCACACTCAAACTGATGAAGGAACACATGATCGCTTTACTACTGTCCATTCTAAAGCAGAGTGCTTACCACTGTAAACAAACTCTTTGTATTATTTTAATTTAAAAGGTGAGTTAATTAATAACACTGAACAACACTTACAACATATTTTTCTGGGATGCGTTTCGAAGGTAACTTTCCTCCATTATCAACCGGACAATAACTGGGTTTCCATGGTGTTTGATGGTGCAGATGGTGATGCTTCTTCTGGTGTTTCTTCTGGTGGCGGTTCAATGAACTTACTGAAAATGTCTCTCTGAGGAATGTCGAAATTAAATACTCGGTTTCTATTTTTTAAAATAAAGATTTGTTCCCATGTGGACAGTTCTTGTTTTCCGGTTATGTGTTTAAGAAGTTTCGGTTCTAGCTTTATGTCATGATTTTTTGTCCAAAAGTGAAATGCAACCGCTGATTTTTCTAATTGTTTACTCTTAATGTTTCTAACGTGTTCCTTGGATCTAATTTCTAAATTTCTTTTGGTTTTTCCTATGTATATTTCATTACAATCACTGCATTCAATTTGGTATATGCCAGATTTTTTGTCAGGTGGAATAGCATCTTTGATGTTTGAAAGTAGTAGGTTTTTTATGGAGTAATGGTTTACTGCTGCTAGCTCAATGTTGTATTCCTTGAACACCTTTTTAAATTTATCAAAGGCCCATGGATGATATGTGAATTTTTTGAATATCACTTTTGTTTTTGCTGCTGTGAGAGTTGTAGTTTCTTTTAATAATTTTTTCTTTTCTGCTTGTTTTACCTTTTTATCTACTAATTGTTTGGGAAAGCCGTTTTTTTTGTGTTATTTCAATTATTTTGTAATATTCTGTTTTATATTCTTCTGCTGAAAGAGGGATGTTCACCAATGTATGTGTTAATTCTTTGTATTATCCCCGTGGAAGTAACTTGCAGTCTGTGTCCCCAACAGCTGCTTCTTCCTCTAGCACATGTTTGTTGCATGTCACCCTGCGTGAAAACAATAATAATAGTAATAATGATCCAGTTTATCAAAGTTATTTCTTAAGAGATACAAAGTTTTACATTTTTACAGTAAGCATATAAGTAGTACATTTAATATAATTTACAATCTCTCTAAAGTTGGCCATGAGTCGGGATACAATGAAGGATATAGAAGCTCCTCAGTTTTTAAAAATTATAACAAAATAAGAGCACCATCAGGTTACACAAATATCTGCAGGTATTCATAATCCACATATTTATTTAATTCAGCAATTATTCATCTGCTATGTCACGCTAAATGCTGTAAATTGCTACAGATTTCATTAATACTATGAGTACAGGTTAGAAGGCTGCATTGTTGAACATTAGTCAACACAGGAAAGGAAAATAGGAAATTCTAGATAATACTGATTTAAATCGGAATAAAATGCAATGCCCACACTGTGCGGATATTCCCAAGGAGAAAAGGGTGTGAAAATTCACATAGTCGCTCGCATCCGCAAATACACCATACACAACTCTTAACCAAACATTCTGGTTCTCAATCAGTAGCATCGGAAATAGACACTGTTTCTAATGAACATCATCATGGCAGTGAAGAGGTTAATTTTAAATCAAAATTACGTGAATGAAGGAACAAATTTTTAAACTGGCCATTGAAAGGAATTCTGAATTTAATTCAATCATACACGAGTTTTCAAAATTTTTGAGTAGTTCCATTCACTTCCTTCCTGGCCCGAAACACCATGCTAGAGAATGCTATATAGCCAGAAGAAAACGCTTTGCAGATCAGGGTAAAACGTACAGTAAGACATCAAATCCCCAATGTGCAACAGTAAGAGCTCGTAACCAGAAAAATACACGTACGACTATCAACCTATACAATTTCTGTTTTGTAATCAGAGAAGAAAGGCGGTATGTAGAGTATTGGAATCGGACACCAAAAATTGTAAGATTGAACTTAACAAAATATTTGAAAACTACTCAACAATACTTTCCACCGAAAATATCAGCATACGGCATGTATACCCTTCTAAACTTATTGAAATTTGTCACACAGAGCTTGATGAAACGTACAACTCCATCATCACAAAAGAAGAAATTGCAGTTGTAGCAGGGCATATTGCGGTAGACACTTCTGCAGGTTCCGATCACGTTTTGGTAAGAGTTGTGAGGTACGACATGGTGTGTGAAATTGTATCTGTAATTGCAACCCAAATGCTTGCAACAGACAGTGTACCTGAATGTGTGAAATTAGCTCACACTGTGCTAATCCATAAGAAGGGTGACAGTAAGTGTTTATCAAATTGGAGCCCAATAACTATCTGTTCAGTGCTAAGACATTATGGAAAGGGTACTAAATCAACATTTACATTCATTTCTATCTTTTAATGAACACCAAAGAGGATTTAACAACCAGTCCAGCTGTCTTACTAACATATATGTGCTTCAAGGACTCTTATTAAAGACAACTAAAGCAGAAAAACAAGATATGACTGTGGTTTTCTTAGACGGTTTTAAAGCTTTTGACAATATTGGTCATCACCATTTGGATCTTTGTCTGCCGAATGTAACTACTGTACTAACATACCCTGCATCACAACATGTTAAAATTGATGACCTTCAACATAAATACATTCCTTATATCTGCAAAAACAATTCTGGTTTACTTGCAAAAGTTTGTATTGACTGATATTCTATATAATGTTTTATAAATTCCAAAATTCAATTTATTTAAGAGGTGGAATCTGGTCTGAAAAATTCAATGCCATAGCCGGGATTTGAACCATGAATGTTTCGCTTATCGAATGGCTGCTTTAACCACTAAGCTACCATGGCCTTTTGCCAGTATGACATTAAATTTCCCGACTGATTCATACTTTCCTGGTGGACCACAAGGAAATCTCACATCAGAGATAAATACCCCAAGGGCTACTTACAATTGTAAGTACTTCATGTCCTGGGTTTAAGTAATTAAACATTGTCCACACACGGCTTGTGTGTTTAAAATCACCAGCAGTAAGTTTGTTGGCATAAATTAATAATAATTCAATTTATTGTTATTCTTTGTTGTATCTTTAAACCTAGGAAAGCAAGGCAAACATTATTTTCAATTTCTAATGTGAACTTTATATCTTTATCAGTTGCATCCTTTTGATTATTAACAGGACATGATTGTATGGCTAAAAATTTACATAGATTTGGAAAATGAGTCCCCAATTTGTCCACTATGCAATCTAAATGAAAAAATGACTATAATCATCTTCAAAAATGTCCACCAGTTCTCAGTGTACAAAATGATTATGAAAAATATTGGAGTGTAGGAAGACTAATGGCCTCATAGTCAACGATTGAGTAATAGACAATAACTACTTTATAGCTTTATTTTGTAAATTTAGAAGTTTTAAATCAGCATATATATGTTTATCGCTAACATGAGCAAAAACATTATTACATATGTATACCAACTTTTAAAAATGAAAGGAAGTGCTTTAGCAATTTGAATTTCATGACAAAATCGATGAGAAATGTGATGCTACACCACTTTTCCATTACATTTAATGCCAAATGATGATGCTTCAAATTTGTGTTATCTGTCAGGTCTACCTATGAGCGTGAAGAAGCTTGATGGTAAAGGTCCTGAAGTAGCAGATCCTTTAAAGATGTTTGAGCTGCTAAACCAATTGGGAGGAAAGCATGGGATTGGACGAATTGATATCGTGGAGAACAGATTCATTGGATTGAAAGTGAGTACTCCATAATATGAATGTTTAAAATACATCTTTTGTGCAACATGAAAAGATGAATGTTAATGTTTGTTGCAGTCTCGTGGAGTGTATGAAACTCCTGCAGGAACAATCTTACATGCAGCTCACACAGATTTGGAGACGTTCTGCTTGGACCGAGAAGTGCTACGAGTGAAGAGTCTTCTGTGTGACAAGATGGCCGACTATGTCTACAATGGTAAGTATAGTGAATATCAGCTTAGTTTTGTATGATAAAATTTAAAATCAGCATAATCCATAATTCTGTATTATTGTCGCCTTATATCCTGATTGTTTGCATAATTGTTGCATTACTACTTGGCAAAGCCATGAGGCGCATTGGAAAGAATGTGAAACTGCCGAGTTGTTTATGTGAGCTTATGTCACAAACAAGGTGAGACAGTGTGTGTGCACTCTGTTCCAATTCAATCATATCTTCAGGACAGTAACGTCTGATATATCGACGGGTGCGAGAGATCATCTATTTGTGTTTTATTTCGCTCTTCTAATAAACAAGATAAGCTTAAGAGGTAGAATTGGAACTGAAAAATTCAATGTCACAGCTGGGATTTGAACCACAGACCCGCCACTTACCAGGTGGGTGCTCTAACCATTAAGCTACTATGACAACCTGCCAGAACACTTGAATTCTCCAACCAGTGTGGCATTGAATTTTTCAGTTCCAATTCTACTTCTCAAGTATTGTAAATGCTTTTGTAAATAATACAGGAGTATTTATTTATTTATGCCAACAAACTTACTGTTGGTGTTTTTAAACACAGAAGCCGTGTGTGGGCAATGTTTGAGAGGTAGTTCAGTTCTACCTCTCAAATACATGAGTCTTAATTCAACAAAGCCAACGTCACATTTTTCTATCTTTTTTTTTTCTTTCTTTTACTGGAGTAGGTGTTTGCATTGTGGTGTCAGTGTCATTTTGTTTCTCCTCCATCTCCTTTTTTTTCCAACTATAAACAGCATAATACGGCCTGTTCAGTATGCTCAGACTCTCATTACAAGTTGCTGGAAGTTAACATGGCCTGTCTTAAATAATTTATTCTTTGCATAATGGTCACACTGTATTTTTGCTTAATGAAGAAAGCATAAAAAGTGGAGCAATTATATGATGAAATATAACATATAATGAAACTTTAATACTTCATTTCCTTAATGATATATTTTTGCATTAATGTGACCTTTAACTGTATTGTGTTTTATTTGCCCATTGTAACTACATTTTACAAGGATCACCAGATAAAGTAAACCCCAATATTGTAAATGAGGGTTGTTACAGGCATGGCATACTGGTGTAACACTTTATCCATTATTTGTATTGTTTGTTTTAAAATGTATATGCAGGTAATAATTTTTAGACATTTCTGTTCCATTTCAGTTGACTAACCCTATAAACTAAAGTATCTAATTTGTTTTTACTTTAGATTCTTATTGCTTCACTGTTAATAGCTTCATTATTTCCTTATTTAACCCTAGAAAGTCTGTTTATGTAAGCTGTGACATTTATTTTCTATTAACTTAATTTTGACTTGTTTGTTGCTTACACTTGTAGCATTTTTTTAAAATAATTGATGCAGTTGTAGCGATGAGTCTTATCTTCAGGGTATTCTTGGGTAAAGCAGATGAGTGTAGTGCGGTTTTTTAATAATATGGAGGTGATGGTGCTGAGCTTTTGACTCTCGTTATCTCGGGTTGTGGTACAGGGTGAAATAACATGGACACTGAATAAAGCTTTTCACAATATTTTATTCACACCTTTTTCACTGGATAATACACACATGTCACTTTAGTTAACATTCAATACTCACTGACGACTTCCTCAACAGTTTCTTTGTACTGCTTGTCATTTTAAATTATACTTTTAGCGTCTAAACCTGCACATATCAAGTACACATCTTCTCCCTTCAGATAATGGGACGCTAAGACATTGAATCTAGCACATTCCTTAACAATGCCTCTGTATTCCCAAAATGTTGAGGAAGCAATCTCAATCCATCCTCCCAACACATTTAATATTAAATGTAAAATAATAATGTTGTTTTCTAGTGCCTTGCATCTGGCAATGAAGCCATTAGCATGTAAAATAATAATAATATATATTAAATTTGAACATATTACTAAACATTAATGACATTATCAAACAAATAATATTCTTAACAATGAAACAATGGTGTGACACTCTCAGTAATTGACAAATCCTTACCAACATGAAAAATAAACTATTTACAATAAATATTTACATAAATACTTTCTTTTCGGGGTCTGGTCACATATTCTGTCTCAAGTGGAAGATGTTATCTCCAATAAATATTCAAATTATCTTCACTCTTTTACAAAAAGTAATACCTTTAGGTCCCAAAGCTATTCTTTTGAAGAACTTGTGGTATTGTATAACTTAAATCCTCTCTTCTTTCATAAATATTTTTGAATATTCATAAGATAATTGTGCATATGGAATATCAAAGCACAGTATTTAATTGGACATCTCGTAGCAATATAATCCAACATCGTTGTATTACCAACAAAATCTCTTGTTCAGCAGCATGAATATGCATTTGTCTTGAACAGCACATATACTGTTGGTATCTTATTGGGGTAGTTGTTTATTTCTCCTATTCTCTGTACATCAAGAGATTAAAGTAGACGTAAACAAAACCACGTGCATTTTGACCGCAGTGTGCCTTCTTGATGCTTTCGCCACCTAAATAACCCCTTGAAAAAATACTTATACTAAGGTCTGAAATCTCACTTAATGTTTGCTAAAGCACAAACTAAGTGTACTAAGCATAGTTGAAGTATAAGAATGCACAGTTAAGCAAATCTGTAACCAGCCTAAATCATTCGGTGTATGCATTATTCACTATGAAAGTAACATGGCATAAGAAGTTAGTGTTGTGAAAAATAAACATGGGAAACCGTTGCAAAGTGCTGAAAAGACAGTAATATTGAACGTGCTTAAGAAGTTCTGCTAGAAATATCCTGAACTTGCTATCGATGATGTGATAAAATTAACATCCAAGTTTACCGGTGTGTCAGTTTCAAGTATTTACATTGCACAGCTCATTTGGTGAAGTCAGAACTCCCGGCAAGAAGTGACCGCATGCCAGGCAAGTGCTGGATTATTGTTTGTGACTAATTTGTGAGATCTGCAATCTGTCGAAAAGTTCACCAGTTCTAATTAAATGCCACCTTAAACAAAGTGCTGTTGGCAGTTAACTCAGATCCTGATCTTCCAAATTTAAAATGAACTTCCCTCCATAATTAAGGAAATTGAAAAAATTAGTGTTTGAAAAAAAAAACTTGCAACATTACTAAGATAAGTGAAGTTTTTAGTTTCTAATTTATTTTTACTTTAGAATTCCCTCCATTAGCTGCTTCTGGAGATTGGCTTCGAGTTTGTGAGCAGGAAACAAAAAAGTGTTATTGTGGACAGAGATGACATAAGTAGCAGTTAATTTCCATGTGCTCCATGTTATTTAGATCGAGTAAATATATCCTTTTAGTGGTGTAAAATGTATGTTATACTTATGCGTATCAATAACTGTTCCGTCATTGCAAATGCACGTGGTCGTGGAGTGATACAAACTGCCGATTTGTTTACGTCTCCTTGAATCTCTTAATGTACAGAGTATAGATTTGGACATCGCAGCTGTGGCTCATTGGTTACCTATCATTATTGATTTCAATGCATCGATCATAAGGCGTAATGATTAACTTTGAGCATATTTCCTTTTGGTGCAAATAACTTTGGGACATAAATCAAGAAATATGATTTTGGTAATTACATTACATGTATGAGATTTACAGATATTTGGAAAGAACTTGGCATACTAAATATTGGTATAAATCCTCCCCTAATTCATTTTGACATACAATTGCTGTCACACACTGATTAGCATCTAGTTTGTTTTATAAGGTGGTGTCCAGAATATGTGGAACTGGTACTGTAATTTTGACAGTAGTTGTAATTGTTTTCTGGAATGATAGATGGTAAGCAAATCATATCTGTTAATTCATTGTGCATCAAAGTGGATGCAAACTTTGGGGGAAATGTTACAGAAACATTTGTAATGATTAAACAAACATCAGGGGAACAAAACAAAACTGGACACGTATGTTTAAGTGGTATGTTGGATTTTTGGCCACCCTTACATCTGTTGAAAATGTATGAAGAAAAACCAGTCAAGTAAGGAGCAAAGTCAAGAGATGCTTCTTGTCTTCTTTGTGCACAAAGAATTTGTCCCACCAATACAAAAAGTAAATTTCAAGTATGACTGATATTTTACAGTGGCTCTGTAAAAATGTGTGAAAGTTTTGGCAACAAGGGAATTGGCTGCTGCATCATAACGATATCCCCTGTCACTCTTCCTTATTCAGCAGGATCTTTTTGGCCAAAACCAACATGACTTATGCCCATCCATCCTACCTGCCTGATTGGGTACTCTGCACTTCCTTCTATTTCCCCAACTGAAAATCAAGTTTAAAGGCCATTGATTCCACATGTTTGAGCAGATCCATAAAGAAACACTGACAGTGCTGAACACCCTCAAAGAAATGCCTTCCAGGAAGCATTAAGAAAATGGCAGAAATGTGCATGCAAGAGAGGCCTACTTAGGATGCAGTCATTGAGCTCAAAGTAAGCTTTTGATGACCAGATGCCAGCACTAGTTCCAAGCATTTTGCAAAGCCATCACATGGTGATCTTTAAAATTCTGATTATTGTTTTAGTCTACTGTATATACAAGCATGTATATATGTTTAATGAAAGTGTATCTTGTTTAACAAGAACTAGACAAAAGAACAGGCTTGTATAAAAGTGGTGGAGGAAATAATGTGTATGCAACATCAAATTTACTAGCATAAGATTATACAGCAGAAATTGCTGTGAGACATTGAATAACATGTGTATTTACAGGATTCTGGTTCAGCCCTGAATGTGACTTTGTGAGGGATAGTATTGCACTATCACAGCGTTATGTGACAGGTTATGTGCAGCTGAAGCTATACAAGGGCTCAGGTGAGTGCAATAATTAGGGATAGTGTAACTAGTTTGTCAAAGCAAGGAAATTTTTCTTTTTTCATTTTACGCTACTTTAATACGTAATCCTATCGCCACAGATCTGTTAGGAAATACCTTGTGGCTTGGTATATGGCAGACAGTTAACTACTAGGTCTCATCCCTTTACCACACCATCTTCCTTCATCAAGTGTCCACAGAAGCCTTAGTGTTAGGCAACTGTACATCTCCTATACATCATGGGCACATGGCTGCTTTGACATTTATTCATGGGGGCCTTAGTGCCAGGCAACTGTAATTCTGCTTTTACACATGATGGGTAGATAACATTTAGAGTGCTGTCTAATCTACGTGCTTTCAATATCTGTGGATAGACAGTAGAGCATTCACTATTACCATCTATTTTAGACCTAAGGCAGAACTTTCAGTCATGGTATTAATAACCCAATCCAGTATTTATCTTAGTGACTGAGTGAAACCATGAAAACAAAATAGTTGTTGGCCCTTAGTGTTTGAAGCCAGGGCCTCCTTAACGTGGTTTGCACGTCTGTGGTCTACAGATGTTACCACCAGTTACCCTGCTCAGCCATTGTAGATTTGAAATAGCTGTCTGGTGAGCTTCTGTAACAGTGATATGGGATAACTAGGGACACTATTTTATGATAAATAAAAACTGTTAATGCTGGTATAAAAAGAAGACTTAAAATGGGACAAAAGCGGTGAAATAAAATATAAAATATCAATTATTATTTATTTATGCCAACAAACTTACTGTAAGCGGAAGGTCTGTGGTTCAAATCCCAGTTGTGGCATTGAATTTTTAAGTTCCAGTTCTACCTCTCATAAAATATTACTGTTATAATTTTCATTTCAAATGTTATACATAGCATATTCATTAAAATAACAAGTAAGCTTGGTTTCTAAGTTCCCTGATGTGATATTGGTTCTTTTATCTGACAAAATATTGTACACTGAAAGAGCCCCTTCACAATCATCATTAGAAATTGAAATATAGGTAGACTGTCGTTCTCAGCATCCCATTCTACATCATGCATGAAAGACCATTTAATTTTGCTCATAGGCCTCTATCAAGGTGGAGGCTCTTTTACGTGCCGTAAATGTATGATACGGTACCACTGGCTTTACTCCCCTTCTGAAGGAAGCCATGCTAAGGGCTTCTACGCCCTTAAAAATTCATCACCCTCCACCGGGTTTGAACCTGCAACCTAGGGAATCCGAGGCTAGCATGTTACCCTAGACCACAGAGGACAATGTTTGTTGCTGTGGAAACTTTCAAATGCACGCATGCACCTAGCTGTTAGTATGGACTTGTTTTGATGTAACTGTACTATCACATGCCTTGGCTCTACATTGCATCAATACATGAAACAAACTCAACATTAAACTACCGCCATTTTAGGCATTAAACTTGTGCTCCATGCTGTCTATCACAGCCGTCTGTAAAATACATGTGACCTTATTGTTTGAGTCTAAGCTGTGGAGGGCGGGAAAATCAGCAGAGAGGAGGGGGGTTGTTGTCTCTAGCACTGCTCCATGGTGGTGCTGTAACATGGAAGGTTTATTACTTTATGCATTCATTGAATGCTCATATACGGCACTGGTTATCTGTCAACCCACCTTCCTTGCTGCTCTCATATACCTTTCCTGCTTATTGTAGACAGCCATACGAAGCTTGAACTCTTGACCTTGACCTCATGTCTGGCTAGCTATGTTGCAAAAAGTGAAAGAGATTTTGTTTTATTCCTGAAATAAGTCTCTTAACGTCTGTTTCGCAGAAACATGTTAATTTTATGTTAAATCGTAATAAATGTTCATTTCATGAGTAAATATCACTGCAAATTATTAATTTCACAGTAAATTGTAAATAGACACTCATTTCATGAGTTGCATTAAAATTTGTGTTTAGTTGCAAGAGTGAATGTTGATGATTATGCAGACAATTGCAATAGAGTTGATTCTGAAACCCTTTTATTGGGTATTAACATATTTCGTGTCATCGCGATGCACCAAAAATTGTGCCCCTAGGAATAACTATTTGGTACTTTTGCGCCAATTTTTTATAACAAATCACTTTTTATTAAGTTCAGTGAAACTAATCATTCCTGTTCTCAGTCATTTACTGATGTTCTTCCTCGTGGTAGGAGTATTTGTAATTGATGGCAGCCAGATAAACATTTTCATAGATTTGTTCCCATCTTTTATTTTTTGATTTTCATACTAATATTTTTCAATAATTTTTTTTAATTCAGAGTTGACTAATCTTTTAGCTGCATAAAATGGTAGATTAACTATTGATTTCTGCACATTGCCGGTACCCTTTTTTGCAAGAAAATCAGCTTTCTCATTACCACTCAGTCCACAGTGAGCTGGTATCCATTGGAAGACTAGGTGTTTTTGAAGTGCTGTTAGATGGGTAAGGATTTTCCAACATTCTATAATTGTTTGGTTTTTTGGTGACAACTTGGAAGTAATTGCTATAATTGCTGCCCTGGAATCTGAATAACTGCTAGCTGAAAATGTGAAATTCTGTACAAAAGATTTTGTAGGCCATTCGAATTGCTTCAATTTCTCCATCAAAGTTTGTAGTTCCATAACTTAAAAGATTTGTAATAGGAAAAGAGGTGACATGTGACTCCAGCACCTGCTCCATCTTGGTTTGATATTAATGATCCATCAGTATAAACATGGAGCCATTCGTGTTCTGGAAATCTAGTATGGATTGTCTCTAATGCCAATAATTTTAGAACACTAGTTGGAGTATCACTTTTCTTAAGTTCTGTCAGGTGTAAATAATATGTGATGTCTAATGTTTGTGTCGGATTGACTTTAGATATGAAGTTTTCCTTTGAATTAGGAAGGTATACATTCTTCTTGATGTATTGAATTTTGGAAAGAAAGCTCTCCTGAGTCTTTAGTGTATGTGTAAAATTTCTCTTGTGCCATGTGTTGAATGGGAGTCTGATCAACTTTTCGTGTTGAATAAGAGCCGCTTTTTCTATTTCATATTCAATGGGGTATTGGTTGGCTAGTATTTCCATAGCTGCTACTGGTGTGGTTTTGATAGCACCTGTAATTAATCTCAGACTTTGGTTTTGAAAGATTTGAATCTTTTTTGTGTTTGCTGTTACAAGAACTTCGCTGCAGTAAGTAAATAATGGCTTTATATATACATTGTATGTTGTGTTAAGAGTTGCTCTGGAACATCCCCACTTCATTCCTGTTAGACGTTTTAACAGTGAAAGGCACCTCTCTGCTCTTTGTATTACATTTTCTATTTGTTTGGTCCATGTAAGTTTAGTATCAAATGTAACTCCTAAATACTTTGCTTCCTTTGTTTCTGGTAATTGTTGACCCTCAAAATTTAGTTTTATTTTTAGTGGCTTTTTTCTTAGTGAAAAGATTTGGTAGTTTGATTTTGTTGTATTAACAGTCATTAAATTTTCTTTGGTCCACCTTTGTAAGTGCCAAGTATAATGAGTAGTAATTTAAAACTTTTGTGGAGTAAAAAGATGCATCTGTGTATATTTTTTATGTGGAGAGCCCTGATGTTTATGACACTTCATAATTTTTGTTTGTGATTTTTTTTACCATGGAAAACTTAAGCAAAGCATGATTTTATCAATGGTAATTAAAGTTTTGCAATTCTTATAGGTCATATAAAATCATATTTTGACTTTTTTAACATTTTTTGTCATTTTTCATATTATAGTCATATTTTGTATTAAATGTTCATATTTTTGTATTTCTACTCCAGTTTCACATATGAGGTCCTTAGAATAGCAAAGGCGTATGCACCAAAAGCTAGTTTTGAGAAAAATGTGATTAAATTTTTACTATGCAGTACATATTAAAATCATCTATAGAGAGATTAAAAATTGCTCAGATGTGAATCTAATGCATTAATACTGTTAATTAGGATTGTAAAATGTTATTTGGTAGATATTTAAGGTTTCAGAAGGTTAATTTCATCAACAATATAATTTAAACAATGCTTACATGTGCATTATAACCAAAACGTTTACTTGTAAAGTTGGCATTCTGCAAGCAATTTTGCGAATATTGGTAAATATTTGTTCTAATTCTGACAAACAATACTTCTAAAGTGAATATAAAGAAGTAAGTTGACAAAAAGTATGTTTAGATCACCGAAGATGTTTTAAGTGCTGGTCCAAGTTGTGCCGTGCCGTGAAGAACCAGAGTATGTTAGTAATGTAAAGCATCGTCATCCGCTGTTGCCTCTTCTTCTACCTTTACTACATGTCTGATTTTTTAACTTACGTGTTCGTCACCTGTATATCTCTTCTTCTTGCCCATATGCATTTTCCATTGGTTTTTCTGCACGCAGCATTTTCTAGGACGACTTACATGATGAGAAATAGAATCACTGTCTGTGTCACTCATAGTGCTTAATAAAAGTAAATCAGTGGGCTAAATGCACTAAAGGTTTGTTCAATGGTATTGTTAGTAAACAACAGAACTCTAAAAACATAATGCTAAATAGAAGTTAAACCAAGAGCTGCAAGTCACTAAAACATGTTACAGCTTTCTTTCAAAGCAACTGACAACTAAAGAAATACCCTGTACAGGCAGGAGTACATGTAGGCAAAAACTGTTTGCAGAACCGCAAAAATTTTTAAAAGGTTAAGGAATAACCATTTATAAGGGGAAAGGCCTGAAAATAAACAGTACCCTCTCTTAAGTCATTTATTGATACATTCTGTTAAAGAGCAACTGCCAAATCATAGGGGCCGGCTGTAGCCGGCAGGTTGGCTCATACGTCTTTGCTATTCTCGAGATTTGGCTGGAGCACGTGAGGTTTAACACCATGCTGTATTCAAATGGAGAATTCATTCATATCCAGGGCATATAAACCATTCACACTTAACAGGCATTAAAGAGTAGGCTTCATACACAAGAAAAATAAAATATTCGTACTTTGGCACTTATGCCTCTGCTATTCTAAGCACCTCATATGTGTTTGCAGTCATCTGAAAGACCAATTTTTTGCATCTCCTAATTCTTGTCTGTAATATTTCTTGCAATTGTCTTTCTGAGAAATGTATGTTTCTGAAAATTTGGAGAGTAAGCTGTATGTAATTTGCTATTGTAATTCTTCTTTCTGATCGCCCTTCAAAAAGTGACATTTCATTCTATACAGAGCTGAGGGTTAGCTCTGGTTTGAGCAATTAAATTCAAAATGCAACAATAAGTACCATGCCCTCATTATAGTACCATGCAACTGTCAAGCAGTGTCATTGATTAGTCATCATCCCTCATCCCTTACATGACATGTCAGATGATAAAATACTGAGAGATGGTTCCAAACAGTGCATATTACTAAATTTGTTTAGTGTACCAAAACTTGAAAGGTGGCAAACAATAAAATGAACAGAAAAATGTTAAAATGCTGCCCACATGTAGCACGTCATTGCAAAGCTTCAAATGTCTTTTGTCAAATGAGCTTGCGTAGTAGTAGACTTTAGAACTAACAGTGTTCTGTTTACATGAGAGGTGCAGCTGCAATCTTGTTTTTTTCCCTACCTATCAGAATATCTTCCACACTGTTTATCTGTAAAGACATTTTCAAAAATGGAATATATATCAAATTTAAGTGTAGTTCTGCTGTGAGTGATGAACATTTAGAGTGCTTTTTAATGATAGTCAGCATGGAATGTCTGCAATTAGAGCACAGAAATGTTGGCTTTATTCTTTGAATTGATCATGAATCTTCTATTAATATACGAGGTGCATCCAGAAAGTAAGTCCTGATCACGTCCAGAGATGGCACCACCAGTTGGATAGGAAAGTGCATGTGCAGGAGAAGAGAGGAAGTATATGGTAACATTGTAGTAAAGTTTCAGTTTTGTGACGGCAGTGGTTACTACTCTGTGCTAGGAGAAAATGACTGCTCTGATATTGTCTCCTGCCAAATGCGAGTTTGTGCAGTCATCCGATTTTTGCATGCTCAAAAGCAATCTCCAGCAGAGATCCATCGTCAATTGTGCCACGTGTATGGAAAGGACATTATGTGTGACAGTATCATAAGACGATGGTGCAGGCAATTCATGGAAGGAAGAACCAATATTCACAACGAAGACCGTAATGGTTGACCATTCCTGGTAATGCCAGAATGTTGGAAAGTGTGCGGCAAGCAATTGTGCAGAACCGGCACTTCACAATTTCAGAACTCTCTTGTCAGTTTCCCCGGATGACTCGCTCGCTTTTGCACGAAATTGTCTCCTGGTGGCTTGGTTTTCACAAAGTGTGTCAAGTGCCTAGACAACTGACAGATGAACACAAAACCAAATGTCTGGCCGCAGCATTGACATTCCTACAGGGATACGCAGCGGAAGGTGACCAGTTTCTCGACAATATTATCACTGGGGATGAAACATTGGTGGCGCATGCCACACCAGAGACAAAACAACAATCAATGCATTGGCGACATAGTGGCTCACCTGTGAAGGCCAAATTCAAGCAGACAATCTCTGTCAAAAAAATCATGTGCACTGTCTTCTAGGATCAACGTGGTGTCCTCTTATGCAAATTTTTACCGCGAGGGGAGACTGTAAATGCTGATGATATTGCCAGACGTTGCATAAACTATGGCGGGCAATCCAGAACAAGAGACGGGAATGTTGACAAGAGGCATTACGCTTTGTGCATGACAATGCAAGTCCCCATACAGGTGCCACACGAAATGTATTGAATAGGTTTGGATGGGAGGTCTTTGAACATCCACACTACAGCACCGAGCTTGCTCCAAGTGACTTTCATCTCTTCTGTCTCGTGAAGCGTTTTCACAGTGACGCTGAGGTGCAGAATGAAGTGACTTCGTGGCGGCATACATTGGCAGCAGAATCCTATCACTTGGGCATACAATTAATGGTGCACTGTTACCATAAATGCATCAACAATGATGGTGACCGTGTTGAAAAGTAGCCAGTGAGTCTATGCAATTATTCCAATAAATATTTCGTACTTAGTGATGTTTTTGTTCTCTTTATCGGTTATTGGGACTTACTTTCTGAATGCACCTCTTAAAAATATTTTTATAACGGGAGCAAATGTGTCTATTCCTGAGTTGCATTATCATGAGACTATGAATGAATGATTAAGAATTTGTAAAGTATTTAATTGCATCAGTTATTAATATGAAAGTAGTGGTTTTAGCTGAATGAAACACTGTGTAGTTGAATCTAGAATAAGAACAAATTAGAAACTAAAAGCTTCACTTATCTTAGCAATATTGCAAGATGTTTCACAGTTAGCATGTTTCAAATTGACTCCAACTTATTTTTAAAGCTATACAAACAAGTTACCTTAGTGACTGATGTTCATTTTAAAAACTCTGTGTCACCAATCTTGAAAATAAAAACCTATAAATATAATCTATTGGAGGTATTTCAAAACTCATAACATGGGTCTTATTTTTTTTAAATATCTTTTCCCAATCCATTAAATCTATAGGTCTATTTAATTGTTTTAATAATTTAACGTCTGGATTAATTTCATGATTAAATGACCAAAAATTATCTGCCACAGCTGATTTATCAATTTATTTATATTTAATATTTCTAAAATGCTCTTTTATTCTGGTTTCTAAATGACGTTTAGTTTTACCAATATAAACACTATCACAATCCAAACAGCTATGTGGATAAATGCCAGACTTTTTATAATTTGGAATTTTATCCTTTATAGAAAAAGACCATTTAATCAGGAAATTAATCCAGAGGTTAAATTATTAAAACAATTAAATGGACCTGTAGATTTAATGGTTTGGGAAAAGATATTTACTTAAAAAAACAAGAACCTTGTTATGATTTTTGAAATACCTCCAATAGATTGTATTTAAAGGTTTTTATTTTCAGAGATTGGTGACAAAATTTTTAAAATGAGCATTAGTAACCATGGTAATTTGTTTGTATAGCTTTGAAAATAAGTTGGAGTCAACTTGAAACATGTCAGCTGTGAAACATCTTGCAATATTACTAAGTAAGTGAAGCTTTTAGTTTCTAATTTGTTCCAATTTTAGATTCTGTTGCTTCACTGTTAATAGCTTCATTATTTCCTTATTTAACTGTGTAGTTGGGTTTGTCAATAACTGTATTGCAGTATATGTGTTGGGTCGGAGCTCGCCAGTGTCGCTGTATAATCAAGGTCTAGTGTCCATGGATCAACATGGTGACTTCCAGCCTGAAGATGCCACTGGTTTCATCAACACCCATGCTATTCGTCTGCGAGAGTTCCATCGTTTCCAAGCACAGTCCAAGCAGTAATAGACAACAACGTTTGTTGAAGTCAAATGACTTACTGGTGTGAAATGGGTATTGTCTTTTCAGTTATTCTCTCCTGTTTCTAAGTGTAAATACTGCATCACTTGATAAGACTTCAGTGCTGTCCAATATTGTAATCTCTTGAAAGTAATAGTTATGAAGAAATATATCTATAATTACACATTTTTTTGTTGAGGACTAGTAATTATTTTAAGGAACAAAGCTCTATTCCATACATTTTTGTGATCTTTTTTATGTTTAAGTGTTATTCTTATGTAATGTAATGGGCTTGTAGTTTGGCTGCATCTGTAACTTTGTGTAACTATTAGTTCAGAGTAATAAAACATAAACATCGTATTTCAGTTTTCTTAATTTTTTAAAACATAAAAACCTGCTTTTGTACTTATAAAGACATCAAGATATTTTCTCTCAGGCTTATGATATATACTGAAAGCTGCCCAGTTCTGATGATGAATAAATTGGACTATATCTCTTCCAGAAAAAATATTTGCTCTTGGATAAAATATATCTATAAGCCCTGAAAAGTGTTAAGCATTTTCAAAGAAAAGTAACAAAACAAAACACTTGTCAAAACCCAAATTTTTTATTTTCTGTGTATGGTAGGTAGACGTACTATTCCATCCAAAAGTTCGATATCAAGATTTCACCCAGAAAAAAAGTTTTGAGATCTTGTTAACTCTTTTTTTTTTTTTTAAAGAGAGAGCATTATAACTCAAAAATAACGAAAATAAATTTGGTTATACTGAGTGTTAGGGATATGAAGGTGCAGATTTCGCATAATGGTGGATTCAAATGTGACAAAAAAGTCTAATAACAAATTCATCTATTGTGAAAGGTAAAGCAGATAATTTAATATTAAATCTATTAACATAAATATATAGAGACAATAGGCTTCACTTAACTTTTTTAACAAAGCACATCTTCATTTATACAGTATTTACAGTCCTCCCAGATCTCTCAGCGTATCATCCATAGATGGTATCAGCTCCAAAAACACAAATTTGAACTTGGCCCACTCTGGCTCTCAGCTCTTCATTTAAGAAACATTTGAAACAAGAAAGAGAATGTGATCCTAACACTCAATACAATATCTTTTTTCAAAATTTTAATATGCAAGAACTGAACATTGCAATTAATAATCAAAAAAACAAAAGGTCTTCTGGACCTGATCACATACATCCAGAGTTCATAAAAACCTTGGAAAAACAGCGAAACAACTACTAGAACTGCAATCTATCCTGGAAAACCACTGTACCTGCTGAATGGCAAAAAGCAATAACTGTCCCACTCTTGAAGAAAGATAAAACAGCATCAGAAGAAGAAAATTATTGACGAATAGCTCTTACTAGCATAATAGCAAAAGTGATGGAAAGAATGGTGTCAAATCGGCTAAATTGGTTTCTAGAATCACAAAATTTAATTTGTCCATGTTAAGCTGGATTCAGAGAGTTCCACTCTACAAATGAACAAGTCTTAGTTCTCAATCAAGAAATCAAAGACTTCTTCAATAGAAAAGAAGATAATTTATCAGTTTTTATTGATTTCCAAAGTGCATATGATTCTATATGCAGAACAAAACTACTAAAGAAAGTAAAAAAAATAGGGATACAAGGTCCAAGTTTTCATGGCTATGTCATTTCCTAACACAACGCTTTATTGCTACCAGGTATGGAATAAATACGAGGGGCATCTCAAAAGTAAGTTGCACTATTTTTTTAACCTGTGCGGTAGGTGGGATAAGTCTGAAAGTCCCAGGTAGTATAGGTATGGGTGTAGTAGCAGCACTGTAAAATTCCTAGGCACCTAAGTTTATTGCTTGTACATTAAAACAGTAGTAACATTGGAGACTCCAATCGTGCCTTCTGCCGATTGTGAAGTTCGCGTTGTAATCCGTTTTTTGACGGGAAAAAATAAATGTGCAACTGAAATTCATCACAAGTTGTGCAGTCTTTGTGGAAAAGATGTTATGTCAAGACAAATGGTTTCTCGTTAGCATCAATCGTTCATTGAAGGGACAGCAACATTACACAATGAGCAACGAAGTGGCCAACCCTCCACTTCCTGTGCTCCGGATATTATTGATGAGGTTCGTGAAGTCATGGACACTGATCGGCGCCTTACACTTGATGCAGTTTTATTTGAACTTCCTCCTTGTATTGAAATAAGCCATGCATCACTTCACAGGATTATTTCCGAGGATCTCTGTCTATTGCAAGTGTGTGCAAGATGGGTTCCTCGTGTGCTTTCAGAACAACACAAGGAGCAGAGAGTTGATGCCGCATTGCAATTTTTGCAATTTTTTTGAGGATGAGGGAGATGGCTTATTCGACAGAATGGTGACCGGGGACGAAACATGGATCCATCACTGGACACCCGAATCCAAAAGACAGAGTATGGTGTGGAAACGAAAGGATGAGGCAACACCAAAGAAAGGCAAAAGTTGTTGCATCAGCTGACAAGGTCATGGCAACGATATTCTGGGGTTCAAAGGGAGTACTGTTAATCGATTACCTGCCCCGTGGGACCACGATGACAGCTGCTCGCTATTGTAAGGTGCTGAGAAAACTCAGAAGAGCCATACAAAGCAATAGGAGGGCAAAGTTGAGCAAAACAGTTTTTCTGTTCCACGATAACACTCAACTGCATGCTGCTCGTGAAACTCAAGCCCTGTTTGAGCAGTTTCAATGGGATATTTTTGATCATCCACCTTATTCACCTGACCTTGAACCGAGTGATTACCATCTTTTTCCGGAACTGCAGCAACATCTTGGGGGAAGGCACTTCGTAAATGACGAGGAACTGGAACAAGAAGTGGAAAGATGGCTATCCAGTTTGCCGGGAGAGTGGTTTGACATTGGGTTAAAAAAACTGTTACCACGGTATCAAAAATGCATTGAGGCTCAAGGAAATTATGTGGAAAAATAGGTACTGAATATAGCTTTCAAAATATACTCTTTTTAAAATGTTTAACGTTTTGTTATTTTTTAAAAAAATAGTGAAACTTACTTTTGAGACGTCCCTCGTATATCTAAATATAAACAAGTACACCGTAGCTTACCACAAGGCACAGTGCTCAGCACTACACTTTTATATATATTTATTACAGACCTGCCACAACAAATACAAGAATCAGGTGTGAAGTGTGCGCTATTTGCCAATGACTTAGTAATGTGGACTTCAAAACCAAAAAACAAAAGTACAAAACTAGAAAAAAGCATGCAACAATCCTTAACCAACCTACAAAAGTGGACCAAAGGAAATTTAATGACTGTTGTTTCCTCCTGATTGGTTCAATCAGGAGAAATTCAAGTGAACCAATCAGGAGGAAACAACACCTTGGGTGAAGCACATCCCCTCCCTTCTGCTGTCTGCCATTCGGACCAATCAGTGGAGGTCAGTCGAGGGATAAATACAGAGCTCAGACAGTCCACACCTTAGATGCCATGTTAACTTCTCTGAGGAGACTATGACCGTGCCACTGAAGATGTCCGCTACAGCTGTGGACGAAACGTCTGGGTACTTGAACTCCAGCAGGCCATGGCATAACACCCCAGAAATAACTCCTAATTAAAGTGTATTGTTTATGAGTATAAATTATTCATTCATTATATCTTCTTTGTGTATAGGATAATCTGTTCATTTCCCCTTTTATTCCTTGGATGAGTTATAAGCGCTGTCAATCCGTCTCCTAGTGGATCATCCTCTTGTCCTTTTCCCATCTAAAGGTCTGCCTTTTTTGACACTTTTGTAGACGTTTGCCATCCTTTTAAGTGTTCTTTCCAGTATTTCCATCGCTCATTAATACATTTTGTTATATCCTGAATTTGGCAATTTTCTCTAATTTCTGTATTGTCTATTTTATTTAATAAAGTTTTTCCTTGAATTGTTCTTAATATTTTCAATTTGCATGTACTTAATGTTTGTTTTGTTTTGACTGTATCTGCTCTGGTTTCAGCTCCATAAGTTAAGATTGGTTTATTGTTTTATAAATGCAGACTTTACTCTCTACCGTCATATGTTTATATCACCAGATTATGTCTTTTATGCATCCTGATATCTGCACTGCTTTATCGGCCTGTATTTTTACTTCTCGATTTAAATTTTGGTGCTTGTTATTTGAATACTTAAATTCTGAAATCGGTTCAGTAATTTTTCTTTCCACTTTTAATTTGCATCTCAATGGTTCTTTTGATACTGTTACGCATTTAGCTTTTTGTGTGTTTATTTCCATATTATATTTGTTTGCCTTTATATTGAATTGGTGTAATAGCCTTTGTAATCCATCTTCTGTTTCTGATATGAGGATAGCATCAGATGGAATTGATAAATTTGATTGAAGTGAAATGCAGAATTTGAGTAAAAATCCCCTAAACAAAATCATATTAATGAGATCATTAAATCATTGATGGAAAATATGTATGAGGGCTGATCAACAAAGACTGACTGATTTTTTTCACAGATGTTTATTAATCCATTTCAATGTTTACATGATCTTTTTCAAAGTAGGCTCCTCCTTCTTCAATGCACTTTTTATAGCGTCTCTGCCACCAATGGAACACATGCTGCAGACCATTCTTTGTCAGTTTCTTGAGCACTGCTTCAGAGCTCTCAAATTGAATGCCCCTAAGCTTTGTCTTTAGTGATGGGGGTGCAAGATTGGGGCTATAAAGTGGATGCGGTACTCAAGTAATGTTGAATCGAGTGAGAAACTGCATAACTTGAATTGCAATGTGAGGCCATGCATTGTCGTGATGAAGTTGCCACCCAGTCCGAGAAAGCTGTGGTTGTTTCTTTGAAATGTGCTTCCTCACCGTAGCCAATACTGATGTGCAGCATGTTGCTGTAACAGTAATGTGAGGAGTAACTGTATGTCGGTAAATCATTCCATTACAGTCAAAAAATGTGATTACCATCACTTTCCCTGCAGATGGAACAAATTT
This sequence comes from Tenodera sinensis, assembly GCA_030765045.1. Taxonomy (NCBI): domain Eukaryota; kingdom Metazoa; phylum Arthropoda; class Insecta; order Mantodea; family Mantidae; genus Tenodera; species Tenodera sinensis. Next base: position 18,966,974 of record CM060971.1, on the reverse strand, counting down.
TGCCTTTCTTGGTGTTGGGGAACCTTGCGATCTCCACACTGTGCTGGCTTGTTTTCCTTCTGGGTCATAGTGATGGAGTCATGACTCATCACCAGCGATAATCAATTTCAGCCTCTATCAGCAAAGAGATGCAGCACCCCACAGCTTGTCTTCATTGGCACAGCCTTTTGTTCGAGAGTCAACAGACGTGGCACCCAACGGGCACAAACTTGGGTCATATGGATATCGTACATAATTGTAAAGACACTGCCATACGAAATTGTCAACACTTTCTAAAGTAAGAACAAATTAGAAACTAAAAGTCTGCCTTTTTGAAGATGTTTTGGCAGTCACATCGCTCTCTCACAACCCCCAGAATGTCTGGAGGACCACACCTGTCGTTGGTTTACAGGTCTCACCGACCTGACCGGGAGAATTATCAAAATAAATTCACCGACCATATCCTCTGATTACCAATCAGAGGACGTATTACATGCCATGATAGGTCAGCATGTTAGGGGTTAAGATTTTATAGAGAAATGGAGAGGTTGGAAAAATAAAGACTCCCTAGCCCTCGGGAACCCTAATAGCATCGGGGTCGGAAGAGAACAAGAGATGACCAAGGTAAGGTCAGAGTCAGTTACTGTCAGTTACAGTGAGGAGCAAAACACCAGTAAGTGGAAGTAATGTTCTGCTCAGCTTGGGTACCTTGTGGTCGCTATTCACATATCTCCTAGACGGAGACCCCTGAGTAGATCTGTTAAATGTATGTATAGCTATGTGTGCCGATTTACTGATATACCCGTTTCCTTTTGGAACAAGTTCGTCTTTTATTATTACACATACCGGTGGAAGTCATGACATTAATTCAAACCTGTGGTAGATCTCAGTATTTGTAACACATTTTGTATCTTAAGTTTTTGTTTCTGACCCTTTTTCTATACAGATACTCTAGTTTTGTCAAAAACAAGCTGGCAACACTGCAGATTGTGTGGGTGTCACTTTCACTACGTCAGTACATAAACAAGCAGCGCAGCGGTGTGTCTTGAGAAAATAAACAAATATCCTGTCCTCTCCTTCCATGTTTACTGTGCGAGTGTAGGCCAATCAGAAGCGTTAACCACACTGCAAGCGACCGACCTGTTTACATCTAGAAATCTATTCAATTCCCTGACCAACCTCAACGCAACGTTGTCGAGATACTTCATGTCCGAAAGAGTGATTATTTCGACACCCTGTGTGATGTCCCATAATTACTACAGAAGCTATGTCAGAAATAAGTTACTCTACACATCTTACAAGTAACAAACTGTTATCTTCGTACATTCTTGTGAAATGTAAATAGAGTCTACAAAATGGAGCATTACTACGAGAGTGCTGCCGCTACAGACATTATACATAAAATCCCACTCTTTACAAATATTTATGTTACAGATAGACAACTATCTATCAGCAGAAACAAAAATGACATTCAAAAAATTCACATTCCATCCTTGAACCTTCAAACAATTCAAAAAAGTTTTCAAAGAACAGAACATTCAGCTAGCACCAGTGAACCACTACTCCATAAAAAATCTACTGATGTGGCATACACCAAATTGAATGCAGTGACTGTAATGAAGTGTACACAAGAAAATCCAAAACAAATTTAGAAATAAGATCCAAGGAACACTTTAGAAACGTAAAAAGCAAACAGTTGAAAAAAGTAGTTGCCATTCACTTTTGGGCAAAAAACCACAATGTAAAGCCAGAACTGAAACTCCTCAAACACATAATGGGAAAACAAGAGCCGTCCTCTTGGGAACAAGTCTTCATTTTCAAAAATAGAAACTGAGTATTGAATTTTGACATCCCTGAGGATATCTTCAGCAAGTTCCTTGAACCACCACCAGAGGAGACCTCAGAGGAAACATCACCATCCACACCAGGGCGAACCAGTGGATGTCAAGTTGATATGGAGGAAAGTCAGCCTCCAAAACATGTTCCAGTAAATTATAAGTAAGTAAAGTAAGAACAAATTAGAAACTAAAAACTTCACTTATCTTAGTATTATTAGCAAATAATACTAAGATAAGTGAAGTTTTTAGTTTCTAATTTGTTCTTACTTTAGAATCTTGTTGCTTCACTGTTAATAGCTTCATTATTTCCTTATTTATATTATAAGTAAGTGTTATGTAGTGTTATTCATTGACTTACCTTTTTGGTTTTAATCAGACTTCTTTTTTTTTCCAGACTGTCCCAAGTTTCTTGTTTTTCAATATCTTCTATCCTACTTCTTACTACTTCTTAAAACCTATTATCATTATTTCCCTCTAACTGTCAAATATCTCCCATTCCTATCTTCTCCAAGTCTCTTCATATCCTGTCCACCAGCCATTCTTACGTGAAGTTATCTTTTATTAGTTTACACAAATTTTCAATATATGTTAATCTTCTCTCTGAAAGTACCTTATATCCATATGTTAAGATTCTTTCTTAATATTCCTTTTCTCCCATTCTTTCTAATTCTGTCAATGCCAGTTGCCTTAGTATTGACTGGCTTAATTCCAAAGTTCTTCGCAAAATAAATTGTGTATTTGATTTACTTTTTTGCCTAATTCTGAAGCCACTCGTATTTCTACTGTGTTCATTATTTTTGTTTTGGACATCCTTTCCAACCATTTGATACGCATCTACAATTTGTAACTAATTATTTATTCCTAGACCTGTCATGGCAGCTCTGCCTTTTGCCATCACTTTCCTACCATGTGCTTCCTACCCACCATTATTACTTAATCTTACTCCTAAATAATCAAACTCCTTCATTATCTCTAGATGTTGTCCACTCAAATACCATTGTTCATCTTTTCTTAATTTATTCTCTTTTCTGAAAACTTAATTTTTGATTTGCTTAAATTTACTTGGATTCCCTATTCTGTACAAAATTTATTTATCTCATTAATTGCAGTTTGCAAGTCCATTTCTACCATTGGCGTATATTGTGGGCTATCAAAGTTATCACCGAAGCCCATATCTAAAGTAAGCTGGATATTAATAAGTAATATTAATAATAATTGTAATACTAGCCAGTTTCCTCTCATGAAGAATTAGTGCGTAGTATGGGATATGTCTCGCTCTCTACTGTTGAACAGAGGAGAGGCTAGGGCTTGCTTGCTTGCTTGCTTGCTGCCGCAGCCTTCACTGTAATGTGGGAAGAGGCAGAATGCAGGAATAAGCATGCAAGGCTTTGGAATCCTGTGTCGCTATACTCACATGAGTGTCTCCAAAATGTGCCGTGCAAACACAACTGGTTGCATAGCAATAGCACATGTAGTTAAAAGTAAGAAAGAATGTGTTTTTAATTGTGCAATTGTTATGGTCCTCAACAGCTGTATTAGTATTATTTATTTCATACTGTACAGTGTACCAAGACAGTTGCTAGTGCTAATGCTTCAAAATAGATGGACAATGTGTAGTGAAACAACTATACTTGCAGTTGAAATACGAGGATAAACAAGTGATAGTAAAACAGGGAAGGCCTACTCCAGCTCTTCCACAATTGCAGTGTGAGCGAAGCAAAATAAATAATACTTACAAAAGGTATTTTAATATAAATGATCATGATAAATATGTGTGGCTGACTGGTTCATGTGAATTAAATAAGCTTTATTGCTGGGCATAGTTGTTTGCAACCGAGAAAACGCCTGGAGTATGAGTTTTGCAAGTTTAGTGTATTTAATCCCAGCTTTGGATGAACATAAGAGACCAACACCCATCTAGTGCTACAGCCCAGGAAGGGCTTTGGCTTGCTGCTGCATCCCCCACCTCTGCCCACTACAGGCATCATTGGTGAGGTGCAGCACTGGAGGGTGGGACATGGTCAGCTCCCCGAGCCCTTCCGGCCAGTTATGTGATCTTTGCGAAAGAGACCAACAATGCATATAAAATCTTTTACAGCTTTAAAAACGTTCAGCACCCAACGGACAGACCATTCATTGAACTATCAGAAAAAAAATGTTGATGTTTGCATAATGAAAAGATTAAAGAAAATATAAATGTATTGAATAGATTGATTGATGCAGTTCTTATACTTCCACAATCTGTGAATTGTATTAAGGAAACCAGATAATTCTTTGTTTCTCTTAATGGTTTATCTGCTCTCACATTCAAATTCATGTAGGTACATTTCAAATTACAAGTTGTGTACCTGAAGATCGCAATTTATCTTTCCATGTTGTGCAGTACAAATTATAGTGTATACTGTATTCAGATTACATTTTATCTGTCTTGATCTATCTAGTAACATACTGCTAATAAAAGCCGTTTAGATTTAAGCTAAATGATGCTAAACATGGGAATGAAGAAAAAATAAAGTTTAAAAAAATAAATATAAGCACAAAAATATAGTGCAGGCATACTAGGCCCTGCGTGACCAATGTTGTTCTACCAGGGCATTTGCCTAATGGAACGTTAATCAACAACCGCTTATTGTCTGGATCTGGTAGGCCTAATGATAGCCCAAGTCAATCCCAGCATATGCCATAGCATTAGGTCATCTGCATACAGCACTCCTACTATCTCTTTGTTCATTAATATAGGATTCTTGTGTATATATATATATTCTGCACAACTTGGAAGCGACTCTAATGATTTCGATCAAATTTTGCATTCAGATAGGGATTTGCTTATTAAGTTTATCTATATAGGTGTCATTCTTGAAAGAACATGATTTTACACGTAACAGTCACAATTGCTCAAAACATTATTTTGGCCATAATTTCTCTGTTAATGGGCCAATTTCAACAAACAAGTCAGAATATTAAAGGTCTCATCACGGAAACGGCTCCAACAATTAGGATGAAAATTTATATTTAGTTAACATTTTGCTTTTCAAGTTTATCTAAATAAGTATCTTCTCCACCACGATTAAAAAAAAGGAAAAGAAAAGAAAAGTCGAGTAAAGCTCGGTCGGCCAGGTACTAGTCTATAAACAGATTAAACATTAGGGGACTTACTTTACATCCTTGTCTGAACCCTATTTTTTGTTCTGCCATCTCCATAATTCTCTGTTGATCGTATCTTATGCAGAATTTTATGTTATATTTTTCTTATTCCCTTAATGAATACCTCACTTTACGCCTTTTTATGTAACTTACACAACAGTGCTTCTCTGTTAATAGGTATGTGGTGCACATACATTTTGTGATGTAGAAGACGTGTTCCTGGATGGAATCATCAGTACTATGTAGCATAGGAGAGTTGGAGGCCCAAGTAAGGCACTTTGGCTAGGTCTGGATTTTAATTAGTATCAAACTCAAGACTTGAGGGAAAGTTGGAAATTAACGCAAATTAAAAGTTATTTTAAGCACAACCTGTATTTTTATTTTATCTTTAAATTAATATTATACATATTGACAACAAAATGAAACATGTAAGGTACTAAGAGATATATTTTAATGCAAAGATACTAAATATAACTGCAAGTAATGTAAAACTAAGACTAGTAGACTTGGTATGAGCCTTGTTTTTGCATTCCTTTGTGTCATTTTCAGAATGTGAACAGTTTAATTCTTTTAATTTATTGTAAAGGTAATGAGTAGTTTGACATTGCTTTTGCAAATATATTACATAAGAGAGGGTGTTATTTTGAGAACAGTAGTTATTCTGAACTTTGGAGCACAGATCAAAATCATTTCTTTGATATGTTTTTGTAAAGAATTCAATGTTTTGCAGTATTGCTGTTGTCTCTGGATCACATACAGATTTACAATGGCACGCCAGAATATTTCCTTTAAACACAAAGCTTTTAGAAGAACCAAGATTAAAATAGAGTGAATTATTTTGCATTTTTGCAATGTTATTCTCCGTAAAATGAATGTTGGTGGTGTTTCTTATGACCATTGCTACTTTGCCCATTGCTGCAATTTTTACATTTTCTATTTTGACCTCCTGAGCACCAATAAATGATATGGAGTTTGATGGAATATCAGTAAATTCACAGTCCTTAATATGAATGTGAAAAGGCATTTTTACAGCAGATTGTATTTGTTTGTCGTAGATATATAGAGAATATTCTGTGAGATTGTAGAACCTGGAATTTGAGAATTCAATGCGTTCTATGCGCAGGTCACTGAAAGTGTGCTTGCTGATTTTGTTTATGTTAGTGTTCTTTATCTTCAATAGCTTCATATGCTGTCTTCTGTTGAAAAGGGGTTTGTCCAGTTTTACCAAACTGGTCACATTCACAATCTCCAAAGTTGAGAACGAGCGTGGGAACTCTGTGTCAAGAATAACTTCTCCATTGTTGATTAAATACAGGCTTTCCAACTTCTGTGCATTTACCAAAGATGGCGGAGTTAGATGTACGCGTCCACAATTGATGATTGTGATTTTGTGTGCTTCTTGAAAGAAACCATCATGATCATCTTCCAGATCCAGTTGCTGAAACAAGAAATATTGAAAATCTTATGTGTTGCAATCACATGACTCTCTCTCCTCTCTCTTCTACAAACTAAATTTACAAAAGTTTATTCTTCTATCTGCTTCCTGTTAATACAAATAAGCCTTTGTTAGTCATTTATACATTTTGTAGTAGGTTTAAGAAGTACACATTGACCTCAACTGCTAGTTAAATCTTTTCCAAGGTTCTTCCTGCGAGGTGGATTGGCCATTCAACTGATGAGAACAGGGCTATGGCAAAATGGCCACCAAGAAATCCAGACCACAAACCATGCGATTACTTTCTGTGGGCTTCATCAAAGATAAGGTGTATGTCCCCCCCACCCTGAGAGTCTGACAGAACTGAAAGAACGAATCATATGCCGTTGCATTGGTGGACAGTCATACTTTGGCACGTGTTTGGGAAGAATTGGACTACAGACTAGACATTGCCCATGTAACCAAAGGATCAAACATAGAACATCTGTACTTGTACGACAAAAACTTCAAGGTGTAACCTACAACTCATGTAAATTATTTTATCATGTTGGTGCAGTTTTTATAATTATGCTTCGTTGGGTCTTTGAGCTATTGAGATCTTTGTGATCTCAGGGCTTGGTAACGGATGGAATGAAAAATCACACAATGTTTCTTCACCACAATGTATTATTTTATTAACACTTTTTCTATATTTTACATTAAAATAAATCCTCCTAGCACCACTTTAAATGATTTAAAACCTTTCCACTCTTTTATTTAGTGGAACTAATGCTTGATGAAAGTCTGGTGAAAGTTCTATGTTCACACGTTACACCAATACATCCTTATGCCTTGATTACACACACGCTAGTGGGAAGATTATGGCGTCACCTCACGTGACACCGCCTTTTTCGTATACATCCGCGTATGTGTCCATCAAATAGTTCTTTCTTGTTCGGGAAGCGATTCCTAACCATCCTCCCTTACTTTTATTGTGGAACACATATAATTCTAATATTTATACATATATATTAAAATCAAATATGGAAATATTTATGACGTCTTTAAACTAACTTAGTTGTTTGTAACAATGAACATTTGCAACACGTTTTCATCATTTAACCAACTCATACCAACATCAAAAAACAAATTACACTTTTAACAAATATTCACATAAACGATTTTCTTTTGGGGTCTTCTAATATTGTCTCAATGTCATTAAAACTCATTTGGTGGACCACTAAATTTGTGTTATTTCTTTTAGGCTAACCCTGTATAATGTATTTCAAAATTAAAATCAATAACAGAACAGATGTTGGAAATGGTCAATGCCACAAAATATTTTATTTGGCATAAAATGTATGTTTTAATGAGATCTACATTTTTAGTGTAGCAAGGTTTTGTCTATCTTATGGTTTACCAGTTATGCCATAGTCATTCAGAATGAAGAGCATTCCACAAGCTATTCAAGATATACATTGTATTTGTCATACAAAAATCTTAAACAAATTTTTAAGAAAATCAAAAATAATAAAAACTCTTCCATATAAAGGGTAGTTTGCAGGAGGGAATAATTTACTTCAAACTCTTGGTAGATCCTGAACTTAAATAGGAACTTTCATTTTATTTCTTAATTTGTTAGTTGAGTTTTGATACTTCATTATTAAGGAAGACATGTTTCAGGAGCCATTGCTCCCATCAACAGTTCCTATTCGACTGCCTACATAATCCCTCTGAATGCACTGTCAAAAAATCTGATGTGTTGCACTCACATGACTTTCTCTACTCTTGTACTTACCATTCTTACATACTCTTATTCCTATATCTTCTTCGTGTTAGTTAAGATAAACATTTGCAGAAATTATCTTATTGCTTATTTCCTTGTAGGTACAAGAGCAATATGAGAATACAGTAGGCTTTGTGCGATAGTCAAATCTTTTAAAGCTGTCAAATTCCATTCTTTCAAGTTCTGTTCTCACATAGTTAACATATAAAATAAATTATAGTTTTAAACAACTGGGATGCTTTTTAGATATATTTGTCATATCTTTACTTTTATAAATACCTACCAATGAACTACTTATAACATATGACAGACACCCCACGTTTTTTTCAAGAAAACTTATTATTTTGTTAAGATAAATGAATTTGTATTTTAAACGTATTACAAAATTTTGAAATATAATGAATTAGTTGTCTTTATATCGCTATAGAACAAGCTCTTCATACTTAAAAATGATTTTCTACCTATTAGTTCACTTTGTTATAAAAGTGTGTTTTTTAGTTTTTTTTAAAACTAAGTTATTTTTAATTTTTTAGTCTCAAATTTTTCTATCCAAATATTTTTCATCATTTTTAATTTGAAATCTTTTTAAAATTTCTCAATTCAAAGTTTCTTCCAAATTTTTTTTTTTTTTTGTTTTGAAAACTTTCAAATCACCTTTTTTGGAACAGTATTGCATTACAATTACTACTTTAAGTACACTATCAGCTGTTGGCCTTCCTGACCCTGGGTAAACTTCGATCCGCAATCCTTCCCCCGAAATCTCATGTCGCTCTCTCTGGGCATCTATCGCAGTCTCAATATTTTCAAGCGATTTAATTCCTTTGTCCAGCGTAACCTGTGTCGATTTCTAAACTACCAGCTGTTGTGGGTGTGTTGGCCCTGTGTGAACTTCAGTACGTGATATTTCCCCTGGGTCTCGTGTTCCTTTCAGGTCCTCTATCAGAGCACCTACGTCATCCAATATATATGTATTTATTTAATTAAGGCAATTTTCAGGGTACAGGTAGAAATGTGCCTGAGCGACATTTGAGATGTCATAATTGTACTATTTTCTATAAATTTATCTTAGTCATTCTTTATCCTGATGATCCTTGTCAGGACATTGGGACAAAGTCATGATATTATTGCATTTTCATCTCTCCTGAACATGTGTGCAAATTTTCAAGCCAATCAGACGACTCTAAGTTGGTGAGAATTGTGTTGAAAGATTGTTACATTGATAAATTTATGTAAGTAATTTTTTCATCCTGATGATCCTGGCCAGGACATTAGGACAAAGTCATGATATTATATTGCCATTGGTCCTCGACACATGTGCAAATTTTGAAGTCAATCAGACGACTCTAAGTTGGTGAAAATAACATTACATTGATATATTTAGCTAAATCACTGATGATCTTTGTCAGGACATTAGGACAAAGTCATGATATTATTGTATTGCTATTGGTCCTCAACACGTGTGCAAATTTTCAAGTCAGTTACACAACCATAAGTTGGTGAAAATTATGTCGACAGATTCTGTTACATACATACGTACCTACCTACATATGACATACGTGCATTTGTTTATATATTAATATGTTTCTTGTCTGTCTCGTATGGTTTAGCCATTACATACTATTTCCAGAAAATTAAAGATATCCAAATTATTTGTCATGTAAAAATATATGGTATTTTAATCAAAACTGTTTGAGTCAGTTTTAAGAAGATAAAACATATTAAGCATTTGTCCATGTAAAGAATGGTTTGAAGTGAGGAGATTTTCTTGAAAATCTTTGCTTAAAGTAAGAACAAATTAGAAACTAAAAACTTCACTTATCTTAGTAATGTTGCACGTTCTTTTTGTACAAACTGACCCAGGGTTTCAAGTTGTCTCCAACTTATTCTCAAAGCTCAACTTGAAACCCTGGGTCAGTTTGTGCAAAAAGAACATGCAACATTACTAAGATAAGTGAAGCTTTTAGTTTCTAATTTGTTCTTACTTTAGAATCTTGTTGCTTCACTGTTAATATCTTCAATTTTCCTTATCTTTGCTTAACTTAAATATCAAGTGTAGTATTCATCTAACTTGTTGTTTTTGAGTTATAGGAGTTATAGTGAAAGTGAAAGTAAATGTATAGGATTACAAGATACAGGCAAATGTTAAAATTCCTTTACTCTAAACTAAATTTTCTGGAGTTAACACACTTAATTCACTAATGCATCTCTTTAAAACTGCCATATAGGGTACTTACTGTAGCAGTGCTTGTGCATGCACAAGTTATAGAAGATGCTTTCTCTTTACATAGTTGGTGATGGTTTTGTGCACTGCACAGTGATAACAATGCCAATACAATCAACATACTCATCATTGCTTCTGGCAGACACAGAAATGTCACTAGAGGTATAGTAGTTTCCCTTCCTTTTATCTTATTAAATGTCACATCCTGTTGTAAGAGATAAGTTCTGACTCGGAGAATTAAGGATGCTAATACTTCCTATGAGGAAACTACCGCACAATGATTCAGAATCACAATGAATTTATTGTGCTCATAAATGTATGCTTATATTAGATGCTAATTCATTCCATACTTTTTAACTTTATTTTATTTATCATTTCATACTGCTTGCAAACAACTTTGATGCCAACAGGGAATCCAGATTCTTTAAAAATATAATTAAATTTTGAATTATAAAATATCTGGCATTTATCAGGTTAGCTGTTTGGATTGTTAGAGACTGGTGAGGTTAAACATAATTTGAAAACCATAATATAAGAACATTTTAGGAATATGAAATATAATCCGGTTGGTAAATGAGCTGTAGCACATGATTTTTTATCACTTAATCATGAAATGAATCAGCAGCTGAAATTATTAAAACAATTAAATGAGCACAGATTTAATGGTTTGCAAAAAGATATTCTTTTGAAGAATTAGGATCGCATGATGAATATTGAAACGCCACTGATTTAATCTATCAATAAATATGTTTTGCTTTCAGAAGTGAGTAATACAATAGAAAAAATCTGATGTGTTGCACTCATATGACTTTCTATACTCTTGTACTAACCATTCTTACAAACTCTTATTCCTATATCTTCTTTCTTGTTAGCTGAGACAAACATTTGTACAAATTATCTTATTGCTTATTTCCTTGTTGGTGCAAAGGGAATGTTACAATATAGTAGGCTTTGTGCGATAGTCAAATGTTTGAGATTCTGTTGTCTTTACACACTTGACATAAAAAAAATGAACAGCGATGATCCATTTCACGAAAGTTCTAAGTTTTCCGAAACTCACACACATAACAAGGAATATCTCCGAAATGGTTCACCCTACAAGAAAATGTATTGAGACATAAATTGTGTATTTTAGCAAGATCTACATTTTTTGTATAGAAATTATGATGGAGAAATAGAGGCTATATACATTGCTCTCCGACAATTATTAAATCTTCCCTTAAATAAATTTAACAAGGCAGTAATTCTTTCGGATTCTAAAGCTGCAATTCAGGGAATATGTTCAAATACTACAAAGAAGTCAACAAAAATTAGAGAATGCTACAAAATGTTAACACAACTCCAAAAAGTTAATAAGACTGTTCAGCTCCAATGGATTCCAGCACACTGTGGAGTCATGGGGAATGAAGCTGCAGACTCACTTGCAAAGAAAGGCACAACAGTGAAACAAAAGTCTAAATTCAATTTCTCATATTCCTCAATAAAACGCTTGATCGTTAAAAAATTTTCTCGTTCATACCTACAAGAAATAGAAACAAATGCCAAAGATAAAAAATGGATTACACTACTTTCCAACCCAGATATAATCCCCCAAAGACCACGGAAAACAGTGGTTGCAGCCTTCCGACTATTGACAAATCACGACTGCTTAGCAAGTCATCTCTACAGAATAGGTATCTCAGCCTCACCAATATGTGTCCTGTGTAACGATCCAGCAGAAATGAATGAAGACCACTTGAAGACCTGTGAAGCATTAAGATCAGAAGAAACTACAGTTCAAAAGTATTGGAAAGCACGAATGCTAATGGCTTCATTGCCAGATGCAAGGCACTAGAAAACAACAACAACATTTTTTGTATAGTATAATTTGGTCTATCTAACGGTTTACCAGTTATGCAAAAGTTGTCCAGAGTAAATACGACTACAGGGGCTATAGCCAGAAAATTCAAGATATACATTTCATTTGTTATCAAAATATCTCAAACATATGACATTTTAATCAAAATCGTTAGAGCCATTTTCAAGAAAATCAAAATTTTTGAAAAATTTTCCATGTAAAGGGTAGTTTAGCGTGGGGCTATTTTCTTCAAAATCTTCGTGTCGCATCCTTGAAAGACATTAAACTTAAATACCAACTTTGGTTTTTAACCGACTTTTCGTTTTTGAGTTATGCTGTCCACAGACTGACACACAGACACACACACACACACATGGACCTTTTTCTAAAAATGCTTTTTTTGGATTCAGGGGGCCTCAAAACATATATTTCCGGTGAAATCTCGACATCGAATTTTTGGGTGGAATACAATACTTCCCCTACTTACCAGTAGAGAAAGTAAAAAATCTGTCATCTAGTGGCAGCTGTGATGATGACAAAAGTAACATTAAAAACCACTGATGATGCAATAAATTGGCTTGAAACCATATAAACCATGCCAGCTATCAAAGCAATCACCAAGGTCCATATCTAAAGTAAACTAGAAATTAATAAATAATAATAATTGCAATACTAGCCAGTTAGGTGAAGGAGGGTAAATTAGCAAGTGGCGGGGTGACAGCAAAGAGGAAGAGCAAAGAACATATGATTGGTTACAGCAATTCGACAGAGAACAAAGATGGCAATGAGAAACTAGCAAGCGACAAAGGATCAATTTCAAAGTTAAGTGGAAATAAACCGAGTGAATAAGAAGATGTGAGGTTTGACCAGATAGAATGGGAGCACGGGAAAACAGGTTTTACATTATGTGTAGATTGGACTGGAGAAGAGTGACCAGAAAAAGCCAGCACATATTTGGAAAGATTGTAACTTAAATAAGTGGCTTTTGGATGTGTTAATATATAGGAAGCCAAAAAAGAAAGCGGAGGATGGCGATCAGGCGTGACATGGAAGAGAAAGTGATTAAGTGAAATAATTGCGAAACATCGACCTGGTCTAATCCAACCGAAACTGTGCTCAGGCGTCCTTACTGACCCGGAGCGGCCGATTTATACCAAAACTGTATAAACCGGACAAAGAGGGAAATTTGAGCGAAATTGCTCCAAAGGACCGAAAAATCGCGAAACAGCAGCCTGCTCTAATCCAAACCAAACTGTGCCCAGGCGTCCCTACCGACCCGGAGCGACCGATTTATACGAAAATTGTACAAATCGTGCAAAGTCGGAAATTTGAGCGAAATTACTCCAAAGGAGCTAAGAATCGCGAAACATCTTGCTGTAACCCAACCCAAACTGCCCGTACCGACCGACTTACACTAAAATTGTACAAATCGGACACAGACGCAAATTTGAGCGAAATTGCTCTAAAGGAGCGAACAAACGCGAAACATCGACCTGCTCTTACCCAACCCAAACTGTGCCCAGCTGTCCCAACAGACCCCTAGCGACGGATTTACGCCCAAATTATACAAATCGGACAAGGTAAGAAATTTGAGCGAAATTGTTGCAAAGTACCGAAAAATCGCGAAGCATCGACCTGCTCTAATCCAACCCAAACTGTGCCCTGGCGTACCTACGCATCCCTAGCGACCGATTTATATCAAGGTTGTACAAATCGGACAAGGAGGAAATTTGAGTGAAAATGCTCCAAAGGAGCGAAGAATCACGAAGCATCGACCTGTTCTAATCCAACCCAAACTGTGCCTAGGCGTCCCTACATATCCCTAGTGACCGATTTATACCAAGGTTGCACAAATCGGACAAGGAGGAAATTTGAGTGCAAATGCTCAAAGGAGCGAAGAATCACGAAGCATCGACCTGTTCTAATCCAACCCAAACTGTGCCTAGGCGTCCCTACATATCCCTAGTGACCGATTTATACCAAGGTTGCACAAATCGGACAAGGAGGAAATTTGAGTGCAAATGCTCAAAGGAGCGAAGAATCACGAAGCATCGACCTGCTCTAATCCAACCCAAACTGTGCCTAGGCGTCCCTACATATCCCTAGTGACCGATTTATACCAAGGTTGCACAAATCGGACAAGGAGGAAATTTGAGTGCAAATGCTCAAAGGAGCGAAGAATCACGAAGCATCGACCTGTTCTAATCCAACCCAAACTGTGCCTAGGCGTCCCTACATATCCCTAGTGACCGATTTATACCAAGGTTGCACAAATCGGACAAGGAGGAAATTTGAGTGCAAATGCTCAAAGGAGCGAAGAATCACGAAGCATCGACCTGCTCTAATCCAACCCAAACTGTGCCTAGGCGTCCCTACTGACCTGGAGCGGCCGATTTATACCAAGGTTGTACAAATCGGACAAGGAGGAAATTTGAGTGCAAATGCTCAAAGGAGCGAAGAATCACGAAGCATCGACCTGCTCTAATCCAACACAAACTGTGCCTAGGCGTCCCTACATATCCCTAGCGACCGATTTATACCAAGGTTGTACAAATCGGACAAGGAGGAAATTTGAGTGAAATTGCGCCAAATGACCGAAGAATCGCGAAATATCAAACTGCTCTAAACCAACGAAAACTGTGACCAGCGTTCTTACGGACACCGAGTAACTAATTTATACCAAAATTATAGAAATCGGACAAGGTTGGAAATTTGAGAGAAATTGCATCAAAGGTCTGAAGAATCGTAAAATATCCACCTGCTCTAATCGAGCCCAAATTGTGCCCGGCGTCCCTAATGATTCCTAGCGACCGATTTATACCAAAATTGTACCAGTCGGACGAAGTCGCAAATTTGTGCGAAATTGCGCTAAAGGAGCGAAGAGTCGCAAACTATCGACCTGCTCTAAAGCAACCTAAACTGTGCCCAGGCGTCCCTACCGATTCCTAGCGACCGATTTATACCCCAATTGTACTATCTTTCACAAAAGTAAATACCCATCTTCGGTGAGACGTGCGCGAAGGGTCACCTAATTCTCAGGCGTGCTTTCATATGTGGTATGGGAATTAAATTAGTCATATGCTTCCCTTGCTGCTCGGAGAACATGGCAGCCATGTCACCTTGCAACTCACCTCACCTCGTGGCTTTGAAAAGCAACATTTAAGCAATCCTACAAACATTGCAGATTCAACTTCAGTGCGCCTGCAGAACATATGTTCTTGTGCTGTTTCTGTTAAGTTGTGGACTAGAACTAAAATAATTCAGTTTTGGTGCTAGACTTATAGAACGTGAGTTTAATCAGTCAGGCCAAAGCCGTGTGTTCACTATGGCTGTGCTGACTAAGGCGAGTTCTTTTTTTTTTTTTTTTTTTTTTTTTTTTTTTTTTTTTTTTTTTTAAATGAACAGTGTAGGCTGACATGGATTCGAATCCCATCTAACATATTCCTTTTTATTTCCCTTTTCCTTTTTTCTTTCTTAACGGGAACATTATTATTTATATAACCCGTGCGAAATATAAAATTATACACCGTGCGAAATATAAAATTATACAAACTAATGGAATCTATTTCTAATAAAGCTCCTCCTTTAGGTACCGTTGTAACCTTTCCCGCCGTCTTATGAATGCTGTAGTATGATGGAAATTTTACAACTGAATGCTTCCTAAGATATTAATTGCTGAAAATGAAGTGGGGACACGCCTACCTCAATTGTCAAACATTCCCCTTGAATTGTAGAATGAAGTATCTTCCAGGCTGTTATGCCGTGGTCTGCTGGAGATCTGTCTTCCAGACGTTTCGTTTACAACTATGGTAAACATCCTCAGTGGCGTTGTCGAAGTCTCCTCGTAGAAGGTACAAGTTACAAGTTACAAGTTATTTATTGTAAAAGTATTGGCCTGGTGCCGGTACATTGGGCCCGGCTTACAGGCTATATTTACATTGATTTACAGTTGACTTTGTTCATATTTACAGTTTTCGCTATATACAAAAACCCATACGGTGACCATCTGTAGGTCACGAAGAATAGGTTTCTTTTGTCTTTTGTCTGTTTCGTCTTTGGGTTATACATACATATGTACATATTTACAAATTATATACAGACACATACACGCACGCATTCACCCACACACACACTCGTACACACATACACACACATCTTCACTGGGCACACCAGAAATATGCGTCCCAGCGCACTACACTATTTACACTATGTACACTGTCCCGCGGTGGCAGCTCCTGAATATTTTCCGAGGCGAGGGCCTCTGCCGGAACATGTATGTGGCTTAGGGACGAGGTTGCGTGGACGCACATTAGTCGGCGAGCCGAGCCGCTTCTAGAACATTTTTATCCTAGTATGCTTGCGGTGCTTCGGCTCGCCTTTGCCGATCTTAGCGATCACGTCATTTTCGTGGTTCCTAATGCGCGTCCATGCCGCCATTGCTCTTTTGTCTATTGCCTCCGGGATGAACGGGATATGAGTTTCGAGGTGAAGAGTTTGGGTGGTGGTGAGGAGTGGAGCAGAGAGGATTTTTCTGAGGGAGAGGTTTTGGAGGGTTTGGAGTTGTTTGAGGGCAGTTTTGGAGGCATTAGCCCAGGCCACACATGCATACAGGACCACCGAGAGAATAAATGACCTATATAGTATAAGTTTTGACTTTAGTCGCAACTGTTTATTACGGAAGATGGGGGCGCACAACTTTAGCCGCTGTCTGCCTTTATTGGCGCTATTTTTTATGTGGGTGGACCAACACATTGTGCGGTCCAAGGTGACACCTAAGTATTTAACTTGCTGACGGCAGTGCAATATTTGACCACCGACCGTTAGGTCCGTTGCCAAAGTGTGACGCCGCTTAGAAAAATGAATCAGCTGGCATTTGTCGGGATTAATTTTGATTTTCCAGTCATGTTGCCATGAGAGGAAGTTGTTCACATAACGTTGCATTTCTGCAAGGCCGAAACGTGGATTTCTATGGTGGTTGTATATTGCAATGTCGTCAGCATACATGGCGACCTTGCATCTGGCGTCCACTGGGAAATCATTGGTGAACAATATATACAGAAAAGGGGACATTATTGCCCCTTGTGGGACGCCAGCCCGCATCACTCGCTCCCGTGAGGAGCGGCCCACTTGGACGTAAAACTGCCGATTTTCTAGAAAATTGTGCAGCAAGTATAGATAATTTTGAAGAGCCGGGAAATTGTGGTGCAGTTTATAAATAAGGCCATTGTGCCAGCACCGGTCAAATGCAGCTTCTACGTCCAGAAATAGCGCCAACGTTGAAGCCCCATTGTTAAATTGCTCTGTTACGTCATCAGTTAGTCTGAGGAGCTGTAGTTCAGTGGAATGTCCTTTTCTAAAGCCAAACTGTGAATTTGAGAGTTCATGTGTTGCCGAGACTTGTTTTTGAAGTCGAGAAAGGATACATTTTTCGAGCAGTTTACCAATAGTAGACAAAAGACTAATGGGACGGTAGTTTTGCGGTTGTCTGGTGCTTTTCCCTTGCTTTGGGAGCATGATAACCTTAGCTCGTTTCCAAGTAGAGGGGAAATAGCCTTGCTGCAAACAGGCGTTAAATATCTTTGTTAGTTGCACCAGAGCTTTTCTCGGGAGATGCTTAAGTTCCTCATTAGTCACTTTGTCTGGACCGGCAGCTTTCCCATTAGGCAATTTCCTAATGAGCTTGTAAATTTCCTGCGGTGTTATGGTGGGTAGTTGTTGCTCTTGCTTCTGCGCCACCCAGGTTTGTACCCATGTCTGGACCTCCCGTTCTATTTCACAGTTGGTCACTGGGTTTTCGGTGAATCTGTCTTGGAGACAGTCAGCGAAGACCTCGGCTTTCTCCTCTGCGGAGAAGTGCAAGCCGCTTTGAGTGTGCAGCGCCTCAGTTGCGGAGTTGACGCTCGTGGAAACTTTGAAAGCCTTGAGTAATTTCCACAAAGAAGAGTCCGAATGTGTGGTACTCAGCATTTTGTTTTCCCATTGTTCAGTTTTATTGATTTTAATTTGTTGCCGAATGATGTTGCGTAGCCATTTTGCTAGCGCTTTATATTCAGGCTGACGGGTGTATCGCCACAGTTTTGTCAAGCGTCGTCTCCGCGCAATGAGTTGCTCTACCTCGGGGTACGTGCAAAAACCGGGTGGTCTTGTGGTGTATGTGGTAGCATTTCTCTTGGCTGTGTGTAGCGAGGCAGTAAAGTTTTCAATGGCGACATCTATGTCTGCCTCGCTATAGTATGACAGTCTGGGTTGCGCCATCCCGTGCATTTCAATGGTGAACTTATTCCAGTCGGTCTCAGCTCTACTTTGAGGGCCAGAGGCACTGGCTGAAATGCCACCCTGTATGTCGAAATGCACAGGAAGATGGTCGGAGTCCAGGCTGTGATAAACAGTAAAGTTATTTAACAGTGTCGCATTTTTTGTTAGTACGATGTCCAAAATCTCAGCGTCAAAGTGCCCTGATCGATGCCAAAAAGTGGGTTCTGGGGGAAGATGTACCTCAATGTCATCAATATCAGTTATAAATTCAACCAGGAGATTTCCCGCCGCGTTTGCCCGGCGTGAAAACCACCAGGGGTGCCGGGCATTGAAATCTCCTGCAATTATAACGTGCTCCTCTAAAGCGAGGATCTGCTCGAGGTCTTGTGTAAAGTCTGGGGAGTTAGGGGGCCGATAAAGTGCTACCAGCATAACCGTTTTACTATTTACACGTGTTTTAAGTGCTGTGCACTCTAACGCTGCCATTACAGGCAACGTAACAGAAGCATGAGCAATAGTATTTCTAAGCAAAATAGCAGTCCCTCCCCCTTGTCTGCCAATTCTGTCGTTCCGAAAGATTTGATACCCCTGGAGCTTAAAAGTGTGCTCGTGCTTTAATTTTGTTTCGCAGATGAATGCGACGTCAATTTTGTTACGCCGTAGGTAGTTTTCAAGTTCGTGTTGCTTCCTGTGGATGCCATCTGCATTCCACAGTAGTGCGCGAGTTAAAGTTGTGCCTCCCCTTACATGGGCCATTTATTCTAAAAGGGCTGAGAGGAGACATATGATGGTCTCTATTTTCTCCCAAGTGCTGCTGCAGCTTTTGAATTTGGCCAGGAAAGGCTGCGCCTTCATCAATAATGATGGTAAATTTAGGTCTCTGAACATGTTTAATATATCTTTTATCCCACTCAGGTCACCCGTGGGCGCCTGTTGGGGTAGTGGAGGGGGACCATTCTGTGGTGGCACTGGTGCGTTTTGCCCTCCGGTAGTTCCCGCATAGGAGATACCTGTTTGAACCAGGGCCAGGTGTATGATGGGTTTTGGCCCTGGCTGAGCACTGGGAGAGCTCCTGGCTATGGATGCCAGTTGACGGCGGTGACGTTCGTTGCGAAACGTCTCGCACCCCCTGTAGCTGGCAGGATGCGTTTCCCCACAATTAGCACAGTGGGGTACAACGCCCTGCTTGGCCTTTTTCGGGCAATCAGCCAAGCGGTGGAGGTCACCGCAAAGGACACACCGGGAGGTCATATTGCAGTTCCTAAAAGTGTGCCCCAACTGCTGGCAGTTGTAACATTGCGTTATGTTTTGGTTTGTTTTCAGGACCTCCACGGTGACCATCATATGGCACACCTCTCGTTCCTGTAGAAGTTTTTGGTTTTCGGTGGTCCTGTCAAGACTTATCTGAAAATTTGGCAGAGGCCTGCCACGTGAAATCATCTGTCGTACCTGGACGCCGGTGTAGCCTTTTAGGACCAGGTCCTCTTTCACGTAATCTTCCTCTAAGTCAGCTGGAAGACGTTTGATTACGTAGCGAAGAGGTTGGTCCCCACGTGGAGTAAAACTGTAGTTTTCTACTCCGGCGTCCTTCAGGAGCTGCATTGTCGGGTTCGCGTCCTGCTTCCGTTGAAGGAAGAGCTTAAGGCAGTCCCTCGTCGTCTGCAATTTATATGTGCCGGCAGGAAGGGAGCCACGCAGGATGCGGAGGACCTTTACCCGTGTGTTGGACGTCAGGGATTATTATTCTTGGTGGTTTCTGGTTGTCTGATGCTTTTGCTGCGTTGTTGGATGTGCTTGGGGCGGGAGTGGGGGTGGGAATGGTGGGCTGGGTGGTGTGTTTCTTCTGTGTCTGTGTTTGAATGGGGGCTTTGGTAGGGGGTAGCTTGGGGAAGGGGTCTCTAGAGGTGGAGGCTATTGCGGGTTGTGGTGGTGGATCCTCTGACGTCTCGTCGTCGGATTCTGCATCAAATTGTACCCTCAGCGGTGCGTAGGTGTTTCTCGTGGTGAGGGGATATGGCGGCGTTTTTTGTTTTGTGACGCGCTTGGGGCGCTGCTGGTCGGGACGTTCACTGTCTGAATCGCTTTCCCGGCCACTTCCTCTATTCCTCTTATTTCTTGCAGGCACTTGTTGCCACCCCTCGCTGAGGATGACTAATCGCCGCTTCTTGAGGGCATGCTCTTTGTAGCAGAACCCGAGGTCCTGTGCGAATTTTGCAAATTGTTGGGATTCCCCATCCATATTTGCCAGCACATTCTGGTAGTAGATGATCTCTCCCTTTAGTTCATCTACTTCTTTCTGAAGTTTCTCTATTTCCATTGCCTTACGCTCTTCCTCTGTCATCTGCGTCTTCTTGATTGGTTGGTCCGTGGTTCGTTGGCCGTTGGGAGCTGTAGTCAATGGGGCTGTAGTGGGCGGGGCGAGTGCGGTGGCAGTCACGGCTGCTGCGCTGGATGCCATCACTTCCCTGACTCCGCTCTCGGCGGCCGGCGGATCAGGGGCATTCTCCATCCCCTTCTTGTTCCCGCTCCCAGTCGCAAGTGCTTCTGGGAGCCTCCACTTAGCGTGGGTACACTATATTTCGCGCGCTTTTTACACTGTCACTTACGCACTATATTTACACTATAATTATACGTAGAATTATTTACACAGGGGACGGAGTACTATTGATACTCATTCACATATTAGTTATTGCACTTCACTCAAAATATACGTCCAGGTGTACACGGACACACTAAACAAAACACTATATAACAACGCTTATATAACTACACTCTCTAGAAGGTATCAGTCTGTGGCGCTCCATTTATACCATGCGTAACGTGCGTTGATTGGCCCGGGGTGCGCAGAGACGTGGTGGCTGGTGGAGGGGGTTCTATCTCTCTTATGCTGCTGGTCTCTTCTGATTGGCTTACCTTGCTTTCCTGCTTCTTATGATGTTCTTTATTTTCTATGACCGGATGCCAGTTGCTGTTTAATCTTAAGGCCTCTTCCTTCTTATTAAAGTTGTTAGGGTGCTTGTAAATTTCAATAGTCTCTCGCTGTAGTCGGGCATGATAATGTATGGTAGATGCAAGGATGCGCGTATCCTGGAACTTAATACTGTGTTCACCGACTGCATTAATGGCATGTTCAGCGACCGCAGACTTATCAGTTTGGCCCAGGCGGCAGCTTCTTTTGTGTTCCGTGAGTCTGGTCTTAACACTGCGCTGAGTAGTTCCAATGTAAACTGAGCCACAACCACAAGGAATACTGTATACTCCAGCCGATGACAAAGCTTCTCGGGGATCCTTGGGTGATCGTAGTAAACTGCTTAACTGTCTGGTGGGTTTAAAGATCGTCTTGACGTTATGCCGCTGTAATATGCGATCAATTCGGTCGGTGACATTTTTCAAGTATGGTAGGAACACAATGCCCTTACTTTTGGGCTGATCTGGATTCCGGATGACAGGTTGAGTCTTAGTAGGCCGGCAAGCTCTTCTTACTTCTTGGATTGAATAACCATTGGAAAGTAATGCTTGTTCTAAGTGGCCAAGTTCTTGTTTTAAGAAGTGCGGCTCACAGATGCGGGAAGGAGGGGAAACCCACCAAGGTGCACCTGCCACTATTCCTAGTGGCCATAGAAAAACAAGGGGAGGGAACCCCTAAGATTGACAAGGTGACTCGTCTGTATCATACGCAGGTCACGGTTGAGCCTTACCACGGCAGGGAGGGGCCGGTCCAGTGCTACAAGTGCCTGGGTTTCCACCACTCCAGTTTTGCCTGTGAGAGGGCTCTCAAGTGTCTCCGTTGTGCGGGCGAGTACTTGGTAAAGGATTGCCCGACACCAATAGAAGATAAAAGGTGCGCCAACTGCGATGGATGTCACATAGGGATCTATCGCGGGTGCCCTAAGAGACTTGCAATAATGCAAGGCAGACAGGGCAAGGCTGACACTGAAGTCAGATCGGGGGTCTCTTTCGCCACGGCCCTGGCGGGATACGAAAGTGCTCTCGCGCAGGCCGAGGCCGCGGAAGTAGCCCCTAAAAACCAGGTTGCCAAGACAATGACAACGCCAGTCCCGGATAGTGTCCCACCCCAGGTTGCGAGTAAGAAGACTGCTCCAACACCCAGCGCCGCTCCTAAGGAGAAACGCCCCCCCAAGAAGGGGAAGAAAAAAGCCTCCATGGTAAAAACCATAGAACAAACAGCTGTGGCGAAAGATCACAACAAAACTGTTGAGAAACTTTCCCCACCACCAGCATCCACAGCTCCAGCTGCGCCAGCCAATCAGCGAGCAGCAGAGCTCGCCAATGCTGGCCCGTCCCACCGGACTGTCCCAGCCAATCCCGAGGCGGCAGTGCCTCAACGAAACATCCATCGAAACCCGGATCCCGTTCATCCCGGAGGCGATAGACAAAAGAGTAATGGCGGCATGGACGCGCATTAGAAATCACAAAAATGACGTAATCGCCAACATTGGCAAAGGCGAGCCGAAGCACCGCAAACATACTAGAATAAAAATATTCTAGAAGCGGCACGGCTCGCCGACTAATGCACGTCCACGCAACCTCGTCCCTAGGCCACATACATGTTCCGGCAGAGGCCCTCGCCTCGGAAAACATTCAGGAGCTGCCACCGCGGGACAGTGTACATAGTGTCAAAAGTGTAAATAGTGCCGAGCGCGAGCTGGGACCCATATTTCTGGTGTGCCCAGTGAAGATGAATGTATGTGTGTGAGTGGGTGAATGCGTGCGTGTATGTGTCTGTAAATAATGTAAATATGTATATATAAAACAAGGACAGAACTCAAAAGAGACAAAATTAAAACTGTTCTCGGTGACGTAATGATGGTCACCGTATGGGTTTTTGTACATACCACAAAAAAGATGTAAATATGAACAAAGCCAACTGTATATATATGTAAATTATAGCCTATAAGCCGGGCCCAATGTACCGGCACCAGGCAAATACTTTGTAATAAAAATAACTTGTAACTTGTAGGGGACACATTCGCTTCCGAGGACATGGCTGAATTCATTGAGTTGGCAACCTGGTTCGCCGACTTAGTTCAGCCCTCCCTCCCAATCTTACGACGCTGCAGGGAAACCATCAACAACCCCGGGATTTCCGCTGTGAAGAAGCACCTTGCGGTGCTTCAAACGGCTAAGGAACTCTATTCTAACTCCACGAGCTCTTAATGGCGCATAGAACTGTGCGTTCATTTAGAGCTGCGTTCTGGAACGCAAATGGAGTTACAGACCAGAGACCTGGTCTGTTAGAGTTCGTAGACAGTCACGGGATTGATATCCTGATGGACTGTGAAACACACTTGCACGCTGGTGTAGTTTACCCTGCCAAGTTACGCCGCTCATCGGTCTGATCGGGTCGGCCGACAGGGCGGTGGTACTGCTATTTTCATAATGAACCATCTCACACACACTCCTGTTACCATTCCTCCGCTACAACACCTGGAAGCAACCGCCATAAGGCTATCCTTGGGCGGGAACGACTTAGTGCTTGTGGCGGTGTATGACCCGCCGGATGGGCGCTTCTATGAAGCGGACATCACGGCACTCCTGAACCTACACCACAGGGTTTGCATTGCAGGCGACTTCAACGCAAAACACCCAAGCTGGCACAGCCGCACCCAGAACGTAAAGGGCCGGGGACTGTACCGTCTCATTAGCGGGATCCCCGCCCTTCACGCACACGGGCCGAGAGGTCCAACTTACTACCCGGCACGCGGCGCCGCGGATATCATCGACTTCATGATGACCAAAAACATACCATTTCACTTGGACCTCTCTGTGATTGACGCTCTGGACTCAGATCACAACCCTGTTGTGGTCGACGCAGACGTTAATCTCACTGCGCTGGGAGTTCCGGACTGGGTGGAAGAAGTCGACTGGGATGCAGCCGTCCTAGCCCTTCAAAACTCTGTGGAAGCACGTCCTCGAATAGACTCGATAGAGGCTCTCGAGGAGGCAGCCACGGGGTTTTCTACCCCCGTCCTGCACCAAACCCGACATCTATCCCTGTCCCACTGAAACGCCTCATTCACGCTAAGAATGCTGTCAGAAGGCTATGGCAGAGATTCCGTCATCCTAGGATAGGAGTAATACACGAGAGGTTCAAATCCCTGTTGAGACGACTCCTAAGAAAACATAGGCAAGCATCTTGGGAAAACATGCTGCGTCACGTAAACCTCCAGTAGAGGAAACCGTGGCGCAACGTCCGAGGCTTGCGGAAAGATAAATCTGTACACCAGCATCCTGTGCACAGCCCTCGGGGAAGACTTGTCTTTGGACCGAAGGAAAAAGCAGAGGCACTAGCAGACTATCTGGAAACTCAATTCCAGCCTAGGGTAGATCCACAGAACGATGACGACACTGACCTCGTGGAACAGGCGGTAGAAGACTTCCTAGAAGTCGGACCCGCGGGCCACGAGGAGTTCCACATCCCGATAGTTACCCCTCGCGAGGTAACTAACACCATCAAATCCTTAAAAGCCCGCAAATTCCCTGGACAGGACCGTGTAACAGCGGAAATGCTCCAGCACCTTCCCCATAGAGCCGTGATGCACTTGACCCGCATTTACAACGCATGCCTCAGCATGCGCCATTTTCCAGTTGACTGGAAACAGGCGCGTGTGGTGTGCGTTCTGAAGCAGGGCAAAAATCCGGTTTTTCCATCTAGTTACCGTTCCATCAGTCTCCTACCAGTTGTCTCGAAAGTATTCGAGAAACTGTTCCTGTCCCGCCTCGGACCTCTATTGGAGGAAAAAGGTCTCCTACCGGAACGCCAGCTTGGTTTTCATTCTGGCCACTCCACGACTGAGCAACTACTGCGTGTAGCCGAGAAAGCTTCCCTGGCTTACCAGGAGAGGGCTAAAACGGTGGCAGTGTTGCTTGAAGTGGAAAAGGCATTTTCTACCACTTGGCATGAGAGGCTTGTCTACAAGCTCATACAGCACGAAATCCCCCCTCCATACATTTACTTGGTGGTTAGTTTCCTACAGGAACGTAGCTTCCGAGTGAAGGTGGAGGGATCATTCTCTGGAGAAAGGCCCATTGGCGCAGGAGTCCCCGAGGGCAGTGTACTGTCACCGGCACTCTTTGCAGCTTACATGGCCGATCTCCCCACGCACCCAAACACACACATCTGTCAGTATGCGGAAGATCTCATGATCTTCGCTACTAACAGGAACCCGCGCTACAGTTAGCACCAAGTACAAGCCCACCTCTGTGCCATCAGTAGATGGTGCGAGAACTGGCGCATGTCTATTAACCCGGAGAAAAGCTCTGCGATTCTCCTGGCTAACACGTTGGCAAACCGGCCCCCGCGGGACCTCGTGCTTCGGCGCCGTCGGATCACCTGGGTCACTACGGCAAAGTATCTCGGAGTCACGCTGGACCGGCGGCTGACGTATAGACATCACGTCAGGGGCAAAGTACTGCAAGGCCACGCTGCTATCCGGCAGCTATATCCAATATTCAGTTCCCAAACCATGCCCTTACTCCTGAAGCTCCAGCTGTATCGAGCGATTATCCCCCCTCTGGTCCTGTACGGATGTGAGATCTGGGGAGTGGTGGCAAAGTCCACCTTCATCAGACTCCAAACGTTGCAGAACTGGGCATTAAGGATGATCTATGATACTGGCTGGAGATTTCCTGCCCATATCCTACATGAACATTCCGGTATCCCGTACATTGTCGACGTGATTAAAACTCGCGCTCGAACAATGTACAACAAACTCCAGAACCACCCTAACCCTCTAGTGAATACTCTGGGACAATACGACCAGAATCAGCCGCGCCGACTACCATCCAAAAGATTGCCAGAGGACATCTTAAGTCCGGCGGTCTAATCTTGAAGATGGGAAAGGCGAAAATACAATCTGTATTCAAAACAGAGAGAATCACCTGTTTCATTTCACCTCTCAGTGAGTGACTGACGGCCAGAACCCTGGTGGGGATTAGCGCGTCACCTGACTGGCTGGAAACGGCAACAAATTGTTTCCTAGTTAACATACATCCCTGTAGAGACACGACCGAAACCATCGCGCAGGTTAAGCCGTATGACGATTAGGTACTGCGGTAAGGACACTCGAGCGGGGGAATCATCCCCGCTCGACTCGAACTGCCTCTGGAGCCTCGACGCATCAGTCGCAGTGATACCTTCTACGAGGAGACTTCGACAACGCCACTGAGGATGTTTACCGCAATTGTAAACGAAACGTCTGGAAGACAGATCTCCAGCAGACCACGGCATAACAGCCCGGAAGATACTTCGTTCTACAATTTAGACGCCGGCCGTGAAAGCCTACGTAGCTTTATTCCCTTTGAAATTAATATTTCCCTTAAAACATTCACATTCAAAAGAATCTCTATAAATTTCGTAGGCTATTACGATATTAAAATATATAAGCGTGTAATAGTGTAAATTGCCAGATCTGGATGCCAGTGAATATGACACATTAAACAGAACAGAATGCAGTTGTTGAAGCAACCTTTGCACCCATCAAGGTTGTCATGTCGTTTATATCCAAGCAGACACAACGTTGCCATGTCCCCATTTACTCAAATTGCACCAATGTGCCTTCATTTGATTTTCCGTTCCTAATAAAAAGCTGTAGAGAACTAAACGCGTTTGTTAATATTGTATTATAGAAAATAAACGTGCGGAAGACGATGATCAAACCCCCGTCAGCTAGCAGTTCTGAATTTCAGTCAACGACGAAGCGCTCTTGACTACTCGTCAGCTTGACCTTAACGCTGTATCATATGATATTAAGCTTGCTGTCCCTATCTTAGCAGCTAATTTCACTGCAAGGCGAAAAGTTCGTGTGCACCTTTAGAAATGGTTTAAAAATTTGCGTTT
Organism: Tenodera sinensis; assembly: GCA_030765045.1. Classification (NCBI taxonomy): domain Eukaryota; kingdom Metazoa; phylum Arthropoda; class Insecta; order Mantodea; family Mantidae; genus Tenodera; species Tenodera sinensis. The sequence goes on along the minus strand of CM060971.1, from coordinate 18,939,640 downwards.
CTTTTTCTAAGTATTCGCTTACATTTATTTAGAGGAATAAAGAAAGACAATATTTCTATAAGAAGCACGAGTATGGCAGTTTAGTGTGAAGTTTAAGTTCGTTTACTTTATTTTTATTAATGACAGACAAATGAGATTTAAATCACTGATATCAATAATTAATTTATATTTACTACCTACTCAGAATATAGGCCTGTCTTCAAGAACAGTAACGTCTTTAAGACGTTACCTGTCTTGGAGAACCCTTTTAAAAAGCATCACTTTTGAAATATTTATTTTATTTAATATTTCTACCGTTTAAAAGTGCTTTTAATGTAAGAGCCTCTTTTTTCTGTCAAATCAAGTGATGATCACAGCACAAAGTTTTGTGTTTTAACGTCCTGCAAACAAGGAGCACCAGTAATCGCTTTGATTTCATTTGTAACCGAAGGTGTTTAACCGTTTCATATCTTCAGTTAAGGTTTTTAAATAATCATGCTCTGTAAGATTACACTGGACAACAAATTTTTACTTGTTGCTTGCGTCATGAATGACACCTCACTTTTCTTATGGGTTACACCACGCTAAACATTGAAGGAAAATATCTCATGCCCAATGGGCATTGTATATGTATACCCAACGTGTTAACTAAATTTGTGAACAGAGAGTATAGAGAATGGAAGTTATACACTCTCTGTCCGTAAACATCGAAAACTTGATCGTTGGCAACGCTAAGAATTACTTACCTTAAGACATTAAAACTTTGCCGGTAGTGAGCAGCACTGTATTTTGTTGTCGAAATGACTTCTAACACGTGGTGTGAAATTTCAAATGCGAAAAGTGAAAATCGACATGAGCTTAACCTATCTGGTGCGCTAATTTCAAAGAAAATCGAAGAATATGGACTGGATGATAGTATATACACGTTGTCAGGTCTTAATTATTTGTGTATTAGTCAAACATGTCTGGAGGCTTTGTCACCTGATATCGGTAACCTCAAAGGTTTAACAAGTCTAGTTTTACACTCAAATAATCTCTCAGAATTACCGGCCTCTATTGGTGACTTATCAAACTTGAAAATGCTTGATGTCTCTCGAAATAAACTGAAGTCAGTTCCTGAAGAAATTACAAAACTAACACAGTTATCGACATTAAACCTGGCTTTGAATTCCTTGAGTTACTTTCCGGCACTATCAAAGAATGTAAAGTTGAGCGTGTTGGACCTCTCCTGTAATAAGTTTGAAGATTTTCCAGATATTTGTTATGCAGAATTAATTCATTTAGCCGATGTGAAACTAAATGGTAATCAGATAAAGGAAATACCACCTGCCATAAAAGAACTTGTTTCTCTGAAGTTCTTGGATCTAGGAGAGAATGCATTGTCTGCAGTGCCTGGTGAGCTGGGTGACATAAGCAAACTGAAAGGTAAACTTCAAGCTGAGTGTTTCAGTAAACTTCATTTTAGAGAACAGTTTTGCATCAGCAAATTTTACCCCATGGTGTTTATACTTTCAATACTAGTTACCCTTCTATGTTTAACTTTTAATTCTTAGATTTTGTCCTTTTCATGACATATGTTGAAAGAGGCTTGGTTTTTTATATAATTCACTAAACCAATTCAATTTGCTCTTCTTTAAAAAGAGTCCCGTAGCACTTGCCAGCCAAATTCCATATTTGAGGAAAATATTTTTCAGAATATATGTCTCAGTATACATCTGAGATAGAAATTAATTACAATGTTTAAAGATATGGGATTTTAATTAAAGTTGCCACTCATTGTTGAGAAAATAAAAAATTGCATATAAAGAGTAGTTTAGGCCTTAGGGATTTTCTTGAAAGTCTTCATGTCACATTCCTGGAAGATGCTGAACTTAAAACACCTTTTTCCTTTTTTTTTTTGTTTGGGCCCCTAAAGTGTGTATTTTCAGTGAAGCTGTAACTAATTTTGGCCCTAATTTTTGTGTGGAATGCAATACTTGTAATATTACTATGGTATAGGTAAGTAGTAGACACAGTGAAAACATCTTAAAGACATCACAAAATGCAGCAAATTCCGGGTATTACCTGGATATTACAGGGAAAGGATTTCAAAATGCCCTAGTAGATGCTTTAAGCTTAGTCTGTCTGCAAATGAGTTGGTAGCTATGCCACTAAATCAATAATTTCTATTCCAAAATACCTTAAAACAACACTTTTAACAGAAATTGCATGCACTCTGAAGCAGAGAGTCAAAAATAAAGGCATTTCCCCATTTATTGCTTAGGAGTTAATTACAAAAGTCACTAACGCAGTATTCATAAAACTACACATGATTATGGCCAACATAAATAATTATTTTGAAATTAGTTAACAATTAATGATTGATTTAATAAATTCATCTTGAAAATCAGCGCCATGAAACTTGAGAGGTAGAACTGTGACTGAAAAATTCAATGCCATAACTGGGTTTGAACCATAGACCCTCTGCTTATCAGACAAGTGCTCTAACCATTAAGCTACTGTGACAACCTGCCAGAATGACATTGAATTCTCCAACCAATTTGTATTTCTCCCAGTAAACCACTAAAACGACATCAGAGACAATTACCCCATTGGTGTAAATAAACAATAACTACCATAAAACTTGTTTTTTTTTTTAAGTTTCAATGATAAAAAATAAACCAAATAATTATTTATAACAAATGACATATTTCAGTATTACATAATCGTATCTTAGGCCGGCCTTGCCATAGCCGAGTGATTAGACCATGGGCTTCTCACCAAAGCAGCCCGGGTTCGATCCCAGGCAACTGCATATGGAATTTGTGGTAAACTAAGTGGTGCTTGGGTGGTTTTCCTCTGGGTTCTCTGGTTTCCCCTGCCATCTCATTCCACTGGTGTTCCATCTTCATTCCATGTATCACCAGTGTCACCGCCTGCGGTGCCATATGTAGTAAAAGTGGGCATTAAACACTACAAAAAAAGGTATCTTAGGCTAGCAACTTCCACAACAAGCCATAGAAATAAATATGAAGTTTGTAGTTACTCAAGAATGTCACTTACCCAACCCTCATTTATCTCGTTTTCAGTTTATTCAGCTTTTATTAATCCAGATCTCCATTCTATCAGTATAGATAATTGCTTATTTTTTTTCACCATGACAAAATTATGTATCCTTTGCTATAAATGTATATGATTGTAACGTTGGGATTACAGGTACCTTAAAGATTGCCTTTGGTCAAGTGTGTGAGAATGTTTCATTCATTTTCATGGCATTGCTGATAGCGATTGTAAACTTCTCATCTGGACAGTTTTCAGTTCTTTGTTCTGCTTTTGCAATGATTAAAATTTCATTTTTGTATATCCAAATTTCGTATTCCTTTAATACCTATTTGTTTCCTGATCTGAATATTCATTAATCCACATTACCTCAAGTCTGAGCTAGTCCAAATAAACAATGTTCTTGTAAACCTCTTGTATGATATTTCATTCTGTTGTTGTTGTTGTTGTTGTTGTTTTCTAGTGCCTTGCATCTGGCAATGAAGCCATTAGCATTCGTTGATATTTCATTCTTCCATTCTGTAATCTGGAATATTTTCAACAGTTACTTTGGAGAAATACATTTTAGAAAGTGTTATAAATAATTTTGTAGCTTTGCATTAAAACTGTGACATGTAAACAGTAAAATTGGAAAACATTCAGACAAAACATCTGATGTGTTGCACTCACATGAATTTCTCTACTCTTGTACTAACCATTCTTACAAACTCTTATTCCTATATCATCTTTGTGTTAGTTGAGATAAACATTTGTACAAATTATCTTATTGCTTATTTTCTTGTAGATGTAAGGGGATTATTAGAATACAGTAGGCTTTGAGCGATAGTCAAGTCTTTTAAAGCTTTGAGATCCCATTCTCTTTGCACTCTTAACATATAAAAAATGAACAACGATGTTCCATTTCACCAAAGTTTCAAGTTTTCCGAAACTGACACAAATAACAAGGAATATCTCCGAAATGGTTCACTCTACAAAAGTATTTATTCAGACATAAATTGTGTGTTTTAGTGAGATGTACATTATTTTGTACAGGAAGATTTTCTCTGTTTACAAGTTATTCAAAAGTCATCAAGAGTAAACAGGACTCATAGGCTATAGCAGGAAATTCAAAGTATACATTTCATTTGTCATAAAAATACCTTAGACATATGGCATTTTAATAAAAATCATTAGAGCCATTTTCAAGAAAATCAAAATTTTCGAAAAATTTTCCATGTTAAGGGTAGTTTAGGGTGGGGCTATTTTCTTCAAAATTTTCGCGTCGCATCCTTGAAAGACATTAAACCTAAAGATCAACTTTGGTTTGTAGCCAACTTTTTGTTTTGGAGTTATGCTGCCCACAGATTGACAGACACACATACAAATGCTTTTATTGAATTCAGGGGGGCCTCAAAACATATTTCCAGTGAAATCTCGACATTGAATTTTTGGGTGGAGTACAATACTTCCTCTACTTAACAGTAGAGAAAGTAAAAATGTGAGCACAATTGAACTTTCAGATGTATAGCCAACATGCAACAACACTTCAATTTGTGACTCTCTAAGTAGTCTCCATGGGAGTGGATACACTTGTCTCAGTGCTTTTGTCACTGCTGGAAGCACCTCTGGAAGTCATCTTCTTTAAACATGCTTAGAGCCTTCTGCAATTTGCAATGGATAATAACAATGTCCTCAAAACAGTGTCCTCAGAGCTGCATCTTAAGTTGTGGGAAACGAAAAAAGTCCCTGGAGAAAAGGTGGGATGGGGAACAGTATTCATCCTACTTTTATCCAAAAATTTGCAGATAGAGAGGGTTTTGTCTGCGGACATATTGTCCTGATACAGAAAAACCAGTCACCACTCCTCCGTTTTAGCAACCATTTGTGGCACACTCTCATTTAATATTTGCAATACTTGTTTGTAGAACACTGGATGCACTGTTTGACCCTGTTGTACAAATCCCTTATGCACCATTCCTTTAATGTCAAAAAACAATCATTATTGGATTCACATTGGATCAAACTTATCTGGCCTTTTTTGTGCATGGAGATGAGCTCTTCCATTGCAAAGATTCTTGCTTCATTTCTGGATCCGACGCATAAATCCATGTTTCATCATGGTAATGACTTTCTCGACAAACTGTGGGTCATTCTATTCTTTAAAATCTGTACAGGCAATCATATGGCTTTCCTTTGGGGAATGAACATGAATATAGTGGCAATTCTTGTCATGTCCAACTTGTCTTTTAAAGTGCTTTGAACACTTCCAAAGGAGGGATCTAGTAAGTCAGAAAGTTCATGTTGTAATGTGCCTATCATTTAATACTATTTCCCTTAGTGATTGATATTTTTGTTTCAGTTTTGCTGGAATAGGGTTGCCCTGAATGATCTGCATTTTTAACAATGTCACGCCACTTTTAAATGACAAAAGCCACTAAAATGCTTGGGTTTTGTCCATTAATCTTCCCCATAAGCTGTTCTTAATTTTCATAGGCCTCTGTTGCAGTTTTACAGACTTAAAGCAAAATTTTATGTTTGTTCTTTGTTCTTCATAATCTGGCATTTTCGCTACACAGAAAAATTGCAGCAGGTGCAAAACATGTGTTCACTTCAGAGCTTCTATCTCTGTACTGCAAGCTCACAGAAAGTCGCATGACCTCTCATTTTTATCAGGAAGGACACTGCATTTATAGTGTGGGTAACAGTTAGAAATAGCTCAATTGCAATATCATTGTGAAGCCATACCGGAAACTTTTTGATCACACCTCGTAATCAAAGTGAAGGGACGTGCTTTTCTTCATCACACCAAAAGCAACCAGGGTATTGGAACATGTCTCTAGAAGCCTGGTTAAAATAAAGGACTGTTCTCAAAAGATAGCTTAAAATCCCCCCCCCCCTGCAATGTCCAGAGTTTGAGTGCACTCACTCTACTAACCTTCACAATATGTGCAAAGGAGTGAGGTTCCGCCAAAATCTCAAGCTGGACTGTGGAGTATTCCAACCGCTCCATTATCATCGAACGTGATAATCTTTCCAGTGTTTTGCAGTAACTATCTCTCCAGCTGCTCTGTAGCCGAGTGGTTAGACCATTCACTTCTCACCAAAGTGGCTCGGGTTCGATCCCATGTAACTGCATGTGGGATTTGTCATGGACAAAGCGGTGCTGGTGCGGGTTTCCTCCAGGTTCTCCAGTTTCCCCTGCCATCTCATTCCACCGGTGCCCTATCTTCATTCCATGTGTCATCAGTGTCACCGCCTGTGGTGCCATATGCAGTAAAAGCAGGCGTTAAACACTACAAAAACAAACAAATAAAAAAAGCAACTACGTATTTACATAGAAAAAGTGGGTTACCAGACCAACACTGCAAAAGTTACAAAGTGCTTCATAACTGAGTTATAGAGTCATCTGACTATCCTTGGTCGGAGGTCCCTCCTCAGCCTAATAGTTCTCCTACAGACGTTTTGGGCCTTCTTTACTTCATAGTCCACATACTTCTTCCAGTTCAATCCAACATCCAGGATAATCCCAGGTACTTAGACCATATAGCTTTAATTTCTTTCCAAACAGAAGGGTCTCACCAGGCAGCCTCCTCCTGCTTGTTGGAATTAGCAGACTAGTCAGTTTGAGAGGTAGAACTGGAACTTAAAAATTCAGTGCCACAACTGAACCACAGACCTTCCGCTTACCGGACGGCTGCTCTACCACTGAGCTGTTGTGACAAGTATTGTAAGTTTGTTGGCATAAATAAATAATAATTCCCATCTGAAGGTTATTTAATCCTGGGATATAAAGTACTTACAATAGTAAGTCACCATTGGGGTAATTTGTCTCTGATGTGAGACTGCCTTTGTGGTTTACCAGGAGAAATACAAACTGGTTTGAGAATTTAATGCCATTCTGACAGTTTGTCACAATAGCTCAGTGGTAGAGCAGCTGCCCAGTAAGCGGAAGGTCTGTGGTTCAAATCCCAGTTGTGGCATTGAATTTTTAAGTTCCAGTTCTACCTCTCAAACTTTGCCCACACACGGCTTGTGTTTAAAAACACCAACAGTAAGTTTGTTGGCATAAATAAATAATAAGACTAGTCAGTGTCTTTACACCATTCCTCTAGTATGTGAAGAAGCACTATATGAACTCTGGAACAGTAGTCAGGAATTTTCTATTTAGTGCAAGGCTTGTGCCATTGGCATAGTCTTGAGCATGAATTCTCACTTGTTGAGACCGTTCGGTGGGTCATCCACCACCAGACACTGAGGAGGTTTATTGTTACAGAAATTTCAGTCCCAACAATGGTATAGTTTATAATTTTGCCACTTAGAGTGTGTTTATGTTATGTGATTGATCCATGTTTTGAAACTATATATTAACATTTAATAGCGCAAAACTAAAATATCCAATGTGTTGTACTCACATGATTTTCTCTACTCTTGTACAAATATTCTTACAAACACTTATTCCTTTGTCTTCATGTTAATTGAGATAAACATTTGTAGAAATTATCTTGCTAATTTTCTTGTACATACAAGGGGAAAATGGGAATACAATAGTATGTAAGTCTTTAAGCTATAGCCAAATCTTTTAAAGCTGGTCACTATGTGATGGTGTTAAAATTCTGTTCTCTTTGCATGGCCATTTGAGAATGGTATAAGTACTGTAAAACTCAGACAGATGACAAGGAATATCTCCATGATGATTCACAGCACAAAAAAATGAATCAGACATAAATTGTGTGCTTTAGCAAACTACATTTTTTGTGCAACAAGATTTAGTCTGCCTCTTACAGTTTATCAGATATGCAAAAGCCACTCAGATTGCAGAGGGCTTCCAAAGACTTCTTAGAAAATTCAAGATACACATTTCACTTGTCATAAAAATATCTTAAATACATGCTATTTTGATCAAAATTGTTTGACCATTTTTGGAGAAAACCAAATTTTTCTAAAAACATTTTCCTTGTAAAGGGTAGTCTGGGGTGAAGGGATTTTCTTGAAAATCTTTGTGTTGCACCCTTGGAAGGTACTGAACTTAAATACCAACTTTGGTACTTGATGACTTTTGATTTTTGAGTTATGCCATTTTCACAATCTCTAAAAGTGAGTTTGAGATTTAGAAAGTCCCAAAACATGTATTGCTGGTGAAATCTTGATATCAAATTTTTAGGTGAAATCCAGTACTTCCCCTACTTATTATACGTAGTAGAGAAAGTAAATGTATATGTAGTAGGCTTTTATTGAAATTTCATGAAGATGCCTAGGCAAGTCATAAAAAGCTAGCCTATGCATGTTCAGCCAGAGAGTTTGTTAGACATATTGTGTGACTCCATGCTACACACCACGTTTTTCATGGTGTTCACCAGATCTTCACAAAATGTCAGGTTTTAGTAAAGCCTACCACATATACTCATATACCATCTTGTACCTCCAATACCAGTAAATAGCAAAAGGAATTATTACAGTACTCTAAGGATCAGGAATGGAAAATACAAGCTAATGTGAAACAACAATTATATTAGACTATGATTTTGTCACTCTTCAGATCAAATGCAAAGCAATTGTTATGTTAGGAAAAGTAAATTAACAAAACCTATGAAATTAATTTACAAATTGGTAGTACAATACTGATTAGTAATGTCTTTGATTCTTTCCAGAGCTCAATTTAAAGGGCAATAAGCTAAATGACAAGAGGCTGCTCAAGTTGGTGGATCAGTGTCGTTCGAAACAGGTCTTGGATTATATCAGGCAGCACTGTGCAAGAAGCAGCACAACTGCAGAGCCTGGTGGTAAGGGTAAGAAAGGCAAAAAAGGAAAGAAAGGTGATCATGCAGAACCTAACCAGCCAAAGGAAAATGTAAGATATTAGGAAATATTGCTAGCATAAGAACACTAACTAAAAACTTCATACATTAATGTACAATAAGTATAAAAAATTATGAGTTGACTCTTGACATACAAGCACAGCTCACAACATGCGACAGGCAGGAAATCGAGGTTGTTGCATGGTGTATCAATCAACGGAGGATCAGTCCTCTACATGTAGAAAGTGTTCGCTGCTTGTAGGAATCAAGTTATGAGTGGCCTAGAAGTAACGTCCTTGCCTGCAGATTCACTGGTAGTGAGTTTGGAACTTACCATAATGTCCTTTTTCTTCACATCTTAATAACTCTTATTTATATATTTGTAACATGACGTTACAATAAAGCATTTATTGTAGTGGCATTGTGGACATATTATTGGCCATTACTTCTGGATGATTAAAGGCAACTAAGCCTTAATAGCTACAGATAAACACAAAAACAAATGTTGCTCTTGTTCTTGAAAATGTATATATGAGGCCTCTAGATGGACATAATGCCATCCGGTCGACATGGGGATCTGAACATGTTCCTATCAATCTTCTTGCAAATGTAGTTTCATTCAGAAACGGACAAAATTAATATATTTTGACATTTAAAGTATGTGGTTACTTCCAAACTCCGATGTAATGCCATCTTGTTGAAGTGGGCACTTAAACTCACTGTGCATATGTCTGTCTTTGATATTGGAGGCCTTGTGTATAAAAATCAATTGCCTTACATTAAATCTCGTAAAAACTTGAAAATTACTCAACCGATTTGAATAATTTCTTTTTTGTTTTGTTAACCCCAATACTGGGATGTTTTAGAAAAACAGAACTTATGAAAAACTTAGGAACAGCTAGAAAATCAAAGAAATCGATTTTGTATGGTAATTGCCACTTCAGATTACCTTCAATACATGGTGTTTGTGGCAGGCCTGTCATTTGACAACTGCATCTATAACATTTAAAATAATTTTTTTGTTAAAAAAAAGGGTAGTGAATTTTGAGAATAGATTTCATTACATGGAATTTAATTACATTTTGCGAACATTCATTTTGATCAGCCACTCTATTAAGGTAAATTGACTTTGCAAACTTAGAAATAAACAAAACAATTCAATTTTGTTTTAGTGAGGCCCGAGAAATTAGGACAGGCTTAGACAGAACCACAAAATGTGTTTTACAAAACTTGAGGAATTAGTTTGAGAATTTAAATATTGTAAGTTTCTTAAGGTAAGTTCAACAAATCTGAGCGACTGTGAAAACAATTTGGTGTCATTTTACAGTGTTCATTACAGTGCCAAGGTGAGGACGAGCTGAAATATTACTTTCTATATGGCATTTGTGGTGAACCTATTATTTGACAGCTGCATCTGTTACATTTATAATAATTCTTTCATTAAAAAAAAGTAGTGGGTTTTGAGAATAGATTTGTTTAAATAAAATTTAATTACATTTTGCAAACATTCATTTGGATCAGCCATTCCATTAAGGTAAATTGACTTAGCAGGCTTAGAATTAAACAGAAAATTCATTCAATTTTGTTTAAGCGAGACTTACAGTCAATGAGAGCCATCATGTTACAAACACATTGTGCACCGATTAGTAGATTGGATGAGATAGGACTAGCCTCGTTCGCAGATGAGTGAATCAGCTAGCTGTCAAGTGCCAGGTTAGCTCTCGTCGACTCTAGTTTCATTCAACAACCAAACAACACTCAAACCGTACATGATGTGTCTATTATTAGTGATCTCAATGAATTGCAGTTGGAAGGTTGATTAGGATTGATAATCACTTATGACGAGTCACAGTCAAAACAATTTTAGGTAGTATGAAGTTCATTGGGTCATCTAGTGTTAAATAAATAAAACTCATAAACCAAAAGGCAGTGATAGGGCTACTACCCCACCCATAAGCCACTAGCATCAACAACTGCCTTCATTTTGCAGGACATTGAGTCCACAAGATTGTGGAAAAAATGAATGTCTCTGGCAACCTCAGTCCATGCACCTAGCACCTTGTCCCATAACTCAACTGTGTATAGATGTCTTTTATTGACATTATGGTGCATGTGGAGCTGAGAAAGTTGGATTTCAACTGAAAACATTAGTATTGTAAGACTTAATTAAAAACGTTATGAGAAAAAAGAAGCATATTATTATTGCACTAGGATTCAATCCTGGAACTTTGTCTTACACTTTTTCGGAGAGATGTTCATTAAGTATCTACACTATTCCTGCTCCCCGCATTGCACTTATATGTGTAACCATCATGCTGGCTTGCTTGCCAGATGTTTACATCTATCAATGAACCTCTTATTTCAGCTTTTAGAGGCCTTGTGTTTTGTTAGAAATAACCCTACAAACATTAGTAGAGCACATTTTAGAATCTAAACAAAGTGTTAAGTGCATAAAGTTTAGTTTCATTGCTGCCACCTTGTGCACTAAGGCTACACCATGATGAGCATGTGCTTTGTATCAGGAACTTAGAATCTTGCAGCGGCCCATTATTTTTTAAACTAAGTTTACGTAGTAATAATTGCTCTTAGAAATAGATCTAAGATTATATGAAGCATTATTTAAAATTTATTTAAAGAGCAGCTGTTGATTATAATATATGTGTAACTGTTGCTGTTTTTAATTGGTTATTACTAAGTACACTTACGCCAAGCCTTAGTCTCAGGGTTTAACTCAATTTTTTAAATTATTTTTACTTCTGAGAAAGAGAACATCAGTTAGTTTGTAACATGTAATACTCCATTTATATACTAGGGACTCCTGTCATTTAATTAAACATCATGGCAACATCTTGGCCTGCATTAAAGAAGACACAACGTATTACCATAGTCCCCTAATCACTTAGGAATGAAAAGCTTCTCTCTACCACTCTGTTAACAAGCAGCTTTTGGACAACACACAATGCTTGTACAGCCATGGAAAAAATGATTGAGCGCATTAAGAGAAAATATTTTTAAGTTCTATGTCGTGCTGCAGTGCAGTATACACAAGTCAATATTCCAACATGCAGCTGAGTTTATTGATAGTCTCTGTTCCATTTGTTATCATCTATTGGACACTCAGGCTGTGTTGAATCAACACTCGCATTTGTATTTGCAAGTCTGTGTACAAATGCGGGTTGTGAATCAAGACACAGCTTATTTGTTGGAATATGTTGTTGTTGTTGTTAGCTAATGCTGGATTTCTGACAATGAAGTCATTAATCCTCTTGCTCTCCAATATTTTTCACTGATGGATGGGGCACTAGAAGTGGCCGGGCATATTTGAAGGTGGTCACGGTCCATTTCCTCTTGCAGATCACATAGAGGACAGAGTGGTGAAGAATATATCCCAATTCTGTTTAAATGTTTTGCCAGACAATCATGTCCTGTAATCAACCTGAAGGTTGCAACTGCTGTTTTTCGAGGATACTCAGGAATCACTGTTTGAATGTTTGGTAGTTCCCATCTTTTATTCTTTGATTTTTCATAGTAATATTTTGCAATAATTTTTTTGAATTCAGAGTTGACTAATCTTTTAGCTGCATAAAATGGTAGATTAACTATAGATTTTTGTACACTGCTGGTACCCTTTCTTGCAAGAAAATCAGCTTTCTCATTACCACTCACTCCACAGTGAGCCGGTATCCATTGGAAGACTAGGTGTTTTTGAAGTGCTGTTAGATGGCTAAGCATCTTCCAACATTCTATAATAGTTTGGTTTTTTGGTGACAACTTGGAAGTAATTGCTATAATTGCTGCCCTGGAATCTGAGAGAATAACTGCTTGCTGAAAATGTGAAATTCTGTACAAAAGATTTTATAGGGCCATTCGAATTGCTTCAATTTCTCCATCAAAGTTAGTAGTTCCATAACTTAAAGATTTGTAATAGGAAAAGAGGTGACATGTGACTCCAGCACCTGCTCCATCTTGGTATGATATCAATGATCCATCAGTATAAATATGGAGCCACTCATGTTCTGGAAATCTAGTATGGATTGTCTCTAATGCCAATAATTTTAGAACACTAGTTGGAGTATCACTTGTTTTAACTTCTTCTAACAGGTGTAAATAATATGTGATGTCTAATGTATGTGTTGGATTGACTTTAGATATGAAGTTTTCCTTTGAATTAGGAAGGTGTACATCCTTCTTGATGTCTTGAATTTTGGAAAGAAAGCTCTCCTGAGTCTTTAGTGTATGTGTAAAATTTCTCTTGTGCCATGTATTGAATGGGAGTCTGATCAACTTTTCGTGTTGAATAAGAGCCGCTTTTTCTATTTCATATTCAATGGGGTATTGGTTGGTTAGTATTTCCATAGCTGCTATTGGTGTGGTTTTGATAGCACCTGTAATTCATCTCAGACTTTGGTTTTGAAAGATTTGAGTTTTTTTTGTGTTTGCTGTTACAAGAACTTCGCTGCAGCAAGTACGAGGGCTGTTCAGAAAGTAACCTCCGGTTGATTGCAAAAAATTCACCAAGTTAAATAAAAATATTTTAATATATGCATCTTACAACTACATCTTTGCACTATTTTTCTACATAGTCTCCATAGCGATTGAGGCACTTATCGTATCTGTTCACAAGCTTAGAAATTCCTTCTGCATAAAATCACCCGCTTGTGCCTGGAGCCAGCCTGTGACCGCATCTTTGAGCTCTTCGTCGTCATCAAACCGCTGGGACCCGAGCCATTTCTTCATATGCATGAAGAGGTGATAATCGCTTGGCGCCAGATCTGGGCTGTAAGGTGGATGGTTGACAACGTCCCACTTGAAGGACTCAAGAAGGGCTGTTGTTCTGCGAGCAGAGTGAGGACGGGCGTTAACGTGCAAAAAAACGATACCGGAAGTCAGCATACCAAGGCGTTTGTTCTGCATAGCCCGTCATAATTTTTTTAGTGTTTCACAGTACACGTCTTAATTAATGGTCGTCCCATGTTCCATGAATTCAACCAGCAACACCCCTTTTGCATCCCAAAACACCGTTGCCATCAATTTTTGGGCAGAAAAATCTTGGCGGGCTTTTATTGGTTTGTTAGGCAAATTTGAATGTGCCCACATCTTTGATTGTTCTTTTGTCTCAGGGTTCACGTACTTAATCCAGGTTTTGACCCCGGTCACGATTCTGTGTAACAATGGTTCACCTTCGTCCTCATAACGTGACAGAAAGTCTAATGCAGAGGCCATTCTTTGAGTTTTGTGGTGGTCGGTAAGAATTTTGGGCACCCATCGTGCACAGAACTTACGGTAACCCAATCTTGCTGTCACTATCTCGTACAAGAGAGTCTTAGAAATCTGTGGAAAATCAGTAGACAACTCCGACATTGTGAAACGTCTGTTTTCACGAACTTTTGCATCAACTGTCTGAACGAGTTCGTCTGTCACCAATGATGGTCTACCACTCCTCTCTTCATCATGAACGTTTTCTCGTCCACTTTTAAATAAACGTACCCATTCACTGACCACTCCTTCACTCATAACTCTTGGTCCGTACATGGCACAAAGCTCACGATGAATAGCTGCTGCAGAATATCCTTTGGCTGTAAAAAACCTTATAACAGCACGCACTTCACATTTGGCAGGGTTTTCTATTGCAGCACACATTTCAAACGGCCACAAACATTAAACTAGCGCAGGTACGACGTTCACTCGACCACGGCTTGATGCCGACTGACCTGCTGAGTGCGTGAATGCACAGATGGCATCGCTACTCCCCCCACTACCCGCACTGTGACCGATCAGAGGTTACTTTCTGAACGTCCCTCGTAAATAATGGGTTTGTATATATATTGTATGTTGTGTTAAGCGTTGCTCTAGAACATCCCCACTTCATTCCTGTTAGACGTTTTAACAGTGAAAGGTGCCTCTCTGCTCTTTGCATTACATTTTCTATTTGTTTGGTCCATGTAAGTTTGGTATCAAATGTAACTCCTAAATACTTTGCTTCCTTTGTTTCTGGTAATTGTTGACCCTCAAAATTTAGTTTTATTTTTAGTGGTTTTTTTCTTAGTGAAAAGATTTGGTAGTTTGATTTTGTTGTATTAACAGACATTAAATTTTCTTTGGTCCACCTCTGTAAGTTGGTTAAGGATTGTTGCATGGTTTTTTCTAGTTCTGTACTTTTGCTTTTTGGTTTTGACGTCCACATTACTAAATCATCAGCAAATAGTGCACACTTCACGCCTGATTCTTGTATTTGTTGTGGTAGATCATTAATAAATATATTAAAAAGTGTAGTGCTGAGCACTGCACCTTGTGGTAAGCCACGGTGTACTTGTTTATATTTAGATATATTTCTTCCATATCTGGTTGCAATAAAGCGTTGTGTTAGGAAATGACATAGCCACGAAAACATTGGACCTTGTATCCCTATTGTTTTTACTTTCTTTAGTAGTTTTGTTCTGCATATAGAATCATATGCACTTTGAAAATCAACAAAAACTGATAAGTTATCTTCTTTTCTATTGAAGGAGTCTTTGATTTCTTGACTGAGAAGTAAGACTTGTTCATTTGTAGAGTGGAACTCTCTGAATCCAGCTTGACATGGGGATATTAAATTTTGTGATTCTAGGAACCAATTTAACCTGTTTGACACCATTCTTTCCATCACTTTTGCTATTATGCTGGTAAGAGCTATTGGTCTATAATTTTTTATTTCTGATGCTGTTTTGTCTTTCTTCAAGAGTGGGACAATTATTGCTTTTCGCCATTCAGCAGGTACAGTGGTTTTCCAGGATAGATTGTAGAGTTTCAGTAGTTGTTGTTTTGTTGTATTTCCAAGGTTTTTTATGAACTCTGGATGTATGTGATCTGGTCCAGGAGACTTTTTGTTTTTTAGATTATTTATTGCAATGTTCAATTCTTGCATATTAAAATTTTGAAAAAAGATATTGCACTGAGTGTTAGGATTACATTCTCTTTCTTGTTTCAAATCTTTCTTAAATTCTTTACGTTCCTTTTTATTATTTCTTGTTACTTTGTGTGAATTAGCATAATATTTATTGAATGTTTCAGCTATGACTGCATCATTTACTAACATTTTATTGTTGTGTATGATAGGTGTGCTGTTGTTTTCTTTCCTGTCCTTGACATTTTTTATGAACTTATGAGCTTTGTTACCATCTGTCCTATAATCCATTTTTTCTAAGAAATTATTAAAGTGATTCCTTTTAGCAGTATTAATTTCTTTTTTTAGTGAGGCACATTTCTTCCGCCATATTTGTGTATCTGATATGTTTTTTGTTTGTTCAGCTGTATTTCTAGCTATATCCCTTTGCTTTTTCAGTTCTTCTAACTGGGGGTTCCAAAAGGGTTTGAAATTTTTAATTCTTCCACGAGGAATATGTTTTTTTGCAGTTTCTAGGATGACTTTACAGAATTCTTTGTTCATATGATCTGGTTGGTCATGCAGCTGTGAGTTTGTTTGTTCTTTAAATTTATGTACTAATTCAGTTTTATATTTGTTCCAATCTGCTTTTTTGAAGTTCCAATACAGATTGGTAAGACCTTGACTGTTATTTGTATTCTCTAGTTTTATATCAGCAATTACTGCTCTGTGACCAGAACTTGGATCTTCTATAACTTGTTTTTTAATTTTTGAAACAATATCTGTTGTAGCTAACAAGAGGTCTGGGTTACTGCCCGCTCCAGAATAATGTATGAAGGTTGTGGGATCTTCTTTACTATAAATCAGTTCAAAAGTTGTGGTATTCAAAAATTCTTCCACTATCCTCCCTGTAGAATCCACTTTTTCATAACCCCATCTTTTGAAATGTGCATTGAAATCCCCAATTACGATTGTTTTATTTAATTGGTCAATAAGAGAGAGATGTGGTTCATTCCTGGGAGGATTGTAAATACTGTATAAATGTAGATGCGTTTTGTTATCCCAAAAATTTAGCTTTATTAATTCACTTTTATCTGTGTTATCCATTTCTTTAACAATTTCAAAGACGTTAGACATTTTAACACTGTTAAAACGTCTAAACAATTTCAGCAAATTTGTAAACATGCGTAAAACTGGTCATCATTATGTGATACAATACTTTCTAGCTGAGCTAGATTCTACTTTGGGGAAGTCTGCTCCTTTATTTACAACAGTAAAATATTGGGTGGCAAAGTTTAAACAAGGCCATACAAGCTGCTAAAATGAGCATCACAGTAGTCGACCAAATGAGATGTCCGTGCCAGAAATTGTAAAGAAAATTCAAGAAATGGTATTGGATGACCATTGACTGAAATTGCGAGAGCTAGCTGACTTGCAAAAGGTGCTGACTGAAAATTTGGACATGAGAAAGCTGTGTGCAAGAAGGATGCAGTGTTTGCTCACAGTGGAATAAAAACAGCATCATGAGGATGTTTTAGTCAAGTGTTTGGTACGTTTTGCCACAGTAAAGCCGAGTTTTTGCATCAATTCATAACCATGGATGAAACATGGTTCCGCCACTTCACACCTGAGACAAAGTCAAAACAGTGGATTGAAAGGAGAGAATCAGCTCCAAGGAAGGCGAAGGTAGTTCCATCTACAGACAAGGTCATGGCGTCAGTTTTGTGGGTTGCATGTGGCATAATTTTCATTGACTGTCTCCAAAATGGAAAAGATACCATGGTAAGTATTATACAACTTGTTGCAGTGTTTGAGTGATGAAATCAAGCAAACATTGCAGCATTTAGCGAAAAAGAAAGTTTTGTTTCATCAAGACAATGCACCAGTTCACACATCCATTGTTGCCATGGCCAAAATCAATGAGTTAAAGTTTGAAATGCTTCCTCATGCATCCTATTTACCAGGTTTAGCCCTCTCTGATTATTTTCTATTTCCAAACTTGAAGAAACAGCTGGATAAAAGATTTGCCAACATTGAGGGAGTGGAGTCTTCGTTGATATCCATTTTGCAGAGTTTGTCTGTTCTCACCTTAAACAGGGTATCAAAGGAACTGAGCATCACTGGGAAAAGTATTGAACTGAAAAGAGACTGTTGAGAAATAAAGATGTTTTTTTCCAAAAATTTGTATGCCTTCTTTGTTAGGTCAGGTACTTCTGGGACAGCCCTCATATATCAAATAAAGGACCAAAAAAAATCCTCTAAAAGTTGCAAGAATAAAAATATTAATTCTAATTGCCTGTTAAAAGTGACAGCGTTGTACCTCTTATGGAGTTTAACCTCTTGGTTAACTGTAATTCTTTCTATGCAGAAGGGCTCAAATGACCTAGCTGTTGACGGGCCCTTAAACCCTAATCACTCACTTCTATACAGAATTAGTTCGGGTCAGATTTAGTGAAGTTTAAAACTTGTTCTAAAGTAGAAAATATGCTGTTTGCATATTAGAACTGAATAAAATTGTATTTGATTATAACATTGATATATTTGTAATACAAGAAGCAAATCTAACAAATGACCAACTTAAATACTTCAATTTTACTGGATTTTTACTGCACTTACTACCCAAAAATAGACAGATAAGTAGTGGAATACTAGTTGGAGTCAAAAAGGATATTAAAACCTCCTTTGAAATTGTTAAAGAAATGGATAACACAGATAAAAGTGAATTAATAAAGCTAAATTTTTGGGATAACAAAACACATCTACATTTATACAGTATTTACAATCCTCCCAGGAATGAACCACATCTCTCTCTTATTGACCAATTAAATAAAACAATCGTAATTGGGGATTTCAATGCACATTCCAAAAGATGGGGTTATGAAAAAGTGGATTCTACAGGGAAGATAGTGGAAGAATTTTTGAATACCACAACTTTTGAACTGATTTATAGTAAAGAAGATCCCACAACCTTCATACATTATTCTGGAGCGGGCAGTAACCCAGACCTCTTGTTAGCTACAACAGATATTGTTTCAAAAATTAAAAAACAAGTTATAGAAGATCCAAGTTCTGGTCACAGAGCAGTAATTGCTGATATAAAATTAGAGAATACAAATAACAGTCAAGGTCTTATGAATCTGTATTGGAACTTCAAAAAAGCAGATTGGAACAAATATAAAACTGAATTAGAACATAAATTTAAAGAACAAACAAACTCACAGCTGCATGACCAACCAGATCATATGAACAAAGAATTCTGTAAAGTCATCCTAGAAACTGCAAAAAAACATATTCCTCGTGGAAGAATTAAAAATTTCAAACCCTTTTGGAACCCCCAGTTAGAAGAACTGAAAAAGCAAAGGGATATAGCTAGAAATACAGCTGAACAAACAAAAAACATATCAGATACACAAATATGGCGGAAGAAATGTGCCTCACTAAAAAAAGAAATTAATACTGCTAAAAGGAATCACTTTAATAATTTCTTAGAAAAAATGGATTATAGGACAGATGGTAACAAAGCTCATAAGTTCATAAAAAATGTCAAGGACAGGAAAGAAAACAACAGCACACCTATCATACACAACAATAAAATGTTAGTAAATGATGCAGTCATAGCCGAAACATTCAATAAATATTATGCTAATTCACACAAAGTAACAAGAAATAATAAAAATGAACGTAAAGAATTTAAGAAAGATTTGAAACAAGAAAGAGAATGTAATCCTAACACTCAGTGCAATATCTTTTTTCAAAATTTTAATATGCAAGAATTGAACATTGCAATAAATAATCTAAAAAACAAAAAGTCTCCTGGACCAGATCACATACATCCAGAGTTCATAAAAAACCTTGGAAAAACAGCAAAACAACAACTACTGAAACTCTACAATCTATCCTGGAAAACCACTGTACCTGCTGAATGGCGAAAAGCAATAATTGTCCCACTCTTGAAGAAAGACAAAACAGCATCAGAAATAAAAAATTATAGACCAATAGCTCTTACCAGCATAATAGCAAAAGTGATGGAAAGAATGGTGTCAAACATGTTAAATTGGTTCCTAGAATCACAAAATTTAATATCCCCATGTCAAGCTGGATTCAGAGAGTTCCACTCTACAAATGAACAAGTCTTACTTCTCAGTCAAGAAATCAAAGACTCCTTCAATAGAAAAGAAGATAATTTATCAGTTTTTATTGATTTTCAAAGTGCATATGATTCTATATGCAGAACAAAACTACTAAAGAAAGTAAAAAAATAGGGATACAAGGTCCAATGTTTTCATGGCTATGTCATTTCCTAACCCAACGCTTTATTGCAACCAGATATGGAAGAAATATATCTAAATATAAACAAATACACCGTGGCTTGCCACAAGGTGCAGTACTCAGCACTACACTTTTTAATATATTTATTAATTATCTACCACAACAAATACAAGAATCAGGTGTGAAGTGTGCACTATTTGCTGAAGACTTGGTAATGTGGACTTCAAAACCAAAAAGCAAAAGTACAGAATTGGAAAAAACCATGCAACAATCCTTAACCAACTTACAGAGGTGGACCAAAGAAAATTTAATGTCTGTTAATGCAACAAAATCAAACTACCAAATCTTTTCACTAAGAAAAAAACCACTAAAAATAAAACAAAATTTTGAGGGTCAACAATTACCAGAAACAAAGGAAGCAAGGTATTTAGGAGTTACATTTGATACCAAACTTACATGGACCAAACAAATAGAAAATGTAATACAAAGAGCAGAGAGGCGCCTTTCACTGTTAAAACGTCTAACAGGAATGAAGTGGGGATGTTCCAGAGCAACGCTTAACACAACATATAATGTATATATAAAACCATTGTTTACTTACTGCAGCGAAGTTCTTGTAACAGCAAACACAAAAAAAATTCAAATCTTTCAAAACCAAAGTCTGAGATTAATTACAGGTGCTATCAAAACCACACCAATAGCAGCTATGGAAATTCTAACCAACCAATATCCCATTGAATATGAAATAGAAAAAGCGGCTGTTATTCAACACGAAAAGTTGATCAGACTCCCATTCAATACATGGCACAAGAGAAATTTTACACATACACTAAAGACTCAGGAGAGCTTTCTTTCCAAAATTCAAGACATCAAGAAGGATGTACACCTTCCTAATTCAAAGGAAAACTTCATATCTAAAGTCAATCCAACACATACATTAGACATCACATATTATTTACACCTGACAGAAGAAGTTAAAAAAAGTGATACTCCAACTAGTGTTCTAAAATTATTGGCATTAGAGACAATCCATACTAGATTTCCAGAACATGAATGGCTCCATATTTATACTGATGGATCATTGATATTATACCAAGATGGAGCAGGTGCTGGAGTCACATGTCACCTCTTTTCCTATTACAAATCTTTAAGTTATGGAACTACTAACTTTGATGGAGAAATTGAAGCAATTCGAATGGCCCTACAAAATCTTTTGTACAGAATTTCACATTTTCAGCAAGCAGTTATTCTCTCAGATTCCAGGGCAGCAATTATAGCAATTACTTCCAAGTTGTCACCAAAAAACCAAACTATTATAGAATGTTGGAAGATGCTTAGCCATCTAACAGCACTTCAAAAACACCTAGTCTTCCAATGGATACCGGCTCACTGTGGACTGAGTGGTAATGAGAAAGCTGATTTTCTTGCAAAAAAGGGTACCAGCGGTGTACAAAAATCTATAGTTAATCTACCATTTTATGCAGCTAAAAGATTAGTCAACTCTGAATTCAAAAAAATTATTGCAAAATATTACTATGAAAAATCAAAGAATAAAAGATGGGAACTACCAAACATTCAAACAGTGATTCCTGAGTATCCTCGAAAAACAGCAGTTGCAACCTTCAGGTTGATTACAGGACATGATTGTCTGGCAAAACATTTAAACAGAATTGGGATATATTCTTCACCACTCTGTCCTCTATGTGATCTGCAAGAGGAAAAGGACCGAGACCACCTTCAAATATGCCTGGCCACTTCTAGTGCCCCATCCATCAGTGAAAAATATTGGAGAGCAAGAGGATTAATGACTTCATTGTCAGAAATCCAGCATTAGCTAACAACAACATATTAGAACTAATATTTGTAAACATAAGTGAATCATATCTGAATTTGTGCTGGTTTGAAAAAAATCCACTAAAATACTAAATGCAAAAACAGTCTTGTGTGCTGAAAGCTATACATATATTGGCTTTACACAATGATAGGTTCACCCTAAGTAGCTTTTCCTCATGTGACAAGTAAGGCCCAGATATTTATCATCTAAAATATTTAAAAATGACCTTAAAATGTATTAAAATTACTTAAAAAGAACAAAGATTGACTATTATTATTATTATTATTATTATTATTATTATTATTATTATTATTATTATTATTATTATTATTATTATTATTATTATTGTCGTCTTTGTTGTTGTTGTTGCTTTACTTTAAATCTATTTTAGATATGATTATGTATAATTTGAATTAAGGTAATGTCTAGGGTTAGAGTTGGGTTACAGGATGGAATGCAAAATTGTATTTAGGGGTACGCAGGGAAAAAAGGTTGAATAAAGGACAAACCTGTCTTATAATAGATGTGAACAATTCAGTTGGACAATTCTAAATGTTTAACTAATAGAGCTAAATTCCAATAGATTTCCAAGAATTTTAAGATTTTGAGTTTCTGAAACTTGAGTCTCCTAATATAAGAATAA
Organism: Tenodera sinensis; assembly: GCA_030765045.1. Classification (NCBI taxonomy): domain Eukaryota; kingdom Metazoa; phylum Arthropoda; class Insecta; order Mantodea; family Mantidae; genus Tenodera; species Tenodera sinensis. The sequence continues at coordinate 18,917,240 of CM060971.1, read as the reverse complement.
TGCAACAATTTACAAAAAATGACAAATAGCTGGATTTGATCTCAAAAATGACTTCAAAATTACTTATTAACTGGAGGGACAAAAAACTTGTCAGATAAAAATGTCTAAAAATACAGAAAAAAATACCCTCAAAAGTGGTTTAATTTCATTCAAAACGGTATGAGCCATGTGTATTTTCCAAATAGCATTTCTCTTGCATTATTAGAAAAAAATATTGTAACTTTTTGTGTGGGTGTGAAGTAAAGTAGACAGATGTAGTCTAGATAAAGAAACACTTTTATTTCCGTAAACAGTAACTTTGTACACTCGTTGCAACAACAAGAAAGTCTTTTCCGATTCTCCAACAGCACGGCTCCGAACTCGTAACACAAAGAACTAACTCTTCTCCGTCGGCACAACTCTCCACATCGTCTGTCCGTCTCCGTCGGCACGACTCCTCAACCTTCACATACGTCTGACTGTTCTCCTGTCGCACTTTACCGCTATTTATATCTCCCAGGCACTATTCTGGAAAGTTCAGTTATTCGGTGGAATACAAAGAGGAAGATTCCAGAAGCTTCTATCCTTTTCTCTCTTTCGGCAAGCGCCCCAACAATGCGGCCATTCTCTGTCTCTTTCCTTCAGCTCCTTTGCGGTAGTGCCGACAATAATGCGATGGGTGACCTGCGGTTGTCGGCAATTAGATGCGGCGGGCGCGGTGACACTGCTCCCTCCTCAGAGCTGGTCGTCCCGACCAGCACTATCACTGCGGCATCTCCCTTGCGCCCCGGTGGACTAACCCATCGAACCTCTTCTCCAGGAGGCACGATCCTAGGTATCGCTGTTGGATAGTGTCCCTTGGTCCGGGTAGGACGATGTATGCCATCCTGCTTCGAAATTCTGCAACAGTACCGCCGGTCTTGACGGTCCCTCGCCCAGTTGCCCTTCTTCCTGGTGTGTTGACGGGCCATCCTGCGCACTTGGAAACGGCTCACTAGGTACCATGTCCGCCGACCTCTCTGGCGCACCTTCGCAGCCACCTTGCTTCCGATGGGTCCGGCAACAAACCCCACCACATCCGCGCGAGTCGCGTCCACCGCTGCACTCGTGTTCACTCGTGCTCGGCACGGTCTCTCCTGTATCCTGCCGTCCAAGACGATGTCCACCATTCTTCCGTTCACGGCACTATGTGTCAGGTGATTGGATGGCTCTGACGGTCCCCCCATGTCACACGCCAAGTCGGATCTCGCGTGTTGCTCGTTTGCTTGTGCGCTTCCCTGCTGATCGTCCTCCACGTCATATCCTGGTTGGTTACGTACCCGACACACTCCTCCAGAGGATCCTCGATGACGTCCCTGAACTGCCCCTTTGTCTTCCCCGAGACGTACACTTTCGTTATCTGAAACGGGCGCAACTGTCGCCTCGGCCACTAGGTGCTCCCTCCCCGGGTCTGTGCTATTCCGTCTGCCCCTGGCTTCCAGTACTTTGACGCTCTCGTCAACTCTTACTACCAGGGCGCCAAGACGTTCCCCGTCGTCCTCCACGACGTCCACATGCTGGCAGAGGTCTTCCACCCTTTCGCCGAGTTGTTCCACGTCTTCCGTCATGCCAATCAGTTCGCCGAGTTGTTCCACGTCTTTCGTCACGCCAATCCGTTCGCCGAGTTGTTCCACGTCTTCCGTCACGCCAATCTGTTCGCCGAGTTGTTCCACGTCTTCCCTCGCGCCAATCAGTTCGCCGAGTTGTTCCACGTCTTCCCTCATATCATCCGAAACGGGCGCAACTGTCGCCTCGGCCACTAGGTGCTCCCTCCCCGGCTCCGCGCTATTCCGTCTGCCCCTGGCATCCAGTACTTTGACGCTCTCGTCAACTCTTACTACCAGGGCGCCAAGACGTTCCCCGTCGTCCTCCACGACGTCCACGTGCTGGCAGAGGTCTTCCACCTTTTCGCCGAGTTCTTCCACGCCTTCCGTCACGCCAATCAGTTCGCCGTCAATTTTCGCCGATAGCTCCGTCTTCATCTCTTTCAGCTCGGCAGCGAGGTTGTTTCTCGTCTTTATTTCTTCTTTCAGCTCGGCAAAGAGGTTGTCGTTTGCCGTCTTCATTTTGGCAGCGAGGTTGTCGTTTCTCGTCTTCATTTCGGCAGCGAGGTTGTTGGTTGCCGTCTTCATCTTGGACATTTCTGTCTTCATTTCGGCGAATAATTCTTTCATCATTGCCATCATCCTGGTTTCCGAATCTCCCTCCATCTTGGTTCTAACGTTGCAACTTCTAACGACGATGTAACGAAACTAGAAGCAATTCGACGAATCCCACTTCTGACACCAGTGTAACTTTTGGTGTTGGTGTGAGTGTGAAGTAGACAGATGTAGTCTAGATAAAGAAACACTTTTATTTCCGTAAACAGTAACTTTGTACACTCGTTGCAACAACAAGAAAGTCTTTTTCGATTCTCCAACAGCACGGCTCCGAACTCGTAACACAAAGAACTAACTCTTCTCCGTCGGCACAACGCTTCACATCGTCTGTCCGTCTCCGTTGGCACGACTACTCAACCTTCACATACGTCTGACTGTTCTCCTGTCGCACTTTACCGCTATTTATATCTCCCAGGCACTATTCTGGAAAGTTCAGTTATTCGGTGGAATACAAAGAGGAAGATTCCAGAAGCTTCTATCCTTTTCTCTCTTTCGGCAAGCGCCCCAACAATGCGGCCATTCTCTGTCTCTTTCCTTCAGCTCCTTTGCGGTAGTGCCGACAATAATGCGATGGGTGACCTGCGGTTGTCGGCAATTAGATGCGGCGGGCGCGGTGACAATATAAAATCCTGACCAAAGTGATAAGGTTTGAAAGTTTTATCTGGAGGGAAATGGGCTTGTCAAATTATTGGTATTGGTGCAGCATGTAACAGCTGCCAATCTGGACACTCATCACCAGGGAGCAGGGATTTAGTACGAAATCCATTAAGTTAGCCGTGCATCTACAACGGGGAGTGGAAGTGCTGGTGACCTTGCTTTGCTCCTGTAAACAAGTAGAGTGGAAGGCAGTACAGCCCTCATGCTACCTGTCAGCTCTGTACTCCATGCTGTTAATCTCACTCCTATGTTTACTTACTAAAACCCCACTCCCTGCTCATCACCGTATAAACTTAGACTTTCATGGCCGGTTGTCCTGACTATTAGCTAGGTTTATCTCTTCCGGGCTTGTAGGCCATGGTCTAGAAGGCATTGAAGATACCGACTCATCACTGTCATCACTCAGGTGGTTTGAGCAGCTATTGCTCCCACTTAGCTGTGGAGTAGAAGTAGCTTCCATATTTAGAAGAATATCTAAATGTCTAGACATTGCCACCTGGGACAGCCGGAGAAATCAGCAGTTGCCAAACATGCCTTAGAAGCACCCGGTGAACACATCATCCGCTACGATGAAACAGATATCCTCGCTACAATTTCCCGTTACCACGCACGCCTATACCGTGAAGCAATTGAGATTTACAAGCATAAAGACAACTTTAACAAGAAAGAAGAAGCTCTCAAACTTCATAAGACATGGTACCCTGCTCTGCTAAACAGACCCACAGCCAAACCCTGAGGACCAATCATAGGAGATCACAGGTAACAGGTGGACCAATCAGGTTACAGGAGGGCGGTACCTACCAGCACATATAAACTCGCTCTTTCTGCCGGCAATTCAGTAGAGACCTAGGAGAGTTGTACATCGCCACTGATTATGCTTGCCGTAGCTGCAAGCGAAACGTCTGGGAGAATGAAGGAGCCCAGTGGACCACAGCCTCTCAGCCTGGAAGCATATTCTTCTAATTATGACTCCGGCCGTGAAAGCCTTCGTTTAGCTTCTATATTGCTTGAGAGGTAGAACTGGAACTTAAAAATTCAATGCCACAACTGGGATTTGAACCACAGAACTTCCGCTTACCGGGTGGCTGCTCTACCACTGAGCTATTGTGACAAACTGCCAGAATGGCACTAAATTCTCAAACCAGTTTGTATAAATAATAATTTCTATATTGCTTTCTTCTTTTGAACCAAATTACTCATTAAGAAGAACGATCACCAAATTCATTGCACACTGACATTTTCACTTTTGTCAGTGTTTGTTTTCAACACCATCTTTACATATCATGCAAAAAACTGAAATAATGGAACTATACACACATGCACATCCTCATATGAACTTGTGGCTAGAAATCCACATTTAGTATGTTTTAACTGGCAGAGTGGCATCCTTGCATATTGTTGACATTTGATGATTGTACCAAGTACTAAATAGATCCAGCTACAAATGCAGTTGGTAACTAAGTTTACCTCACCCCTGGATGTGGTTATATCCACATTTGACCACAGAGTTAACTTAAATGATCTCCTTTCTGCCTGTTTTATTATATATATATATATATAATAGTAGTGAAAAAGTGATGTGTTTTCAGGTAATAGAGCAGCTAAGCCACAAATTACAAGTTCTACATGTGACAGATGAGATACCAAATGTCATTTGGGAGGAACCTGTGAAAGTCGTCAGACAGCACATTATTTGTTGTATCATTAAAGGCGTACAGTTTACTCAGGATTCTTTTAAGAAGTTCATCCAGCTACAGGTAACTAAGCACATAGTGTTTCTTTTGTTTTATCTATACCTATCTCACTTACTGCATATCCAAACTAACCTTACATTAACAGCATCACTATAAGTAATGACAAGTGTTATTTTCCACGTTAAATCATATAAAAAATATTTATAAATAAAAACAATCTCATGACCTACAAAACCATGCCATAGCCGAGTGGTTAGACCATTCGCTTCTCATCAAAGTGACCTGGATTTGATCCCAGGCAACTGCATGTGGGATTTATGGTGGAAAAAGCAGCACTGGGGTGGGTTTCCTCCTGTTTCCCCCACCATCTCATTCCATTGGTGCTCCACCTTCATTCCATGTATCATCAGTGTCACCGCCTGCAGTGATGTATGTAGTAAAAGCAGGTGTTAAACACTACTAAAAAAAAGACCTACAACATACAGCTAAAGATGAAAAATAGAATATAATTTCCAGTTAGGGTTGGCAATTTCTTTTTTTTCCAAAATAAGGGAGACTAGTTAAGTTTATAAATATTTAATTATGAATATATCCCTAAACTAGTTGCACATCAAATGAACAAAAACCAACATTACTTATTACAAAGTACCCAGGGATGTTACTTGAAAGTTTATTTTTGTACACTTTTGACATCAGCCTGAAGTTTACAATTACATTTTGCATACTCTACAAATTCTTGACAAGTGTAATCAAAATTGACACTAATTTGTAACTCAGCTTTTATTAGGTTTACATTACAATAGTTCCTATCATCAGACAAGCTGTTGTTAATCAACGAAAGTATTCGTTCAGTATAAGCACTAGATGCTGGTATACTGAGAACAAAGACAAGAATTTTATTTATCTCATGAATTTTAATACCTTTGGATTTTGCCTCAGTCATCACAGTTACCCACTTTCTGACACAGCTACCCTCAATAGAAATTACTGAACTTATTACATCGTTGAACCCTTTTACTGCCGAGGTATTTTGCTACATATGCTGTTCTTCTAATTCCTAAACCAGTTTTCATTTCCCTTTCCGAGGCACCTCGGCCAAAGCGATTCGGATAGCCGTGATGTTTAAGACAGTATGTAATGAACTGGCCATTCATTCAAAGCCAAGCATTGCAAGTTCAAATCCCAGCAACTGCAGTCAAATATGCCTATGGTAAAGGGAGGGGAGGGCCCAAGTAAAATAATTGGTGTAATGGCACTCTTGGAAGCTAACAGGGTTACATTTGACTGCAGTTGCATGGATTTTGCTTCTTTTCTCAAAAAAATGCTACAGTATTATTACAAAAGTTCAATATTTTAATTTAATATTTTTACCATAGGAAACAGCTGCAAATACTTGAATTCAATTTATTTAAGTTAGCATAACAAGAAAGTGGAAAATATCTCAACAGTGAAAGGGTTGAATGCCCCGTCATCTTACATGACGGCAAACAAATCAAAGGGTTAAAGAACAGAATTCATCATACAGGTTATCCTCATTTATTTGTATGTTTCAACAAATATGAATATAGGGCTTCGTAGAATTGAACAAAATTAATTTGAATTGTTTTCTTAATGGTAGCTTCTAACATATTTAAAATGCTCTTTGCGCTGCTCCAAAAAAAAAAAAGCATCTTCTTATATCTCCAATATCTTTTTCATCAAAGCTTCAATAGCAGTAAATGCTTCCATGATGGTTAAATGTGAAATTTCAAGCTACTTGGAAGTTTCAGCAAGAGTATTACCTATATAAGAAAAAAATTATAGATATGCCTTAAGCAATAACATTTTTCTGGCTCCTCATCACTAAAATATTGTTTCAGTGGCTTAGGGGTTTCATTTGTGCTTTGAAAATAACTTGTTAACAGTTCCCAATTCTTTAACAGCCTATCAATAGCTTGTGTGAGAGATAGCGATCTAGTTGGCACATGCCTTAAGATTTCACTCATTCATTATCTACAAAATCACAGAAAGATTTCAATTCCTCTTACCTTTTTGCTGATGCTGAAAAGTGACCATAAACTTCAATGGCTACCATCTCTAAATCTATAACATATCAACAGTATGTTTAGTACTATTATGAATAATATGGTTTGAGAGTTTGCTTTAAGTAATAATACAAAAACATAATCACTGATCTAATATTACCACAATTTATATTTTCATTTTCTGCACAATATGGTGTTATATTATTTATGTTTAGAGAGTGTGTTTGAAGACTGTTTTTTATCAATTTGAGAATGCCAATAGCAGTCTCATCCTTGTTCCACAAAGTGTAACAGTTTGTTTTACATACCAATAAAAGGATCAAAGTACCTGATAACCACTGGAAACATTTTTCTGTTTTCGGGATTCGGGATATCTGTAGCCACAGAGAAAAAGGTGCTGCGCTTTAGTACATATATCCAAAAAATCACCCACACTTCTTGGTACTAACACATTTCTTGCAACACTCTGCCTTCATTCTTCTGTAATGCATTTGTTTACTACACCTGAATCACATTATATAGTTTTTACTGGTTTGTCTGCACAGTACATGCTACTGTAACTTAGATTATGTTTCACTGTGTGATAGACCACTGCTAACTCCTAAGTGCAGTTTTGTAAAGATCCACTACTTTTACCCAAAGACTGAAAATAACTGGATATCTTACTATACCATGTCTCAGGCTAGTTCAGTCCTGCTGTAAACAACAAGGTGGAGCTGACTCAACTCGCCACGTGTTAGACGTACAGGCACGCACAAAAGTTTTGCAACACTAGCAGATATATAGCAGGCCTAACTTCTAGACAATAAATAGAGTTGGGTTACACATTAACTTATTAAATCTATGAGTTGGAATATTAATAGAATCATGCAGTAACGTAATGGTTACCTTTAATCGGATTCCTTCTTCTCTGTCCACTATAACTGATTTCCACCCTCGCTTTTGAAATTTCAATCCAATATCTATCAGCAAACGGTGGAGAGTGCTTCGTGAAAAATTTGGCAAGTCCGTGTCAGAATTTACCGCATGCAAAATTTTATTTACAGTCGGCGGTTCATTTCTGAAAAAATAATAATGAATTTTACTGCGTATAGCCCTTTCGTAAAATTGTCGTATTTCCCCACGAGCTGTTTGCATTTACGCAATTTTTGCAGGACTCTTTGAGTTCCAGATGCTTGCTGTTCCATTCTAACACTGTGTACACTACTTGCGGAAACACCAAGGAGATCACCAGTTTCTTTCTCAATGTTTTTTATAGACGATTCCGGGTTTCTTTCTTTAAGCACTGCGAAACAATATGCGATCACTCGCCTCTCACCACTTTTTAAAGGTTTGCCTCGATTGTGTTTCATTTCGGCCAAAGCACCAGCCTGCTCCATGATGAAAAGCTTACTGATTTTAAATTGCAGATACATAAGTGTCCTTGGCCTTGTGAGGTACGTGAGATGTGCAGGAAATACAGTGTTAAATATCAGAAACAACCCCACACTATAAACCATAATATCTTAATCAGCATTCAACTCGATACAGACCTCGTTGCGAGAGAGTTGCCTGGTATAGGGATTCAAAAATATTATATAATAGCAGTGTCCTTTAGTAATTGTTAAGCAAAATGCAGCTTAGTTTAACATAATAGGTTAATAGTGTGTATAAGTTCACCTGTCTTCTGTTTAATTTGTATATAGTATACTATTATGTATATATCTGTTGTATATGTTCCTTTCAGAACTCACGAGCCCAGAACACATCTATGTGATATGTGAAACAGAAAGATAAAATGTGGGGCTATTTACGTTTATAAGAATCGAAACAAAGAATCGAAGCATACTTTTCTGTGTCTAAAATTAGCTCGCGCAGAGCAGTGATCAGAAAACTACTTACAGTGCTGTACTTAAAGGAGGGGTTTATCGTACGTATGCAAATAAAAAAAAACGCCCATTAACTTCGCTTAACCAATCAACAGCTTAACTGATTTCTGTCCCAATATCTCTGTCTCTGTCCCTCTTCCTGCCCAGATGTTTACAACAGGATGGAACTAGGTTGAGACAGATTATAGAAGAGTTAATTCCCCGAACTTGACGTTTGTGTCCACCAGTATTTTCATGCTGCACACAATCTGAATTGCCACCATGGGTAATGCCGAAGTTACGCTTACAAAGTGAACAATGCGCATTATAATCATTATTTTTTCCTGGATTAATCCGTAAATAAGTTTTTTCCCACTTCTTCTGGTGCACACATATATTTCCCTTTCTTTTTAGGAGTTTTATGTCCATCACCATCGATAATTCAGTGTTTAATCAATTTACTACAACAAATACATGCAAGGCAAAGGCTTCAACTCAACCTTATTTCAAGTGCACGAATCAATATTGTATTGTAATATCAATAGCATGACTCCATCAAGAAGAGAGGTGAGTACAGTCAAATTTGAAATGGGAAGATTAGAAAAGAGGAGGTGAAAGTTTAGCTTGCTCTTTATAGGGATACAAGAGAGGAGAGGAATTTGGCCAGCAGAAGAGGTTAAACAAGTTCTTATCCGAAACCTGGGAATGGTGATGAAAGCTTGGGAGATAGTGGAGGCATACCGAGTAGGGAGGAACATCAGGAAAAGACCAATTGTGGTTCAGTTCACAACAGTTCAGATTTTGGGGAAAGCGAAGATGCTGAAAGGCTCTGACATCTATATTAACAAGGATTTGACACCAGCTCAAAGGGAGACAAGGAGAAATTTAATACGAAAGAAGATGGAAGCGAGAGCAGATGGAAAACAAGCTTATATCAGAAATTTACAACTTTGTAGAAGGAACAAATGTAACCGCTGAAGGGAAAATGGATATATGGAGAAGGGAGCAGACAAGAACGGAAATAACATTGCAAGAGGGGCAGAAAATCCAATCAAGGGCTTCTGGAGGTGATACACGCAATACGAGACAGGAGGTTGTGTGGAACCAAGCTTCGACGTCAGGGGCTGGAATGACGTCACCTAGAGAATCAGCTACTGCAGCATGTGCCGGTATGGAAGGAGTAGTGTCAACAAGGTCTGTGACGGAGACAATGAATGATGACGCAAGAACAGATGGAAGAAAGATCATGTCACTGAGGAAAGTGGAGTTAGAAGAGTCCCGCAGATTAGCGGAGAATGGGAAGAAGGCGTGGTTGCAAAGCAGGGAGGAGAGTGTGCGGGGGGGGAGTGGTCATGAGTGAGGGAGAGGAAACATCTGATAGTGTGGTGTTATCGAAACATGGAAGTATTATCGTGGTAGATAAAAACAAAACAGCAAGGAGGGGATATGAACTTAGGAGGACGGATGTTTATGATAACTTCAGGTTTAGAGCAGGTTCACAATAGGGAATGGGAAGCAGCAGAAGGCTGGGATTCTGGAACTGCGAGGGGCGGAAAAGTAAAATATACACGGGAAATCTAAATCACTTACTGAGCAAAGATTATTTGGGAGTGGTTGAGACATGGCTAAAGGAAGAGGACCTTGCGGTGAAAGATTTTATATACATGGGTATAAAGGGACAAAAGACAGCAGTCAAAGGGAGAATGTCTGGTGATATAGGGTGTTTTATAAGGAAATCTCTAAGTAAAGGGATAAAAGAAATGTGGTTCAGATAACAAAGTACTTGTTGGATAATATTTGAAGAAAAATATCTAGATGATTGTATAATTTGTTTGAGAATAGTGTACAACCCACCTGTATCCTCGCAGTTTCACAACCCTAACCTATTTAATCAACTGGAAGAAGATTGTGAAAAGTTAAGGGAGAAGTACGTAAATTCAGAGATCATATTAATGGGGGACTTTAATATTAGATTAGGAGAAAAACATGTGGAAATAAAAAAATATTGGATAAGTGAGGATATTAATGGAGAATTTACTTTTATAAACAAGAATGGTCAAAGTGTAATTGATTATATTTTATGGCTGATCAATTTGGAATGTGTTCTTGGAAGTTTTAAAGTTCTTAACTTAAGCTCCAATAGTGGTCATTTCCCATTGATAGTAGATATCATAGTACAAACTGAGCAGACAAAACAGAACCTGGGAGGCAGGAAACAGAATTGTAAGCAGTACGTGAGATTTAAGTGGAATGATGTTTACGGCAGGGATTTTAAACAAGTTTTGAATTCGCACTATGAGGAGATAAGTCAGCTAGGGGTTAGTTATATGTCAGAGGTAAATGAAATTAAGAAAGCGGTAAATATTTTAAATGGCGTTTTGCAGGTGGCAGGAAGGGGAATGAGAGTGAGAAGGAAAATATTCAAACAGGGGGAGGACTGGTTTGATGAGGAGTGTAAAGTAACAAAAAAGTTAGTGAAACAGATGTTAAAGAAGTGGAGAAAAGAAGGAAATTTCGAAGCAAAGGAGGAATACCTACAGGGTAGGACATTTTACAATCAGATCATACAACAAAAGAAATTAAGATGGAGGGAAAAAAAAGGAGGGTAATTTAATCAGAGTGTTAGGAGAGGGGAATGCTAGTAAGGTATGGAAGGCAAAATTCTAAAATAAGGACCCTGTACCTATAAGTAATTTTTAATTAGTGTATGTACTCAACCTAGTACATTCTCCCTCACAGTAACAAAACGACTGACATTGATATCTCGTCAGAACATAAGCAGCCAATATACCAACATCAAAAGTTTGCCTCTAATAATGTTGATACATAGCACAAATACTTGTTTGCAAGGTTTGAAGATTTATTACTTTACCCAGTACGCACGTGGTAAGCTAAACTTTCAGTTACGTATTTCTGTTTACAATACTGTTTTTCAGATTTCAGGCTTACTGTTGGTGTTGTGGTGAGTTGTGTTTGTGCCAGTGAAAATATTGAACGAGAAGAAAAGATGGCAAGTTAACATGACAGTGGAAATGAAATAGGATGCATTAAGAGACCAAACAAAGGGGAACAACTTAATATGTAATAAATTTTATTCTTTTGTTTCCTATAATGTGCTAGAGCATGCATTTATATAATTTGTAGAATGTTGTTATCAGCTGTGAGTAACAGACCCCTTATTACGTAAAATTAAACAGTTCAGTAACTCGACATCTTCTCAGTCTACAATTTGATCAATTTATTGGGATTCTACTGTTATAATTTCTAGACAAACACTTAATGTGAATTACATTATGTGGATAGAACAATTACTTTTTAAATGGATTCCATAATTGTATAAAGGATAGCTGATGATCAGGCACATGAATTTCTGAGTGTTAAAGCCTGGGTGAGAGGAAATAAAGTTGAACTGTTACTGGACTTTAGGCAGGGACATCGCAGGTAACATCTCCATCCTTCACGGAGTCTCTATATTTGCAGACAGCACTAACCAGACTATGTTTACCTGCCATTACTAACTCTTGGCCATTGTTGTAAATGTTCTTTATATTGAACATAGGTTTGAGTGTAGACAAGTTGAAGCCAGCTGCTTAAGAATTCCAATGCCTGCTGATAACTGTGACAATTTATGAAGCTTTTAGCTTAACTTTTGGCTTAAATAATTGAAGGCAATTTTAATGTTTCTATTAAAACTTTTTGGGAGAGATTTTGTCTTTCATTGGGTTTATTATACAACTTATGGTATTGTTTGTGTTTCAGACTAAGCTACATGATACTGTTTGTGAAAAACGAAATGCAGCAACAATTGCAACCCATGACCTAGGACTGTTGGAACCAAACAGCATAGTCTACACTGCATATCCTCCGGCAGAGATTAAAATTGTACCTCTTGGTAGAGCGAAGGAAGTGACTGGGCAGCAGCTGTTCAATCAACTGCAGCGGGAAGCAGAAGAACTGAGAAAGGAGAAGAAGAGGAATGTATACTCTGGGATTCACAGGTTTGAGTTGAGAATAGTAGCTAGATATTGTATTTATTTATGCCACCAAACTTACTGTTGGTGTTTTTTTAAACACAAGCTGTGTGTGGGCAATGTTTGAGAGGTAGAATTGGAACTTAAAAATTCAATGCCACAGCTGGGATTTGAACCACAGACCTTCCGCTTACCAGGCAGGTGCTCTAACCACTGAGCTATTGTGATAATCTGCCAGAATGGCATTGAATTCTCAAACCAGTTTGTATTTCTCTTGGTAAACCATAAAGGCAGTCTCACATCAGAAACAATTACCCCAATGGTGACTTACTATTGTAAGTACTTTATGTCCCAGGATTAAATAACCTTCAGATGGCAGTTATTATTTATTTATGCCAACAAACTTACTGTTGGTGTTTTTTTAAACACACAAGCCGTGTGTGGGCAATGTTTGAGAGGTAAAACTGGAACTTAAAAATTCAATGCCACAGCTGGAATTTAAACCACAGACCTTCCGCTTACCAGGCGGGTGCTCTAATTACCATCTGAAGGTTATTTAATCCTGGGACATAAAGTACTTGCAATAGTAAGTCACCATTGGGGTAATTTGTCTCTGATGTGAGACTGCCTTTGTGGTTTACCAGGAGAAATACGAACTGGTGTGAGAATTCAATGCCATTCTGGCAGATTGTCACAGTAGCTCTATGGTTAGAGCACCCGCCTGGTAAGCGGAAGGTCTGTGGTTCAAATCCCAGCTGTGGCATTGAATTTTTAAGTTCCAGTTTTACCTCTCAAACATTGCCCACACACGGCTTGTGTGTTTAAAAAAACACCAACAGTAAGTTTGTTGACATAAATAAATAATAATGTACTTCGAAACTTATGTTACAACCAATCTATATGAAATTGTGTAGCATCACTTTCACTATGTTAACATAATTTTGGTCTTTTTTATTTCCAAGGAAATTAAAAACAATATTTCTGAAAGCATTTCATACATCCTTCATTTCTTGACTCATAGTATTCTCGAACTGACTGTCCATCATCAGTTTTCAAATTTGTGGGCCAACGAATACACCAGCTTTAGTTTTTTCATAGGAAAATGAAGGAAATGTAACACAAAGGTATTTAAAGCACTCACTGCCTTTATCTAGAGGTTTCACAAATTGTTTGATTAAACCTAATTTCTCATGGACAAGTGGCAACAATACTTTTGAGGGTTCAGTAAGAGGTTCACTTTTTATATTCTTTCACCCGGTGTTAAATTAGTCCTACATGGCCACTGTTCCCTTTCCCAGTATTCTGACCTAGCTTTGCTATAGCAGAAACAAGGATTAAGACCTTTTTGAGAAGAATCTATGAAGAAACTGTACTCTTTGGAATTATAGTTTGTGTTATAATGTTATGATATAGTTAGTAGATTTTAATAAGTATAAAAATGTGTAAATATAAAATATAAACATAATAATAGTTGCATTATTTCACATTTTCAGTCATAAAATCAAAATTATAAGCTGTTAAGCCTTTCTAACAAACGATAAGCACACGGTAATATTACTACAGTATGTACATTACGAAAAATATTCAAAATATAAAATTATTAATTGCAAAATATTCTGATGTGGTACATGAAAACAGATTTCAGTTCTGTAATCAGTGTGAAAATGTGATTCAGTAATGCTCATTCATTTAAAAAAAAACGAAATTCTTGCAGAACAGTGTTATTTGAGACTGATACAGTTTATTTGTATTTACTAGGTACTTATACCTCCTGGAGGGAAAACCAGTATACCCATGTGTGATGAATAATGATAAGGTTATTTCCTTGCCACCAATTACTAACTGTGATGGAACCAAAGTAAGTAATTATTTTAGACAGACATAATGCTAGGTGTAAGTGCTATTTGCTAACTTATGTATTCAGTGTACTATTTATACAGTCTAACATCAATGATGCTATAGAAATAGTCAGTTCCAGATTAAATTAATAGTAATTGCATAGGATAAAGTTAAATCAAGATAAAATTGTGCATACCAGAATATTGTCACTGCAGTTGTAAGGCAGGTTGTTGACAGCAAAGGGTAGGGATTGGTGCTTGCCCACCTGTCCTATATGCCGGGCCTGGACGGTCCTCTTGACACACAATATGAGCATTGTGTTGCAATATTGCGACTCAAGAGAGAGAGAGTTCACATGGATTGGATCCAGAGGCTTCGCTTTCAAGAAAGTTCTGCCATGCACCAGGCACTGTATAAAGGGACTTACTTGTGCTCACAGCGACAGTTAAGGAGTGAGATAGACAGTTAAACGCTTATGGAGCATTCAGCGGACAGCGACTGTGAATCTTGCCGAGTGCAGTTCAACGTGATTTGTCGTCCAGTAGCGATGGTTCAGTTGTGACTCGATTGTTAAGTTGTGCTGCTCTGGATTAAGCCCAACAATGTCTTAAGTGCAACATTAGTGCTACACTTACTGATTAGAAGGCAAATAAAATGTGATTAGTTATAGCTGTTCTCATTTGTTGCAATATTGTTTAGAAGTTTATATTTAAGATTGTGGTAAAATAATCCTCAATTTTATAAAAAGGATTCTCAGGCACCCAGCATTGTAAAACACAATCAAATCAACACTGTATGCCTCAGAAGTAGACAGCCGAATATATGCAAAACAGCAGTGTGAAGCTATTTTTTTCCAACCTATCAAATCTAGTGAAAGCTAATCTTACAACCCCTCCTGTTTACATTTGCATCAATAGTTAGACACATTGAACTACTAAAGGATAACCTCAGCTATATTAGGTGGAAAGTTTTTAAGATACCAATACATGTTTCAGAGACTTTCCTCCATCAGTGGCCTTGATTCACTGCTGCACTTCCTTCTGTGATCTGTAGATGGCATTTTGGCTGAACGTACTGTACAATAAGATCTTTTTCATATGGAGCACTACAGAATAGTGAAACTGTACAGAAAAATGACTTCACCAAAGAGATTGTAGACAAGAAAATAAAAAAATTCCAAAGAAGAAAGAAATAAAGGAAATCTACATGCCAAGTAGCATAAAAGATGCTAAAAAGTTCAAAAAATTCACATTCTATCCATGAGCCTTTTAGAAATTCAGGGAAGTGTTCAAAGAACATGGGATAGCCCTAGCTCCAATTAACAAGCATTCCTTAAGTAACATACTCAGGACTAACACAAAATGATAAAATTCTGGCAGTAAAAACTTCTGATATTTATGAATTGGATGTAAAGATTGCAAAAGAGTACACTTAGGAGTATTGTGATGCTGGGTGCAGCGCACAACAAAAGAAGGTTGGAGCTAAGCTACTTTACACCACATACCAGGCTGGCGAGCAAAGGCACTCAAGGCATGGCTCTTTGTGTAACAATGAGTGTAGCAAAAAACAAAAGATGGCTGGAACTTTTGAGGGTCATCCAGCAAACCGCATGTTTGTGGAAGTTGAGAAAGGTCTATGTTATGTCATCTTTGCTGTATAAGGAGGCGAGGAAACAGCGGAAGAGAGAATTGCGGTTACAGATACGAGTCGGTCAGTGTGTCAATGTGTGCGAGACAGACATGCATGCATGGTACTGTCATCAGAAAGATATGTCACATCAAAATTGGTGCTATATTTTGAAAAAGATTCTTAGTTAATGTTTAGGCAGCTTATATTTCGTCACTCTGCGAAGGGATTCGGTGCAATCTTTATGCATATATGCCTCGGTGATCTGTGGTGAGCAATAAGAACTTTTTTTCTTACCTCAGGTCGTAGTTACGGAATAAAGCACTCACTGAACCCCATTTAAATTTGTTAAATTATTTATTTGCACCTTTGTAAAATATCACAATTATCAAGTAGTTGTATTGTTACAGCACTTTCTTCACTATTTCCTCAGTGGTCATAATCCACTTCCTATATTTTGCCCTATCCCTAGCTAGTTGTTTAGCTTCCCTCAATGTCTTTCCTCTCTTATTCACTATTTTCTCCACATAATTGCTCCATTCTATTCCTGGTTGCCCTCTCCCTCTTCTTCATTCCCCTCTGGCCTCCCATACCTGTTTCAGTTTCCTGCTCTCGTCCATCCTATTTATGTGCCCAAACCATCTTAAACATTTGTCTCTATGATTTTTATTACTGGTTCTTGATTAAGGATATTCCTTATTTGACACTTTATTCTGTCCCTTCTGGTTTTCCCTGTACATTTCCAAAAATACTTCATTTCTGTACTTATAATTCTACTTTTGTGTTTCGACAACACTGTTCAGCTTTCTGAGCCATAAGGAAGTGTTGGGAGATAAACTGTGTTATATATTCACATTTTTGTATCATTGTTAATTTTGTTTTTTCCTATTATTGTTGAATAATTTGGTAATAGATTTGGTTTGCCTTGTTTATTCTACGATTTATTTCTGTATTTATTTTATGTTTTGAATTGATGATTGTTCCTATATATTCAAAGTTCTCAATTTGCTCCATAGTTTCTGTCTCATTCAATATTTATTCTTTTCTGTACTCCTTTGGTTACATGGATTATTTTGCTTTTATTTACATTTACTTCCATGCCTCTATCTTAACATGTATTGGCCCACCTTATTACTCAGTTCTGTAGTTCTTCTTCACCACTGGCCATTAGGACAATGTCATCTGCATAAACTAGAATCTGGTGTATACTGGTCTCATTCCATTTTCCTGTTTTCACTCTTCTGGTTCTTCTTTTACATTGTTGAAGCACTTGGTCCATGTATGTAATAAACAGTAAGGGATTCAAGTTGTCCACTTGTTTTACTCCATTCATTTCAAATTGTCCAGATTTGGCACCTTCTATTCTTACTACCCCTGTCACTTTATTATATAGACATTTTATCCTCTTTAGCAGTGTTTCTGAAGTTCCCTCATCTCTTAGGGCTTTCCACAGTTGTTCCCTGGGTACTCTGTTGAAGGCTGATTTCAGGTCTATGAAAGCCAGATATAGTTCGCTCTCTCTCCCATCATTTTATCTATTACTATCCTCAACATGAATATATGGTTCTGTCTTCCTTTCATAGAAGTTTGAAAACAGTGTTGTAATTAATTTAATTTAAAAGTTATTGTCCGGTTGATAATGGAGGAAAGTTAACCTTCGAAATGCGTTCCGGAAAATTATGTTGTAAGTGTTGTTCAGTGTTATTAATTGACTTACCTTTTAAATTAAATATGGTTCTGTGTCTGTCCCAGTGGCCTGAAGGCTATTTGTTCTTCCTCCATATTTTCTTTGATTTCCTTCCTCAATCTGTTTTTCAGTCTTGAATACAGTTTCATTGCTCTTGATGATAGGCTTATACATAGCTCTGTAGTTTTCACTTTTAACTGTAGATACCTTTTTGTGTATGGGTATTATAATGTTTCTCTCCCAATCTTTTGAAGTTTCCTCTTGACTTCATACCTGTCTAAATAATTCAATCAGCCATTGTTTAACTTTTCCTCCTCCAAATTTAATTAATTCTGGATGTTATGGCATCATCTCATGCAGATTTCCCATTTCTGTCTTTGAATGGCGTATTCTATTTCTGTTGATGATATTTCTGCCTCCTCTTCTTCATTTTCCTCCTCCTGTCTATTATTATTTCTATTGTGTTTCAATTACAGGTGTGTCTTTTTCCAAAAATATATTTCTGTAGTATTCTTTCCAGAATTTAAATATTTCTTTTGTTTCCTCTTTTATTTTATTATTATCCATAATATTCCATATTTTTTATAATCCCGTTTTAAATTTTTGGCCATCTGCCAAAAACATTTTGGATTTAATCGATAGTTATCTTCAATTTCTTTCCAAAATTTTTCTGCATTTCAGTTTTTGCTCTCTTTACTTCTATTTTGACTTTGTTCCTTTTTTGTACGTGTTTTAATCAATCTACCTCTCTGTTAGTCCTTGTAAATTTCTTCCATACCTTATTTTTTTCTTTTCTTTAACTTTCCCAGCATCATTCCACCATTTGGTATTTTTCCTTTTATTACTAATATTAACCAGTCCACATACTTCTTGTGCTGTTTTGTTAATGGTTTCTTTTAGTATTCTCCATCTGTGTTCTATGTCCCAAATTTTTCCATCTTCCTTTCCCCTCTTTCCTCTTGGTGTATTCTTGCTTCTTTTCTTTTTTTCTCAAGTTCTCTGATTTTAATCTTAGTAAATGTTATTTCTCTTCCTTTCCTTGGAGTTTTGAACCTTGCTTATCTAATTTTTATATATGGGTATCGCTGATTTTTATCACAGGACTAGTTTCGGAGAGGTCCTCTCCATCATTCAGCTGTTGATCGACTGGTCAACATCAGGTAACTGCCTCTGCCTGGTATGCTGTTCTTCCTATTAGCTAGCGATACAAACCAAAGTTATTGTAAATTTATATATCATTCAAAATTTTTCAACGGATTCAACAAAATTTTTAAGGATTATAATATAAAACTGGCTGTGCAAAACAAGTATAGTGTGAGAAATTCACTCAATCACCCTCTAAAAAATACAACTCCAGGTATTAAATTATCAGGAATCTGTCATGTCAAATGTGAAAACTGCCATAAGATGTATATTGGCAAAACAAAGAAATTTGGAAACCAGAATGAAGGAACACGTCAGAAACATCAAATACAAAGAAATAGATAAATCAACCTAGCTCACCACTTATGGTCTTGCAATCATAATATCAAACTAAATATCCAACTTTTAAAACCAGCAAAAAATTATTGAGAGTTAACCGTGTGGGAAAATATTTACATCATTAAGGATCGAGATTGGCTAATGAATTTTGACATACCAATCATAGACGATACCTTACGACTAGCCAATAGGAAGAACAGCATACCAGGCAACGAGAGAAGGGGGAGGCAGTTACCTGATGTTGAACCAGTCAATCAACAGTTGAATGATGGAGAGGACCCTCTCCAAAACTAGTCCTGTGAGAAATATTATTACAAGTAAGTTGAAGCAGAATGTGTTTAGAAATAGTGGCATTTTCAGTTTATTAATATGCTCCACTGTTTTAAAGACATTTTCATCAGTTTTATATGCAAATTTTTGTAGGATGCACACAAAGTTGTGTGAATGTTAACATCAGATCTTCACTGCCTACATCAATTTATGCTACATTTTCTTTTAAATTTAATTCTTTCAGATTTCTGAAAAGACACAGTCCATGTTTGTGGAAGTCACCAGCGCAAGTTCTCAAGGAACATGCAGGCGTGTATTGGATACTCTTCTGCATGAAACTTTGCTCTTGGGTATTGGAACACCAGTCCCTGAAGCAGAAGGAATAGAAATGAAATCAAACTTCCATACCTTGACAGTACAGCAGGTCAAGATAGTTGACAAAGAGGGTAATCTTAAAGCAGTGTATCCTTCAAGAAGTGATCTGATACTGGAAGATGATACAGTGTCTATCATAAGGGAATAGAATAAAAGTTAAAATGCACAATAATTATTTTCAAATATCTAATGCTTATGTTTTGTTTAACAATATTATTTTATAAACAAGTAGGAAGTTTTGCAAAGGTCAGTATTTTGGGAACTATAAACATAAGCCTAATGCAGATTTTTCTTTTATTAATTGTTGTTTATATCATAGCATTTTATGTAGATATTTACTCACATAACTTTTCAATAGTCAGTATTTTATTAAATGCAGCATAAGAGTTTTTTTTTTTTTTTTTGGGGGGGGGGGGGGTGGGTGGTGGTGATTGCAAAATGTTTTGTTTGTGGTTGGCCAGTTGGTTTGCAACACACCCCATACATTTGATGACCTCTAGGAAAACCTCATTCCCTCAAAAGCTATGTGGATCTCCATTTATTAACTGAGGTACCCAAAGGAGGAGCCCATTGTCTTTGATAAAGAGGTGATAATGGTAAATTAAGTTGAAACAAGAGGACTTAAGCTTTTACCATGGACTCTGAACCAGACTGTGGATATTTCACATGAGCTAGTCAGAGATGAAGACTTGGATGGGACTGCCTTAAAATTGCCACCCCAGAACTGGGAATCCAACCACAGACCCTTGGCACAAGAGCCACAAACAAAGCCATTAAATTACCCCAGTGTCCTATATTGGGATCTATGGTGGTAATGATATTAAGGTCACTGCTGCTATATTATTGAATCCAAATAATACAAGTCCCCCACCACTATCAGTAGTGATTATTCTCTTCCTTATGAGCAGGCAGTGAAACAGGTTAAGTAACTAAACCACGGGTAGTCAGGATCAGGAGAGCAGAGGGAGTGAGCAGCAAGTCAAAACAAACTAATTTGTGCAATGCAACACTCAACATACCATCTCACTGTACAGCTTCAAGTTGTGTCAAAGTCAGTAGTTTTCAAGGCATGCTTACTTTGGTTGACTATTTCATTCATTCAGAGAAATAATTGATATGGATAATTAATTGAGAAAAATAAATATATAGTTTCTAAAGTAAGAACAAATTAGAAACTAAAAACTTCACTTATCTTAGTAATGTTGTAGGTTATTTTTTCAACCACTTGAAAAAGCTTCACTGTTAATAGCTTCAATTTTCCTTAATTAATTTAAATATATAGTTTTTACCCTTAAAATTAACTATTTATAATTTCAAAGTACTTGTATTTTATATGACAGATTTACAACACATGTATATCTATAGTATTCATAATACAAGTACCAAATGTTCATTGTGAAATACAGTGTTTATTGACATAAGTTTTTTTATTGGTTTGTTTCTTGATCATATGCTTTTATGATTGCAGAATTAGCAATACAGTGCACTGCAACATATTTTCTAAAATTTTTAAAAGTAAATTTCTTGTGGTTTTCACTTAAACATTGTCTCTACTGCAAGAAGGAGCGCTTGAGGTCACATGATGTGAGGGCAAAGTTTGAATGCTGGTATAATTCACATACTTTGTTATTCTCAGGTGGATTATTTCTCTTCAACAGATCCTTGATTGCACACAATTTGACATATCCACAATTCTTATGTAAAACTGCAATAGGGCAGGACCACTCTTGTATTGTAAACAGTAATACTCCAGAACGCAGTTAACCTGATGTCATACCTCTCTTTCCCATCAGTGTCCAAGTTTCACTGCCTGCTTGTGAGTGATTTTGCATCTTATTGATAGAATGACCACCTCCAAATATAAAGTAGAGGTACGGGAGGATCAAACAAGGAGGGCATTTTAGGATTTTGAGAGACCCAACATGGTGTGAAATTAAGCTGTAATGTTAGTCTCGTATAAATGCTGAAATTCTTTCATTGCACAGTCCTGATTTTCTTTCTTCCTTTGAAAATGCACATAAACATAAATGTTTCCTGACATTTTTTTAAAAAAAGATAAAGCGTATACCTTTAAGCTTTTAACTTGAAATGAAGTAATATTTCTCTCCAGCCATTAGGCATACAGCATAGAATGTTCAACTTATTATAGCTTGAGTTACTTTTGGGTTTCATTTTGTGCCTATTTGTTATGTGTTTTCTCAATTGTAAAATAGTGATGAAACCTTAATCTACATTGATTATTTTGTGGAGCTGCAGCATTTAAAGAAAATGAGAAAAAGACACAAAAGTATTTAAGAATGGCCAGTTTAACTATCTGTAAACTTCACGCATAAGTGTTTTAGTAATAGCAGTAAAGCGAATTTAGTTTTGCAACAACATAACTAGGTCTAATGTCTTTACATCACTATTTAAGCATTTGAAGTAGATATGTTTATTCTAGAAAATATATCTAGAAAATGCATTATCTATTTATATAACCACACAGTTTCTTTCTTCTTGCTGATATGTAACAGTTAACAATATGAAGTTCTAATTGATGTGTCATTTTCTTATTGGGTTTTTGTCTTTTTTTAATACTGTCTCTGGTATAACATTTAATCTTTGTGTGTGCCTAATGTAAATGCTCACTGAAGTGTTGTATTCAAGCTTAATATCTTTTTTTGCATATATGTATTAGTATCTTATATTAATGGGAAGCCACAATTAAAACATTGGTTGTGTAGCAGATTTATTTTAGAAAAATGGTGTATTCTTTGAAATATTAAAAGCAGCTTTGCTTTATAGTCTTTAGATCTTTCTATTCACTCCTAAAAATGTTACAGTTATGTGAGTAAATATAGCTTTGTATGTACAAGGGCGATTCAATAAGTACCTGTATTAAAAATGAAGATAGTTGTTTCAGACATAAATTATTTATTTCTCAATATAATCCCTTTTTGGGGATATTCATTTCTCCCAACCTTCCTGTCATTTTTTTAACAAGCTCTGCAAAATATGCCTCTGTGTTGATGATGACCTGATTTCTTCTAAAGTTTGTTTCTGCGAGCCATTTTTTCATGTTTGGAAACAAGAAGAAATCACAGGGAACCAAGTCAGGCGAATATGGGGGTTATGGTAACAATTAATAATGCAATTTAGCGATGACAACATCGGATGAATGTGCTGGTGTGTTGCGTGAAACAGCACTTTCTTCTTCACAGAATGGGGCCATTTCTCCTTCAACTTCTTGGAATTGAGCCATTAGCTCACTGTAGCATTGTTCAGTAATGTTTCCAAGAAGTCAGTGAGTATGACACCCTTCACATCCTAAAAAATTGCCATCACTTTTCTGGCTAAAGGGACTTTCTTTGTCTTCTTTAGAGCAGACTCATCAGAATTAACCCATTGTTTTGATTGTTGCATGGTTACCAGAGTATAATGATGAATCTATAAGTCATCGACAGTGACAAGTCGATGCAAAATGTCCTTTGGATTTCACTTAAATAGTTCCAAGAACAGTTTTGAAATTGCAAGCCTCTTGCCCATTGTGAGCAAACATGACCCCATCAGACCAACAACTTCTCCATCTTCAACTTATGCAAAATATGAGCTGCCATTCTCACCAATAGACCTATGGCCTTTGCCACTTCATGAACTTTCATTCAATGATCAGTGAGAAGCACGTTGTGGACTTTTTCAATGACTTCCTTGGTAACTATGTGTGCCAACTGTCCTGGGTGTTCCTCATCAAAACCAGATGTTTGGCCATGTGTAAAATCATTGAACCAATATCTAACTGTTGTCATAGATGACAAAAGTTCCCCATAAACAGCTTCCAACTTTTATCTCCTTGCAAGTTTTTGCAAGTAAAAAGTAAATCACTGAACTATATTGCACTTTTTCACATTTTAGCAAAAACATGAATGACTAACTGGAATGCCTGCCACATTTAAAATAACGTATGAATCAGTACCCAATCAATGTGTAACAAGTGAAAGCACACGATGGTAACACCACTGTCCTTAGCAATACCATCTATTTTAAAACACAGTTACTTATTGCATCGCCCTCATAAGCAAGGCAGTATATTATTCTATAAGTGTTATTAAGAATTGGGCAACATGTTACCATTTGCTGACATCTTTATAATCATTAAATATATTATGGAATTAGTATATGTTTGTGTTCAGAATTAATTTATTTCATTGAGACATAGCTCACTAGTATGCTCTATCAGCCTCAACAGTTCTTTACCACTTTTAGTTATTGCATGTAGTCATCATTCCATCCACTTGGTGCTAGTCACTGACCGTCTCTCTCCTGTGTATGGCTGTAATTGCAACATCTTGCTACTAAAAGGTTTTGTGTTCAAATATTTTGGCCTCTCAAAAGCCCCGGTGTGCACAGATACCATTCATTTTACATAGTTTGCAAATAATGTTTACGCACACCAATTGCTAAAAGTTTTGGATGAGGCTAAATGTAGCAATGTTTGCATGCAACAGCTCCGGCACTAAGCACACCTCCAGTTGCTTTCTCACACCACAGTATGGCACTTTGAACAAAGTCTAAAACAACACCAAATGAAGCTGTGGAAGAATACGAACTACCCTCGCTGATATTGTGCTGTGTGTTAAGTTCATTAGTACTGAACTGCTAAAGTTTGCATTTATGATGAATCACAGTTCACATCAATGTACAGTTTTCTTGTTATATATCCTCCAATAGTTTATAGAGGAAAGCCTGATGCTGTCTATGTTGCCATCTGCAAAATATATTAACACTTTTTTAAGCCTTTTTAGGTGAAAGTTGACTTACAAGTATTAACCTTAATTTAATTTTAAATAAAAATGCAATGATTCAAGATGATAATGTATTAAAAATTGAAATTACATCTTAACTACATACATATAAATAGAAAAACTTAAACTTACACAGGATTTTTGTTAATCTGGTAAAGATTGCTGCAAAATTCTGTATTATGTTATTTCTAACACTGAACATGGCCTGAGATAGATTTCCAATCTTCCATAGAGACAGAAGCTTATTCTGAACTTCAACATTGGAAAGGAATGGAATGGGGATTAAGCTGGTTTTCTGTCTGATGCAGACCATTGAAGAACATTTCTTTTGGGTCCAAATTAAATGATCTGGTTAAAACAAAGCAAGAACCAATGTTCAGTAGATGCCATCTTTAGAATCAGAATCATAAATTTCACTGCTCAGAAGTTGCTTTTTGGAATTTAAATTATCCTTTTTGTTTGTTTTCTATGTATCCAGGGAACATAATCCCCAACCAGCCAAGTCATTCATCATCAATAGAGAAAAAGTCTGGATTTCTTGTGTGACTGTGGTGTGAAGTCATAGAAAGTAAACAATTGTAAAATACTCTCCATGTATGTCATTGTTTAGCGAGAAGATAAAAATGCCTCTGCTCTAGGATTCTCTTGTTGATTATCTTTCAAGAATTTTAACACAGAAATCAGTTCACTGTTAAACATCTCTTTTGTTTACTTTACAATCATTTCTCCAAAATGTATAAGTTCTACATATTTTTTCAAGAAAAAAGGCAGTGGTGTAATTATTTGTAGCTCCTGAACTGTGTACAGTTTATTTTCACATACTCTCCTGAAATAATTTCAATTTTATCAAACATTCTTTAAACGACATGTTACTATGTCAAGTACATTATTTTGTTTATATTGTTAGAAATCCAATTTGAATAAGCTTTATGTAGTACATGTTATATAATTTAAAACCATATGAAATCCAGTATTAGTAAACAAATATTAACTTGCGTTGCACGTTATTTATTTTTCAGTACAGATGGTTCTCCAAAATCGTTAACTAAAGACATCCAATCACGTAAAAAGGCCTTCGTGTTTCATCTGATCATAAAGTAGGCAGGTACATGCAGTGACACTGAACATTATAGGCACTTGGCAGTAAACTTGCTAGGAGCCAGAAAAACCTACTGTCAGTAAAAGCGATCCTAGCATTCACAATTGTAATTTCTTGCAATAATGTAACTCCTATAAGAGAAAGGAAAACTGCCGAGGCTGATAGAGAGTGCAATAATGCAACACTAGCTACCAATGTGGAGGTAAGAAGTAGTTTCCCAAAGATTCATTAGAGACTGAAAGTGAATTTATGTTTTACTAAGTTGTTCCCCATTAACCATTTGAAGCACACTTGATCACTGCATATCAGCTAGTATCAGTTCAAATCCCAGCTGGCAATTTAACTCTACATGAATTGGTTAAAATGCAAATTGTTCCTTTATTTTTTAAGATATTTGAGTGAAGCTGAAAACAATATTTACTGAAATTGTAACCAATAGGAATAAACCAACTAAAGGTAAGCATGGTATGTGGCTGTATTTAATACTGGCAAAATATTCTTCCCCTCTCTCTGCCCCCCTCCTTCCTTGAAACTTGCTTATTTGGGCATAATATGCATAGAAACTTGTTAGATACTTCACTTCTTCTTGGACTGTACTTCAGCTGAAGAAACAAAGTCAGCAGCTGGAGTCTGGTGACCAGAACAGGGTACCAAGAATTTCCTGCCATAGCATCATACATCCTTGTTCACTGGTCCAGGTATACTTTCTTGTGTTAACCTCCATGAATTGTAAAGAAGCTTAATACACATAGATACAAGTAAAGATATGAGTAATGAACTTTGTAATCTTAATCTAAAGTGTTGCAAATTTTTACTACAAACATGACAAAGCATTAAATTCTAATATTATATTGCAACTTCAGATTACACACTGAATGTACTGTGCTAATGGTATACAGTGCTATGAGAGGCCAGAGGTTATCTATGTAATTATCCATCACAATCATGAGCTGGAACAAAATACATAGCATGTAGATTTAAAATTTGATGGTACAGTAGAATCCTGATAACTCAACCTAATGTGAACTGAGAGTGTCGACTTACCGAAATGTCTAGTTTCACGGAATAAGATGTGTGTTATTCACAGCCCATAACATAATACTGCAAATTATACAAATGCATGTTCTAGCAAAATATAGGAAACAAAAGTATAGCATATCTTTATTTCATATTAATATGTTCCGTTTTGACTGGTCTCTTAAATGCATCCAATTTAATTTCCATTGTCATGTTTTCTTCTCGTTCTATATCTTCACTGGCACAAACACAACATTAACAGTAAGCCTGAAATTGTAACCAGAAATATGCAACTGAAAGTTTCATATACAATGTACTGGATAAAGCAATAAACCTTCCAAAAAAGTACTTGTGCTGTGTATCCATATTATTTGCAGCAAGCTTTTTATTTCATGATAATGGTATGCCCGCTGTTTATGTTCTGTCGAAATATACAGTCAGCCCTTTTATGAGAGAGAATGTTGTAGGTTGTGTATGTACACTAATTAAAAGTTCCCTACACTG
The DNA here is from genome assembly GCA_030765045.1 of Tenodera sinensis. Lineage (NCBI taxonomy): Eukaryota > Metazoa > Arthropoda > Insecta > Mantodea > Mantidae > Tenodera > Tenodera sinensis. Next base: position 18,890,190 of record CM060971.1, on the reverse strand, counting down.
TTTATTCCACATAGCTGATTATAGAAATTATTAGTCAAGCTTAACAATACAAAATCTGATGTGTTGCACTCACATGACTTTCTCTACTCTTGTACTAACCATTCTTACAAACTCTTATTCCTATATCTTCTTTGTGTTAGTTGAGATAAACATTTGTACAAATTATCTTATTACTTATTTCCTTGTAGGTACAAGGGGAATATTAGAATACAGTAGGCTTTGAGCAATAGTCAAATCTTTTAAAGCTTTGAAATACCATTCTTTTTGCACGCTTAACATATAAAAAAAATGAATGATGCTCCATTTCACAAAAGTTTTAAGTTTTCTGAAACTGACAAATAACAAGGAATATCTCCGAAATGGTTCATTCTACTGAAAAATTTCTTTGTACATAAATTGTGTGTTTTAGTGAGGTTTATATTTTTTGTATAGTAAGATTTTGTCTATCTCTTACTGTTTACGAGTTATTCAAAAGTCATCCAGAGTAAACAGGACTACATAAGCTATAGCCAGAAAATTTAAAACATACATTTCATTTGTTGTACATATATCCTAAACATATGGCAGTTTAATCAAAATCGTTAGTCATTTTTAAGAAAATTGCAATTTTTGAAAAATGTTCCATGTAAAGGGTAGTTTAGGGTGGGGCTATTTTCTTCAAAATCTTCGTGTCACATCCTCGAAGGACATTAAACTTAAATACCAACTTTAGTTTTTAAACGACTTTTCGTTTTTGAGCTATGCTGTCCACAGACAGACAGACGGACCTTTTTCTAAAAATGCTTTTTTTGGATTCATGGAGTCTCAAAACATATATCTCCGGTGAAATCTTGACATCAAATTTTTGGGTGGAATACAATACTTCCTCTACTTACCAGTAGAGAAAGTAAAAATTAAAAAAATTAACATTGTCGAGTTATTAGGATTCTGCTGTAACACTAGTAATCTCTAATAACCAGCAGTAATGGGAATGAACATTTGATGATGGACAACCTTCACTGTAAAATGAATTCCCTCACATAAATAATCTTATTTGCATTTTATGGCTGCATTATTATATTTTCCAATTTTTTATGTCAGTTTGTTTATATATAGTTATGAACAGTAACAGATAAGTGAAGCTTTTAGTTTCTAATTTGTTTTTACTTTAGATTCTTGTTACTTCACTGTTAATAGCTTCATTATTTCCTTACAGGAAATGGTGTTATTTGCTTTGTATATATTTATGTAGTACCATGTTTTCATGGCTATGTCATTTCCTAACACAACGCTTTATTGCAACCAGATATGGAAGAAACATATCTAAATACAAACAAGTACACCGTGGCTTACCACAAGGCGCAGTGTTCAGCACAACACTTTTTAATATATTTATTAACGATCTGCCACAACAAATACAAGAGTCAGGTGTGAAGTGTGCACTATTTGCTGATGACTTAGTAATGCGGACTTCAAAACCAAAAAGCAAAAGTACAGAACTAGAAAAAAACCATGCAACAATCCTTATCCAAAGTACAAAGGTGGACCAAAGAAAATTTAATGACTGTTAATACAACAAAATCAAACTACCAAATCTTTTCACTAAGAAAAAAGCCACTAAAAATAAAACTAAATTTTGAGGGTCAACAATTACCAGAAACAAAGGAAGCAAAGTATTTAGGAGTTACATTTGATACTAAACTTACATGGACCAAACAAATAGAAAATGTAATACAAAGAGCAGAGAGGGGCCTTTCACTGTTAAAACGTCTAACAGGAATGAAGTGGGGATGTTCCAGAGCAACTCTTAACACAACATACAATGTATATATAAAACCATTATTTACTTACTGCAGCGAAGTTCTTGTAACAGCAAACACAAAAAAGATTCAAATCTTTCAAAACCAAAGTCTGAGATTAATTACAGGTGCTATCAAAACCACACCACTAGCAGCTATGGAAATACTAACCAACCAATGCCCCATTGAATATGAAATAGAAAAAGCGGCTCTTATTCAACACGAAAAGTTGATCAGATTCCCATTCAATACATGGCACAAGAGAAATTTTACACATACACTAAAGACTCAGGAGAGCTTTCTTTCCAAAATTCAAGACATCAAGAAGAATGTATACCTTCCTAATTCAAAGGAAAATTTCATATCGAAAGTCAATCCGACACAAACATTAGACATCACATATTATTTACACCTGACAGAAGAAGTTAAGAAAAGTGATACTCCAACTAGTGTTCTAAAATTATTGGCATTAGAGACAATCCATACTAGATTTCCAGAACACGAATGGCTCCATATTTATACTGATGGATCATTTATATCAAACAAAGATGGAGCAGGGGCTGGAGTCACATGTCACCTCTTTTCCTATTACAAATCTTTAAGTTATGGAACTACAAACTTTGATGGAGAAATTGAAGCAATTCGAATGGCCCTACAAAATCTTTTGTACAGAATTTCACATTTTCAGCAAGCAGTTATTCTCTCAGATTCCAGGGCAGCAATTATAGCAATTACTTCCAAGTTGTCACCAGAAAACCAAACAATTATACGAGGGCCATTCAGAAAGTAACCTCCGATCGGTCACAGTGCGGGTAGTGGGGGGAGTAGCGACGCCATCTGTGCATTCACGCACTCAGCAGGTCAGTCGGCATCAAGCTGTGGTCGAGTGAACGTCGTACCTGCGCTAGTTTAGTGTTTGTGGCCGTTTGAAATGTGTGCTGCAATAGAAAACCCCCGCCAAATGTGAAGTGCGTGCTGTTATAAGGTGTTTTACAGCCAAAGGATATTCTGCAGCAGCTATTCATCGTGAGCTTTGTGCCGTGTACGGACCAAGAGTTATGAGTGAAGGAGTGGTCCGTGAATGGGTACGTTTATTTAAAAGTGGACGAGAAAACGTTCATGATGAAGAGAGGAGTGGTAGACCATCATTGGTGACGGACAAACTCGTTCAGACAGTTGATGCAAAAGTTCGTGAAAACCGATGTTTCACAATGTCGGAGTTGTCTAAGACTCTCTTGTACGAGATAGTGACAGCAAGATTGGGTTACCGTAAGTTCTGTGCACGATGGGTGCCCAAAATTCTTACCGACCACCACAAAACTCAAAGAATGGCCTCTGCATTAGACTTTCTGTCACGTTATGAGGACGAAGGTGAACCATTGTTAAACAGAATCGTGACCGGGGACGAAACCTGGATTAAGTACGTGAACCCTGAGACAAAAGAACAATCAAAGATGAGGGCACATTCAAATTCGCCTACCAAACCAATAAAAGCCCGGCAAGATTTTTCTGCCCGAAAATTGATGGCAACGGTGTTTTGGGATGCAAAAGGGGTGTTGTTGGTTGAATTCATGGAACGTGGGACGACCATTAATCAAGATGTGTACTGTGAAACACTAAAAAAATTACGACGGGCTATACAGAACAAACACCGTGGTATGCTGACTTCTGGTATCGTTTTTTTTGCATGATAACGCCCGTCCTCACTCTGCTCGCAGAACAACAGCCCTTCTTGAGTCCTTCAAGTGGGACGTTGTCAACAGTTGTGACGTTGTTACAGCCCAGATCTGGCGCCAAGCGATTATCACCTCTTCATGCATATGAAGAAATGGCTCGGGTCCCAGCGGTTTGATGACGACGAAGAGCTCAAAGATGCGGTCACAGGCTGGCTCCAGGCACAAGCGGGTGATTTTTATGCAGAAGGAATTTCAAAGCTTGTGAACAGATACGATAAGTGCCTCAATCGTTATGGAGACTATGTAGAAAAATAGTGCAAAGATGTAGTTGTAAGATGTATATATTAAAATATTTTTATTTAACTTGGTGAATTTTTTGCAATCAACCGGAGGTTACTTTCTGAACGGCCCTCGTAGAATGTTGGAAAATCCTTACCCATCTAACAGCACTTCAAAAACACCTAGTCTTCCAATGGATACCAGCTCACTGTGGACTGAGTGGTAATGAGAAAGCTGATTTTCTTGCAAAAAGCGGTACCGGCAATGTGCAGAAATCAAGAGTTAATTTACCATGTTAGGCAGCTAAAAGATTAGTCAACTCTGAATTCAAAAAAATTATTGAAAAATATTACTATGAAAAATCAAAGAATAAAAGATGGGAACTACCAAACATTCAAACAGTAATTCCTGAGTATCCTCGAAAAACAGCAGTTGCAACCTTCAGGTTGATTACAGGACATGATTGTCTGGCAAAACATTTAAACAGAATTGGGATATATTCTTCACCACTCTGTCCTCTATGTGATCTGCAAGAGGAAATGGATCGAGAGCACCTTCAAATATGCCCGGCCACTTCTAATGCCCCATCCATCAGTGAAAAATATTGGAGAGCAAGAGGATTAATGACTTCATTGTCAGAAATCCAGCATTAGCTAACAATAACAACATTTATGTAGTACCAGAAAGAATTTTAGCATTTATGACAGAAACAAGCAATACTACCAGATCTTCAAGAAATCTTATAAAATGAAATTCCTATTTATTTTGCATGTCATTTTTGTACATACTGAACATTTTACATGTTCTAAATTTGTCATCACAAGATTATTACACTTTGCTGGATGGGGTAAGTTTTCTGGATTTCAATTTCAGGAACTTAGCAAGTATGCAAATATAGTTTGTAGTATCGAAGCCTTTGTGCTTGCAAGTGATAATCAGTATCAATATATGGAAAAATGTACTAATTTGTGAAATTTCTAATAAGTTGGCAACTAACAAATCAATTATATTTTTAAATAAATTCACAGGTGTGCATTGCATCTTTAGCTGTTCCCACTCTGTTCACCATTTTTTGATGTTGCATCGTTAAGGCTGCCACTCATATGTAATGTGTTGTTCACTATATTATTAAGTAAAACAAAATCAATTGCTAGTATTTTAAAATGTATTATGCAATTTCTAATTTGTTGTTGTTGTTGTTAGCCAATGCTGGATTTCTGACAATGAAGTCATTAATCCTCTTGCTCTCCAATATTTTTCACTGATGGATGGGGCACTAGAAGTGGCCGGGCATATTTGAAGGTGGTCTCGATCCATTTCCTCTTGCAGATCACATAGAGGACAGAGTGGTGAAGAATATATCCCAATTCTGTTTAAATGTTTTGCCAGACAATCATGTCCTGTAATCAACCTGAAGGTTGCCTTAGCAACAAATTTCTAATTTATATTCTTTATAATAAATATCATCCTCCTGCTTCCAGGTATTGGGCCTTTGGCCCTTTACAATATCTATGCAGAATTTTCTGTCCATCTCTTCCTTGGACAGCCAAGAAGTTGCTGTCCTATTAGGCGATAATGGAGCACTGCTTTAGGGATCCTATGTAGTCCTGGTCATGCGGAATATGTGGTTACTCCAATTTTTACTTTCTCTATTTATATTGTTGTATGAAGTGTAACAGGGGTTTAACCTTAAGTCCTTTCAGTATATCTTCATTCTGGATATAGTCCCATTTGGTGTATCCTGCAGTGAATCTCATGAATCACATCTCACTAGTTCTTCAACATTCATGTGTTCTGAGTGTCCAAGCCTCACTTCCATGGCAAAGAGTAGGTCGTACCAGCGTGTTCTGGTATGCCGCTGTACTAGGGATGGTTTCAGGACTTTGTTGATGACACTCGTAGCTCTCTTAAATTTAATAATTTTTTTCTGGAATGTCTTAAGTCTTCAAGGAAAGTTAGTTTGTAGCCAACATGGTTAAATGCATTCACTCTTTCTAACAATTTATTATTTGAGACAGAATATTAGAAGACCCCAAAAGAAAATCGTTTATGTGAATATTTGTTAAAAGTGTAATTTGTTTTTTGATATTGGTATGAGTTGGTTAAATGGCAAAAACGTGTTAATAATATTCATTGTTACGAACAACTAAGTTAGTTTAAAGACGTCATAAATATTTCCATATTTGATTTTAATATATATGTATAAATATTAGAATTATATGTGTTCGATAATAAAAGTAAGGGAGGATGGTTAGGGATCGCTTCCCTAACAAGAAAGAACTATTTGATGGACGCATACGCGGATGTATACGAAAAAGGCGGTGTCACGTGAGGTGATGCCATAAACTGTCCATTCGCGTGTGTGTAATCAAGACATATGGACGTATCGGTGAGACGTGTGGGTATGGAACTTTCACCAGACTTTCATCAAGCATTGGTTCCACTAAATGAGAAGGTGGAAGCATTTTAAATCATTTAGAATGGTGCTGAAAGGAATTATTTAATGTAAAATATCGATGAAGTGTTAATAAAATAATACATTGTGGTGAAGAAACATCGTGTGATTTTTCATTCCATCCGTTACCAAGCCCTGAGATCACAAAGATCTCATTAGCTCAAAAACATGCCATTAATAATTACAAAAACCGCACCATATTAATACAAATTTTATTATCTTCTCCCAAATTATTAATGCTATAGGTACATTCAGTACTCATAATAGTTTAGTTTAAGATTTTATTTCCTGATTAAATGGCCAACAATAAGCCACAGTTTTCTTGTACTTAATACATTTGTGAAATGCTCCTTTTTTCTTGGTTTCCAAATGTCATTTAAATTTGACTGCCCCTGTGCTCTGGTGGTTAGTACGATAGGTTCCAAATCCAGGGGTCCCAGGTACAATTCCCTGCTGGAGGATTGACATTTTTCTTTAGCCAGGATTATTCCACATCTTCCCTAAAGTCTGGAAGTATGAGTGAGAATGTATGTTGTTGTTGTAGTGTTTAACGTCCGCTTTTACTACTACGGCACCGCAGGCGGTGACACTGATGATACATGGAATGAAGATGGAGCACCGGTGGAATGAGATGGTGGGGGAAACCGGAGCACCCGGAGAAAACCCGCCCTGACGCCGCTTCGTCCACCACGAATACCACATGCGGGCCCCTGGGATCGAACCCGGGCCGCCTAGGTGATAAGCGAGCGCACTAACCGCTCGACCACGGCGCCGCCATGTAAGTATGTCTAGATGTGTGCATGTGCATGCATGAATTTAATACTTACAAAGAAAACCCAATGTAAAACAAACCAAAGACACCCAATAGCAAATGATGGATAATAATCGTTACAAAGGCAAAAGCTACCAATATGACCTTGAATGTTAAAGGTGACACATAAATGGAACCAAAATAAATGTAAATTTGCTCGCAATTTAAATAACTTAATTTTCTGCAATTTTATCCATTTTAGAAATTTATAACTTTTATTTTTATGCCATATTTATTTTGAGGAACTATTACTATGGTTTCCACTGTGTGGCATATGAAACATGCTTAGTCTGTTCATTAGACTTTTAAGTGTTTCTTGTGCAAGGCATCGAGAAGTCGTTTAGCACTATTGAGGGCAATACTATTGACTAATGATAAAACATGTAATTAACGCAAGTGAGTGGGTTGATGTATGGTTAGGTAAGAGAGGAAGTAAGGTTCTACATGCTCATTGCACGGAATAGGACAATACTTTGTTTATTTAAAAAACATTTAGATTAAAAATTAGGAGTTATATTATGTATAAATAACTTTCAGAAATATACACTTCTCTATAATAATTACTGTAAAATGTTACAATGTTATATGCAGGTTATTTATTAAAAATACATCACTTCTTTTACACTTTATGTGTAAAGCATGGAACAATATGCACAAAATGCAGACCATACTTCCATGCACTAATTAAGGGCATGTGATAGAAATATAATTATACTCATCATTAATACCTGTGCTGTCTTAATAGTATATTATTCAATGAGAGCATAATGGCAGCAATTAAGGCACATGTACATTTTATGAAACGAGTGAGTTAGTTTCATAAAATTTATACAAGCATCTTAGTTGTCATTATACTCAAGTTTCATGACTATTTATGCTCGACCATGGGTCAAGCTTAAAACGTTTATAAAATACTTTTAATATTCTACGTTGTATGTAATTGTCACCGGCGCCTGACATTTTATAATGTATTTGTTATTCGATTATACATATGAGAATCAATACTGCAAAATACTGATTTTATTGTTATGTCAGCCTCGACACAATGATAAAAAGAGTATATATGCTAGTTAACCCCACAGTGCAACAGTCCTTTCTGGGCCAAGGCCTTCCACCAGCCATTGTATCTCCCAACTCTGCCCACCTTAGGCATCATGAATGGGATGCAGTATTGGAGATGGGATGTGGTCAGCACCCTGGTCCCTCCCAGCTGCTTATGTGGTCTTTGCAACCAGGGAGCAGTGCTTATCAATTAAATAACTCCTCAATTGACCCCTCAGGGACCTAATGAGGCTGAGTGCACCCTGGACCAGGTCTCCCAGCAGGAGAAAATCCCCACACTGGTACCAGGAATTGAACCCAGGTCTCCTGCTTGATAAACAGCAGTGCTATCACTACCACTGTGCTAAGTGGATGACCAAGTATATATGCTACATCCTTTAAAAAATGTAGACTTTCAAAAACATGAAGACATTGAATTTATTAGTTATTCACAACATTAACACGAATTATTAAATAAACAGGGTAGCTTTATTTCATATACAAGAATCAAGTTTTGCTTTCAGCTGTGTGGGAATGTGTGCAGACTTCAAAGTATTGATTGCTACATACAGATGCACCCTCGATTGGTGGATAGCAGTGTTGTTATAAACGAGTGCACCTTTGATTGAACAATAGCAGTATCATTATGATGAGGTGGATATAATGAGGTCCATTACAACGTTATGGCATGGTCGAGCATAAAATGAATATAAGATCTCCCGCAAGCTTTGAGACACTTCCATAGCTATCTTAACAACAATTTTATGTTTCCATTAAATACTGACCAAAGCCTTCATTAGTAGGCAATTATACAGAATGATTAGAAATCTGTAGTTGAACACAAACTTACACATTTTTATATGATAATATTTTAATCTGTGAGTAACCAGCATGTTCATAAAGCAAAAACCATTCCTCTGTTGGGAAATACTGTTTTATCTGTTTATAATACTTTAAATAAGAAACTGGAATAATAATTTATTTTAATCGCTACTATAAAAGCAAAATGCAAATGTTTCGTGTAATTTGATTCAAAATGAATGATGCAGCAAATTTATGGAAGGAAATATACTACATTCCATTTAAGAAACCAACATAAGCTTGTGTTACATGAATTTCTGAACAATATATATATGATTGCCAACTGCTCCGAATCATCATAGATTTTGGTCAGAACATATACTATGAGGTAAATATAAAATAGCTCCTTTCGAGTACTAAAGTATTTAGATATGGAAGTGATTCAAATGCTATGGAACATATTTTAAAAATCCTTTTCTTTTTTAATTTATTTATTATAAACATTCAATGATTATAATTTGCCTTACTTTTAAACATTATTTTATCACTTGAAACATGTTCATGTAACTATATAGTAAAGATTTAAATTTGCATTTATTACAAAAACAAATGTGAATAATTTACTTTTATTTTTGCTAGTTCATTTAATATCTTTAGAGATTAAAACATTCATTTTTTGACACTAGTGTTTTTTTATCCACTTCCCCCTCAGCTATCATACATGGAAGTTGAAATACCTGCACCCAATGCATTTTGCATTTTTACTACAAACATTAATAAAATGTATTTAATCCTCCAGCTATTGATATATACGAGGACTTTTTTTTTCAAAGTCTAACCGCTTGCAAAACCAAAACTATAGTGAAAATAAAAAATGTTTTATTTCCAATATTTAGCTACACCTATATGCTATTTTCTACCTAGTTGCCACTTCTACACACATTTTTCATATGATACCAACTTTCTAATCCCCTTATCTTAAGAGCCTGTGCTTTCAGGAACTTCTCCAAGTTGAAAATGACCTAGCTGTTGACGGGCCCTTAAACTCGACTCACTCACTCTCTAAGTTGGTCTGCTGCAACCATTCCCCAAAGATTTTATGTGGCCCGCAGACAACGATCATATATATATATATATATGAGGTTGATGATGCCATCTCTGACGACAGAAATCTATAATGGTGGTGGCCTGGTGCAAAAACCAGCAGCAAAGTCTGTTTGTTTTGCAGGATACATATAACCATCCTTTGGCTTACACCATGTTGGTAGACCACTTGCCTAGAGCTTGTACCAGAGTGGGTCTCAATATTCTGTAGAACACATTCCTCAATCTGAGGTACACACATTCCATGGTAGCTTGCACATTCATCTGTTTGAAAGGACCCATGCTCACCCAAATGTTGTGTGATGTGGTTGGTGTTGGGTACATCCTTGCTGTCTTTCAACCATTTCCATCTACTTGGCCATATGTGAACATTATCTCAGTTTGTTCCTGGAATGAATACCAAACCTTTCTGCTTCTATAGTACTGTGCTTCAGTCTCACAATCCACAACATATAAGAAACACCCTGCAAGTGGTCGAGATAATAATCATATATGAATGCTATCTTCCGTGGCCATGATGCATTTCCAGACAAATGTTTTTTCCTCCATTTCCAGCCAGCAAGCACTTTCTGCAGTTTGTCAGCATTACTTAATGGTCATACAGTCAGACAATAGTAGTAGTTATAATGTGCTGTTATTGTCTAGCAGTCCACCTAGAGAATTGGCAAAAAATGGATGCGATTAAGTAAATATGTGCAGCTGTATTGGTTTTGTGAAACAGAAGTCTGTTATGTCTTACTGCATAGCCCGACCCTGCCCTGCAGACTGTATTCACTTTTATTGCTCTTTTTATAAAAGACAAAAAAATATAAGACTTGTGTTTAGTGCTTTTTTGTATAAATGCTTAAGTATTAAGTAAGGATGGACTATCCACCATTTTCAGTTAACCGTCAACCCCACACCCTCCATTATAATGGTTAATCAGGGTTCGACTGTGTTCATTCAAAATTACCAAAACTATCATGATTATAATTTTATTATAGTTAATCATATAAACATGATTATTGCTGAAAACATTGACATTAACAATAGAGCCACATACATCAATAAACTTGGAAACATAATGTACCTATGTATTAATTGCAGTCCTTTGTACAAGGGTAGTTAGATAAGTGTGATAAATTTCCATAAAAAGATGGGAATTTTGTTGAACAATATTATTGTTCATAAGTGATCTGTCTAATTGTTTTAAACAAATTTTCAGACTAATGAAAAGTTCAGTTAATTTTTTGAGAGTTATCTGAAGTGATCAGTGGCACACTTGTTGTAGAACATGAAAACAAAGGTTTGCTGTTATTAAACATTTCCTTTTAAAGGTTGGACTGCAAAACAGATCAAATCAGAATTGGATGGAGTTCAAGCACCATTATTAAAAACTGCTTATTTCTGGGTGAATGATTTTAAGCATAGTTGAAGAAGCACCATGCATGGAGCATGCTCTGACTGTCCAGTTGAGGTCACCGAGGGGAAATCATTGAAAAATCAATGCAATCACTGAACAAAAGTATATGATATAGCTGAGACTGTAAATGTTCCAACTGAGTGCACAATACTGTGTGAAAAAGTAGAAATGACAAACCCGTGCGTACATTGGGTGCCTCAATTATTGCCGATTGTTGATAAAAATGCATACTAAAGAGCAGTTAAACAATGTGTCTGGCACTGTTTAATTCTAATTCACAGGGCTTCTGTGCCCATTCTTGATTGTGGATAAAACTTGGTCTAGTATTACACACAGTGGCAAAGCAGCAGTCAAAAAAAAAAATAGGCCAATGGCTGATGAGGGATTTAAATGAGTTTTACTTATGGATACTCTTTAACTGCTATGATTCCCGGTGTCCCATTCTATATGGACATGAAACATCACTTAATTTTGCTTAGAGGCCTCTTTTATCAGGCTTTAGGTATAGGTATGTGCATAGGGGAAGCTGCTTTCCTTCCCTCCATCTCTCCAATGGCTGAGAAGGGGGAATAGACGGGCTAGCTTACTGCCACTGAATAAAGACTACCCCAACAGCATGGTGCAGCTGAAACAATTGCAGTTCACATGAAAGTAATTGTTGACACATAGCCATAGTCATAGCAAAATTGCTTTGTTCATTATGAAGCTAATTGTTACACATATACAGAGTGGAAGGGAAGTCATTACATTCCTTCTAATATGTGTTTCATAGAAGCATTACAAACAAAAAAGGCTAATGGCATTTTGTTCTTTGATCAGCCGATTTTGAAAAAATAAATGGTTTTTATCCAACTTGGATGCGTAATTCCACAGGAATGTATGAAGGTAACAGTTTGTTACTTGTAAGATGCTGAGTAACTTATTTCTGACATAGCTTCAGTAGTAATTGTGGGACATGACACAGTTTCAAAATAATTAATCACTTAAAAGATCTGAAGAAATACTCCAAGCAGCTTTTTCACATGTGCAGTAAGTCGACAACGTTGTGTTGAGGTTGGTCAGGTAATTGACCTGGTTTGTGGATGTAAACAGCTCAGGCACTTTTGCTTTCACTTTAATGTTTTAGAAGTTAACGCTTATGATTGGCCTATTCTCACGCAGTAAACACAGAAGGACGCGGCAGGGCATTTGTTTGTGTTTTCAAGAAGCACTGTTACTGTGTTTATGTATTGAGCTAGGGAAAGTGACACCCACACAATCTACAGTGTTGCCAGCTTGTTTTCAACAAAACTAAAATATCTCTGTAGGAAATGGTCAGAGACAAAAACGTTAGATACAAAATGTGTTCCAAATATTAAGATCTATCACTGGTTTAAATTAATGTAATGACTTTCCTTCCATGTCTTTAGCAATATGCACTAAAGGTATGCTAGCGAACTTCACTCCCTTGTGGACAGAAACATTATGACTTCTGCACATACGTGATTGCACAACTTCCCCCACCATCAGCCTTTCTGGTGAAGAGTTACCACTGCGCAGCTAAAGGGAATTGTTCTTGTCTTGCCTCATGACCTATACCTTTATGTCATAAATCTATGATACAGGATCACAGGCTTTTCTTCTGTTCCAAAAGAAGCTATGCTGTAAGGGTTTTTATGTCCAAAAATATATCATCTCCACCAAGTTAGAACCCAGTACCTCAGGAACCAGAGCCTAGCACAGGCTGATGAAAACAAGCCAAAGAAATTGGGGACTGTTTTGCTGACTGGAAAGGTGATGACCAGTATTTCTTTAGTATTCCCAGAGTGTGATCCTGATAGATTACTTGTAAAAAGAACAGAACCATAGCTGGAAACTATTGTTTCTTTGTTGGATCATTTTAAACATAAACAGCCAAGTTTGATATACAAAAAAGTGTTCTTTCAGTAGGAGAAATCCATTCCATGCTGCAACTGTCACAATTGCCAACATGCATGAATTGGTCGTCAAATTCATTCTTCAGCCACCCTATCTGAAAATATAATCTCAAGTGACTTTTCCTATTTCCAAACTTGAAGTTTTGACTTGGTCAGAAGAAGCTTTCATCAAGTGAAGTAATAATGAGTTTGACAGAGCCTATTTCTCTGATCGGATAAAAAATTGGAAACTTGCCATATGTATACACATCGATAGAGACTGTAGAGAAGTAAAGTATGTTACAAAAAAATATTTTTACTTGCATTTTTATAAGTTTTTCCAACGACCCTGGTAAAAGCAACTACATTATGTGATTTTAAACCTTGCTAGTCTAGTTCATAAAATTCTTGGCTTTGTATATGATAGCAGAGAATAATATACATATATACATTCTCTAATTACAAATGAGGCAAGTGCTTGTGAGACAGTGTATCTAAATTATTTCTAGTTATACTTGTACGAACATAGTTCAGGATTAGTTATTCATCATTTTTGTTAAAAAAATTACATGTGAAACTAAAAAGATATGATTATGATATTTATAATACTGAACTCAAAATAATTTGCTGCTTGCATTGACAACAGTTTCCAAGATAATTTTTGATATTTTTATGTCTCTCAAATGAATATTACATACACAATAGTAATGCTGGTGTATTGCTAGTACATTGATAATGCAAGAATCATTAATGTCAGCTAATTATGCCTTAAAACTGAAATGATTGTGTGGTTGATTCCAAAAAAAAAGAGTTGTATATACTATTCTTTCGCACAGCAATTACTCTTGAAAAATCTTTAAAAAAGCCTTCTCGCTCCAGTAATGTCAGGAAGAAGTAAATTTGCATCACTGTGCAGCACTGAAACTTGCCATAGAAAACCTCTATTAATGTACATTTGTCGCTTTTTGTATCCTCTGTCTCTGAAAGGCCCCAAGATCCTATCTACAAAAATAAGAATGTGTCACTTTTAAAAATTTCTATTAAAAATAGAGCAAAAAGTGCGTGTATTTATTGAAGGCTAAACTTATTACTACAATTAGCTAATATTAATTTAATAGTAAGCAGCTTATTTTACTTTACTAGAGGTATTTTTAACAAAACTTGTTGATTTTTTACTCAGAATACCTTCAAATTAGATGATTCTTTATCACATTTAAGTTATATTAGACTGATATTTTGCTGCCAACATCTGCATATTTTAAAGTATGAGTATTCATTTAATGCAGTAAAACATTCCTATGATAGAAACTTTATAAAAGGGAAAATCATTGATGGAAGAAATTCTTGGAAAGAAATTATTTTATAAATTAAAATGAGCTCTATAAACCAGAAACCTCTAATGCAGAAACAAAATTATGTTAAATAACCATTATTTAGTTTCCATATATAAGTCCTGTCAATGATAATTGATTGTTCTAACACACAAACCGTGTATAGATAAACTTTGAAAGGTAGAATCAGATCTGAATGCCATAGCAAGAATTTGAACCATAGAACATCTGCTCTATTCACAGTTGCCCTTAACCACTGAGCTACATGGCAACATGCTGACAGCCTTAAATTCTCCTAACTTTTCATTTAACAAATAAAATTTTGTTGCATAACCACCAGCCCTCTGTGTTTGGTGCCAAATGTGGTAAGAATGGACATTAAACAGCACTTAAAAAAAACAAAAAGAAGAATAGATTAGATACATAGGTGAAGATTAGGAAATTCCAGGATCTGCTGCCTCTAGCTCGTTTGCTTTATTTCCATAAGTGAAAGAGTAACCATGTAAGCTGAAGATATACACCAACTTACATTATTTAATGCAAATGATTTAAAATAACGGGTGATCCAAAAGACTTCGAAATGGCTGTGCTGTGTTTTGTCTGTACATGTCCTCGGCGCTCGTTGCCAACTGCTGCTGTTATAGAACAGTGCAGATGAAACCACACAACATTTTTAAAACTACTTTTAACGGCTTTCCGTACCAAGTTATTAAAGGAGATGCTGAAACTGGCCACCGTTGTTGTATATACATTTTGGCACCTCTTTAGGAAATTATCCATCACTCGCCATAGTTTACATTGAGAAATGCTGGTAATTTCCTGGTGGATATTTTGTTTTAATTCTTCCAGATTTTGTAGTTTTCTTTTTTTTTAATTGTTCCATTTATATCCTGCCTTTAACTGCAGAGGCGGCTTTGCCTATTGGCAAACAGTGTTACTTGTTTAGCAGTGGGTTGTATGGTCTTTGGGGTTTTTATAAATTGAATTCACACACTCATTCACACTTTCATTCATACTTCCAGACTCAGAAAAGGATGAGGAATAATCTTGGCCAGAGAAAAATTCCTACCTCCCTTCCGGGAATCGAACCTGTGACCTCTAGCACAGCAGGCAGTTGCTTTTGTGGGTTTGTCATGTACACTTTATGCTTAAGTTACCCCAGAGATTGAAATAGCAGATCACCTGGAAATCTTTCTGCAAATCGCACTTTCACCTGGAGAGCTGACTGGGTTAACACATACAAATCATAAATAAATACACGCTGTGCAGTAGATGAACCATAATACACTTTGTGACTAAGTGTAAAGACAAAATAATACAGCACCTGGTAATAACTCACACATCAGCTCAATATTGCATTTTCAGAGCAGAGAAAAACAAGTCAACCGCATGACCTTGCATACAGCAGCTGCATTATTGTTTCCACATGTGCAGTGGAAAAGTACCGTGCAGCGGTTCAGATGTTTTTGGGGCTCTCTGTATTTGCTATTTCACACAATTATTCATAATTGCTGGTACTTTTACAGAATTATATTTTTGTGCTTTAGAAACTGTCAATTCACTTTGTTACAACTATGGGCAAATTAGCTTATAAATGTAAGGCACTTCACTAACGTAGGCCAAGGACTACTTAGATTTCAGGACATGTTTCAGGAAGCCCATATTTTAGCAGGCTCAATTGTATCCAGGATAGAAAAGTATCAATGCAGTGAATATGTTTTATGATAATATGAAGAGTATTTGAAACAAGATATACTCATTTCATTTCATTTGTGGACAAAATGTTTTCTAAATGCTTTTAGGAAAGAATATTTTTAAGTGACACTTGCTAAGTATGTTCTCACAGCTGCATTTGTGTTTTTGGTACCAACTTATCACTACTACTATATGTATTGATTCAAAAAAAAAAAAAATTATAATAAATATATAAGACAATGAAGAGGGATGCGAAATAGGAAGTTATACACAGAACTATACAGACTGACTCAAGAATTACAACACAGAAAAGGAAATATCTATTGCAGCAACGGTAGAGAGATGAGAAAGAAAGAATAAAACGGCAGGAAACGTAAAGAATTAAAAATGAAATAAATTAAACTATTTATTATGGCATCATGATGTTCACAAAATTTATGAAATGCATAAGAAGATCATTAACAGGACTTTCTGAGTACCTTTTCTTTTTACGACTTATAAACAACATTAAGGTGTTCTCTTTGTTAAGTGCTCATTTTCTTGCATTATTTTTCAGGTACAATGATAAAAGATGATGTAGAACTATCTATTGTGAGTGAAATTTCCAATTAAAATACATTTCAAATACAACTATTTTTATAAGCCAGTAATTTTTTGGAAAGATACAATTATGATATGGGTAAATATATGTATGAAATGAAGAATTATTGTTAAAAATAAATAAAAGTTTTCCACAGATGTTGATAGCATCTGCAAATTGATTTTATACATTGTTAGCAGAAACTGCAACACACTGGTCCCTGCTTTAGGCAAAATATATTATATGTCCATAGTGACTATCTTAAAGCTATGCAAGAGTAGCAAGCAGTTCACGGAACCTCATTCAGTAAATATTTTATAGATATTGTGTATGCCTTAGACATTCTCAGTCTAAATGCTCCTTGAATAGTAAGATAAATCAATAGTAATTTGATGAAAGGCAAAGGCTGCAATCTTTCACAATTTAGAAAAAATAATGTCTAACGTTTGCAAAAGAGGGGAGGTTAGATTTATGCCCTTCCACTTTATGCAGACTGTGCAACTCATTTAACACTCAATTGTGTTGCAGTGGCGGTTTGGTTATATGCACGTTGCATTTTATTTATGAAAGCACTTTCAAATTTTACGCAATAAACATCTGTTTATTAATGACATATTTGGTACTGCATATGTTTAAGAAGTCTATTAATATTTGAGAGGTAGAACTGGAACTTAAAAATTCAATGCCACAACTGGGATTTCAACCACAGACCTTCCGCTTACTGGGCGGACGCATAAATAAATAATAATTACCAGTCTATTAATATTTGGCGACAAAGTCACAGTGCATAGCCTTAGAAGATACACCAAGTGATCATTGTGTAATATATTGCGATACAGACTTTTAATATAGTTCAATTTGGAGAAACTTGTTTGCAAATATATGTAGAGCTATACTCACTCTTACACACCCTATTCTTGCAAATGTTTATTTCTCTATCTACTATATTTTAATCGACCTAAGCATTTTCAAAAATTATCTTATTGCTAATTTTCTTGTAGGTGCAAGTATGGGAATACAGTAGGATTTAAGTGATAGTGAAAAGTTTTAAGAGCTGGTTGCTATGCAACGCCTTTGAAATTTTGTTCTCTTTGAAAGGCCAAGAGATAAAGGAGTGAATAATATATTCCTACTGAGAAAAGTATAACTATTGGCAAATTCAAACAAATAAAGAACATCTCGGAAATGGTTCACTTAAAAGAAAAAAAAAATTATTTGACATAAATTGTGTTTTAATGAGGTTCACATTTTATATTTAGTAAATTTTCGTCTGTTTCTTACTGTTTACCATTTATTCAAAAATCATCCAGAATGATGAAGTCTTCTGAGAACATTCCCAAAAAATTCAAGGTATGACTAAGAAACTGCCATGGAATCGCCTGTTCATGTCCGTCACTGGATAGTGACCATCTGCTTGTGAGTTTTACATGTCACAGGCAAGAGCTGATTCACCCTCCGACTGAAGGAGGGGGTTGGAAAATAGCCACTAATTACGTAAGAATCTCCAAAGAGACAAGGTTGATCATTGCTGATTTAAAAAGAAGAAAAAATAAATAAGGACAACCAATTTAAGTAAAATGAGCCAGTATTCATTATCTAGCTAAATTACCCAGTTTTGACACATATAAAGCTTGTAAAATATTTTCTTTTTGAAAATTAAATATGAGTCTTACAGTTTTCCATATGTATTACACTATCAATAAATAATTCTCTTTCCAGTTTTTTTTAGAATGGCAGTTGTGCAGTCCTTGAACATTTTTCAAATTACAGTGTTCCATCATAAACTGTTTTACCTAAATATTACGTATTTCTTCAACTAACCTATTATACTTGGTTTATCATTAATGATGTAATTGGCAGGTGCCATATCTGAGTTGCAGCAGGTATCAGGTTGAATGACCTTGGCCTGCAATAACTAAACTAGCGTACTAATCCACTTGCAGTTCTGCTTAACATTATTTGGCTTGGTTTATAGAGGGAATAAGCTTATGTGAAGCTTAAAGTTTAAATCTTTCAGTGAAGGCTGCATCTCAGGTGTTACATTTAGCGATGTTTTGCCCATGTTATGCTCCAGTAGAGAACATGGCTGAAGTGTCATTAAGAATAACACAGAGACGCAGTTTTCTAATGAAGGCCTAAGCTGTAAGAACTGGAACTTCAACTTCTTTATTATTGTCAATGGAGCTAATATAGCTGTCTGACATGCTCAAAGATAACCCTGACCAAAGAAGCCTTCAGAATAAATTACTACTTGCACATTTTATCTTGAGCTTTCAGATGATGTTGTGGCGGGGATTTCTTAAAAGATGGTTACCACATATTAGTGTGCATATAGCAGCAATTGGAGCACTGTTTTTGCTAAAAGATGTAAATTTTGTTGGAGCAGACGCCACTCTTCTTTTCAGGGGAGGTGGTCGTGGAATGGAATGCATAAATCAACGTACTTTTGTCATAAACACATTTATTCGTTCATCTACACTTTACATCACTATTTCACTTGGTAAATAACTTTTAAAATTGGATAGCGTCCATGCCGGTTAAAAGTTTGTGTAATTCACATTTTCACACGCCATCAACAATTATACGTCTTTACATCTTGAAGTCACAGACGCTAATGAAAGTAGTTTTTGGCGTGGGTATAACGCAACACCGCCATTCTTTTGTATTCATCCGCGCAACAGTTCTCATTGGTTGAATTCAAACAATTGAGAAGACATTGTCTATTTTAAGTATTGAAAGAAATTAGGTCCCTTATACATTCAAATTAAAAGAATTAAAAATTTACACACTCTCACAAAAATATTTACATGGACAATTTTCTATTAGTGAATATTCTGTCTCATATGCCCCTTGTTTTGTTTTTCAAGTTGTCACCTTATTTACAATCTTGAAACACAATACAACACTTCTCCCTACTTCTATGATTCAATCACTTTGTACAATATATTTTTTTTTTCTTTACAGTCTTCTTCACTGTTTGTCTTTGTCCTTTGTTTTGACATAATACAACATGTCTCTATAAGTTTCACATATTCGGTTACTACACAATGCATTCGGTTATTATACAATACATATCCAGTTATTGCACAACATATTTAGTTATTACACAATATGTCCAATTATTATGTAATACATATTCAGTCCTTGTACAATATACCCAGTTATCATATCACATATGTCGTTATTATACAATACACCTTCAGTCATTATACAATACATATTCAGTTATTGTACAACACATTTGATTACTACACAACATGTCCAATTATTACACAATACATATTCAGTTATTGCACAATATATCCTGCTATCATAATACATATGTTCTGTTATTATGCAATACATATTCAGTTATTATACAATACACATTCAGTTTTGGCATAAAGCATTTAGTTATTACTCAACATATTCAGTTATTGTACAATATATCCAGTTATCATACAATACATATTCAGTTATTGTACAACATATATTCAGTTCTTACACAACACATACTCAGTTATTGTACATTTGACATTGACACAAATATAATTTAAGTGTTTCATGTGGTTTTTGACTTGTATTCATTGCTATGAGGAGAGAAAAACAGGATACAAATTTTGAGCTAATGATTATGATCATATTTATGGCAATACTTTATTCAGTTCTTTGCCTTCTTTGTCTTATAAGCTTGTTATGTATAGGCAGGTTGTTGAGTCGGTTCTTAAATTCTGATGTTACTAATGGTACTAATTTTCTTGATTGGGTTATTATTCATTGTTGTTTGGTTCAACATTTCTTCGAGTTTATCATTGGCTATATTCATCTCAATTCATGGGCATTGTTTTTCTGGTTATGGTTTTCCTTACTTCACTAATTGTCATTTCTTCGCCTCTTATTTTTATAAGAGAAAACTTCTATACTTACAATTATTCTGTAATTGTATTATTTTTCTTCTCCATTTACCCTCGACATCTTTGTGTCGAAATATTATATCTTTTTCATCATAATTAATTCATTTTTATTTTTGTCCCTGACATCCTTATGTCAAAAACATATTATCTTCCGTCGCTATGATTCATTTATTTAATGACAATCAGTGTCCTCATCTGTCTTTGTTGACAATGCTCTTTGTGGTCTATATAGCCAATGACTATGTTGATTTTCTTCCTTATTGTAACCCTATTTTGAATATAATTTTCTATAAGTAACCCATTAAAAATCGTTATCTTCTTTCATCTCTGCTACTCCTGCCTTACACATTTGTTGGCAAAGGCTATTTGGTTCTTTCTTTGTATGGCTTCAATTTATTTTTGTGGTATCTTCCTACCAACTTGCCATTTGTATTCTGTAGCTCATATGTATGGTCACCCAGCTGTTTTGTTACGACCAGTGGTCCAGTATACAATAGTTCCATCTTTCCAGATCTCTTCTCAGATGCCTTGGATGCTTTGTGACTTTTTAAGAGCACCTTTTCTCCAATTTGTGGGGACCATTTCCTGACGAATCTTTTCACCTTGTTCCTCCCTTTTTCAGCCTTCTGTTGTAATCTTCGGAATGCCAATTGACATTTTTCTTTCTCTGATAATTCTCTTTGGGCAGCCATGGTAGTGTCAATGTCAATTGCTAATTTTCTTGGTTTCGTGTTGGTCATTAGCTCGATAGGTGCGAACTTGGTCGTGGGGTTCACCGAATGGTTAATCACCTCCTCTATATATCCACATTTTTCCGTCCAGGAAGTGTGGTCTCTGTGGCAGAGCAAACGAAAATAAATACTAATATCCCTCATGATTCTCTCGGTCGGGTTTCCCTGGGGGTAATATGCTGAGGAATAGTACAATTTTACTCCTAATGTTTCTAAGGTTTCCTGAAACAACTTGCTCTTATGCATGGTCGCATTGTCCGATAAAATACATTTTATTCTCCCATATTTTGGGATGTAGTCCTTGACGATTTTATCTAGGCATGTTCTGCTTTTGATGTTCTTAATGGGGTATATTTTGGTGAATTTTGTAAAGACATCAAACATGACAAATATGTATCTGTTTCCATCTTTACCCCTAGGCAGCTCTCCATGCTCGTCAATACACACCAATGCATTTTTCTCGTTCCTCACAATGGATTGTGGGATGACATCGTACTTTACATTAATTGGCTTGGCCTTTTGGCATAGGTCGCATGAGGAAATTAACTTCCTGACCTTCTTGCCAAGATGTTTAATGTACAATACCTCCTCGATGGCAAGCATTGTCCTCTCAGTACCGGAGTGAAGCATCGAGTGGTGGAATGCCAAAATGACCCTGTCCTGTAAGGAATTTGGTACCATCATTTTCCATTTCTTTACGTCGCGACCATGCAGTTTAAATAGGATGTTCCTAAATTTGCCTATCTTGGCATCCAATCTTGGTATTATGTCTGGAGCCTTGTCGAATAGCCTCTTCAATTCAGGGTCTTCTTGTTGTAGCTTTGCTATGTTCTTGAAGTCTTGCAAGATCTCGTTGTTTTCTTTGCTACTTATCTGCATAATTTTGATCTCATGGTGCGGACTGTATACCGTCTCGGGTATGTGACTCTCCGACCTCAATCTTGACAATAAGTCACTGAAGATGTTCTCCTTCCCCGGGATATGTTTGACCTCTATGTCGTATGACATTATCTCATGTATGTACCTTGAGATTTTGGAGTTGGTCAGCTTACATTTTTGAATGAAGGACAGGCTTACGTGATCTGTATATATAATTATCTTATAAAGATATATATATTGTCTGAACTTCTGCAACGCAAAATGGATTGCACCTATTTCCAGTTCGGTTATGCAGGCATTGGCTTCTATTTTATTTAAGAATCTAGAAGCTGTGGCAATCACATGTTTGTTGCCATCTGCATCTTCCTGTGCTAATATTGCTCCATATGAGTGCGCACTAGCATCAGTGTATACTAGAAAAGGTGAATTCGGATCCGGTCGTTCCAGGAGAATACTGTGCTTGAAAAGTTCTTTGATATTCTCAAAGGCCACCTGGTGTTCGGCATTCCACTCCCACTTAGTATCTTTTTTCAACAGTGCTCTAAGGGGTACCAATTCCTTAGCGTAGTTGACCACGAATTTCGACTGGTACTGTAAAATGCCCAGAAACCTCCTCAACTGTTTTAAGTTACGTGGGGGTGGTATATGCTCTATGGCCTTGACCCTCTCCGGATTAGGTTGTATGCCATCAGGTGTTATGATGTGGCCCAGAAATTCAGCCTCTTTAACGAAAAACTCACACTTTTCTAAATTTAGGGTCATGTTGCTTTCCTGGAACCTGGATAATACATAATCTATGTGATGTAAGTGCGACTCGGGATTCTCACTGTATATTAGAAAGTCGTCTACATATTGCGTCACAAAAGTCTCGATGGTATCTCCAAAAACTTTGTCTAGAGCCCTCAGTAGTGCACTGCTACTGGTCGATAGTCCGAAGGCACATTTTGAAAATTGGTATACCTTTCCCTTGTGTAAGAAACAGGTATATTTCCTGACATCTGGATGAAGAGGAATTTGCCAGAATGATGCTGTCAAGTCAAGACTAGTGAAATGTTGACCTCCTTTCAATTTCGATATTAGTTGGTCTACCCCCTCAGGCCTGTAGTGATCCGGCAAGGTATGTGTGTTTATCTTCCTTGCGTCGATGGTCATCCTCAATTTTCCCCCTTTCTTATGGACCCATACTACTGGATTCACATAACATGAGTCCGACGGCTCTATTATTCCGTCCGCTAACATTTTCTGGATTACTCTGTCAGCTTCCTCCCTAATGGAGTTGGGGATGGGCCTGGATTTGTGTGAGTAGGGGGTAATATCTGTTACTGTAAAGGTATGTACGTACTTGTTACACGTACCTGGCTTTTTATCGAAGACTTTCCTGTTTTTAACCAGTATTTTCCTAAGTTGGCTTCTTTCCTCTTCAGAGATGCCATGTGCCCCCCAGACCTTCTCATCGATTAGCTGTAACATCGATTCTTCTCCATCTGTTGGTAGTGGTTCAGGTTGGCAGTTGTCCCAGGCAACATACTCGTCTTCTGTGCAGATCCAATGGCTGCAAACGTTAGTTTCTTCATTGCTCGTCCAACCTGTTTTCTTCTTATGTACCCTTAGGTCTACCAATCTATTCTCGTGGACATTGATGTTTTCCACAAAGAATTGTTCGTCCGGATGGATCCCTGTCTGGTCTGGTTCCTCCTGGCATGTTTCTTCCTCCAGGAACTTCGCAGTGCATTCTGAGGCTCCTTCCTTAATGATAAATTCATGTAGGTCATAGTTAATTATCGACCTCCAAAGGTTAAGCAAATCACTGCCAATGATTAGGGTAGCTGTTAATCTTGGTATTACTAGGGCAATGAAATCGAACTTCCAACTTCCGATTTCAATTACCAGCCTTACCTGGTATTTAACATGTTCTTTCTTCTTGCCAATTGCTGTGCTGCAATATACTCCGCACACAGGCAAGAATTCAGCATTTCTTTTAGTTATCAGTTCTTGGAACAGCTGTTCGTCACATACTGATGTGCTGGCTCCTGTATCGATCATCGCTGGCAATTCGATACCCCATACCTTCAGCCTAATCATTGGTGGATTGGTTATCTCCTTTCTTTCACTCGCCTGTCTTCTCAAGGTACCTACATTATATTGGTCAATATCGCCCCTACTGCCACACAGGTCAACTTCCGGGACACAAAGTTGACTTGTACTTAGTTTTCCTGGACGTTGGAGGTGATAGTAGTTTCTGTATTCTGTGCAGTATCGGTCCTATCCGGTATATTTTCATTCTGTTCCTGTTGTCTTACGTTGTCGGTGTTCCCTTGGTTTCTGCCCCTTTGACGTGAACCCCTATTGTACGACGGCCTATGGCTGTTCATGTATTCCCTACAGAATCGTATATGATTCACTTGATGGGTACGATCTCCTGGTCTTCCACGATCATACCTGTGCGTTCTGTACCTCGATTCACCCCTCGGTATTGTGTCGTGGTACCGCTGCCTTGTGTTCTCCATCCTCTCGCCATGATTATGTGGTTGTGGGAAATGGTGTGCCCCTCTCCCCCTTTCATGGGTGCTCCTAGTATTTGTATGTTCTCCTTCGCTTTGGTTGTTCGTAGCCGTGTTTCGGTTTAGGATGGGTGAGTTTGGGTGACCGTTCCTATGTCTATGTTCATTAGGTCGACCATTTTGTGTTTCGAAGGCTGTCAGCAGTTCTATCATATCTGCAAAATCTACCGGCCTTGCAACAATTAATCCTGTTCTCACTGTGTCTGGGAAATGTCTCGTTATGCTGGCAATTAGTTCTGCCTCCGACAAGTTAGGGTCTAATAGCTTTCCTTTGTTGGCTACTTTCATGAAATAGTCGACTAATGACAATCCTTTGGCTGGATCGTATCTACCTGTCGCTAGCTCTACCCTAGTTTGGTTTTGTTTAGCTGGGCCCCAATATCTTGATAGGAATAAATTTCTGAATGAGCTATAAGACTCGTGACCAGCTAGTGTTAACCTGAGCCATTCTAATGCCTTGTTTTTTAAGCTTTTCTTTACTATCATCATCCTAAGCTCGTTTGGTATCCTTTTCACTTTAAAGTATTCCTCCATCTCTTTAACAAAGAGTTTTGGATCGTCTCCCTTCTCCTCGTCAAATGTAGGTGGTGTAATTTCATGTAATATGCTGTTGGTGTAACATGTGTTATGTGTTGTGTCATTGTTTGGTTGTGAACCTCTTTCTCTGTATGGTGAGTCAACATTTTGTACATTACTCAAGTAACTCTCATCTTGTACATTACTTACATCTAAATCATCTTGTCTTTGTAATGCCTTCACAACATCATTTACATTAGCCAAATTTTCTTTCCCTTTTTTCATTTCTTCACAAATTGATTTTAAATCATTCTTTATTTCTAAGTGGCTTTGTTTCATATTATTTATAGCATCCTGTTGTGAAAGCATCACATCATTCATTGTCTTAATTTTAGGGATTACTATTTGTTCTACAGTTTCATTAATAATGTCTTTCTTTACTACCTCAATCTCTTTCCTTAATTCCTCAGTTATTTCTGTTTTTACATTTGTTATCTTACAGTCTACACTTGTATTACATTCTGTTATTTCATCCCTACATCTAGCAATTTCTTCTTCTAACACAATTTTACTCTCCCTCATCTCTGATTCTATCTTTCCCATCCTATCTCCTACAATTTCTATCCTAGCTTCTAAGGCTTCCTTTGTTTCATTTAAGTTTTTATGTACTAATTTTAAATTAGTTTCCATTACTTTCATATTTTCTTTACACTCCTGTCTTCCTAATTCTATTTTCTGTTCTAGGTTCTGTCTACCTAATTCCATTTTCTGTTCTAAGTCTTTTCTCACTTCCTCCATTTTCTGTTCTATTTCTTTTTTATTATTTTCCAAGTCCTCTCTCACTCCCTCTATTTTTTCACCTATACTCTGACCTAAACTTTGTTCTATATCCTGTTTCAATTCTATCTTATTCTGTTCCATGTCCTGTTTTAATTCTGCATTATTTTGTTCCATTTTCTGACCTAATTCTACCTTGTTTTGTTCCAGTTTCTGACCTAAACTTTGTTCTAGTCTTTCAAACATCAACATCATTAACCTTTGGTCTTTGCTTATTTCCGCCTGTTCACCTTCTAATCCTTCCTGATAATTAGGCCTATCTGCCCCTTCCCCCACTCCTGTTTCTATCTCTTTTCGCGACATTTTAATTCCTTTATCTAATTCACTTAATTTTGAAAGTCCCACTACTTTGCTGTTTCTCAGCAGCATATGCACTGGGAATAAAATAAAATAAAAATTTTGGATCCTACTTTTTTTTTTTTTTTCTGCTGGTTCTTCGTCCAGTTATTTACGTCTCCTGGGTAGTTGGCTTCGCCAGATGGTCTCCGGTGTTTTTCCCACGTTGATTCTCCGTGTATCGATGTTTTGTTGATATCAGATGATGGTCTAATGACGTCTTTCTCCTGCACGATGAGATAGCGTTCTTTTGGTGTTAGCACTTCGCACTCTCAATTTTGCATTCCACTCCAAATTCGCGCTCCACGTTGGGCAAGCCATTTGTGGCGGGGATTTCTTAAAAGATGGTTACCACATATTAGTGTGCATATAGCAGCAATTGGAGCACTGTTTTTGCTAAAAGATGTAAATTTTGTTGGAGCAGACGCCACTCTTCTTTTCAGGGGAGGTGGTCGTGGAATGGAATGCATAAATCAACGTACTTTTGTCATAAACACATTTATTCGTTCATCTACACTTTACATCACTATTTCACTTGGTAAATAACTTTTAAAATTGGATAGCGTCCATGCCGGTTAAAAGTTTGTGTAATTCACATTTTCACACGCCATCAACAATTATACGTCTTTACATCTTGAAGTCACAGACGCTAATGAAAGTAGTTTTTGGCGTGGGTATAACGCAACACCGCCATTCTTTTGTATTCATCCGCGCAACAGTTCTCATTGGTTGAATTCAAACAATTGAGAAGACATTGTCTATTTTAAGTATTGAAAGAAATTAGGTCCCTTATACATTCAAATTAAAAGAATTAAAAATTTACACACTCTCACAAAAATATTTACATGGACAATTTTCTATTAGTGAATATTCTGTCTCAATGTCAAAGATCACAACAGGACTTTTCATCCCCTTTACCAGTCGTACTTTAAATTATATCATAAAAGGCCATGAATTGTAGTTTCCACAATGGTTTTTTCTGGATTAGCCAATGGCTGAAGTAAAAGACTAAACACATGGGTCCTTCTTCTATTATTTACATGAGTTTGCAGTGTTGATGCATTTAGTACTTAAAATTACTAATTAGAGCTTCTTGGATTACCAGCCGTGTATCTATAAAATTGTTCGAGCTTTTGGCCATATTAAACTCCATGGTCATCATAAGAAAATGAATAATTAATAAATGATTATCTTAAACTTATGACCTTCAACGGGAACTGGATAAGAAATCAATGGCTACATGAAAATCATGGCCTTCTTTTAAGTGTTCGTGTTCAAGCTGTGCTCAGTCATAGGCCATTGTACCTATTAAAATTATCTGGCTCTAATTTAATTTCAGTTGCCTCTTTTATGAGTCTGTCGTAATGTCGGTTATTGTGGTGTAAAACTGTGATTTCTTCAAATAAAATTCTGTGATAATTGTCGAGACTGCTGCGCTATTGCTGAATATTCTGGTTGTAGTAGTCATAGATTGCATTTCAGTTCCTCATGTCTCTCTTCAATTATACGACCTGTCTGTCTATATGTCTTTCCACATTGGCAACGAATTTTGCAAACACCAGGTGTTTTAAAACAAAGATTGTTCTCAACCGGTCTCATACACTGTCTCAACGTTTTTGGTGGCTGG
The DNA here is from genome assembly GCA_030765045.1 of Tenodera sinensis. Taxonomy (NCBI): domain Eukaryota; kingdom Metazoa; phylum Arthropoda; class Insecta; order Mantodea; family Mantidae; genus Tenodera; species Tenodera sinensis. The sequence continues at coordinate 18,861,962 of CM060971.1, read as the reverse complement.
AACATTGTTTTAGTTATCTTCCTTTCCTTTCATTGTTTTAATGTTATGTTTACAAAAGTAAATCCGTACGATAACTCAAGAGAACACTAACAAACAAAGCAATAGAGTGAAATCCACAAGTGGTAACACTGCAGTATGGATAATGATGCTTGGTTGTTACCTTGGCAAGGTACAGTGACTCGAACTGTTCGTAGCACTCGATTCCAGGCTCAAGATAAAGGGTGAGAGTCATATGTGAAGTGCCTCTCATCTGTATTTGCTGTGTATAGCCAATAGAACATTGTGTATATTAATGCTCTGGAAGTTGATGACAGTGTTGTTGGATCACATTAACATAGAAAAATTGATCTATTAATAACACTAAAACAACACTATTTAAGAGGTAGAACTGGAACTTAAAAATTCAATGCCACAACTGGGATTTGAACCACAGACCTTCCGCTTACCGGGTGGCTGCTCTATCACTGAGCTATTGTGACAAACTGCCAGAATGGCATTAAATTCTCAAACCAGTTCGTATTTCTCCTGGTAAACCACAAAGGCAGTCTCGCATCAGAGACAAATTACCCCAATGGTGACTTACTATTGTAAGTACTTTATATCCTAGGATTAAATAACCTTCACATGGTAATTATTATTTATTTATGCCAACAAACTTACTGTTGGTGTTTTTAAACACACAAGCCGTGTGTGGGCAAAGTTTGAGAGGTAGAACTGGAACTTAAAAATTCAATGCCACAACTGGGATTTGAACCACAGACCTTCCGCTTACCGGGCGGCTGCTCTACCATTGAGCTATTGTGACAAACTGCCAGAATGGTATTTGGTAATTTGTCTCTGATGTGAGACTGCCTTTGTGGTTTACCTGGAGAAATACGAACTGGTTTGAGAATTGAATTTTTAAGTTCCAGTTCTACCTCTTAAACTTTGCCCAGACACGGCTTGTGTGTTTAAAAACACCAACAGTAAGTTTGTTGGCATAAATAAATAATAGTTATTAATCTTATCAATTTTTCTATTTTAATGACAACATTGTATGTTTATTGTATTAAGTCATGAGTGGAATATCAGCTTCAATTTATATAATGGTGTCACCATTCCTAACAAATTCACAGCTTATGTGTTGTTACAAAACTTTAAACAGATTGAGTGCAATGTTAGACACAGACAGCCAACAGTTCTAACTGAAGGAAAATTAAATTAGATGGGACTAACTGTCAAAAAAACCCAAAAGTAGAACATTATTTTCTTGCTTAACGATGCTGTCAATTGCCAGTGTGCCAGAATTTCGTCCTGCAGGAGTTCTTTTACATGCCAGTAAATCTACTAACATGGAACTGTATTTTTTAAGCACACTTAAAACCTGTCACTCTGGGCCAGATTTGAACCCACAACCTTGGATCAGTAGGCCAGCATTTAACCAACTGAGCCACCCAGACTGGCAACAAAAAAGTAGCTGTTATAGGTACGGCGGCTGCCAGTCACATCATTCAAGTGAAACTCAGTATTTTTTAGTATGTCACTTTCCATCTGTTGCATTTAAACACTCAATAACAAAACCAAATATTCAACATTGAAATTTAGTCATTGACCTTTACAATTGTAAATCAGTTATAAGATATTCTCGTAGTTTCTTCTACCCATGTAAAATGTATTACAGCAAATTATTTTTACTAAAAGAAGTTAATAGATAACCAAAATAAGCAAATTACAGATTTAATTCTAAAATATGAATATGCAGTAAACAATAATATCAAAATTTATATACAAACTAGGACATTCTGTTACACATCCATAGTTAATGAAAAGACATGGTAACTTGTTTTAACAAAGGGATACAATAATCTTATTCATGCAATGACTACTACCAAAATATATTACGTCTCCCAAAAATATAAATATTCTGAAAGGTTACAAAAAGTATATGCTTAATTCTAATTTTATGGATCAGTTTGCTCTGCATATGGCAGGAAACTACTTGCTTCACCACAAGAGCACAGTAATGTTTATACAATAAATGCTTCAAAACTAGTTAATTGTGTTAAGACTCATCAGTTATTATTTCAGGACATTACAAAAATGAAATGACTAGAGCACAATTAAGAACTAGATTTGGCTAAAGTGCTTCGTCATGGAAGTACATAAAATGCCAACATTTACTATTGTGAGAATTTTCTGGAATGTTGAATGACATTTTGTTCACTCCTATTTTGCCTTGGCTCTCAGTGCCTCACGCTCCCTAACGTCTACAGCACCAAGGTTTTTGCAAGCTATATATCCTTGCAATAATGCAATGAGGGACTTGACAACAGCCACTGGAGCAGAAATATAGCAGACAAGTCGGAAGATCCCAATGCCCAGTACTGCAACACAGAACGACAGTTAAATATTTAATACAGAATGGTTCATCAGTGTGCTTAAAGAAGAAAATGTGCCCCATTTTGTGTGTGGAATATCAATGGAAATATATTTTAAAAATGTAAAATGTATAAATATTACATTTTTATTTTTCCTATTATGTATTTACAGTAAATTAGAGAAAGAATTGTATTCCACCCAAAAATCTGATGTTGAGATTTCATTAGAAGTACAGCTTTGAGGCTTCCTGAACTCTTTGCCTGGAAATAGCATAAGTCATAACTAGGCTTAGTAGTCCAGCTACATGAAAGAGGAATCAAGTTATCGGCATTCATAGTGCATGTGACTGCATAGTGTGGAGAACTGGTTCTGTCCATCTGATGTACAGACAAAACATGGATAACTTCATTTTTGGTAGCTCGCCTGCTAAGCTTAGTCATAACTGAAAAGCGAGATAAATACCAAATTTGCTAGTTAAGTTCAGCATCTTCCAAAGATATGAACGAAGGTTTTGAAAAGAGAGGAAAAAATCAACAACAACAACAAAAAACCAAATGCACCCTACTATTTACATAGAGTATTTTTGAGAAGTTTTAGTTTTCTAAAAATTAGGTAATCAAAGCAAGTAGAATGTAATTGAAACTCAACCGAATATTGAGAATATAGGTCATTTTTAACCATGGGTGCTCAAAATACTTGCAATATTACTAGATAAGTGAAGCTTTCAGTTTCTAATTTTGTTCTTACTTTAGATTCTTGTTGCTTCACTGTTAATAGCTTCATTATTTCCTTATTTAGCTCAAAATACTATTTCAAAACTTTTAACATCACAAATATATAAACTCTTTCTGAAAAGTAAATTAGCATAAGTAGATTTCCAAGTAATAACAGGAATAGTTTTTTAATAAATGGATTTAATTCAGAGGGTAACTTAATTACTGTCGTGTTTCTCAGGTGAAAACTACTCATTAGGAGAAGCAGTGTTGGAGGAGAAGTAAGATAAAGTTTGGGAAAGGTTTTTAAGTTATGACAAAAAACAAGATCATTAAATAGAAAATTATTATCTGGGCTTGTAAACTGTGGTCTAGTGGAAAACCTCCTTCCAGACGTTTCGTTTGAAGCTGAATTGGACATCCTCAGTGGTATGACTGCAGCACTCTCCTAGTCTCTGCAACAACTGATGTGGAACCATTTGGTTTCACAGGTTTTTGTATGTGTGGGTGGTTGACAGTTGGTCTGGTCTTTGCTTATTGGTTCTGCTTCCACTGTCTATGATTGTTGTCAATGGACTGACATTTACTGTAGCGGAGGCTGTTGATGGCGTATGATCTTGAATTTGTCTCTGGTCAGATTTTTTGTGTGCTTTGTATAGTGCTGGATGCCAAGCTTTGTTTCTTCCTTCCTATTGAAGTTATCTCTGTGACTGAAAATCTCTATGGCTTCGTGACTTTAAACCGTGGAAGACAGATTAGATGTGCCTAAATACTGTATATGTGTTCCCCTGGTGCTAGTAATGCATGGTCTGCGACTGCAGACTTTTCTGTTTGTCCCAAACGGCAACATCTCTTGTATTCTGTAATGCATGTGTTTACCATACGTTGTGTGGTCCCTATATAGATAGAGCCACATGAGCATGGAATTCTGTAAACATCCATCTTTTAGATCTTTTGCTGAATGTAGCATGTTCTATATTTGCTGTGTGTGTTTGTAGATGGTGTGGATGTCGTGTTTTCTGAGAACTTTCCCAATGCGATCAGCAATACCTTCGATGTATCGCAGATATGCTTTATTCTTCTCTTAGGATCAATTTGTTTGGGTGTAGAACTTTCAGCCAGGAAGTTAAACGTACCTTACACCCCAGAAGGAAGCCCTGATAAATGGATGGATGGACAGACAGATGGAAAGAGAGCATAAAAAGTGATTATGCATGAAATGCAATTCCTTCATTATCATATCTGGGTGGATCGAAAAGTAGCGCACAATAATTTTTTCTGCCTTGATATTGCAGCTGGAATGTTGACGTTTCAACAGCTATAGTTTGAAGTTTCATTACAGCGGGTTTCTTTTTCATGTGCAGCTCTAGCAAGAGAAGCATGAAATACACAACAAAGATGGCACGCATGTTACTGTCGTCCACATGTGAAGAGCAGTAACATGTAGTTTGATTTTTATGGGCCAAAGGACATAAACTGAGTGAAATTCAAAGGAACATGCGTGGCATGTATAGGATGATTGTATGGACCATAGCAATAGCGTGCATTCTTCCAAGAGGGTGTGTGAACCTTAACGATTCACCATGCTCTGGGTTGCTGCTGCTGCTGTTTGTCAGAAAATCATCCAACTTGATTGGGAGGTGCTCCAGCATCCACCATACAGTCCGATCTTGCACCGTCAGACTCATTTGTTTGATCCCACAAAGAAACTCCTTGACGGCCAACATTTTATGACGTGCAAAAGTGAAATCATCAGTCCGCAGATGGCTATACTGCAACCAAATGGACTTCTACAAATGGCACATTGAAACTGGTACCACAATGGGAGAAATGTGTTGAGAAAGTTGGTCACTATGTCAAAAAGCTGATAAAAGATGTAAGTTTGTTTGTTTGTTTTTTACCCAAGGAATTAGTAAATAAAAAGTAAAACAAGCAGAAAAGAAAAAATTACTAAAAGAACCTACAACACTCACAGAAGCAGAAACAAAAATGACATTCAAAAAATTCACATATCATCCATGGGCCTTTGATAAATTCAAAAAAAGTGTTCAAGGAATACAACATTCAGCTAGCACCAGTAAACCATTACTCCCTAAAAAACCTGCTGAATTCAAACATCAAAGATGCTGTTTCACCTAACAAAAAATCTGGTATATACCAAATTGAATGCAGTGATTGTAATGAAGTATATATAGGAAAAACCAAAAGAAATTTAGAAATTAGATCCAAGGAACACATTAGGAACATCAAGAGCAAACAATTGGAAAAATCAGCAGTTGCCTTTCACTTTTGGACAAAAAATCACAACATAAAGCCAGATTGTCCGGTTGATAATGGAGGAAAGTTAGCCGCTGAAACGCATTCTGGAAAATTATAAATATAAGTGTTTAGTGTTATTAATTGACTCTCCTTTTAGATTAAATTGGTTATAACAACACTGTTTTCAAACTTCTAAGAACGGAAGATGTAATATGCTTTGAACAGAAACTTGAAGCTGTTAGGGACAAAGTGATTGCAAATTGACTGCAAATTTATATTTCAACCAGAAATTTTGCATTACAACACCATCAATAATACATACTTACAATGGAAAAATTGAAGCTACTGATAATGAAGCAATATAAATCAACAAATATTAGCGACTAAAATTTCACTTATCTTTTGTAATTGGGTATTAAATTATAATACATAATGCATGTCAAATAGTGGCATGATACATACAGGTACTCATAAGCTTCGCAGAAAGACTGTTTTCAACAATAAAATTTACTAATTTTATGAAATAATATTAGTAAATACTTAATACTATAAACCATAGTTTTCTTTTCTTTTTTTACCTTGTCACATGCATTTTGAGCACAATTATTTTCTTTCTTTCACTGTATAAAATTGTTACCATAATTATCCAAAACGGCTCTGCCCCTTTCACTTTGGTTAAGCAGGCTTCTATTGTACTGCAGTTCTATTTTCAGTGGTGTTAATAAATAAATACTTACCCATTGGACCTTCTGTGAAATGTAGCAAATATAATGAGGCATAGAATGCTTCATTTCCAGCACACATAAAGAAGAGGACAGTTCTTGAAGTGTAATAGATTCGCATTATTGGGTTATCTGAGAGGTCAAAGAATTTGTGGCTGGTCTTCCCTTGAAGAAGAGTTCTGAAAATATAAACATTTTATCTTAAGTATTACTGCCATTACACCATGTGGTACAGAAAGAATGCCAAAAGTCACATTAAGTTTTTCATAGATATGTAATATTTATTAACCATTCCTCCAAAACTTACGTGTGAAGATGTATCCAATGACATGCTATATCTATGGTCATGCTCAGCTGAAATAAAAACATGTAACGAGGATAGAAGTAGCTCAGAGTAACAAGAAGGCACATAGTGCCACAACGATCTGTTAATTGGTCCAGCATTGCTCCAAATTTTGTACCTGTAACAAAATGATGAAATATCACATAAACAGAAATAGTTACTGCAAGATCACACAAATGTGATTCATGATCTAATTATATTCCTCTTTACTGTTGAAGTAAGTTAATATGAAATCAAATAGTTTGCCTGAAGAAACTAATCCACTATTTGATCAGTTTTATATATTTGTACAGTTTTATATATTTGACTTCCAGTATGTTTGAACTAGTCAATGAATATGGAAAGCAGGACATTGAAAATGCAATACCATAGCCAGAATCTGCTTCTCATTAATGAACGAATAATACAGCTTGTCCAACATGTCCTGGCATTTCCCCATTCCCGAATCAAAGATGCATAATAGCACTGAGCAGCCCACTTGCATAAAAGAGAAGTAGGGTCATTCTTCCAACTGTCGCGAGAGTGATAAGTTCATACTTTGTATATGTGGCTGCCTCCAAGTTCTGATAACCTTCTAGTCACTTGCTCCCCCAACCACTCTCACCACTTCTCCACATTTCTCCTCACTTGCACATACGGAGTGTCACGACATTTTAGACAAACTGTACAAGTAACGTTTAAGATATCCAAAGGACATCTAGTTGTTATAGGGTTATATAGTCCTGAAGAAGGGAAAAAAGGAAGAAGTTTTAAAATTCTAGGAACAATTACAAGAAGAAGTAAATAAAAGTAAAAGTCAATATAGGATCATTGCAGATTTAAATGCAAGAATTGGGAAACAACAAGTCGGCATTAAATTTTTCGGGTAGAATATAATACTTCCTCTGTCTACTACATAGGTAGATGGCAGAAGTACAAAGAGAGAGAGAGAAAGAGACAAATAAAGCTTTCTTTCAATCACTATAAAATTATATATCTGGAAGATACATTTTGTATCTAACATACTGTGAGTTAAGAGTGCATATACTAACTCTGATTAAAGTATCTCGCCGCATGACCGTCAAAAGCATCAAGTAATCCACTGATGATGTAGCACCAGCATGCCACTGCATAGTTAGTTGGCATATAGTAGAATGATATCAATGCCAGCAATATTCTGGAATATCCTGAAACAAGAAGAAAAAATTAAGCGATCCTACTCCCCTCTCCTGATTTTGAATATTTGCTAAAGCATAATAAAATTTCCTTATTCATTTTTTAAAAACATAGGTAAAACTTTACAACTATGATTTTGGCTGAAAGTACTAGAGATAACCAAAAAGCAACATCCTAACCAAGACTTAACTCAGTTCCTTTATTGGATAAACCTGCATTCTGTACTTTTATCATGGAAAAATATATTTCACTCATAAAGTAAACTGGTGAACATTTAAAAATATATGGATCAGCAATTGATTATCAAAAGTTCCCTTTTATCCTGAAGATTCAACAGATATCAATATAATGATTAAGTTAGTAAATTTCATAATTATTCATAATAGCAAAATTCATAAAGTTAGTATAGGATAATGGCGTTGAAGGCAAAATAGACTCGCCTAGACTTCCCCCATCATTATACATATCCCAGCTATCCTAACCTCTCTGACATAACAAGCCACAACAATTGGAGTCAGGAGGTAGCATGTAAATATAATTATTTTGATAAACCATGTGTTTATTTTTATTATTTGACTTTAATAGAACATGACTACTACATATCAATAATTTTTTTTCCTGATAGTATGTAAGAATTGTAAGAACTTTGAAAAACTATGTGTTTTGGCTGAAATACAATATTAACCCTTTAATTGGCAAGTCATTCATACCCCGCTCCACCTTTCCTTGTCCTCATTACAGAACCACACCTCTTGCCCCATATTGCAAAGCTGTCAGCAGTTCATTGGTCAGTACTCATCCCCTGCAAGACCCCGTAAGACAATAAGAAACTGAGAGATGGTTCCAAACAGTCCATATTACTAAATTTGTTTTGTGTACTAGCGAAAGAGACAATGGAATATTTTTTTTGTAGTGTTTAATGCCTGCTTTTACTACATATGGCACCGCAGGCAGTGGCACTGATGATACATGGAATGAAGATGTAGCACCAGTGGAATGAGATGGCAGGGTAAACTGGACAACCTGGAGGAAACCGCCATTTCGTCCACCACAAATCCCACATGCAGTGATCTGGGGTCGAACCCGGGCCACCTTGGAACAATGGAATACATTATGCTAGAAAGGCAATAAGCTCCTTAAATGGGTTTTTATGGAATAGGTATATAACTAGAAGAACACAATTAAATATGGTAAAAATTATAATTGAGACTATTCCAGCATATGAAAGTGAAAGTTGGACGGTGAGTGAAAGATTGAGCAGAAGGTTGTTGGCAACAGAAATGGATGGATTGAGGAGAAGTATGAGAACATCAAGGAATTCCTATATAAGGGTGCAGAAGAAAGCATTGTTGATACCCTAGAAACAAAGGCTCTCAAATAGTATGGGCTGATTCAGAGAATTACAGAATAAAAGTTACCAAAGGTCATTTGCTGGTCGACTTCTGGTTGGAACAAATGAATAAGGGCCCATCTTACTTGAAAGCATGGTATCGATAAAGCCATGGAGAAAAGAGGATTGGAAGAGGGACAGTAGAATGACAGATTATAATATTAAAGAATTTGTACAGGACTGAAAGGCAATTGCTGAAAAGTGGAAAACCTATAAAAGTAACGTCCTATAATATATAATTATAATGTTTTAAACATTTTTTATCATTTATAAACTACCAGCACATTGTCTCTGATATTATCTGAATCTTTCCATATCTGAGTGTCATTCCCAATTAGCTCCAATAATTGTAAGACTACTGCAAAGTTCAAGATTTGAAAATTAGTAATTAATCTGTAGATTGGTTATGATTATTCAATAAATATAAAAACAAAGAGAGGAAGGGGAAAAAAGAAGGAAAATACTTAGATCAATTAAGTTCACAGTTAAATAAAACAGTGTTTACTAATATTGTAAACTCTACAAAAAATAAGCAATTTATCATACCAATTAAGTTTGGTACAAACAGGAAAATGTTTTCCGACATGTTTTCTTCTGCTGCTCTTCTTGCTTCCAGTATCAGCTTTAACTACCTGAAAAAAATACAAAATATTAGTGTCAAAATCAACAGGATTGTATGCCCATGTTTCTGAGAATATATTTCTAAGTTATGTGCTTTCCACCATTTTGTTGTTGTTGTAGTGTTTAACGCCTGCTTTTACTACTACGGCACTGCAGGCGGTGACACTGATGATACATGAAGATGGAGCACCGGTGGAATGAGATGGCGGGGGAAACCGGAGCACCCAGAGAAAACCCGCCCTGACGCCGCTTCGTCCACCACGAATACCACATGCGGGTCCCTGGGATCGAACCTGGACCGCCTAGGTCCACCATTTCAATTAACACTGTCGATTTTGATGCATTCTACATTTTATGTTCTGCACATTATAGATATTTAAAAAAAGATAATCGTGATAGTGTGAAATGTACATTTACATTATATTGTGATAACCAGGATGTATTCAGGCATAACTGTGGGATATAATTGCAAAATTAAAATAAAATAATACGAAACTATTAGCAAAACTTGGCACAAAACTAAAGATGAATGAAAGACAGTTTAATAGCTGCTACTAGCTAATGTTCAGTATGTATATATATATATATTTTTTTTTTTTTGCACACCTTTAAGTAGATACTTGGAAAGCATTTAACAAAAAATAGTTGCTGAAATTCACTGAAATAAAAAGAAAGAAAAAAATTTATGTTCATTTGACTTTTTACACTCACTATGCTTTATTTTTATTTCTCGTTTGTAAATTATCCTAACAAAGGCTTATTTTTCTGTCTCTCTCATCTCTTTGAGATCTTTCACTCTTATCCCATCAAGATAAATGTAGAAATTGTTTCATTACACATTTTGTGTTGGTACAAAAGGGAAATAGATGGTTGAAGTGGTAAACAAATATTTAAAAAGCATGTTGCTGTATATGCTCATGACCTTTTGCTGTTTTTAAAAGTTTGATTTCTTGGTTAATGTTTTCTGACCAGCATGACCAAAAGACATTTGATTATAGCATATCAGACTTTTACACTTAATCATACAACAAAACCAACACTCATAGCCATAATTTGCATAATAGACTATCTGCAAACATGTATCTATGGCATGCATTACGCCTTGTCAGCATACTCATCCAGTGCTTAGTTGTAAACCCCTTAACTGTAATGAAAATTACAAGTATCCACAATAAATAAATTGTGGTAAAACTAGACACTTGTGGAAGAAGGCAAAGATAAAAATAATTACTCTCTGATATATATATTTGAATTCCACTTACTTGAGACAGTATTTCTTACCTTTGTTTTTCTTTCTCTACCACTTATTTATACTAGGTAGAGAAAGTACCTATTCTATTCCATACAAAAATTTGATAGCTAGTTTTGCACGAAATGCATGTTTTTAGGTCCAGCAATCTCAAAAAGTGTGTGAGAGAGAGAATACTAAATTTCACGTTTCATTTTCAAGATATGATGGATGATTGGGCCAAACTTCTATGTATGAATTGCATGTAAAATAAGTTAAATACCTTTGAAATGTGATAAAAGTGAAAAAGTCTTGATCCGGAATTAATTTTGTACAACTGGTAAACTATTGAGACAGACAGTAACACTTATTGCATAAAAAATTTACAGCTTTTTGAAATGCATCATTTAAGTCAAAAAGCTACTTTTTGTAGCACTAGCTATTTCAAAATACTCATTGTTAGATCTCAAGTTTCTCCAAGTTGAATTGTCATGTAATACCTAAAAGTGTGCTACATGATTCTGTTTTGTTCTTTATATTGCAAATGCAACCTAGTCCATATTTCCTATTTTTTTTTTTCCATACTACATATTAAATGAATACAGCTATAATTACATGATGCAAACAATTAACATAATTCAATAAATTAATGAACTTAATATTAATTTAAGATTTCTTTGGTTAAAAACTGTACCATGACTAATTTAACATAAGTAACACTATGTGAGCTTAGGCTTTCACAGCCAGCATCTATCCAATAATAAGTAACAATTGTACAAGATTTTAATGGGTATAGGACATTGTATGAGTGTGATACATCAGACCTCCTTGTTTCTGCTGGAATTGGTGCTCAAAAATTAAGTGTATTATAACATTTTGTTTGCCTCTGTGTATACATTCATTTCAGATCTTTCTATGTTGATTACATTTTCATCAATTTTGTTTGTCAAAAATGGCATTTTAAGGAGTAGTAGTAGAAGTAGCTTTATTGATCCTGTAAATCATCTATCGTTACACTGTAATGACTTAAAATGCACCAGCAAGGATTAGCTACTGAAGCACTCCTCATATAAATTGCGTTGTATCAGTTTGCATACAGATACACTAAGCCTAAGGCTAACCTTGGGTTACATCTGAAAAGCACAGGATCCCTTGGTTTCACTGTGACTCATTGCAGCCTGATGGTATCAAATGTCTCCTACTTGTTCTAAGACTATGTTAAGTACATGTAAATAAATTAGCTTCTAACTCCATAGTTGAATTTCTCCAAAATACAAAACTGGTAAATATGTAATAAATTAAAACAATCTACCATTAAAACCCATTTAATTTATCTTTCTGAACGTCCCAAATTTACTTCTAATGTAGAATAACAGCTATATCCCCTCCAATCGGTCTCTTTTCTCTCTCTTCCTTTGTGATATACAAAATGCTACAAAACTGATGTACATATATCTTTTCTCTTGTGATCTGACACAGTAATGTGTTCCTAAGCATATATTTGTAACAAAAATTTGAAGTCAAAATTTGAACCAATATTTTTGTCCAGTATACTCCACAAATTCTCTATTGGATTCATGTGCAGGGATTGCAGTGGTGTCGGCATCCACTGTTGAGTATTATACAACAACCATAGTCTTGTATCTCGAGCTGTGTGTTTTGGATCATTATCTTGTGTAAAAATATAATCCTCAGAAAGACCCATTTTATTCACACTTCTGGACAGATGTGTTTTTAAGATGTTTATATAAACCTTATGGTTCTTAATTACATCAATAAAACACAAATCCCCCACACCATTTGCACTCATGCAGCGCCAGACAAGTACTGAACCACCTCCATGTTTAACTGAAGCTGTTATATTTTTCTCTTCAAGCTCACAATTCTTTTTTCTCCACACTATTACTCGCCCTTTTGACTCAAAGAGCTCAAATTGACATTTGTCAGTAAATACAACCTTCTTCCAGAAATCAAACCCATCATATTTATATTCTCTTGCAAAAGCAACTCACTTCTTTCTGTTGATTTTACTGATGTATGGTTTTCTACGGGCTGTTTGACCTCCATACAGCTTCATAAAGCACACTTCTTATAGTTTGTGCTGAAACAGACTTTCCTGTGTGTTTGAACTGCAATAGCAAGTTTTGGAGCACTTAGTTTAGGATTTTTCTTGAATTCTCTAAGTAAATGTCATTTCTCCATCTCACATAGAACTGCAGGACGACCGCTTCTCGATTGATTTTCGTATGTTTTGTTTTGATTAAATCTGTATATAATAGTATTAACTGTACTGGTAGGTCTTCCAATTGTTTCTCAAATTTCTTGAAAAGATTTTCCTTTTTTAAATATCCTGTTGCAAAGTTCTTTTGTAGTTTCACTATGTTTTCGATCCATATTATTTAAATTTATTTTAAATCTAGATATCAACCGATGTAAGGAAATAGTTATTGTTCGTTTCTTCTCTATATTTTTCTGATTGTGCTTGTTATATTCTATGTGCTATGATCGGAAGAATACTCTTTGGAGTATCTGTTTGTATTCCTTTAAGCAAATAAATAAATTTGCCAAGATAATGAGAGAATTCATAACACATTTACGTGTATCGTCACGACAGTGTAGCTGTAGAGCATCAGTAGGGAAAATCAAAAATAAAATTTGGTCCATTGCTCTGGATTTTTCATTCTGATTAACTTTCCGGGGTGTTTCAAATTTATAACAAGCTGACTGTGGTATAAACCTTGGTCTAAATAGGAAACATGTCTATATGTGTAAAACGGCATAAGCCCATGTCGTCAGTATTGGAATCTCTTAACTTGATCATAATTCATATTTGCCGCGAATGACCCGCCCAACCAGGATAGCTATCGGATTTACAAACCTTCGATCCCAGGCCCCCCCCCCCCTCCACCCCTCCTCAACTTGGAGCTCATAGTAGACCAAGGATAGTTGTTTTCTTCATCAATAGATGGCACGACGGTACTATGAACATGATTTTCAAGTTTGCAGAATTTGGCGGAATCATTCGCCATTACTTGCTGTAAAGTTATGTGTCTCATGCAACAGATAACATTCAGATTTTACTTCTTCTCCTACCTTATTCAGCTGAAGCACAGATGAATAGCTGATCTGAGCGATTGGGTGCAGGTGGCACGTCAAATGTCGCTTGCTTTATGCAGTCGACCAATTTAGATATCTATCGACACGTTTAATCGAACTTGGTAGTTTGTAGTTCTATGTATTTATATTTGCTTCAATTAGAAAGAACCTTTAAGCTTGTATAAAACGTGAACGCCATAATGTACATCAACTTTCTGTTGACATTAAAATAATATTGTATTCTCTTCCAGCCTTCATAGTCCAACATGACATTCCGCTATCGACCTTCGGGAAATCGAACTTTTAGGCAAACAGCCGTACGATTCAATTTCTATTTATAATGTTATAGGGTAACCAAGTGCAGAATTTAACTTTGATTATAATTTGCGCAGTTTTATAATTATAATTTAAAATGAAAACTTTGTTCATACCTGGTGAATTCATAATGTGTTAAATTAATGATCAACACGCATGCGCGGAGCATTGCATTTTGCTTTTGACCAATCAGGTTTCGAAGCCCCTGACATTCAAGATGGCACCATGGCCTGAACAAGGCAACGAACCCAAGGCACCTGATAAATTGTGTGGTAAAAGTGGTGACAACAATTTGTCAGATTCTTCTAATATATCTTCAGCACCTACGGAAGATAGTGAAACGAACAATGTAGCAAATAAGACCGAGGATAAACAGGTAGGACCTCAATTTCAAGTGAATCCTCAATGTGCTCGCAAGCTCTTATTTTTTGGTGTGGTTTCAAAACGTTTTTTTTATCTAAACCAGTTTTTACCATGTATAGCAATAAAGATTTAATATGCTTTTCGTCTTTTTAAATATAGATGTTTTATGCTTATTTATAATAGCTCGCACCCAGGTCTTTGGGAATGACAGGTATTTCTATTTACATTCAGGTAGATCAGCGAGTAGGGTTGAACTCTTTGGCCTGGTTATAGTTATTAAGGCTGAATTTCTAGTACCAGTTGATTTTTGGGTGTGATATTACATGTTGCTATGTTTTGAAGTTGTGCAATTGTGGGAATAACATCTAATGACCAGAAAACGTTGAATTTATCGCTGTTGTTTGAGCACATGGTTGGTATTACTAGTGTTTCTAAAATAGCAATGGTGATATTTGTTTTTGATGTATTACATACCAATATTTCTAATAATTCAGGAATGGAAGTTACCTTAACGTGTTTTATAGCAATAGGAAAGTGATGGCTATGTTTTACATTGTCTTCGATTTGGGATTTAATAGCAGCCAAACAGAACAGTGATTTTTTGACTATTTTCTGTGCACACTTTAGTTTTGATTATTACCTAATGAGATTTAAATACAAAGCAAAAGGAATGTGAACAAGATATGGTCGTTAGGGTCCACTATAACCCCTACGTTCTACTTGTATGGAATAATAGCGTTGATTCCTGAAAGAGTTCATGAATCTACTTAAGCAAATATAGTTTCTTCAAGTTTGTAAAGGTGTAAATACTTATTTTCGAGCGTAGTGGTTTATAAAGAATAAAAAACTTAACATTTTGAAAAAGGAATAACACTTCCTCACATTTGGGGAGTTTTTATCAACTTTTGTGGGGTAGCAAGATCCCCTTAGCTGTTGTAAAGGTAATTTCATTTGAGCGTTTGTTAGGTGCATTATTATACTAGATAGTTATCCGCATAAGAAGCCAGTTTTAAGTTTGAGTTTTACTCTTCAGATTTTTCAGAACAAAAGAGTGAATCATCCTACATTGGAGGTTATATGTTTCACGTAGTGAGACATAACCCCATCCATTAAATTCCAGTGAGGGTGGCAAATTATTTTCACTGTACATTAATATCGTGTGGATCTGACACATTCAAATTTTAACATGGTGAAAACTGTTTGATTCGGGATGTACATTACATTCCGAATTGAGGGCGTAAATTTGGCAAACGGGGATGAGAAGGGAGAAAATGTAGGTGTATAAATCTCGTATATCTTTGCTTTTCTCGTTTCTATCTCTGTGTGTATTGGTATAGTGGCGCAGCGAATCGGCTGATACGTGAACTACAATTTCAGCAATGGCTGCTGCCTTGTGACCATTTTAAGAGAAAGCGTGGTGGGATTTGTTACCGAAGAGAAGTGTTAACTACGGACAGTCACATATTTTCAGTGTATTGATTCTGCAGCCAGAAGAGAGGCGAAACATTCTAAGTTTGTTGTAAATTTGTCATTGCAGTAGATACTGGAAACGATTTTCAGGAAAGCAACACAGTGACGCAGTGTTTTGCGGTGTATCGGTTACGAAGTCTGCTGAAGGAATCTCGGGAAGTTTCCACTTTTAGGGTGTAATAACTGTAGCAAAAGTGTTTATCTCTGTGATAGTTGACAATGTGAGTAAACATTTGAAATAATAAATTAGATATATAATTATTTCGCAACTTGTGACGTCAGAAACGCCGCCCTCTGATGACATGCCAGTCCGACAGTGGATGGCCTAAATTACGTCACGGTAGTACAGATTGGATATAAGCGAGGTGTTTCACTCTTGTCATATCTTTTGTAATATTTCCTACCTCGAGTGAGTTTAAGAATTGAGAAAATGTTTAAAATGCTGTAAATTTTTGCTGTAGCAATTATTGGTAAGGCCCAATGTCATTTATAATGTTAAGCCGTAGGTTTATTTACCGGGCATATTTAGTACATAAAAACTTCAAAAGTTGTACAATTAAATTGTGTTAAATTAATCAAAAACCATAACGCCCAGAACTGTATCTTGAACTTCTATGTTGAAAATAAGATGGAGTTATAGTTCCTGTCTTGTGTTATGGGATGTGCCTATTCAGATTTGTACTCATTTTTCTTTTTGTTTACTATGGGTCAATTAAAGTAATTAAATTCTTTAGTTGAAATTGACATGTTTGTAGGTTTAAGGGGTTAGCATTAAGTTGTAAATATAAGTAGTGAAAAGTGAGTGCCATGGAGCATTATGTATAAACAGATTGGATTGGAGTGGATCCTTATATATAAATCATTTGCTAAATGTGAAGTTGAATTTGTTACGTAAAAGGAAGGCAATCATATCCTCATAATGTTGTAGGAATCGGAAGTGATGAAAGCATTTAAATTAAATAATTCCAGAGAGATGTCAACTTTTCCAGAATTCATACAAACAAGATCTACTTGTGAGCATAACAAATAACATGTAGTTGAAGGAATTGAGTGGGACTGAATTGTCATAAGAAAAGGAAGAGATGAAGAGTGAATACTGTGACGAAACACTCAAATATATTTCCAATCCATATTTCTGCTGTCATCTCTGCATTGGAATTACTAAAAGCTTTGGTGCCCACTCTCTGTTCAGTTAAGGAATAATATTAAAGCAGTTCTTAGACGTGTGCACATTACATAGAATGTCATTGATATAGTGTAGGAACATATTCAAATTACAGAAGTATTCAAAAGTGCAAATTTTCAAAAATTAATTTTTGAAGAAAACCTCATAAATCATGCTCCAGCTGTGGGCATCAGGTTCATGTTGGGAGCAATTGAGATCTTGAAACACGTCCCAAGTTACAAAAATGGGTTAATGTTCTGTATGCTTAATAGTCCTGTGATCAACAAACCACAAGTTCACGTAATTCCTTTATTTAAAATTCACATAAACAACACTTTTGAGCACTCCACATGACATTTAAAATGATAAATGTCAAGTAGAAGCAATGCAGTTTGGAAATCAATGATTGCACCATAACGTGACATCCATCACGTGTATAAAACTCAGGAGGGTATACATGTAATTAACAAGTATACCGAATGAGACTACTAACGTAAGTCTTTGTTATCTTTAAATTCTTAACACTATGTCAGTGTAAAATCTACACAATTTATATTGTGGATATACACAGCTTAAGTAATAGCTGAATTGTACAATTGTCATTGTTTTTCTTTCTTCACAAGCTAGTGTTTGTAAATTTTTTTTTTTTTTCTTTTTTTTTCTCCCTTTTTTTCTACTGTTTCATTGTATTTACACTGAGCTTAGTCTCACACACCCCGTTCTGGTTGTGCAAGGAATTTATTAAAAGTTGTTCTTGCCCTTGCACCAGTTAAAAAAATATTTGTGCCACTTCAAAAAGAGGGTAGATCAATGGGTAATAAATACTGCCTGGCAAGGGGGCCAAGTCTATTAGCCTTGGTTACTAGCTCAGCATTTGCTTGTTATCTGTTTACTAGAATAGTGAAACACTAGTAACTTGGCATACAATAGAAATGGAATAGGTTTGATAAGGTTTAGGTAATTATAATACAACTATAATTGCATGGGTGCATAATAGGAAAAACGTAACTTTGATGATGGTAAATGTATTACATATGTACGTACATAATTATTTATTGTAATATTTTTCAAAGAATGAAAAGGAAGCTACAACATTCCTATGTTCTGCTATTTTCATTATAGAAAAGAAAGAAAAATTAGTCACTGCATTTTTCGTATTAAATAACTTCTATAACTATGGGAAGTGCATGGTAATTCAGCTGTAATTTTCTAAAGTGTGATCAGTCTACTCCTGCAATTTGTAAAAAAGGTGATTTATCCAAGTGGCAAAGGCATTGAGAATCAAGCAAAAGGTCATGATTTGGCATAAATAAAAACTTCCCCTCTTCCCACAGCTCTTGCTATCAGCACCAAGTTTTAGCTCGATGACCTTCACCATGCCATGTAGACAAACACACATATTTTTCTATCTGGGGGCGATTCATATATATGCTGCACTTAAAAATTCATATACTTATTCATGTTAAATGTCTCTTGTTCAATAAACCTAATAGAGTTACTGATTTTAAATAATGGATATGTGAGTAACGATTTGGCAAATGAAATAGAAACACTGTTTAAATTTAATCCATGATTTTCTTAATTTTATAGTGTTGAGAACTTGCTATCAACTGATATATTCAAAGTAGATAATTTGTAATTTGTGTAT
This sequence comes from Tenodera sinensis, assembly GCA_030765045.1. Classification (NCBI taxonomy): domain Eukaryota; kingdom Metazoa; phylum Arthropoda; class Insecta; order Mantodea; family Mantidae; genus Tenodera; species Tenodera sinensis. The sequence goes on along the minus strand of CM060971.1, from coordinate 18,843,116 downwards.
TTGCACCATTGTACTGATACCCTTTACATCTATATAAAATATGACACTATAACTACCACAAAATTTGATGGTGGGTGGCTTGATACCAAATTCAATCACAGGCCTGCCATGCCTTGCTGTGCTGCATAGTTGAACATGCTGTGAATCCAATGATATAAATGTTGTTTCTACCCACAAAATTTATTTGCTTAACAGGAAAAAGAATAGTATCAGCTGCCATTTAAATTTTGCGGCTACCATAATTCCAAGATTCTATAAGGCTTTATCATGAATTAAAATTGTATTGGAGGAAGGAGTTTCATTTCGTGGAAATTAATTTAGGGTTGTTTTTATAGGAAAGTCGTCAGTTATAACCCAGTTTTGATTTGCACAATATTCTGCTCTACGTATCACTTTGCTTACATTATCACTCAGTAATGAGAGAGGATCACTGTGATCTCATTCACATTCTGTTTAGCATTATTGTATATAGGCAAAACACCTTTGGGTGTTTTCAGCATTGTTGAAAGGTCCCCTTCATGTTTCATTTCCCTCTGGAAGAAAATATTGCAGATGTAAGTCTACATTTTCTCTTTTAACGTGATTATAATTGTTTATATCTGTTGCATCCAACTCTCTGTATATTGCGTAATTATTTAGTTTCTTAACCACTTAACATGTAGTAGAGTAATTATTGCATTCCGCCCAATTTGATTTCAAGATTTAACCAGAAAGACCCTGAAAAAAAAAGGCCTAGGTGTGTATGAGAGAGAGTGAGTGAACATAAGATCCCAAGCAGTGAATTAATGTATTGAAATTTAATATCCTCCAAGACTGACGTGACTTTAAAGAAACCCCCATCCAAAACTACCTTTCACGTGGATAAGCATAATTTTTATCTTCTTAAAAATGGCCACTATGTTCATATTTTGATTACAATGACATGTTTAAGATATTTACATGACAATTCAAATACCATAATTTTTAGGGAAATAGCTTGTGAAGTCCTTTTCATTCTGAATGACATTTGTATAACTGGTAAACTATAAGAGATAGACAAAATCTTTCCACACCAAAAAAATGTATATCTGTTTAAAGGCCACAGTTTGTGTCAATCTTTAGGTGTGGGGGGGGGGGGCTAAATGGAATAGTAATTGAGATTTGTCCGAACTAAATTTAAATCTAGGTTCCCTTAATTTGATGGTATTGAGTCTATCACAAGTGATATACTGAAAATATGTTATTATTACTGGTGTTTTGGGATCATATATTGATCTCTGCAACTGAGCGATTAAAATTTATGTAATATCAAAATACACAATTCCAAAATTTTAAACTGTTATGAATTAAAGCTATACCTACTTTGTGAAAGGGGTTTCACATTAGGCATACCTTATTTTGTGAAATTGGGAACCGCTGTTTAACTCATTCAAGATCGTCGCCAGGAAAGCTTCAAATCATATTTTGCTGTTTGACTTGACCAAAACATTGTTTAATTATTACCCTTTCCTTTGTAATACACCTTATTGTATGCTGTGTTCTGGAGTAGCAGGATTTTGATAAGGTGTCAAACCATGATGCAATACCATAGCTTGAATCCCCTAATAGTAATGCATTGACAGCATTACCGGCCACCGCTGTGTAAGCATCTGAATTTTTCCATATCCAAGAATCGAGCACAGACCCTGCCATCTTGCAACAACACAATCTTTCATTTGCATTGCATGTAGCCTGCACATTGGTGTAGGGAACTTCTTTCCTGTAGCTGTATTCTTCGCCGTGTACATTTGGCTTTTTAGAATATGAGTACAATCTACTGCCCAAATTATGTTCTGACCACTCTGCCTTGGCTTCCATAAAAGCAGCAGCAGTTGTAGGAAACTGTAGTCAATTCCTTGCTCTAGCGTTGATAGCACTGACTTCCCAGAAGGTGTTTGAGATTGTAGCCTGTGTAATAACAAGATCCCCTGTAACATCAGCTTGATCTCCTATATACATGGTGCTGTTTTTGCGATTATTAACGACGCTGTGTCTTTAAGCTAATTAGATCTTTTTGATCTCAGGGCTTGGTAACAGATGGAATGAACATATACTCGGGTTTAACTTTAGTCAAACATTTTATTTGCACCTTCTTGTTCACAATTTTTAAATCATATCACAGTAGAAAGTCTTATTTTAGTGGATCAACTTCTCTAGCATCGCCGAAATTTAATTAAAGGTCTCTAAACACTTAGTAAATTCACTTTTACTATTTCATGACGCGTACACATAAAAATGCGTCCATCCATGTCAAATACGGAGACGCTAGTGAACAGTTTTTTGGCGTCGTTTGATGCGACACCGCCTTTTTCATATTCATCCGCGCTATTCATCAAATAGTTCTTTCTCGTTAGGGAAGCGATCCCTAATCCTCCTCCCCTACTTTTATTATGGAACACAAACAATTCTAATATTTATACACATATATTAAAATCAAATATGGAAAGATTTATGACGTCTTTGTGCAAACTTAGTTGTTCGTAACAATGGACCTTATCAACATGTTTTCGTCATTTAATTATCTCATACCAACATCAAAAAACGAATTACACTTTTAACAAACATTTACATGAATGATTTTCTTTTGGGGTCTTCTAATATTCTGTCTCATACATTTAAAAACTCCACATTTTTTCAGTATTGTTAAAAGCTCCACCTCATGTGTCTTTTGACTTTGGTAAAAATGTTGTGCAGGCCCAGTCTACATTTTCTTTGCTAAATCGGTACAATTGTTTGCATCTGCTTACAATAATCCCCTGCGTCTTGTGTAAATTTTTATTTTCCACTTAGGAACCACCATCATGAACTCTGCCACGGTAATGACTGCAGTTGAGTAAGCTGAGGTATGTATGCAGCTACCTCAAAAATAGCCAGCAAAAGCTCCTAACAGCGAAGAAGGCATGCTTTTATTTATCACTTCATAAGCAAGAGCTCCGCAGTCACAGTCAGTAAGGTTTAGCTCGCAAGGAGGTTGAGAAAATTTTTGTTTATATGAAACCCAGCTATTGCTTGGCATTAGTGAGAAAAAAACTAATGCTTGCTTTTAATTATACCACCCAGTGTCAAGCATTTCATCAGCAATGTTCAGTCGCTGAAAGATGCCTTGTAGTTATCGCTATTCTCCTATAGGAATCATCGACCTCTCAAGCCCTATAATCAGTTCTTTTAATCTCCTCAGTGCCAAAACTATGACATATATTCTCACACTTGTTGAATAAAACTGCCTTCATTATGGTATAATTGCAGCTACTTCATCTGCAGTGGGTGTACTTCAACTGATACTTTCTTGGTGTAAGGAAGACCTAAACATTTGTTGCACATAGGTTGACATGCTTACTCCTTTTACCAAATAGTAGATTGTATCCCAGCAGACTCAAAAGTCCATTATACTGCCTTAGAAATGAATTAAGGATGATGCAGACTCCATGCCTAAGAGGTAAATGTCCACTGAATAATACAGCGAATATCGGCAAACAATGTCTAAATTGTTTGTACCCTTTTCACTCTATCTTTGCAATATTTGAAGTAATGGCTTTGTTTTACAAAGCCATAGACTGCATTTTAAATTGTCAGATAATTGGCTTCTGTGACCATGTTTACAAGTTTCATTAATTTTAAGAAATACTTGCACAGGTAAGTAGATCCAGACATGCCTATGTGAGCAGCTTGTCTGTAGTCTAGGAAATTTAAGACTTACAAGCCAGCCTAGGGTCAGACGCCTGTCGGGGAGCAGAGGGACCTCTGGACCAAACAGAGTGAAGACCTGGAAGCAGGTGGTCAGCCAAGCACCAGGTATGATAGCGAGGAAGAGTATGATATGAAATGCAGGCGAAATGGATGATTGGAAGGGTGATAATGGAGCGTTTGGTGGAGTTAATGGCAGGGGAACCCGCCTAGACGCCGCTTCGTCCACCATGAATACCACCTGGGTGGTAGACGAGCGGTCTAACCACTCAGCCACGGTGCCACCATTATACTTCCAGACTCAGGGAAGGATGAGGAATAATCCTGGCTGGAGAAAAAATCCTACTCCTTGCTGGGAATTGAATCCGGGACCCCTTGCACAGCAGGCAGGTGCTCTACCAACTATGCTACGGTGCCAGCCGTCTGTTTTCTAAACAGCAATGGATGAAGTAGTTGAAGTTGCCATTCCTACAATTCACACAACTGACGCTGCACACTATGACTAGTACACTCAAACAGTTATAACATGATGCCTGCTTGCTAGCACAGAACATGCTGATGCTGTCCATTTTTCCTTAAGATGAGATTGTCTGGTGGGAATGAAACCACACCTCAGTGGTCAAGGAAATTGACTTTGGCTAATGCCTAGCTACAGAATCAGTCATTTATTTGTATACTGTAATTGGTGGGATACTGAAATTATATAGAGCTTTAATTAGAGTAATTTTGTTTCTCTGTGAGCTGACGCTCTCGAAATTCCTGTCTGCCATGGCAGAGGACAACCACTAACAGTTATCTTTGGTCACAAGCTAGAAAATCTCTCATCAGTCAATTAGAAAAAAATGAACTACCAATGTACTATATTGACCTCCACTTTACCATCAATTCAATAGCTTCTGTCCTTGCCCATGCAAATCCTTTGCTGTCTGTTACAGATGACCAATATTTTCTCTGCCCCATTGCTTTTTTTACTACATTATAAAACTAGCTCCAATGATTTTTTTTTCATTCAGTTACTTCCCACACTTTTGTCTCTCTAGGTCCTCTATTCTGTTTGGTACAACTTTTCTAACACTATCCTCATCTCTTTCCATCCTCCATTCCAATCCTGTTTAAGGCTTTTTGTATCTCACTCTACCAGCTATTTCCATTGGCACTTGCTTTCTGTTGTAAATAAACTAAAGTTTGATAATGTGCACTAAAGGAATATTGGAAACTTCATTTTGTTGCAATGCTTTGTAGTATTGAACCATAATGTTAACACTAGGAAATAATTTCCTCAGTTATTGAAACAGCAGGCTTATTATGCTTCTCTCTTCCTCCAAAACAACACAAACTTATTTATGAACTGGCTAGTGTCTAAACACAGTGGAAAATGTATCAGTTTTGACATCCCTGCCCCTTCCTCCTTCGCAAGCTTTTGTCTTGTTCTGGAAGGGATTACATTTCAAAGCTGTAATTTAGAAATAGATATGATTCCTTTTGTTTGGGTATAATATATTGTATAAAAAGAATGTTAAAAGAATTGTTTCGCAGTCAAAAATCAAAATTGCAAAATCTCATTTTAAATGAGAAAGGTGAACCAAGATTTGTGAGAATGTAATTTCTGTCCTGCTTCAAACTTTGCTTGCATTGTGGTAAAGCTTGATAAGAATCCCTTGTCAACAGATGATTCAGGGGGAAATACCAGCATAGATCAATGGTGGATAGATGCTTGCTCTGTTTATTTGCTGAGCCAAGATTGCAATGTATTAAAAATGAAGTTAATACTGTTTAAGTAACTTTGGCACATATTAAACAATACAATATATGTAGTTCCCACAATAATGTTATTCATACAGCTTTGCAGCTACGGTCATTTTCAGTTGTGAAACTCAGTGACTGTTGAAGTGCTTGATTTATTACCAGTTAATGTTTCATAGTTAAGTATTCAAGTAGGAAAACGTGCTGAGGACTAATGCTTGAAGCTGCATGTCATGGATATTCATTGGGGAATGGGAGTTTCTTAAATGATTAAAATTGTTGTGTAAAATGTTCAGGTAGTTAACAATCACATTTTTTTCTCACTGTGTTTAAAAGATAGCTACCGTGAATACAAATTAGCTGTGGTTGTAATTCTGATGCATGTATGACATTTTGTCAGTTGACCTTGAGTATATGTTATGTACTTCATACACCACTTGGGGACAAAGTGTTGGTAGAATGTATATTAGTACTTGGCCACCAGTGGAAGGTGACATCACTGTGAAGCACAACTGCAAGTCTAACAATATTAAAACTAATCTAGCTTTTCCAATTAAAAGCCTGGTTACAATTGCTAAAGAAAAATAATAGAAGCCTGAAGATTTGACAATGTTCCCCAACTAAAGTATTTCTAATCCTAAATCAATAAGTATAGTTACAATATTAGAAAATCAGCTTTTTTACATTAATTTTTTCACAACACAAATTTTAACTTTGAAACAAAACTGTTACTGGTTTTATTATAAGCCTAGAAATATAATTTCTTCTAGTGGGAAATATATTTCAGAAAAAATCTGATGTGCTGCACTCACATGACTTTCTCTGCTCTTGTACTAACCATTCTTACAAACCCTTATTGCTATGTCTTCGTTAGTTGAGGTATACATTTGTACAAATTACCTTTTTATTTCCTTCTAGCGGCAAGGGGAATATTACAACACAGTAGGCTTTGATTGATAGTCAAGTCTCTTAAAGCTTTGAGATCCCATTCTCTTTGCACGCTTAACACATAAAAAAAAAAGAATAACAATGTTCCATTTCACGAAAGTTTTAAGTTTTCTGAAACTGACACAAATAACAAGCAATATCTCCAAAATGGTTCACTCTATTATTTAGACATAAATTGTGTGTTTTAGCGAGACCTACATTTTTTGTAGAGTAAGATTTTGTGTATCTCTTACGGTTTATGAGTTATTCAAAAGTCATCCAGAGTAAACAGGACTACATAGGCTATAGCCAGAAAATTCAAAATATATATTTGTCATAAAAATACCTTAAACATGCCATTTTACTCAAAATCGTTAGAGGCATTTTCAAGAAAATCAAAATTTTCCATGTAAAGAGTAACTTAGAGTGGGGCTATTTTCTTCAAAATCTTCGTGTCGCATCCTTGAAAGACATTAAACTCAAATACCAACTTTGGTTTTTAACCTACTTTTCGTTTTTGAGTTATGCTGTCCACAGACACACAGACCTTTTTCTAAAAATGCGGGTTTTTTTATTCAGGGGCGGGGGGGGGGGGGGTCTCAAAACTTATATTTGTGGTGAAATTTCGACATCAAATTTTTGGGTGGAATACAATACTTCCCCTACTTACCAGTAGAGAAAGTAAAAAGGAGGTATTACTTACCCATTTTTCCTGTTCATGGTCATTCCTAACCTCATTAATGGTATACCGTTAAAGTGCACTGTTCTGGGTGTAGAACCTTAGCAGTATACCCTCCTGATTTCTTTTTATTAGGGGCTATAAATAAATCAAGTTTATGCAGTGCATTACTTATATTGCCGGTCTGCAGGTTGTGTGCATGCACAAGCCTCTTAATCAACCGTGAATTTTTTGGTGCACGTTTCTATGGACTATTAAGAATAATCTAATGTAATTCATACACAACCCAGACATCTTGATAGTCTTCAACTTTTGAGATGCTCCATGAACAACTTCATTATTTACAGTACAATTAGGAGGCAACAAGCTGAAGTTAACATTCTCCCAGCCTTGTTGAGTGAATAGTTTACAGTGGTGAGTTAACTGAGACATGCCGAGATCACTACAGTGCAAGCAAGCTTGTACACGTACATGATTCATGGCTGGGCTTTAAATTAAACATGTGTGTATGTATGTGAACGGAGAATTCATGATATGGAGTATTCAAAGATTTACAATGTTTATCTCCTAAACATCTTGCTGTAGAGGTTTGTAATTGTCACTAGATTAGTGGCACTTATTTGTGTGCATTGTTGGTGATAATCAGTTTGCAACTGTGCATTATTGACATTGTCACTTTAATTTCTAGTGAAATCTATACTCTTCCCGAAATAAGAAATTCAGTCAGGTAAACAGGTCCTGAGCCTATAACCACAGTAAATGCTCTCGCTGATCACAAAACTTGGCCTAAGTAGATCCTTTCTATGTCAATACTTTCAGAATGCCTTAATAGATACTTCTAATGATTTTATTGCAGTATGTCAGATTTTCAATTTTAAATACTAGGAGAGTGAAAAACCTTGAAAATGCTGTTCAGTGTTTGGTCTTTTGGCATCCTCCGTTCTTGTCATGTGCCAAAAATATATGTATGAACTATGATGACCAGTTTCTTTTTTTAGCATCTTTCATAAAGTTGGTCAGTTAAGCCTTTAAAAGTAATTTTAAAAATGTATGCCTTCATTCGCACCCTTCTAGGATAGCAGCAGGCGGCAACGAGTGCCAGGGATGCAGAGAGGCCAAACCTGTGCAGTCCATTTGGAGGTCTTTTGCTTTCCCAATAGAAACCAATTACTAAAACAGAAGTTGCTGGATACCAATTGCATCTACTGTATATGTATTGGGCAGAGTAATACAGACATTTCTTAGACCAGATCCACTACAGCTTTTTGAGCTTTAATTTAGCTATTGAAAATACATTACAGAGAAAGATATTTCACTGTTTTTAAAAGTCTTTAGCTGTGTAAGTAATACTGCATTTAATGGTAACATGTATTAGCTTATTTGTCACTTATGAATTGCCTATATTTCAGAGGATTGTGTTACCATCACTGATTTTTTATCTTTAGTTTCTAGATATTCTGCTCAGAAAAATAACTGTAGGGGAAGATAGATATGCTCACAGTTATGGTGAGAAACAAATGCTGGAAGATATAGAAAATGAAGAAGAGGAATGTACTAAGGGCGATGTAAGTGATGCAGAAAGTGATCATATTGATAGAGAGGCAATGGTCTCTGGTAGTTGACTCCGAAAATAACTAATATTACAATCAGATGCAGATGTGCAACTAGCAAATATGTAAAATCATTTATACTACTATCAACCAACATTTAGGAAGCAGGCTTTCAGAAAAATTCAAAGAAAAGAAAAAGACTGGCATCAAGAAAAGATGCTTTTTCTGTCTTCCATTACTGGGGACATCAAGAGTTTTCTTTTTATTTAAATGTTTTATAACACTAAAACAATTGCAAATGAAGTATTTTTAAATTTAATAATGCACAATATCTGGTTCTTTTTTTTTTTTTTTTTTTTTTTAAGGTAAAGTTGCAAGGTGTCATGATCTCATACAGATCATGTGATTCTGGAGGAAATAGTACAAAGATTAAAAGGAACAAGTGCCTACTCGTATTTCAAATGTCAGAAGTCTGCAAGGAGCAATAGTTATAATGTAACAATTAACACAAATTTTTCTATACACACCAGTGCTGACCAAAAAGATCTTTCTTCAAAAGATTTTCCCTGTTGCTTGTAAAGGAGTTGGTAAATGTTGGTAATGCTGCAATTACTCTTTCCTAACAAGATTTGATGCGTTGCTTAAAGAAACATGTTTTTCTCTCCAGCAATACCTGGAAAATGAAATTCAGTTGTTTCAGTAGCCAGCCATAAAAGGGAGAACTTGGCAATCATTTTAATATAAATTAATGCCAGCTGATGGGAATACAATTTCCTTGACATATAAGGGAATAAATTAATGTTATGGTGCAACTGGCAAAAGGGTGATATATGCTGAAGGAGTAAAAGATGTTACAGGTTTCCCTTATCACGTGTGTTTGGAATATAACATTTTATTTTCTAATCTATATTGAATAAACCTGGAATGGTAATGTACCAGAAAGTCATTTCTTATGAAGGTACTACAAAAAAGAATAGGGTTTTGTTTAATTTAAAATGTATCTCATTTTACAATGTGGGACATATCATTTAAAGTCGAAGGAAAGAAATGTGGTTCAGGGCAAAAGTTGCCAAACTTTTCAAAATGGGTGCCAAGTTAACCATCAGAGAATGCATCACAGATGAAGTCACACATGTTAAACATATAACACACAACCTCAGGCAGAAAGTGCAATTAATGTTGTGAACTAAATTCTGTCCTTATATATTAACTGATGTAAGCACTTAAGTGATCAAGACTGATTCTTTGTTCCATGACAATGTAGCTCATAGGCATTATACATATGTCTGTTAGATTAATCATTTTTATGTTAATATCAGTTCATGTTCAATGAGAAGGATTAAACTGAATGAGTTTTCTGTCTTAAAATATTTGTGATTCTGAACTCCAAATGTTCAGCAGACCTATGTCTTAGATTTTACAAATTTCATTTGTCTTTTTACAGATATACGTTGATGCGAGCACTGATGTTAGTCCTCAGGCAAAGGCTTTCAAACGAAATATGTCATTCAGCAAATATTTGTAAGCGTAACCAAAATAATTTCATGTGTTCGTCATTCACTACCATTCCATTGTATGTCAATTAAAAATCTGAACAGATAATTATACAAAATCAAAGTTTGTGAATAAATTAATCTAATACAGGGTCACAGTTTCTTTTTATTTGTACTTTAAGTTTATGGGCAGACTAGAGGAAAGGAGCTTGCAAGCCGAGTTCAGTCCCTGTGCTGTAGTTTGGCAAATCCTGGGTTAAGGAAATGAGGATTCAGATGAAGTATGTTATAGTAAATAGAATCTCCCACTTAGCCGATGATGAAAATAAAATACTCTGTAAATAGTATGCACATATGGCGTAAGTTAAGCGATTTTAACCATGAGGGTAATTGCCACTGGTAGTGCAAGATAATTTAAAAAGTATGTTTTTAATTTTAGTTTTTTATTCTCCGCATTGCTCTACTTCTGCTCTGCCCCAAAATGAGATTGAGAGAATGGAGAGAGATCGAAAAGCAGGAGAAGTGAGGAAGTATCAAAAATATAAAATCTTTGAAATTCTATAGAAAAATAAAAGGGGAATGGGTTAGAGAAAAGTATATAGAGCAGTTTAATAAAAAACTAAAAGGATTTGCTTGTATGAGAATGGGTACAATATTGTTAAGTGATCTGAGAGGAAATGATACATGAGTAAGTGAATTTTGTGAAGGTAAGGAAAATATAGAGTATTACCTACCTTAGAGGGTAGATCTAAAAAAAATGGAGTGAGAAAATTTGGGACAAGTGGAACAATATATGGGGAGTAATTTGCATTGCAAATGTTAACAAGAAAACAGGAATAAATAAATAAAAATATGGATTCCTCATAGAAGTTAAATGGATTAGAGAAAGGGGGGGGGGGGTAATTTGGGTCTGAGGAGAAGAAAGGGGAGATAAAAAATGAATTGTATATACCAGCAGATTTAGTAAGAGGGAGTAAATGTTGGATGGCAGGGAGGAGCCAAGAAATGGTGTTGACTATGCAACACGAGAGACCAGATATGTGCATTATTAAAGCAGGACTTCTGTGAATAAATGTAAGAAAATTGTAATATAAAACTTATGAAAATGAGGTGTTAGAACAGTGGAGCATGTTATTAAAATTGTTGACTTTTAAAAGTCCACATTAAGTTGATAGATTTTTCTAAATAAGATTGATATGTAGAATAAATACATACTATTTAACCTCAAGTTTATCTTCAGATGATCTTCAACCTGGAATGGAATCTTTTCATTTGTTTTTATATGTATAAATAAGAACTGGAAAGTGGTTTTGAAAGTCATTGGGTATAAGATACCACTATCTCTTGATGCTGATGATTTTTGAGCTGCAATACATTATAAAAAGCTATAAAGATGATAGCTTGTTCACTAAATTATGTTCTTACTTTTCTATGTATAAAATGCATGTAATGTTGTATTGTGTGCTAATTCTGAAGAGAGTTCCTGTAAATGGCAGCAATCTTATCTTGATAGTGCCACAGCTTGTATATTTCCTACTGTTAATAACTGCTAGTAATAGTAGTAACATTATTTTCTTAGCTTTCATTTTTATGAAACTGCATTTTGTGCCGAAAATTTTCTTTAAAGAACTTTCTATCCATGGGGGGAGATAAATACTAGCAATTTTTCAGTCTGCGATTTTCAACTAATCAGTAACAGGAAACTTTGTTCATTGCTTTCTCAATAGGGCTCTGTGAACTTCATTGAGTGAATATGTAATATGGTGCCTTAAGTTTAAGTACCACACAGAAATGCTTTTACTACATATTTCACACTTAAAAAACTAAACCCTAGTGCAACAGCCCATGAAGGGCCAAGGCTTACCGCCCAGCCGTTGTGTTCTGCACCTCTGCCCACTACAGGTGTCATTGGTGGGTTGCAGTACTGGAGGGTGTGATGTCAGTGCCCTGAGCCCTCCTAGCCTTCTCAACCTGGGGTCGCTAGTCCATCAAGTAGCTCCTCAATCCCCCCCTTCGGCCCTAAGGAGGCATGAGTGCAACCCATGCTGGTACTGGGGATCGAACCCAGGTCCTCCGCACCAGAGGCAAATGTGCTACCAACTGTGCTACAGGGGCGGTCACATATTTCACATACTGTTCTGTTATTAGTACTATCTACTTTAAAATAGTTGCTAACTTCATGTTTTATTCATTATCACTGTTGTACATTGGTAAAGAATGTACAGTATATTGTAAGATAGCACTGTCCAATGTGGTACCCATAATTTTTCTAGTGACCTTCATACTGTGATGATTTATTTCCTTACGAATATCTTCTCGGTACACAACCATGAAGCATTTCTGTACACCTATAGCTGCATTCTTTACTTCCCTAACCGATGCTTTCTTGTTTTCCTCGCAAAAGAAGGGTTCTTGCCTTAATGGTGTTTGTGGAGGTGCTGCACCTTCTTAGATATGAGTTAAATGTGCTCAAGCACATGACAAAGTTGGACAGCACTTTTGTAAGGTATGGTCATAGCCAGAGTTCGATTTGTGAATCACAAACTATGAGTCAACTGCCGCTTTCAAGTTAGAAATCCAAGATACTCTTTCCTGTATCTATAGCCTTTTCCATTATCATTCTTAATGAGAATGGATGGCCCTGGGTTTGTTTCGAAAGCAGCCTGTTCCTATAAATCTTGTCCTACCAATGCTGTCAATCTTTGCTCTTGAGATTCTAGGATATAGTTTATGTACAACCAAGGATAGACATAGTGGTCTATAATTTCAACATACTTTTGATTCCTTTCATATGAATTGGAATAGTTATATTAAATTCCCATTCTCTTGGTATTTTCTTTTCTACCAATATTTTGTTAATGCAATATCATGGTATATAAAGATAGTTCTCAAAATGCTTAATTAGAGCTTCTTGGGTTACCATCCATGTAATATTTATGAAGTTTTTCGAGCTGTGTCATCATCAAGAAATTAATAATCTTATGATGGCCAAAAGCTCGAGCAATTTCATATTACATGGCTGGCAATCTGAGATGCTAGTCAATAATCGTCATGAAAGCTGATGTAAAAACTTAACACACTTTTTATAGCATTGCTGACCTTTGGCTGTTTCCATGGCGGAGTACTCTCCTTTTTTAATTCTGATAGGAATTGCATTCATGGCTTGTAGAAAACAGACATACCTATACCAAAAGCTTGGTTCTATTATTTTTGTACAGAAGTTGGCATACCTTTTCACATGTTTTTGGGTATCAAATGTTGTGAGTGTATCTGTACAAAGAAGTGGATGGTACATTCTGCAACTGCCAAAAGGTGATATACAAGAAAGCCTTGCAAGTTTTGCTTATCTATCAAAGGCTTCATGAGACTGGACTTTCAAGCACTGCAGTGCTGAAGTCAGTAATGACGTAACTGAATATTGGTGTTCCTCGCTATTTTCAAATATGAATCCAAATTCAGTACCTACCATGTTTAATCGTTGCCATTGCATAATGATTGCACCTTGATTCATAGACAAGCAATCAGGAATTAGCATTTCCCCACAATCACATTAGTATTCGAGATGTTCACTATTGAGAAATATTGAAAAATATGCTGCCACTACAATCTGTTAGGTTCACAGGAGAAAATGCAGGTTATGCAAAGTATTGCAGTATGTCATGCTCTGTGCTGTGGAGGTAACATGCTAGTCTGTAGTTCCCAAGGTCATGCATTCCAACTCAGCGTAGGGTGTTCGATTTTTTTGGGTGTACATATCCTTAGCATGATTTTGTTCAGAAGGGAAATAGAGCCATTGGTCCTCTGTCTTAGATTTATGGCACATAAAAGAACCTCAAGCCTGATACTGAGACCTCTGAGCAAAATTACCTGCCTTTCATGGCCACTGTAGATTGGGATGCTAAACAAAGCATTTAAAGAGCATGGTAAGGATATAGCTGAACATTTAGTGTTCCTTGCCATTTCTAAATATGAATCCAAATTCAATATCTATCATATTTCATCACTTAATTGCCACCTCAGTATTCCAGATGTTCACTATCAAGAAATATTGAAAAATAACATGCTGCCGTTGTAACTGATTGGGTTCACAGGAGAGAATACAGGTTATGCAGCATCTTGTAATGGTCTAGGGGTTATGTGTTAGCCTCTGGTTCCCAAAGACGTGGGTTCAAACACAGTGGAGGCTGAGCATGGCTTCCTTCAGAGGGGAAGTGAAGCCATTGGTCCCGTGTTAAATTTACGGCATGTAAAAGACCCTCAAACCTGATGAGACCTCTGAGCAAAATTAAGTGGTGTTTCATTCCCAATATAGAATGGTACGATGAGAACCTAAGTGGTTAGAGCGTCCATAAATAATAGGTTTTTAATTTTTTTTTTTTTTTATTTTTTTTTTTTTTTTTTGCTATTATAATGTATTTCTCATTGTCGATACCATCAGTTTGACTGCCAAGATGGCTAGAATGGCTCAAGTACCTAAAGCAGAGAATTGGCAGATGTGACTAAGCAATAAGCAAATGAGTTGGTAAGGGATGTGAACCATTTGATTAGCTTGTGCCAAATAAATTTTATTCTTCACTTGTTAATGATTGGTTGTTTCTGTACTTCTAAAGAATGTATGTGGTTTATTTTTATTTACTGGAGTAGGTGTTTACATTGTGGTATCAGCATCACTTTTGTTTCCCCTCTTTTCAACTACGAATAGCATAACATGGCTGTGCTTCAATGCTCGACTTGCTCTTCTATTATCATAAACTAGTCACTAAAAGTTAACATTGCCAGTCTTAAGTTCTTTGTATAATAGCTGCATTGCCTATTTGTACTTAATGAAGAAAACATAAAAAGTGTGATTATGCAATAAAATACAGTATATATTGACAAGCCATTGGTGTATCCCATTGAGCTGAATGAAGATTGTGTTCAACATCTATTATCCAAGTTTTCCTTAACTCCTAGATATCTCTCTGATTTTAAAAAAATCTTTGCATTGGTCTGGTTTACTCCACGCTAGGTTTGACTGTTGTAACGCCAGTTTAAACTTTTCATATTCATAGATACCAAGTGCCGCAAGTCGTACTTAATATGAATCAGCACTGAAAATTTGTTAATCTGGTAAAAGCCCACAGCATGCACACCAACATGGATAGCTGTAAGGCATTAAGTATGCACTTGCGAACATGAGGCTTGTGATTCAAATGCTGCTGGGGCAGTCCTCTCTAAATGAGACTTTTGAGATTTTCCATCCCCATAACGGCAAATGCCTTGAAGGTACCCTAAACTGTATCCTGGAATGTTTCCCTGTCCAATTGATGTATCATGACAGTCCACAACCTGTGATAATGTATGCAACAAGAATAGGCATTTACTACTACTAATAAAAATGAAAGAAAAGCATACACAGATCACGTCAAAGCTACTCTAAACTTTAAAATAGTGTTCAGTATTTTTTTCTTACTGTATATAGCACCATAGGCTGTGGAGACTTAAGGCAGTGGAATATTTGAATAAATTAATTCCATCCCTAAGTTTAGGTACCTTTCGTGCATTTGCCAATAAAGGGGACTGAGGAAAACTGGCGGAAAAAGTGACTTGTCAGGGATGGCAGTGCTGGTGGTATTTCAACTACAGACCTCTCCCTCAAATTACTTGATTATGAGCTCATGTTCTCATGAAACTGACTGAGTGCCACTAATGTGGTTATCTGGAAGAAGAGAATAGGCATGTTGTCAAATTCTGAAACAGCACTAACAGAAGACCAGCTTGTCCAGTAACACTATTCCAAAGAAAAATAAAAGCCTTAAAGCATTACACATCTATTTGTATGTACTTCTGTTTCCTACTGTAGGAATGAAATATGTATGAATAAGTTGCAGCATAACCCTGTTCCTAATTAGGTACCTAGTCCATTATATGTAGTAGTTCAGGTTAGGCTCTTTCTCAATATTAGATTATGCAAAGATGTATTTTGCTAACAAGTGCTGAAACATTAAGTAAAGCAAGAACAAAATGGTATGCAATAGTTACAAAGCTCATAGGTTTTATTTCTTAAATATGCGTGATAAGAGAAGTACTAGTACTATGACCTGCTGCATTACAGTGAAATGTGCGTCTTAATTCTCCCTGTAAGTGTTTTGATGGAATCTATACATTGCCGTGTAATGTACAATGCACCTAAATCAGCGATTTTATTGGACAATTTTGTAGTTGCATGACTGGCTAGTTCTATGCCTGAAATATTACTGATTTGTTGGTCAGCAATGATGTAAGAAAACTGTTGGCAGCATGTGTGGCTAGTAATTGGGGTTGTGTGAGATAGTTATTCCCTAGTTATCTTTAGTGGAGTGTGTATAAGCTTCTGAAATGTATGTGTGCATATTTAATTTCAAAATAGTATTTCTCCCTTAAGTTTCATTGCCAGTGATATACAAAAATTACAATAAAGCTCTAAAGCCAATCACTTTGCAAATGTAGCTGTCCATGGACTAATTCTCTAGCACAAGTAGATATAAACCACACTTCTGCTTTTAAACCTCCAGCTAGCAGAGATCAGAGCTTATGAATATAGAGAATCTTAAAGCAGTAGTATGGTATGATACTATTCATACCATGCTAGGAGTATTTATTAATGCCGCCTTAAGAAAAAATGGCACAGTACATTTTCATTCCTTGTACATGTATCTTGGTATTAAAAATAGTGACACACATGATAAAATATTCACATTTCAGTGTTGTTGAAGATATCGTGCGCAGATTTTGGTATCTCAAGATATCTGCAGTAGTGAAAAGTTTAAAAGTCCTCATTTTCTAATTCAATTGTTTGTTAGAGCTATTTTGTTTTTGCTAATTTATATTAATTTAATTAAGCCATTTCAGAAATATCTAAAAAGAATCACTGTAGCTTCAGAAATCTAAATTTATATATAATGAATGCTTTGTTTAAATATAAGCTTAATTAGTTTTAATTTGCACAACAGGAAGAAAAAAATCCAGACGTGTCCAACTTAGACGATGGTCAACTAAAAGCTCTATTAGATGAAGCTATTACATACAAACGGCCAAAAGACCGTGAAGGAAAAAGCCATTTATTCAGGGTAAGTTGAAAACTAAATTTTCATATATATTATACATAAGGTAACAAAAATGTGCGTACTATTAAGGTAAATGAACATTAAGTTCTTAAGTTATTTCTATCTCATGTTTCAAAGGGGCATTACTTCTGCCATGTACATTCATAATTGAGACTCTGCTAGACAAGGTAGTGCTTTGTGTCAGCTGTTCTATATAGGTATTGCATGACAAATATGGTTAATCACTAATCATGAAAGTTAAAAAAGTATCAGTTCCAACAATGGATGAATAATTAAATTGTTAAAATCCTTATGAGAAAGACTCTTAGTTGCTTTCTGAGGAAATCTTATTTGTATGCTTCATCATAGGCATAAGTTTTAATAAGCAGAAATTGTGATGCAAAAATCTTTTTGTTTATATGTGTCGCTGTAGCTTGAAAATATCCCAAACTGGGGAGGCATAGAGAAGAAAGGAAGGTCATTAGTGGGGATCTCTGGTGTTCGCCAGAGGACTAATTTATTTAATTTGCATCCTTTCCAAGCTGAATTTATCAATCTAAACATTTGTATGATTCTAGTTATCACAAATTATCCATTTGCATAGCTGTGTTTGGTGCAGTGGTCTGGGTGGCTCAGTTGGTTAGACGCTGGCCTACTGTTCCCAAGGTCGCGGGTTCAAATCCAGCCCAGGCCGATGGTTTTTAAGTGTGCTTAAAAACAACTCCATGTCAGTAGATTTACTGGCATATAAAAGAACTGCAGGATGAAATTCTGGCACACCGGTGATGCTGATGTGATCCTGGCATTTGGCAGTGTCATTAAACAACAAAATAATTGTTTGAGAGGTAGAATTGGAACTGAAAAATTCAGTGCCACAGCTGAGATTTGATCCACAGACTGCTTACCGGGCGGGTGCTACCTTTCAAACGTTGCCCACACACAGCTTGTGTGTTTAAAAACACTGACAGTAAGTTTGTTGGCATAAATAAAAAATAATAGGTGCAAGTTGTTTGTCCATGAATTTGCTTTTTTATTTTTTCACTTACTGCATCCAACCGATTAAATGTGAAATGGGAAATGACATTCTGAAATTAAAGGCGTTATTTCATAAAATTATATTACATAATACATCAAAATGCATTTGGATGTGTTACAGTGTAAATGCTAAAGCATAATGTAATTGGAGATTTGCCTCATAGCTCAGTGGATAGAGTACCTGCTTCCTTTGCAAGGGATTGCGGGTTTAATTTCCAGCTGGGCATGGGAATTTTTCTCTAGCCAAAATCCTTCTCACCAGAGTCTGGGAAAGGAAGAATGTAACATATAAAGCCCAAAGAAAAACAGAAATCCATTTACAAATGTTGAAATATACAGGGTGTCCCACCTAACTCTGTGACCTCAAATATTTCCAAAATGAAACAAAATATGAAAAATCAAATTGTCCAGGAATATACCTGTGTCAGGGGCTCACACAAAGGGAAGATATGCACATTCTATAAAAGTAAACAAATATGACTTCCAGCATGAAGTTACATTTTTTTAAATGAAACATGTATGTTTTGTTTTAGCAAAATGAAAACCAGAGCTATAATTAGTGTGATAACACACTTGGTTACACATTTACCACAGGCCTATGGCCCGCAGAAACATTATTGTACATTACCTCTAGCATGAAAATGCACCCACAAATCACCATTAGTGCCTTGTCTGATGAAACTGTCACTTCAGCAAATGTTGGAAGTGGCTTTCATCAACACACTTTTGGAGATGGGTAACAAGTGTTACACGGATTGCAGTGTTTCTACAGATATTGCTGCACACACCACAGTAATAAAACATTGCAGATCCTCTACATTTTTGGGGGTTCTATCTTTCACTGCAGCCCAGAGAAAGAAGTCCAATGGTGTCAAGTCAGGGTTATGAGTTGGCCATCTCGCAGGACCACCCCATCCTACCTACCTATTTGGAAACTTTGCATCCACGTCTCTGGATGCATGTGGGACATCCATCATGCTGGAACCACGTTGATGTTTCCAATCCCACATTCTCCATGAGGAGGGGCAGGGTGTTGAAATGATGCATATCACTATCCGTTCAATGTTCTCTAATAAAAATGACCTAAAATATGGTTACCAATGATACCACACCAAATATTGACACTCCAGTCATTGATGTGTAACTTGGTGAATTTAGTTTTTCATGGACCAGTAGATTTACATGATCATAATTTGTAAATGAAGCTTCATTTATAAGGAAGGATTACTTAGGAATGCTGGATTACCTATCAACTGCTGAAATGCAAAACGACAGAATACAGTGCATTATGGCAGCCAGAACAGCACTCTTGTTTCCATTGCTAGTTGCTTCTTTGTACATTGTCGCTTTGTGGGGCCCAACTTTCTGTTTCCATGAGTTTTGTGCAGATATTGGCAGTGGTGCAAGGTGATTGACACCATTGATTTGGGTAGCATTCAGTGTACAATGCCACAACTGTGGTTGCATTCTGCCGTAAATTAAAACATCTGTTTCTTAATTTCTGAAGGCTGGCATATCAACTAGATGACGGCAAATGTAACAAGCCACATGAAAACAGGATTTAATGTGTCAATATGGAAAGGAATATCCAAAACATATTGCAATCCAGCATGACAGCAGTGCAGCAGACCAGATCAGGAGACACTAGTGCACTGAAGCTAGGATGTGCTAAGTTGGTATTGGTTTGTTTGCAGTAGGCTACAGGCCAGTGCAAGCAACCCCTGCTCTGAGCACAGTATTCATGTTTTGCCAGAAACTGTGACAAAGTTGCCATCCTCTAGAAGTCACGTATTTCAGAACGTATGAGGTTTAGAAACGTGAAACCAAGTATGTTATCACTAGGGACACAATTTTATGGTCAATAAAAATCGTGAATTTCTGTATAAAAATACTCAAAATGATGAAATAAAATATCAAATATTACTGTTATGATTTACATTTCAAATGTTATATGTAGCATAACAAGTGAGTATGGTTTCTAAGTTCCCTGTTGTAATATTGGTTCCTTTATCAGACAAAATATTGTACACTAAAATAGCTCCTTTACATTCGCCAATAGAAATTGAAATATAGGTACATAGACTGTAGTTCTTAGGTTCCCATTCTACATTGGACTTGAAAGATAGAGGACTATGAGAAAAATTAAACTATCAAGCTTGAAGTTCTTTCACATGTCTTAAATCTATGACATGGGACCACCAGCTTTACTTCCCTTCCAAAGGAAGCCATGGTAAGGATATATACACCTGTAATAATTCATTGTCCGCAGGGTTTGAACCTGCAATCTAGGGAACTGGAGGCTAGCACGTTACCCCTAGGCCATTGAGGACAATGTTCGTTGCCATGGAAAGCCTTTTAAGTGCACGTGTGCACTTAGCTGTCAGAATAGAGTTGTTTTAATGTAACTACAATTGTGCACCTTGGCTCTACAGTGTATCAGTACATGAAACACTCAGCATTAAACTCCCATTTTTTGCATTGAACTCGTGCTCCCTGCTGTCTATTGCAGCCTTCTGTAACATACACATTAACTTATTATTCAAGTGCATGCAATGTGTGTTTGCGGAGTGCAGGAAAGCCAGAGTAGGGGAGGGGGTGTGCTGTAGCATGGAATGTACATTATTCTATGCGTTCATTGAATCCAATGCAGTGACTCCCGGGTGGTTAACAACTACCGCCTGCTAGTTGTTAACCAGCCAGGAGTCACTCTCTGAGGATGCCCAACACAGTCTTGGGCGAAACGTCAGATAATTCATTGACTGGACCACAGCCAACAAGCCCACAAACTATCTATCTCCGTGCTGTTGAATTCTCATCTGATTTTACTTTTCTCTCTTATGCCATATAGTCAGAAGTACTATGAACTGCCCATAAATTTCAGTGTGCTTGAAGCACAATTTTCTTACTTGGCTATAGCTGGGTAGATAGTATTCAAATAGATGTTTGAGGACATTTTGAGTCACTTTTTTACACTCACCTTCGCTTAAATCATTTTAATAGCTCAGTGGTTAGAGCAGCCACCCGGTAACGGAAGGTCTGTGGTTCAAATCCCAGTTGTGGCATTGAATTTTTAAGTTCTAGTTCTACCTCTCAAACTTTGCCCACACACGGCTTGTGTGTTTAAAAACACCAACAGTAAGTTTGTTGGCATAAATAAATAATAATGTTTACCTTTTTCTGTGATACTTTTTGTATAAAGTACGTGTTATCTGTCTAGATAATGCAGATAACAGGAAATCTGTATATAGCATAGGGTATTCTGCTCTTTAATACATGTTTGTTGTACCAGGAAGAAATTCAGCACGTCTAAAGAAGTATGCTACTGCGTTTAAGAGGATTCTTATAAAATAGAATTCCCATTTATTTTACATGTAATTCAACATTCACTGCATTGAACTTTATGCACATATAAATTTCATATCACTGCTGCATGCGGGGAGGTTTTGCAGCTTTTAATTTTAAGAAGTCGACAAGTATGTGAGAATAAGAAAGCTACAAATCACAGTAACAGCTTAGTAGAATGCCATTTCATCTGCCAGCAACTCTTGCTTATTCATAAGCACAAGACTTTTGGCAGTATATAATATGGTCACCAACTGTCCCTTTGGCTTTTTGTCAAAGGGCTTTCGTCTCGTCACATTCATATCTTTCTTGAGATAGTAACTGAAGAATGAAGCATAAGTATTTTTTGTGCATTCTTCTTTATTAAATCAGGTCATTTGGCTTGTGAATTATTTGGACTGCAATTGGTTGGCTAGCCAGCATAGAGACTTGACTTCTGCCTCAGATACATTCTTGTTCCATGTAAGATATTAACAGAATAAATATCATGATCAAAATACTTGACAGACATTTAAAAATGGATTCAGCTTTGGAAGTAAAAGAAATGTCAATATAAGAGTTTCTGATGAGGCTTTAATTTAATATATCCAGATAAAAATTTAAAAACAGTATTGAATGAATAGGAGGGAAGCTGCACTCTTGCGTGTAGCACTCAACATGCTAGCATACAGGTAGTCTGTGTACCTGTATTTAGTTCTATGGAATCTTGCTCTCCCACTTTCAGATTAAATGGATGTAATGGCTGACTTGGCTTTTCACATTTGAAATAGGATTTTCTAACCAGTTGTTCAGTTTACAGCAAGACAAATTTCACTGTCCAAGTTTACATAGCAGTGAAGTGTGTATTGTATGTAAAAAACCATGACCAAGAATCAGTACTACTTCTCCAACAGGTGTTAATTGCCAAAGTGTAACGTAAATAGAACAAGCTGAACATTCCATCAACTGCTCCATCACCACCTTTCCTTGCTATATTTAAGTGCCATTTCATATCATCTATGTCTTCCCATCATGGTTCTTCTCTCTGGTCCAGAAAGCACCGTTGTATGTCTAAATGCTGCTTTGAGGTTTTTACGTAAAACATGATTGATTGGATAAATATGCCCCTTGTACTAAAAGTATTGAAGGGAACAAGTATAAATTTTAAGGCAAAAGGTTCGTGTTTATTGGATAGCTGCTCAGTGATAACTAACCTTGTGGCTCAACAGCACTTTCTGGGCCAAAGCCTACTGCATCCCCCATTACAGGCATCATGAGTGGGGTGCAGTATTGAAGGGTGGGACATGGTCAGTGTCCTGGTCCCTCCCAGCTGGTTATGTGGTCTTTGTAACCAGGTACTGCTACTTCTCAATCAAGTAGCTTCTCAATCGGCCCCTCAGGGATGCAACAAGGCTGGGTGCTCCCCAAAATGCAAATGCAGGGAATTGATCCCAGGTCTCACACTCAGCAGGCAACTGTACTACCACTGCATTAAGGAGATAACTTTTGCTCATTAATGAGTTTTAAAAACTGAACTTCCATGTCATTATGTATAAGTAATGTATTCTAGTGCAGTCAAAGGTTAGTGTGTTTTAATGTTTAGCTTCAAAATGCATGATCTTATATATTCTTCAATATTTTAATGCCCATGAGCTATTGCCTACATTTCACCAAAATTTTCACTGAAAATTGGCGAGTTTTGCTTTCCAAGCCAGGATTACTTCTAGAAAATGTAGCAATATGTTCCCGTATTCTTGCAGTTACTAGACTCCTGACACTGTTGAAATAATTTCTAATCTAATACTGAAAGCCCTTAAGATAGTGCAACAGACTGTCTGCCAATGCCTATTTTTCTGAAAAGAACCATGACCCTGAAACTAATAGCGCCATGTTTTGTTAAGAAAAAATTGTGTTTGTTAGTGTCAACTTTTTCTACCCATTACAAATTTGCATGCATACCATATGTATTGTAACGTTCATTAAAGAAGTGGTTTGTCTATCACACGTTAGGAATGATTTCAAATTGAACACCTAATTACATACAATATGTATGTTACAGTATGTTTGACATGTCATTTTTTGTCTTTTTTTTTTCCCCCTATGGAAAAATAACCAAAGCACAATTTTGTCAATGGTAACCAAATTATGCAATTCTTATGGGTCATAGTCATATTTTGGCTTTTTTAACATTTTTTTCAGTTTTCATATTATAGTCATACTTTCTCTTAAATTTTTGTATTTGTCATTTTTATATTTCTATTCCAGTTTCACATATGTACTTGCAGTCATCCCAAAGACCAATTTGTCACATCTAATTCTTGTCTAATATTTTGTACAATTGTTCTTAGAACTGTAAGCTTCCACGAGTTTGGAGGATGAGCTGTATTGCATAGAAAGAGACAGGCACATAGGAAGTGACAGATATAAACAAAGCACGGACAGTTTAGTATGGCTGTTGAGGTTTTCTTGTAAGGTCAATTGCTTGCATAATTAGAATTCACAGAAATATAATGTTCCGGTCCGGAGATAGACATTTCAGTATAGATGGCACTATTCTGTTCTGTAAGCTGTGCGAAACTGAAATAGAAGCTAAGAAGCGATTTCATGTTCAACATGCAGCACAGCAAGACAGAATCAACTTGGCTTGAAATATTACATCAGAGAAACATCAGCAGCTCCTGTCCACAGAATTTCGGCAGTGTATGGCAAAAATACTTAGATTTTAACAAGGATTTATGTACAGTGATATATACCACTGCACTTGTTCCTTGATTAGCATTTTCTGTGCTACATTTTAGCACCTTTCTATTCTTATTACAATTATTATTTATTCCTATTCCATATTATTTTTTATGTCTTATCTGCCATAAGTGCATTATTGGTATATATACCCTTACACTGTCTTGCCCAATATGCTTTCTTCAAGTAAGTTGTTAAGTTGTCCAATTTTTCCCAAGTCACATAGCTCAAGTGCATCCCTCCTCCCTCCCCTCCTTTGACCATCCAAGTAGTGTAGCTTTGCCTAATCGGTAAAAAAAAATAAAGTAATGGCAGTTTTCAAATAGTTTGAGATGCTGAATGATTGGAAATAAGGGTTGTGTAGTTTTTGGAAGTTGTAATGTTGTAGTTGTTGTTTTCTAGTGCCTTGCATCTGGCAATGAAGCCATTAGCATTCGTGCTTTCCAATACTTTTGAACTGTAGTTTCTTCTGATCTTAATGCTTCACAGGCCTTCAAGTGGTATTCGTTCATTTCTGCTGGATCGTTACACAGGACACATATTGTAATGTAATCTATGATTTTTGAGAGGCCCTTGACACTATTTTGATCAAATAGTTTGCAGTACCAGTTTGTAAGGAGATTAAAGTTATACTAGGGATAGTTTGTTTGAAGTTTTTAGGTAACCTATAATTTTCATTGGGTTATATAGTGTAAGTGTATGAAGTTAGACTAAGTAGGCCAAAGAGTTGATTTGTATTGCGGCAAAATGAGGCTTTCTAGTTGCTTTTTTTTTTTTTTTTTTTGGTCACTTTATTTTTACCTTCTAAAACTGAAGCACAAAGAAGCAGTTCTGTTTTTCTGTCAAGTCTACAGCTGTTCTGCCTTCTCGTAACATTGATCCACAGTTTTCTTTTACCTCTAACAGCTGGCTTCAACAATCAACTCACTAAAACTGCCTCTCCTTCTCATAACTCCGATGCAATGTTAAATGGCCCACACAAACTCAAATTTATCTTGACTGTACACACACTTTGCCAACAACTATCTTGTTCAACACTCACAATTCCGTCACAAAAAAACAACTGGCATCTTTCACAGTCTTGCTTACTTATACAGAAAGAACGATGTAGCACAAGATTTTTCTTGAAATTCACCTTTTCTCGAACATATAGTAAATGAGCTGGCAGCCAGAAGTCTATAGCACACTGGGAATCCTTTGTTCTGACACTGCATTGTTGTCAGGTCACGTATTCAGAAGCAGTGGTGTGTGATACCTTGACCTATACCATCTGATGTACTGCGAATGGCCAGTGTCACATTATGGTAGGGGAATAAAAAATTTGAACGTTGTAAGGTAGCTTATACTTCTCAGATTTTAATGCCAAAGTATTTCCAGCCTCCTTGGTGCTGAACACATTAAAAATCTGTCTAGCTTACAATGAAGCATCAAAATATATTCTGTTATTTCATCAAAGCAGAATTGTAGTTGGGTGGCATGAACATGTAAAGCCTCTCTGCTTTAACAGTTTTTTTAAATAATTTATAGGGTGTATCCATTCAGAAGTGCTTTTCTGTAGTGAAAGAATCATTAAAATCTCTTGAGTGGTTTCTGAAATCACACACACATGCACATACACACAGGCGTAACACTCACACTTCTCTTTATAATATAGATCCAAATGTCTTTAGAAGCTTGAAAGAATAAAGTTGCAAGTCATCAGGGAGGAAAAAGTTATCCTCTATCATAAGGTCTTGCAAAGGTAAAGAAGATCAGAAAGCTTGAAACATATCAGATTACATACTTGGAAATTGGAGCTATACAACATGGAATATTATGAAAATACCTAATGCCACAGAAACAAATGTTACATTCACGTCTTTCTCTGCCCACTATCATTTTCATATACTTTCTAGAAATTATTCTTATGCAAGCTTATTTTTTCATATGTTTCATATTAATCCAAATAAACAGTAAGTTTGTTGGCATAAATAAATAATAATTAGCTGACATAGTTTCATTATACGAGGATGGTTTGATATGTCTGGTAATTTTCCGTGAAAGAATAGAACATCTGTTGTGGCTTCATAGTTGGTAGGCTTGATTAATGAAAGGGTTGTGAAAATTTTGCATAAGGTCATTGTTAACAGTTGTCGGAATTGCTCAAGTTGACAACTGTGATTGAAAATGGGGGAAAAAAATCTAGTTTCCTGCTGTTAATAAACATTTTCATTTCAAGAGTAGAACTGTCGCACAAATCAAAATAGAATTGCATGAAGTTCAGTGTCTCTGCACCAGCATTGAAGATCGTTTACTTCTGGATTAATAAATTTAAATGTGGTTGGATAAGCATCAAAGACGAAGTACAGTCCAACCATCCAATTGAGGTGACCTCACGGGTCACCATTGATAAAATTTGATATGATAATGCAAGACCGAATAAAGATTGTAAGAGTGCTGAGACTCTAGGCATCTCAATTGAGTGCTCAATATCCTGTTTGGAGAATTGGTTATGATATGATGTGTGTGAGGTGGATACCGTATGCTCACAGGCAACCAAAAGCATACTTAACACTGCCTGGTGATGTTTAATCGCAATCTGCTAGATTTTTTGTAGTGATCATTGATGGAACTTGGATACATCGTTACACACTAGAGTCAAAATAATGAACAAAGACTGATGAAGTTGCACCAAAGAATACATAGACCATTTTGTCATCTGATGATCACTATTGTTTTTTGGAATTCCCAAGGAATGATCTAAAGATTACTTGGAGAAGGATGGAACCATAACTGGGCCCTATTATCCTTCATTTTTGGATTGTTTGAAACTTGCATTGACTGAAAAAGACCAAGGTTGGCAACAAAAGGGTGCTGTTTCACCAGGATAATGCACCATCCTACACATCAAAGATCACAATGGCGAAAGTGAATGAATTAGGCTTTGAATTAGTTTCTCATCCGCTCTATTCAAAAGATTTAGCCCCAAGTTCCCTAACTTGGAAACTTTGGCTAGATGGAAAGAAATTTTCATCAAATAAGTGATCAATGAGTATTCGGCAGTGTTTGACAGGACCTATTTTTCCACCTGGTTGAAAAAGCTGGAGATTTGCTGAACTATGTGTATAGCCATCAAAGGAGACTGTCAATAAAAAGGTGAGTTGTTTACAAAGCTTTAACAGACTTATCAAACCACACTTGTACATTTTATTGTAGATACAAGAGGGATAGATGAATCTGAATCAATGGGTGCCTTTCCATGACATCACGAGAAACAAGTGAATAGAGACAGGATTTTAAAAAACCATTACAACAATGTTGTGAAATTGAGGCCAATATTAATAGGTAGATATCTGAAAGAACTGAATTCATAACAATTTACTTGAAAATTTTTTTTGCTATCCCTTAAGGTTTACCAGCTACATAAAACGTGTTCTGAATTAAATGGATCTCGCAGGCTGTTCACAACAAATTTAACATAAATATTTTATTTGCCATAGAAATGTCTTCGGAATGCAATGCTTTAATCTTTGTTTTGCATCCTTGGAAGATGCTGCACCTAAATACCAAGTTTGGTATTAATTCTTTGCGTTATGCTGTTCATGTAGGCAGTCCTTTTTTTTCTTCTCAGTCTTAAAACATGTATTTCTGGTGTAATCTGTATCAAATTTGTTAGTGGAACTCATTACTGTATTTGTTTGATAAGCCACCACCCCATATAAGTTGCATCTGTAAATTTTAAGGAAGAAGCCAAGAACATCTTTTTCCACATAAATAAGGCTGGACCTGATTGAAATGAGTAAAATTATTTACTTGTACTTACACGTAAGATGTATGCACCTAACATACTGATACCATATTTTGTCACTCATCGGTGTTCATTTCATCATTCCCACTTAGTCCCCTCATTTTCTTCATTCTCTTCCCAAAGTATGTCATCCTCACTGCCAACAAGCACGTTCGAAATGCAGCATTCTTGAAACCCGTGCTGAAGATTGATATTGAGGACCATGAAACAAGAATCCACTAGCATAGAAGCGTGACTGATATCTTAACAGGCGGTGTAAGACATGGTCTTCTTCCAGGAGCCAATCTGAATACATTTTTTAGAAGTTGAGCTGGAATGACTTATGACCTCATTCCTGTAGTTTTGAAGTCATTCCTCCAATTATTATGACAAGGTCTGTCTTTTGTGCACCAAGTTTATCATTTACTTGAGCACTTAATGTCTTAAGCATCCTAAACTAGCATGGCTGTTTTAGCAACTGGGCACCAGGTGTGCGATTCCAAACAGTACAGTCAATCTTCAGTTGCATTGTCATCCAACCCTTTTCTTGACAGCTAATCACTAAGCCCTTAGAGTTTTCCTTGAGCATAGTGTTTCTGTTCAAAATGACATTAGCTAACATCAGTTACTCAATTTTTTAATTCTTGGTTCCTGTTAATGGAATACCTTTTGTCCCTTTCAGTCTGTCGTAATGCCCACCATGTCAAAGAATACTAGCATTTCATTAGCATTGCCAATCGGATGAAAAGGGTATGGGTAACATTTTCACAACTGGATGACGTACTGCTGGAGGTTAAAGCTGCTGGCATTCTCTGTGCTAGTGTAGTACTTCATCAAAGAGCAATGCCATTTCTCAGCATAAACCAATATAACACTTAAAATTTCCAAGGCCTTTGGGTTATTTCTCGTGAGATAGGCATCCCATATTTCCTCATATCTTGAACGTAGAAAAAAACAGCTTCAAGTTCCAGATACTTGCCACATGTTTCAGTGCCCTGAATTATTTTCTCATTGAAATTGCTTCCATTTTTCTCCTGAAGCAACCCAATATTGTACATTAAATTTGTACATTCCATACATTTTTCCAACCTCTCTGTTGATTGAGGTTTTTGGTATAATGCACAGCGGTAAATTTGAAGCTTGCACTGTAGTGAATTCCTTGGGTTGATAATGCTTTTTGCTCTAAATGTTCAATTCATATCTACATAAATCAGACTTTTTTATCAGTATCCAACTGAAAAGTAAATAATAAGCTAATGAAACAATATTGGTATACCTACATAATCTTAACATAAATAAAATGCTGACTGCAGTTTGCATTGTTGCAAAGTGTCTTGCTGCCAGTTTTGGTTACAAATGTTTGTATTGCTGCAAATCAGCATACTTTTAAAATTATTATTAGAGCAAGAATATATAAAAAGACAAGGTAGGGGAAGTGGGCTGCACCTTGACTTTTCGAGAGTGCAATTTGGAAATTTGGATAAGAAGTTCTGTTTCTTGCCTCAACTCAGAAAAGGCCTTTTTTCAAAATTGTCTGTCTTTGAACAGCGTAACTCAAATGAAAAGTAAATTAAATACCAAACTAGTAGAAACTGTTACCTATTTAAGTTTTGCGTCTTTCAAGGATGGAACACATAAGAAAATCTTGCTGGCCCTAGCTACCCTTTACACAGAAGAATTTTGTGTAACTGGTAAACCATAATAGATAACTATCACTTTAGTTTACTGTATTCTCATCCCTAAAACAAAATGTATAAATTTGTAACAAACTTTCAATCCCATCAACAGGAAGCAGGTGGAAGACTTAAGCTTTGCTGAGAGTATAGTTAGAAGAGTAGAGAAAGTTATGTGAATATAGCATACCAGATACTTTTGGCATATTTTTTTATGACAAGGTCCATTTGGAATTTATCAGTGTAAAAATTAAATTGTGCATATATTTTACTCATGCTGAAAAAATTGTTCCAGCTGTCTCATAGATCACATCTTTCATGTTTGTGAAACTCTTCACATTTGCTCAAGTTTTTAACGTGAACCGTTCATGGATAATTGATTCTAAAAGTCAAAAACGCTCAAAAATAAAACTATTTGGTGATAATGAACAAGAAAATCTTTTGCTTTCATAGGTGTAGATTATTTGAGAAACAG
This sequence comes from Tenodera sinensis, assembly GCA_030765045.1. Classification (NCBI taxonomy): domain Eukaryota; kingdom Metazoa; phylum Arthropoda; class Insecta; order Mantodea; family Mantidae; genus Tenodera; species Tenodera sinensis. The sequence goes on along the minus strand of CM060971.1, from coordinate 18,812,949 downwards.
CTTTCATTTTATGTATGAATCGTAGTTGTTGAAAGGAACTAAGCCCAGACTTCTTTTTAAATTTAACCTTTTATCAAATGATGTAGGAAGTAAGCTGCATCTGTTGTTGAAATGAACTAATTATGCACTTTCCTTGTCTTCTATTTGAGATGGTCAAATCTTGTTCAATGTTGTTCACTCCCATAAGTTATTTGCAATTATCTAAAACGTGAAAAAGTTTATTTAGTTCCTTTCAACATTAAGCAACTCATATAAATCAGGGCATGATCCTCTTACCCACCGCAATGAATCTAAACTTGGTGGATAAATATAAAATTACCTTTCAAGGAAAACGTCAAACTCTTCATGCTGTGAAGCCTGTCTTGAAATTTCTTGGGTACGAAGGGCAAGTTACCTGCTGGTTTTTAACTGCAAGGTATGGCAATCAAAGCCTGAAGCGTGGCTGGGTATTCCACATTACTTGGATTGTGTTTGTAAGGTTCCTGTCTCATGAACACTCCCCTATTGCTCCCATTGCAGACCCACAAGGCAACCAGGGCATCCAACCCAAGCAGTTAGAAATGTATCATTAAAGATTCAGAGGGTGAAATGTTTGTGCTAACTTTGGTAGCCTTCATTAAAGTTGGCATTTAACTTTTTGCAGTTTTGCTGTCTAACTGAAATTTTAAGGTAGGTTTCAGCATCGTACCTTTGATATTAGATCACAGCTGATTTGCATGCTCATTTTCATTTATTTCAAGCCTGTGTTGAAATAATCGCACTTCTCAGAATATGAAACAAAAATAACCGATGCCCCTCAATGAGAATAAAAGTGAAAGAGGATATTCTGTACTTAATATACATACCTTGATTAGATTATGTGTATTTATTGATTTTAGAATTTAAAGAGTGTGTGTGTGTATATATATTTGTAAACCCATTTGGCAGTATTACTCATGCAGTGATTGCCAATCTTGCTTTTATATTTTGTTGATTGTGTGTGTTACTGATCCTGCCATAAATACTGGTTCATGATATTGGTACAAGCATTATTCAAAATTGTTTTTCAGTTACGATGTAGTTGATGTATTAAGCTGCAGAGAAATAACAATGCTGGTTTATAGTGTTGGGTTTTAATCTTGGATTGCAACTAGCCTAGGTTTGTCCTCTTTTCTTTCTTTCGCTTCTTACATTCCAATAGATGAATCTAGAAATACTATTAATCAGTATTTTATTTGAACATGCACTCCCAAATCATTCAGTTTTTAAAAGCGATAATGATTCAAGAAAAACTGAAAATGAGATACCTTTCTGATGGTTTATGGAAAGTATGACAAAGCATTCTGGATGTGAGAAAATACAGTTTTGCTGTGTTTAAAGCTAATTATTACTGACTGAAGAACAGCTAGCTGCTGTCATTTTGAAGACATTGACATGCTCATTAAGGGAAGCGGGTACTGAAGCTTTAATGTAACTTAGTAAACGGTACATACTTCAGGGTTGTTTTTTTTTTCTTTTAAGCCCATAAGTAGTTTTTAAATGTTCACAATTCAGTACAGCATGCTATTTAATTCAGTTTCTCATAAAATTATATTAAAATGTTGCAGTCACATGCAGAATATAAACTATTGAAATTCTAGAGTAAGTTTCTTACCTGCTTTTTAAGGTCTACAAAAATACATGAGTCTACCTTCAATGTGTAGGTATAATATTCCTACCTCACATATCTCAGTAGACAAATTTTTGTTAGCTCTTTCAAGCTTTGTTCGTTTACTGTTTGATGTGATATGCTTGGCTGAAAATAATTAAACTTACCAAAAAGTATATATGACAACTTCTACCTTCTACTTTTGACCCAGAAAAAAGTGTTGAAATTCAATAAGTAGTAATCATATGAACACATTTATTTTGATTATAGCTTCCATAGCTTTGGTTTTAACAAAGTTTCATTCAAAATATTCTCAACACCTTTGTAACTTATTGCAATGAATTGTAATTGAATTATAAAGCAACCAAATTGATCAATAAAGATATACTTTCTTAAAGCTTGCTTTATTGTATGAATATTTCCAAAAGATGATGCAAGCGTTTGAGAAACAGTCACTGGCCATAGTTCTGCTTAGAGCTTACTTTATTTAGTTCGTATAATTTATTTTCAAGTCATAAGATGCTTTTTACAATCGCAAAATATTTTTTTCATAAGTCAGGTTGGCAGTGCCGTGGCGTTTGGTTAGACCGTTCGCCTATCGTCTAGGTTCAATTCCAGGGATCCACATCTGTGGTATTCGTGGTGGACAAAGCGGCATCAGGGTGGGTTGGCTTGTAAGTTTTAGGGGGAGTAAGTCCTACATGAGGGGAGGGTGATCCGATAAAGGAAAAAAAAAATCAGGGGATACAAAAGTGTCTGGTCAGATTACAAAGAAAATATCATTGTAAGATGCTTACATTTTGACCAGAATGATCCATTGTGTATCTCAGTGCTATCATCTCTGTGAAACCAAGTGTGAATAGATGTTCAGTATTCATGGTTCAAATCTGTGACTGGAGCATTTTAACTTAGTAAAATATCAACCTACCTTCCCCCCCCCCTTCAGTGAAACGCTTTCAAGTTACGAAAAATTACAAATTTTTTAATAAGTAAAATTTCCTAAGAATCCTGCTTTCAAATGCAGGCCCAGTGGGGCTGATTCATTATTGTGCATTTTCAAGTGCAATATTTAGAGTGCCAATTGTAAAGTTTTTATGTGGAAAGAAACAAAGGTATTAGAAAGTAAACATTTGGAATGATATATAAAAATGCAAAGGATCACTTTCTCAGTTCAGTGGATAAACTTTTTGTGGATAAGGTATACATCTACAGGCAGAGAATATATTTTAACTAAAACAGTTACATATTGTGAATTGTGATTTCAAGGTGCTATTCTGCAGCTGCTTGTAATCAGTTCTTCAAAGCTCCCTTTAAACCACAGGCTTGGAGTTTTGGGTATAAGCCCATGCATCTCTTCAGGGTATTGATGACAGTGAACTGTGTTAATTGTATTGAGGTTCTGATTGGCCAAATTAAACAGCAGGAAAATGCTCATTGTTTATAACTATACTGAGAATGTGAACTTTCAATGCACAGTAATCAAATTTCTAACAGTATTTATGGTGGGACAGAACTTAATAATCGGTAGAGATAAATATTTGGGATTCCTATGTTTGAAGGTCTTGCTTCAGTTTTCTGATGCAGAGCATTAATATTCCAGGAGCTGCTCCAAGAAGCTGAGGCTGATGAGAGTGCTTGTGGGGACGGTTGTAGAACTGGGGGAAGTAGTGTTCCAGAGCAGGTAGTTCAAGGTTCTCGATATTATAGTAACAGTAAACGCAGAGGCCGCAGGGACCCAGCTGTATCGGAAAGACAGACTCGAGGTGGATCCCTCCAGAACTTAGTGCATGCTATACATACTGAGTTTGACTCATCTGGATTTGGTTATTTTGGACAATCAAGTGGTCATGGAAGTGGAGTTGTAAGGAGAAAATCGTCTAAGCGTGGTAGTACAGGAAGAGACTATACTGTTAGTGTGAGTGCCCGCCAGCGTGAAGGTGGGTCTCTTCCTAGTAATGTGAATGTAGGTGGGGCGTGCGGCGGTGGTGGTGGGGGAATGCTCACTTTGAGTGGGCTTGAATTCCCACCCACAGCACCTCTTTCTTCAGCAGCCACTGCTGCTCTCTTATTTGATGATTCTCGGCTTTATAGTGGCAAACAGTCAAGAAGGAAAGAATTGGGACATACTTTATCTGCAAATGAATTTGTTACTGCCATGCCAGTTCACTCATCAACAAATGCTTCATATCCTTCAGGTGGGGATGTTTCAAACATACCCAAATCTGAATTTGTGGTGGTTGATGTTGAACATAAAGAGAATGGAGAAGCTAAGACTGGAGTATCAGTGGATAGTGCGGTGGAAGTTTCAGATAGTGGGGGCAAAAGTGCGGTGAGTAATGTCGAGGGAAGTGGAAAAAAGTTACTGGGGGGAGAAACATGCAGTAATGGGGTGGATGAGGACCTAGGCACTGAAATGGAAGTGATTCAGAGAAATGAGGCGGTTGCTAGAGTTCCTAATTATACAAGTCATGCAACACTTGAAGTTGGTCACGGAGACAGCACTGTCAAGAATAAGGGGCCTTCATCCTCTGCTGACCATGGAGATGTCGATACCACAGTAGCATTCCCACTAGGAATCATACAGGTACATTTCTTAGTTATAATTAGGTGTTTTTAATTATGCCATTTATTATTTGTTTAAAATGTGTGGTACATGTACAAGTTCTCTTGGTGTAATCACAGAGCATCAAGAAATTATGAAGTGAAGCATGCAATGTAGTCAGTAAAATTAAATCTATTTCTTGCTCTGTTGGCAAGTCAAGTTAGCTTCATGGTAAGTCATACCCAACATAGGCATATTTTTGCACAAGTGGCATTTAGAAAGTTGCTGGATACAGTTTGGATAAAATGATTTTTTGAGACTTACGAGCCGAGCTTCTTGTTGAACCCCTAAACAAGCATTTTGGAATCAAGACTAGAGACACGAATGCTAATCACTGCCCATGCTAACCTCTTGCACTGCAGTAGCATTTTATGGCTTGAAGAGTCTTTACTGCAATGGGCACCTAAACGAAGGCAACACAAGGGTGCAGGATACTGGGATAGGATTACTCAAATAGATAACAAGCTTTATGTGGATTCTTATACAAGAAGTTGGGATTTGCAGTTGCAAGACATGCTGCATTAGTGATTGTTGGACAGTGAACCTTGAATACTCACGAAACAAGTTCACTGTCCTTGATTATAGATATAGGCCTTTTTACAGCATATGAAGTCTTGGACAGCAGTAGAGAGGTATCAACAAGTTAAAGAAAAAACTGAACAATGCAACACATGCTGTATAATGCCTTCCTGCTCTCACATTGCAATTCTTTTAACAAACCTTCATTAAATTATATTTTTATGAATCGCATATTTGTTGTAACTGGGGATTTCATACACTTTCAGAAAATAATTGTATGTACAAAGCAATAATGAACGACAGTTGAACCTGGTTTATGCTTATATCATAGGGGAGAAGGAAGATTACTTGTAACTCGGAATTATTTACAAATAAGGTTTTGATAATGCATCATATTTAAAAAAAGATGAACAATACAGTGGATTTACATGTGCAACATTTTACAAACATATGTATGAAGAAAACATGATTTTGAACTTAGTCCTGCTTTAAATAAACCAGTTGTTTCACTTTTCTTGCAGTAAGTGCATAACTGCATTCACCTCATTATTTACTGATGACTTTACATAGTGTCATATAAGCAATTGCTAGATCTGAAGCAATTTCAGTTTTGGTTTTGTGTGGATAAGTTCCACCTTTCGTAAATTTTACTTTCTGATCTACTGTATTACATTTTCCTTTTCTGTTCTCCATGACTGACTAAAAACAATTGAGAACTGAAAGACAAAACCGCCGTTAATCAGTAAACACCAGATACTGAACGTTTTTATCTTTACTTCTTGTTTCTTACTATGACATTGTCCTGCCTAAAGCTGCCCGTTCAGCTTGCATCTTTATCAGCAGAAATAAGAAAAACGTGCCTCGAGTTTCTTTTAAGATGGTGTATGCCATATGTACATTATAATTACATAAAACTAGGTTGTATTTCACTGAAATTTAATGCATATAATAGCGAATTATGTATAAATGCACTGTGTAAAAATAAGGTTCTGTTAATGTATTTCTTAGTTACATTTTGCCGGAGCCTGCAAAATTTTACATATAAATGCAAATTACTTAGAACTATACTAGATCCGCTGTAAGAAACACACTTTGGCATAACTCCACACAGTACATGTGCAGTATAAACAGTTGATATGCAATAACTACTCAGTTTCTGTAAACTGATTATTTGGTTATTTTCTATTTCCAAATAACATTGAAAAGTATAGTGTATTACAATAAAATAATGAAACGTATTCATTACTTAGGATCTATGTTCTACTGTTTACCTTAAGTGTGCTTATTTCAGTAGGAGTTATGTATAAAGCAGGTTCAACTAAATAGCCCTTGTTGCAGAAAAAATTATGAACATATTTAGATTACAGAGCATAATACTTGCATTTTACTTGTAGTTTATATGTACTGTACTTGCATCTTGAATTGTTAACTCAAGTATTGAAATAATTGTCAAACTGCGCTTTTCAATTACTTTACCCCTATTGAAAAATAAAATACATAATAATATAGTGTCCATACAGAGTCTTTGTTTGGACTTGCAGCGTAGTGGAAATTTTCTTGGCATTGGGAAGCACAGTTTGCTGGTAGCATCTATTCATAGCCCCTAAAATTCAGCACATAGGTTTCTCATGTAAATTATAACTACAATAACCGCATACCTTCATCATTGCCACTACACCCTCACTGTAAATCTGTTGCAGTGTCAAACGTGAATCTCGGCTCTTGTTTCCCATGGCCTAGAATCAAGGCCAGCACATTTTCTTGCCTTGAGTCTGTAAGTACATATTCATGGTGCTTCCACATGAACACACTGATTCCTTTGCTTCTTACCCAACTTACCTTCAACATTACCTCTTTCCTTCCTGTTGTTATTCCCTGAAAATGGTGCCGTTGTGCTCCCTGCCATTCGTTGCCCATTTTAAGAAAATTGGCATTAATACTAATTAATGTGACTGCCTCTAGCTCAATGATATCACACCTGCCTCTGGTGTGGAGGGCTCGGGTTCAGTCCCTTGTACCAGCAGGGGGATTTTTCCCCATAGGAAGGTCTGGCATGGGGTGCATTCAGCCTCGTTAGGTTCCTGAGGAGCTACCTGATTAAAAGTAGCAGCTCCTGGTCGAGAAGACAGCATAACAGACTGGGAGGTACAGGGTGCCGGCCCCATCCGCCTCCAGTATTGCATCCCACTCATAATGCCTATGGTGGGCAGAGCTTGGGGTTGCGGTGGTTGGATAGTAGGCCTTGGTGTAAATGGGCTGTTGTGCCATGGGGTTACTGATTAAATTTCATGACCATGTAAATGTTTGTAACACAAAATTAAATAAAAGGCTTTATCTTTTGAATAAATTTAGTAAAAGGGTGATGTGAAACTAAAATTAAATTAGGTTATTAGAGGAAATGCCTGATGGTGAGAAAAGTTAGAATGAAGTCCAAAGAAATCTCAGAAAAGCTACACACAGGAATTTGCGAACCTTGGTTTGGAGTGGAAAGTTAAAACCTTAAGATAACTTTAGTTTGAGTTGCAACCACCTAATAATGTGAATAGAGTGCATTTCTGCAATTGCGTTAGTGATTGCTCTATTGACCTGCATTTATTTGTTAGTCTTTATATGCCATTTCTTTTTGTAATCACAAAATAGTTCATTCATGAATCTGTCGATAACATCAAAATTCTAGTGAAATCACTACAGAAAATATTGTAAGCTGCTTACACAATTATGACCAGAATAGTACATTGTGTATCTCTCAGCATTATGACCCCCTGTGAAACAAAGTGTGTGTAGAATAGATATTTAATATTCAGGGTTCAAATCTGTAACTGGAGCATTTTAACTTTGTCAAATTTCAACCTACCTTTTTTTTTTTTTTTTTTTTTTTTTTCCTTTGGTTTTTTCCCCTTTCTTTTTTATCAGTGGAACACATTCAAAATGTGAAAAATTAGATTTTTAACTGGGTAAAATTTTCTAGGAATGTCACTGTTCAAATGCAACCCCAGTCCCATTGGAAGTAATTCATTACTGTGCCTTTTCAACTGCCATATATTCAGACAGCCAGTTCAATTTTTTTGTCATGGAGAAGGAAGCAAGGTATTTGAAAATAAATATTTGCAATGATTTATAGAAAATGCAAAGGATTGGTTTCTCAGTATAACAGCAAAACATGTAATCTCGCACTGTATCAGTCTCTACACAAAGACTGTCAACTGATTAGCTGACATGTGGAGTGGACACAACTGGTCAGAAACGGGACAGAGTATGGCAAGTAGTTTCCCATAACATGGCAATATGTCCAAACAAAGCTCTGTATAATATGTGAACTATTTACAACAAATTTGTATTTATAATATGTATAACACAGAGGCACTGTTTGATCACCAGAAGAAGGCATGCTATAGGAATGTGTCATGTAAACATTTTCTATTATCCCCATTATGTTTAATCATAACAAATTTGTGTTGTCAATGTAATACTTATCAGAGTAGTTATATATAGGGTGTTAATGAACTACACCGAAATAACTTTGTAGATGACTGTTGTTTGCTAATGCTGGATTTCTGACAATGAAGTCATTAATCCTCTTGCTCCAATATTTTTCACTAGAAGTGGCTGGGCATATTTGAAGGTGGTCTTAGTCCATTTCCTCTTGCAGATCACATAGAGGACAGTGGTGAAGAATATACCCCAATTCTGTTCAAATGTTTTGGCACACAATCATGTCCCATAATCAACCTGAAGGATGCAACTGCCATTTTTTCAAGGATGCTCAGGAATTACTGTTTGAATTTTTGGTTTTAAAGCCTATAGCTTGAAGAAGAAGAAAAGTTTGGTAGTTCCCATCTTTTATTTTTTGATTTTTCATAGTATTATTTTGCAATTATTTTGAATTCAGAATTTATTAATCTTTTGGCTGCATAAAATGGTAGATCAACGTATTGGTATCAAATAAGTCGGTGATAAGTCCAGGTCTGGTGCCCAAGTATAAAAGTATTGGTTTTCAGCAGCTCATCACGTTCTCAAGATTTGACACAAAAATCTCTCCAAACTTAAACTAATTACTTGACAGTGTGACACTGAACGATTAGCTGCCTCCTTGCGTTATGTAGCTGCTCTTGAGGGGATTGTTTAACCACTCTCATAGCTTGGTTTGTAACGTCAAAGGCTGTTGTCCTGAAGATGAGTTTGTTTCCTGTCATGAAATTACTTCCCCCTGCCCCCTTTCTTATTGCATACGAAGAACAGCCTTAACACTACTGTCGCTTCCTTGATTTGGCTATTGGATAGAGTACGACAATACTCTTTCACCACTGTCACCATTACCATGAAAATTCATGTCATTTTGTATAAAATATTAGTCTGAGATGTTTTTATACTTCCTTGGCCTTTTTAACCACTTCCATTTTGAAGTACAGTATATGAACTGATTAAGCGGGATTCAAGTTTTTGTTAGCAAGAATTGACATTTGTATTGATATGTAATAAAAATGCATAAATTGAAACAGAATTTAAAATCTAGATCAAAACATTATTAATATGCTCTGCAGAAAAGAAAAGCTGTAAATAAGACTCAAACTCCAAAACGATGACCCTATACTCAAATGCCAATGTCATAATCATTGCACTGGAGAAGTGGGCCCTGAATTGTCCCTTCATTTTTGTGTGTTGCACGCTCTAATGGTTGATATTAATCAGTGGTGTACTGAGGCTTCAGAAACTTATTGCCATAACTTCGAAATTTGAATAAACTGGCCAGTCTCCCATCTCAAATTACTTAAGACATCTCCATATCCTCTGAAAACATTTCGGCGTAGCTCATTAACACCCAGTATAAGTATTAGATATGGCGGCATGGGTGGTTCACATACACACTTACATTCACATTTTGTTTGTAGTAAACATTGACTACATCAGCAGTTACAGCCCCATCTGTCCTTGTGGTGCCCAAACAGTGAAGTGTTCACTAAAAAAAATATTTGACTCTTGAGTATTTCTTACTGGCATCTTTTCTCTGCATGTGTTATAATTACAGCATTAGAATTTGATTTTTACTTGAATAATGTATTGAGAAGAGCCACTCAAATGTTACATGACGTGATAAAACAAAATCAAGATAGCTTTAAGAGGGTCCCATACCAAGTGTGCTGTAATCTGAAACCACCTGCTACTTTTCCATCAGTATCAAAGTTTCATACCTGATGAGTATTTATACAAGCTGAAGGCAGCTTACATGACAATACACAGAGCTAAACTTCTCTGTGTCAGCAAATGTATGCTAGACGTATTTAATTTTATTGTGTACTAAATATTTAGTTAAGTATAGACTTAGCATGGTGTTTGTGTAAACTGTATTGCATGTGCAATGACATATAAATCCAAAATACAGTGTGTCCGAAATGACTCAAGAATATATTAAAATAGTAATATAAAGAGAACTTCTTATGACTGTAGAGTAATCTCAAAAAAACCACTAAAGCGATTTTGATAATTGCTTCACCATTGAAAAACTGTATTTCCTGACGGACATGGATTTGAAAACACCTAATTTCAGAAATTATTAAAGGAGTAAAAAAGATTTACAAATCATGCACTAGAATACAGACACATTGGAGCAATAAAAGAAACTCGTAAAGATGACTGATTTTTCCATCTCCATTGTTATGGAGTAGAAAGTGGTTGACTCCTCAGAAAGTGCATATTAAATGAGACATGCTGCTGATATTTCATTCCAAACGGTATACCTATATAGGTGGTCATGAAGTAGAAATTGAGGAAGGAGAAGACAGTAAAAGAACAGATATCTTATCTACTTAAAATACTACTATATGCATGTTATATCAATACCAAATAGTTTAATAACCCACATATGAAAGTTTGTTTGGTTTCCTTTGCACTTAAGTTGTAATCATGTTCATTAGCAGGACATGCTATATAATTGTAAAAAGAGAAAATTGGTAACATTAGAAATCAGTGAAACAATATTTTATAACTTAACAACTGAGAGTATTATTTTGCTCAGTCACAGACTGTCTTTTCCAAATAGGTTAGCTTGATGGATCTTTGTGTTTACCAGCTTCACCTGTCATTTTATATGTTACGGGTGTATCATTTGAAAAATGTAACTTTTAAGTTATTAAATAATTACAGAATCAAAGGAAAGGTCAAGGAAGATCAAAATATTACCTACTGGAGTATTCTCTTTAAAAAAAATGCTTAGCCATTCCAACCAACAATTCTTTGATTGCCAAAAGGTACTTAGTCTATGCAGCATTTCCAGAACTTTGGAGGAATTGGGGTGCCTTGGGGAAAGGTGAAGGAAGCCAGACATCCTGCCATATCTTGCAGCAATGAAATGCATCGGGGACTGAAATATTTATGTGTAATGGTTCATCAGATTAACACACGTGAAGCTGATGAAGTAAACTAATGGGAAAATTTATGTTACCAAGGACACTAATAAGAAACAAAGATGAATATGAAAGTTTGCATTGAACTTTAGTTTATGTGCAGCCGCTAATTTAGACCAAAATAACAGAGGTTGACCCTGAAGATGCTGGACGCAGTTTTCAGCGAAACGTCGGAGGAAGGTAATCCAACTCGACCACGGCCCACAAGCCCGGAAAATCTGCTTAACATAGTTGATAATGCCGGCCGTGAAAGCCTCAGCGCTTATAATGGGATAAAAATTAAACATGGACAAGAAAGGTCACTTTTGAAAAGATGTGCAGTTTGTAAATAATATGCACAAATTCCAGTGTTAGGTTTCCTGGTAATAATATTGAGCCAACTAATTCAAACTGGAAATAGGATTTTGGTAAGGTAAACATAAGGTATGTTTTGGCACACTGTACAATTATTGCATAAATCATATGCAATGGCTCTCTTACAGCAGAGATACGTTATATGGCTACCAGAGGGAAGTTTTTTTTGGGGGGTGCACTGCATGTTGTAATATATTAGTTCATAAACAAAAATATTTGCTAAAATGAACTAAAAACTGTACATGAAGCTTGGCTGGTACATTAATTTTCATGCTATAAATCATTATCTCATTGCAAAGTAAATGGCTGAACAAGGAGATGTTAAACCCAGATTGGTCAGTTACAATATTTTATCTGTATTCTATTTAATCCAATTAAAATCTGTACCTCAATCAATGAGCTGATAATATAAAGTATGTTCAAATTGTGGCTGATACCACAAAGACAATGGCAGTGGCATTCACAGTACATCCTGATTGTCTTTGGTATTACATGCTACTGAAATGGCTTTTAGATTCATATCTTTTGTAAATTACACCTTGTTCTTCAAAAAAAGGTTAGCAACAAAGGACTGCTACTGCATAAGAAAGTAGCCCCTATTTTCTTTTTTCTAATCTGCTTCTCAGTTTTTCCATTTCAGAACTGCATGAAAGTGAGCACAAAATTATAGATTCATATTTCACCCTATGTTAAGATTTCACATAAGAGACAAGATTATCGTACTGTATCTGTGAAATATTTACTATCCCAATTACATTGGTTCAAGCTAAAAATCTGATTAGCATTCCATGTACCACATTGCTGAGAAATCTACAATTTAACTGGGAGGAAAAATGAATTTGTTTGCTTTGTGTGCATTTTCTGAGTATCAATGTTTCTTCCCATCTTAATCTGATTTTTATCAGTTTTCCTTTTGAACAATTGGCAGGTATCTACTACAAAATAAGTTCTGAAAATCATACATTTTAAACAAATAAACCTAGTTTTAGGAATCTCATTCTAGAGTTTTGAACTTTTCACACTGCCTAAAATTGACTGAATGAGCAAGAGTTATTGAAAATGGGCAAAAAGTCAAGTATTTCTCTGCCTCTAAATCAAACTTCTAAGAGATGCACATTAGTGAAAGTAGATCAGTGCAAACTTCAAGCACAGTGTCACTCCAGAGAAAATTTCATTGCAATTAGCTTGATTAATTCCAGAGAAAATGGTTCTTGAACATCATAAATTTAAGGCTGATGACATAGGTCATTTTAACACCACTATGGATGTAAGAAAAGATGTAAATTCTAATAATTGCTAAAAATGGTACATGTGATACAGATGTACCTCAAAATAATTTCTATAATTTTTTTTCCCAGTATGACATTTACAGAGCTTTTACATTAGTTACTGCATACCACTTCCCAGATTAATGATGTTGTTTTCTAGTGCCTTGCATCTGGCAATGAAGCCATTAGCATTCGTGCTTTCCAATACTTTTGAACTGTAGTTTCTTCTGATCTTAATACTTCACAGGTCTTCAAGTGGTCTTCGTTCATTTCTGCTGGATCGTTGCACAGGACACATATTGGTGAGGCTGAGATACCTATTCTGTAGAGATGACTTGCTAAGCAGTCGTGATTTGTCAATAGTCGGAAGGTTGCAACCGCTGTTTTCCTTGGTCTCTGGGGGAATTATATCTGGGTTGGAAAGTAGTGTAATCCATTTTTTATCTTTGGCAACTTCCCAGATTAATAATACAGGTATTAAATTCACCTGAATGGTTTCACCTACTTTCCTCATGATCTTCTTGAGAAACAGATAAAACTGAATTTTTCAGGATTTTCTGGCAAATATTGAAACACAAAATCTGCATTTAAAACATCCAGTTATGCACTTCCAAAATAATTCATTGTGAATCCATTTTCTTTTTCTGGAAGTGACCCGATCAAGTTGGTACCACAATGTGTGGGACTCATTCATAAGGTCCCAGGTTCAAACCACAGGGCAGACCAACCTAACCAAGCATTTTGTTGCAGTCACAAGGTGAACGCTGGGTTAGATAATTTGATCTGCAAATTTTCTCTATCACTACATTTCATTTGCTTCATCACTGCTATACCAGGCATTTGACCATAATCCATCCTGGATATGCTATGATTCAAAGTTTGCTTGCTTTCTGATAGCCTGCTGACCAGAAGCATTGGGGGGTTTTAGCTTTACAAAGGTGTTAATCCATTGAAGTAAATGTGGTCATGAAATTGAGTTTTAATTTATGGGCAGTCTTTTAACTGCTGTGGTTCTCAACATCCAATTCTATTATTTATGCCAACAAACTTACTGTTGGTGTTTTTAAACACACAAGCCGTGTGTGGGCAAAGTTTGAGAGGTAGAACTGGAACTTAAAAATTCAATGCCACAGCTGGGAAGGTCTGTGGTTCAAATCCCAGTTGTGGCATTGAATTTTTAAGTTCCAGTTCTACCTCTCAATCCAATTCTATATGGATTCCATAAGACTTTTGAGCTTAAAATAGTGCCAAGTCAGTGTTTGACTTGGGCATTAATAATTGTGTTAAAGAATACGTTCTTAAGGCTATCAATCAACATCTTAAATAAGACATGAGCTTGATAATATTAAGATGCTTAAAAATTAATTCCCCAAAATGCAATTGAAACATGTTCAGTTTGTCAGTTTCATTACTTGACTATTTGTGTCCCTAGTGCCAATGTCATCCACCCTTAGATTTGTATCCAGGCAACTTCTTACCTGAAAACTTGATCCTTTTTGCCAAACAAATACATCTGTAACTACCATTGTTGTGTATTTATTCTTTCAGTATTTTATGCACGAATGCATAGAAGCTGCTAAAAATTGAAAACTAACAGTTGGCATAGATTTGAAAGTAGGATCATACAGAAATGTTTGATTGTAGAACATTTCAGTGAAGTTGCCAAAGCTACTGTGGTGGACTGGAAGATTGATGGTTTCCTGGGAGGAGGGGGTGTTAAATTTATTCAGTTTCAATCTTCTTCCAGGGCATACAAATTAAACCCAAATACTAGTTATTTATGTAAGTATTCATGTAGCATATGTTATAACTGATTCTGGGTGCACAATAATATGGAAGAGAAGGGGGAGCAAATTTAGTTAATTATTACGTAGGATGTGAACCTCATTGTCATACTACTGAACTGTCTGATCATTCCATCTCGCGGAGTGTCTTTAATATAGCTGTATACCAAGCGAATTCCTGTTCCTATTTCAAAGCTTTATTTGTACCTTGTGCCCTTTTAAGATGACTTCAACCTTGTGTCTATTAGACATTTTAACTTCATTAAACATCAGAAGCTGTTGCATACTTCCAAGACGTGACTGCAAGACATGTCATCCATAGGAATGTGTTTAGTCATTTGTAACCTATGATATCTGTGGTTATTTCGATCTGCCCTTTTGTTTTTGACATTGCACACGTGTAATACAAGGGCTATCTAGAAGTTCTATTGCATTTTACTATTAAAAAAAAAGTACAGGGAAAAACAGTATTCATTTGAAAGCCACATTTAAATTCTACTTCTCAACATAGTCCCAATATAAATTTAGGATAGTGGTGAACAAACTTCGAAGTTCCATTGTCATAAAATTCTGCTGCCTGAGACTTCAATCAGTTAGTCGCATCTTCCCGCAGTTCTGCATTGTCAAAATGCTGCATTGCGAGCCAGGTCTTCATCGTTGGAAACAGATGGTAATCACTGGTTTCAAACTTAGTGAAGTTGGTGAAAAACTAGACAAGAACTCCACTATTGTGAATCTGCAATTTTCTGAATCTTTTCCACTTCTGTGACCAGTTCATCAGCCACAACACTTGGTCATCCACCATACTCTTCGTTAACATCAGTTCTTCCATTTATTGGTGCACTCCACCTTCAGTGATGTGCACTTCACACAGTTGCTGATAAATTTCAATCAGTTTGGTTTTTTGCCAACAGAAACCTTATTACTCATCACACCTTGCAACTCAAGGGATTTTCAATTGCAGCACACATTTAAAAACTTCTTGTGAGATAACAGGAAACAACACAAAGTTCACAGTGGCTAAGCTGGCTCCCAACTGAACGGAGAAATGCTTCATCACCAAGACCACCGCACTAGCCCCACCCATTCTTGCTACAGATGAAAACGTAATTGACTTTTTGGATAGCCAACTTAGATGTTTTATTCCATTCATGAGGTGATTTTGGTGATGTTAGAAAACAAGGGTACAATTATGCTTATGAAATCTCCAGTTTTGGTGCAGCTGTAGTAGACATTTTTAGCGCATAAAAAATAAATTATTTTCCAAGTTTTTAACACCTAAAAATTCGAGCCCTATTTATTATTAACATCTCGGTGGTTTGCAGATTTCCAGAATCACCACATTCTTTTATAAGCTGAGATGACAGAATAAATCCATTTACCATATCTAGCGCCAATCTGTTCCTAATTTTTGTTTTTATTAAACCTAGTTCCGAAAAAAATTTTCACAAGAAGTTCTTCTGTGGGTCAATGAAATCACATTCTTTCATAAGCTGAGACAACCAAATAAGTTCATTTACCGTATCTAGCGCCAATCTGTTCCTAATTTTGGTTCTTTAGAAAAAAAACTTTCACAAGAAGTGTTTCTGTGGGGCAACAAAATCACTGAAAATGCAAACTCCGTCAGTTTTAGTTCTTTGAAATTAGTATTTCCACCAAGGTGACAAATGTTTAACAGCACTCCAAAAACTGCTACGTTCAGGCATGTTCTTTATTTTGCATGGAATATCACTTATTCAGAGTTTTCTCCATTGATCACCAGTTTTGTGAACCATTCCTTCTGAACACACTGGCAACAAGAGGATAGAGGGTAGGAGACTTAGTAGGATATGAAATGGTTGCCTTAGAGGGGTGGAGACAGGCCATGAAGGCAAAAGTGGTGTTGCTATTTATAATTTGCATTTCGCTGGTGTGACAAACCAGTGAGAATATATTGCTGGTGTCGAACTATCACACATTCAAATTATCGTACACCTCCATAATTATTGTATGGTTTGACAATCATGAGTACAAACATTCAAATTATTGTATGCCCCCATAATTATCATACGAGTTGGCAACCCAGCCAAATATACACCCGTTGCAAGCTTGCTGCCATATTCTTCACTGCTTTTGTCTCGCCGCAGTAAACTGCTTATTTCTTGTGAACAGACATATTTGTATTTCCAAACAGCTGTGAAAGTACAGCACACTATAATGCTAGAATAGCATTTGTATTTATTAGTGCCTTTTACAAGCAATAGCATTAAGCGATGAATTCATTTCCCTCTCCTGAAGTTAAGTGCTTTGTTCTCAAACCAGTGAGGGCATTCACTATGGTCATGTGCATGGAGCTGTTCTCAGAATTGTTCATTCTAAAGTGTATCTTACGACTACATTTGTTTCACACTTCTTCTGAAGAGTTGTTTCTTGCAAGATAAATTTAGTTTAAGTGAAGTACATAACCTGCTTTAAGGACAATCATCAGAACAATTTTTTTAATGAAATGGCAGCTTTGTGGTAGTCCATAGGTAGGAGTTGAAATACTCATTGTGCTTGTTTACCAGATACAGTATTATTTACACATTAAGTGCCATTCTTCCTTGTATTTAAAGTGTTTTGTGCAGGATTGCAAAGAATTATTTAATTTTATATTGCCTGACATTACATTGGGAGTTTTAACAGTAACTGCTGTCTCACAAAAATGAGCTGAATAATGGAAACCAAAAATATTAAAGCAGTTAACAAAATGCTAGAAAAGAGTTAAACCACAGAATAGGTGAACCAGACATGTAACTAAACATTTCAAGGAAGATGCTAAAGAGATAAACCCTAATGTCATGTAGAAAAGGGGCAGTCTTAGTCAGAAACTTTTAAGGACAACAGGACAGACGGCAGAAAGAAGTTTCCCATCAAATACAGGCTGCCTAGTTCCCCTAGTGAAACATCCCTTTGCTTTGACATTGTCAGCATTTTTAGGGTTCGGTTTGAAGAGAATTTTGTTATGGGTGATCACTAAATGACATACTTTTACAATGCAAGTAACTCTCAAACAGATTTATGAGAGGTTTGAGTGAGCAGGAAGTGGATTGCATTGGTTGGCTGGACGAAATGTACACAATAGCAATACCTTGAAAAGAGAATGAAAAGAAACAAGGCTGACCATACGTAAATAAGGAAATCAATGGTAGTGCTGTTCCCTTCCAGCTATTCACCTAGTAACTGTTAATCTTTTTCTGAGTAAAATATATAACTTGCATGGCAAGAGCTCAGCTAATTGTGTTTTTGTGGAGTTTTAGCATAGAACAGTGAAAAACCTCAATTTTGATATAGATTTATATTTTCTTTTGCTTGGTTATTGATTGCCATTTCTCTTAGAGTGCAGTAATAATAATAATAATAATAATAATAATAATAATAATAATAATAATAATTAATAATAATAAATGTTGTAGAAGCCTTGCTCAAAAGTAGAATCTTCTACAGAGATAGTGTTAAGAATGAATGCTCCTATCCAATAGGATGTGAATATCCAGCTATTACTAAGTTTCAGAATTTTAAAAGTTACATTTCAACAACTTAAATACTTATTGTTGCGTTTGCCATAGTTTTTTGCATTATTTCTATCCTTGCATTTCTTGTACTTCCTATAAAGTATGAAATTTTGAATTCTAGCTAAAGCTGGACAGTATATAAGTGGAGTTTTGCTGTAGTGAAAATGTTTATCAAATTAAATATGTAGTATTGTACCTGTTACTGTGTAAAATGTACATTAATTAGGAGTATTAAGTGTTTGCTTGTGTTTAAAAATGTTACTGCACAATAGCAAAGAATGTGTTCATAATTATTGCAGTGTGAGAAAACTAGCAGTGTGGTTAATGGTGTTGAACAGAATCCCCTTCAGCTTCCATCTTCTTACAACTCTGTGAAATGCATAATGGGAACAACTACTAGCAGTGCTCGAGAGGACAAAAACGGAAATGCAAACAAAGGTAAAGAAATTATTATTTGTGTATCTGTACATAAAGAATATTTTTGCTGAAATATCTAATATTAGACATAGCTAAAATTTCCTTCTTTTCATATGTTTTAACATTGACGGAAGGAGGAGACGAGAGGAAACCTTAATTTATTTGCGCACAAAGAATGTTCATATATTAAAAATACAATTTCTTTAAAAAAAAATTTCCAGTCATTTTTTCCAGAGAAGTTATGCATTGCAAATTTTATTAAATTTGCTTATATTCCAAAGCTGGTGGTATCCTTTGTCATATGCTTATCATGATTCCATCTCTGGCCTATCTAACATCCTCCACACTTTCAGCAATACTTGTGATCAGTAGGCAGAAAGTTTCTTGAGGATAAACTCATTCCTCAGAAAGTGCAATAAGACTAGGTATCAGGGTGGATCTTGAACTGGCGTGAAGTTAACATTCTGAAAAAAAGGATCACATGAATGTTAACTTGTGTTCAGACCAGTACTCCAAGCAGATTGACTCATTGCCAACACATTTTTGAACCAATCTATAACTGCAGTATCAATGTATACTCCTAAGAAAAGAATTACTTCTCAAAGTGGTCTATAATAGTTTGGTGCGGTTTTTGAATAATGCTTTGGTGATGGTGCTGAGCTTTTGACTCTTTCGTTATCTCCAGTCATGGTACAGGGTGAAACAACGTGGACACTGAATAAAGCTTTTTCACAATATTTTATTCACACCTTTTTCACTGGATATTACACGCGTGTCACTTTAGTTAGCATTCTATACATGCTGACCGGCATGGGGCTCGAATAAGGGTGAAATAAAAGACAATGAAAAGTGGACTTGCGCGAAACATCAAGAGACGCTATTGAACCGAAGCCGACGCTGGAAACATCAAAGGACGCTACATGAAATCTACCATCGAGGGAATCGACGTAAGGAACAAACCAACAAAAAAGTAGGACCAAAAACATTTTATTTAATATTTACTTTATTTTTGCATGTTGAGGAGTGGTAAGAAAGTAGAACTTTTAAGCCTAGCTAAATCCAGTCAAAAAACGAATATGTTGCAAGAAGGAGAGGAGATAGAAACAGGAGTAGGGAGAGGGGCAGATAAGCCTAGTTTTCAAATAGAAACAGAAAGTGAGGAAGAAGTGAGTGATAGGGAAAGACCAAAGCTTTATTAAAAAAAACTGCACCAAGTTAATAGCAAATAGGTCTTCATCCTATCAATTGTGACTGAACATTAGAGCAGTATTTGCAAGAAGCAGTGCAGCATGTTCACATTTCATTATATACCCTGTTTTTTCTTAGCTTACTCCGCATGTAAATACACATATCCTTCTAATTGGCCAAAGCTGTTCATCCTATGAGAGCACTTTTCCTAGCCCAAGTAGAATGTGATCACGGGATGACATGAAACTAAGTGAAATGCAAAAATGTACCTCTATTCATGCAGATCCAGTATATGAACCACACAGCTGTATAATATTAATAAAGAATATTCAATGTAGGTTACAGTGTGTTCAGAAGCAGAACAATTTCTTGCACATCTAAGTCTGATCTTGTAATGTCATGTTCACTAATCGTACTTTAGCTGATTCCTAATTTTCTTGTAAGTTTAAAGGCATAAATATCCATAAAAATCCAAAGAAGCACTAAAGTAGACGTCGCAATTATAAACCAGCTTTATTAATTTGTATGTTCAAAGTTAAATTCCTGCAAGCTATGTATACAAAGTAGGTCTGCTGAAACTAGGCAACTCTGCTGGATTTACATTGCTAATGCTTTGTGTGTTGATAATTGATTGTTGTTTTGCACATACCTTGTGTAAGCTGAAGTTGGAAGGTTAGAATCAAACTGAAAAATTCAGTGCCATAGCCAGTATTTGAATCCATGTATCTTCATCTTACTATGTCGCTCCACTAACTATGCTACCCTGACAGGATGCTGGCGCATCAAATTTCCCAGCCAATTCACTTGTTCCAGTAAACCACAAGGCCTTCTTAAATTACTTCTGAGTTGACATTGGCAGCTTACAATTTTATTAGCGATTTTAACCCTTCAGCTTCATGGTTAATCCACTTTACTGTTGGCAGTTAAATTTTAAAATGATATTTCAACAAAATCTGTCTGCCAAATACTGTTTTTCTACAGCAAAACAGTAGACATGAGGTGTGATCTCTATACTACTTGTGTATGCATGTGAAAAAACTAAAGTTGATATTCTTCGAATATATGGAGGAATGAAGGAATCTAGAACTTATGTACATGAAATATGCAGCTCTGTGTACAGTCAACGAGGGAACTTGAAACAAGTGTTTACATGTGGAGTAAAATATGGGGAAACTGGATATACACAGTGCAGAGGGCTCTAGATGCCATTTGCCAGGCAATACGAGTTGTGGCAATTAAATAATATCGACTGGCACCAGAAATGGGATTTATTGCAAAGTTACTAAATTTTATCACCTTCGGCATAGTCCCCTACCCTATCTATACATCACTGCACATGTCTTCAATTATTCAAAGCAATTCTGTAGGTCATGCTTTGTCACCCTCTTTTACAATTCTGCACTCAGAAAATATGTTCCCTTCAATGCATTTTTTAATTTTTGGGAACAGACAAAAGTCGGAGGGAGCCAGAGCTGATGAATATAGAGAATGTTCAAGCGTAGGAATGCGCTTGTCGGCTAAAAATCATTTCACAGATATGTCTTTGTTGACTGGCACATTGTCCTGATGCAGAATCTGTGTCGTTCTTCCACAAATCCGGTCTTTTCTTCCTTACTCTTTACCTCAGCCTAGGTCTTCTTTATGGTATTTCTGATTAACAGTTTGACCCTTAGGCACCCATTCAGTCATGGTAGCACACCTGATATAAAAAAAATACCATCGGCATTGCCTTCAGTTTTGACTTGGCCATGCCTACTTTTATCATTCTTGGCAATGAGGGAGTCTTCCAGTACATTGTCACTTTGTTTGTGGATCGTACTGGAAGACCCATGTCCAGTCACATGTGGTGACACTGAGCAAGTCCAGTTCTTCATGGAGTTGTTCCATGACAGAGCAAATGTTCTTCCGATGGTCTTTTTTGTTCTGAGAGAGGTTTTTCAGAACCAGTTTTACACAAAATTTTGTCATGTTTAATTCATCGTGCAACATTTGTGTTACTGTCTCTTTGTTCATGTTGAGTATGTCACTGATCATCCGATCATCTGAATGCTCAGATGTGGGTCTTTTCACATTAATTAATTAATTAATTAATTTTTTTTTAACATTTGCTTCACTTCTTGAACTCGCTGGTCAGCCAGTATGTTCATGTTCAACCTGTTCCTGACCTTCTGAAAACAATTTGTACCATTCAAACATTTAAGCACAATTTCACAAGGTATTTGAGATTAATATGCTGTTTGATATTTAAGTTCATCATGCTTGCAGCACTACTACAAACAGCATCCTCTAAAGCAGGCAGGAAGATAAAACAAACAGTATTTGGTCTTGAAGGTCAACTGTATTCGAATGCCAGCCTCCCATCATGTGGCTGCATGATACGAGATGCGTAGTCTTGTTATCTAATTGCCACACCTCGTATACAAACCATCTGTTGTGATTCATTGTGCCCAACAACTTTCTGCTGTTCTATGGCCCAGTAACACTCTTAAACCACATTTAGCAGGCTGTAGCATTTGTGTGCCTTCTACAGCTGCTGGTTTCATGTGTAGACCATAATATTTCTAAGAGTGGGGATTCCTCAGGGGTGGTAGCTATGAATGCCAGTTTCTCCAAATAGCCCTTTGTTTGACACTGGCATTCTTGTTGATCTTGAATTCAGAATATCCTATCATATTCCCACTTATAGCAGAAATAGTTGGGCAGAGTATGTTCAGATGGATCTCAGCTGACTTGCACTTATGACACCCAATAATGTAACCATATCATAAATCTGTGAATTCCACAGTGTGGCCCATTCTATACTCTAATACTATCCTGTGATGACTGCACATGCTATACATAGGCTTTGCATGCTAGGCAGTGCCACTTGGTGGTTCCAGCAGAGTCTGCATACTTCAAAGACGAAGTACAGAAATCTGAGTAGTAATTTTTCATTTTCTTTCAGTGATAGTAACATTTTAATTTTCATATTTCTTATCAATGTATGGGTGAAGCACTATAAACGTTTAGTTCAAATTTATATGATTCTGAGATTTTTAAAAATATTTTGTGTTCACAGTATAAATTGGAATACAATTGGAAGACATTCATTTTAAGAAAATACAATCTGATAATTCTGCCAGCTGTTTTTATTTGTAAAGTTTGTTATAGGAGTAATCAAGTTGCTGTATTAGTCCCATAACAAAGTGTAGTGGTTAACATATCACCAGTTCAGAATTGGTAGATCTTGTCACTAAATGCTTTTGGAAGTTAAAAGTAATGCATTCTTTGACTCTGTGTTCAGTGGTCATCTGTCCCTACTAACTGTTTAGAAATTGTACTTGTATGATCCATTGATGTTTGTCAGATCATAATACTCTTGAAATGTAGATAAGCTAAGTGGCAGTACAGCTATTATACTTTATAGTATCTTTTAGTACTGTTATCTTAACTTGAAAGCATGAAAGTGAAGATATTCGTATTTAGTTAGAATTGTTTTATTATGTAAATCATCAGTACTTTTGCATAATTGGAACCTTGTTTTAATGGTTTGAGTACAAGCAACTGTCATTTTGTTAAAGGCAAAACCAGAAATTTAACAAATAAATAATTTAAGGAAATTGTGCTGTGTTTTTTACTGGCTGCTAAAAAGCAATATTCGTACATAAACATAGCTGACTTGCACTGAAGCTCTAACCAACTTACCAGCCAAGTTTTAAACAAATTTTTTGATATATTTAATGATTTAGGTGTAACTTAATCTTAAAGAAATGGTCCTAGTCAAATAAGTTGATTAATTCACAGCTGCTCACAGTTTAAAGAAAGCTTAATTTTACAAAAGATTTAATTGATTTTCATTGCAATACCCTGCCTTCCCTTTCATCCTTGAATATGTTGCAAAGCATAGGTTGTTATAGCAACTTGCATAATGTCCCATGGATAAGGTATGGGGTGGATTGTTGTCCAATACTCAGTTTCACAGCTTAAGCTGAAACTTCAATAACTTACAGCTGTGTTTTAAACAAGCCTTACACTTTGTTTTAAAGGCCTGTTAATTTAAATAATGCATTTTCAGGTGAAAACAATTTGAATAGAAAAAATTTAGAAATTCCTTTGTGCAAAAACCCAAGTTTTCTATTTTTATCTACATGCCCACAATTAAAGTTGAAAGTTCCAGCAATAATTCGCTTTGACACCATAGATCCCTTTCCTTGTTGGTATCATGCCATGGCTGAACATCTTTTGCCTGGTTTTGGGCTATATCAGTTCAAGCCTGAGAAAGGCATTTATAAGACCAGCAGTTGTTGGGAATCCAGACCATACTGATTGATTCAGTGTAATTGTGGCAAATGGGTTCTGTCAACAACTCCTCGTGTATGTTTCTTCTGATGTGAAAGTGTCATAAGAGACGAAGGGAAATGCTGAGTGCATTACATTTACATAATTCCTTACATGATCTTATTCTAAACAGAGATGCATTGAACACCGCTAGGCACATAATGATGAGGGCAGAATCCAATATTGAAAGGAAAGAGTTGAGAAAAATGAGCAATAGAAATATGGAAAGTGTAGCTTAGACAATGTGTCCATGATTGTGATCATGAGAAATAAGAAGTTAAATGTCCACACCCACATGCTGACTTTTCCAAGTCCCCAGTAATCTGTTTAATATACACCAAAATCAATTATTTCATCAGTGCTAACATGTGACATTTTGCTGAAAATCCTGGACTGTCAAATTTACCAAACCTTTTCACTTTGTCTAGCAACTAAGGTGAAAGTATACTAGCAACAAAGATTAAAGTCACTCCCCTTTTTTGTGTCTGTTTTTTGTAAACATAGCTGAGATCAAACACTTCCTTTATTCTGCAATAAGATTCAGTGCATATGCTATGAACTACACAAAAATCACTGACATAAAACATGTTATGCTTAAGGAAATGGCTCAAACTTTTCCCCATCAAAACGGCCACCTCTTGCTTCGATGACAAGCTTACATATTTGAGGGATCTTTAAAGTCAGTTTCAGTAATTGTGTTACCCTAGGTTTACAAAACCCATTACCAAGACTCATCCGCATATTGGGGACCATTTGTTTTGCTATCCTGTCTTAACTCCTCCCAAAGAAGTTCAATTGGGGATAGATCTGGAGATCATGGGGAGCCAGGTTATGGATTTTAGCACTCCCATCTTAACTAATTCACATACTAATACAGTGTGTTCGTAGATCGGCCAGACTGCTCAGCAGCAGCACCAGACCAAGCGAGGACTGGCGTCCCCTCCACCAGAGTTACACATGCACAGTCAGCAAGTCATGAGTATGGAACACAAACTGCTGTACTAATTCACATTAGGCTTACCTGCATCAAACCACATGTTGAAATTAATTACCTTAAACAAAAACACATTTTCTGTATCTTCAAAAACAATTATGGTTTACCAAAAATCCTCACATTCACGAAGTTCTTCACACTGCAAAAGAGTTCAGGGAATGTGCGTAGAATTATCAGTGTCATATTTTACGACACAACTGTTGATTCACACATTTATGTAAATTGTATTTAAATATTTTCTTTTTCTTCCTTTTCACAACTAAGAAGAAATGAAAGATTGTATGGCTGGTTTCAGCAGGATTCAGTTACAATGCACACTGCTGCAAATTGGTAAGCGTGTATGTATAGTAATTAGTCGAGGATTGTGGCCACATCATTTCCCTGACTATCTCCGTGCTGTTTTTATATGTGGGGAATGTTAAAGGATAAAGTGTAAGCATGAAATTGGCACACATTACAAAAATTGAAGGACAAAATCACAAGATAAATACATGCAATAAGTCAATGTGAACTCCTGCAAGTAATCCAGAATTGTTTTCAGAGAATTAGGGAGAGTGTATGCATTGGTCATCAATTTCAACATCTGTTGTAGGTAAGCCTAGTGTTTCATACTTATGACTTGCCAGTCGTTCATGCGTCACTCCGGTGGAGGGTGCAACAGTTCTAGTCTGGCCGGTGCCACAGTATAGTGGTCCAACCAATCTACGAATGCATTGTATAACTTAGATACGTATTTTGTGTCATCTTGTCGAGTAAAGCCACATCCAATAAGTCCTACACCAGATGGCACAGCATGGCACAGAAGAATTGGATGGCACTGTTTTTTCTCATTCTATTCACTTTTGTCAAGTCTTCAACTTCACTCTTCCCAAAATACCCCCACACCATTACACTTCTAACAATACAATTTCACAAATGGGTGAGAAGTTTCAAGCATTTTCTCCCTAAGTCAGCATTGGACATACTACTAAAAATTGCTTGCTTCCAGTTGCTTTTGTTATTGGTAATGAGACTGCAGTGAGGTAATAGCTCTTTCCTTGATTTACAGAACTTGTTAAATAGCCATCAAATATCAACACCAGCTAATATTGCATTTCCTACACATATTGACTCAAGATCATTGCAATTTTAACTTAATTTTATACAAAACTGTAAATCCTTGCATAGGTAAAAGTGTGTAAAATTTTATTCTAGTCTAAATTAAGCAGATTAATATAATAAAAGCAGGCTACAAAATCCAGTTAGCTTTCGTCTTCTAAAAATGCAGTTCTTGTCAACAGTCTATAGTCTTTCAGGCTACCACAACTCACAACTGTTCTTCTCGTAACCTTGTTTAGTCCTTTCAGTATCTTTCTTCAGATCTTTTGTCTCTCATACTCTTAATTACGACATTACAATCACCCATGATGCTTGTTGAATCTTCTCATGACAAAAACGCACACACAGCTACCTCTGTTATACAGTGACCCACTCATGTCTGTAACCCTCTCCTTTGGCCTCATATACTGGGGATAACATCACACGGATCTTTCTTGATTTTTACACACACAACCGGAAATGACTGCTAGAAGTCTTGCAATTGTTCACAATGCTCCTTTTGTTTCTGCCACCTTGATTAAGTCGCATACACACTGCTGTCCCACTAGGCAGCCCAACCTTGAATGTCCTTGCTGGCACAGAATGCTGCATAAAGCAACTTAGCCCCATCTGTCCTTTGTTGAATGTCGAGTCCAACATCACAATTTTTAATATCAGGTGAGATATATAAACTTTTTTTTTCACACTGTAATGAGCGAGATTAATTCAATAACCAAATTATTTCATGCTGCTCTACTGGTTAGGCCATAAATGACTTGTGCATTTATAGATTTTGTAAATAGTTGCAGTGTAAAAACATCTGGAAGATGATTGTGCGCTTCTTTGTTGTGCAAGTGTGATGGGGACAGGAGCTGTTATTGTGAATATAGGAGAATAATTGGGAAGCACGTATCAGCAGGAGATATATTCATAGCTTCCAAATAAATTTCAAATTTGAAGAACAATAGTCTTAATTCTCAGTTAATACTGAAAATAATTGCACTTATGATCTCTATCCTGTCTTACAAGGTAGCCATGTGTATTTGTCAGCATACTAATTGCAGTCAGCATGTTTAACCAAAGATATGTTAATTACCTGTAGTTTCAACTAAAATCAAATGCTTGTGTTCACCTACGTATAAACATTGAAATTGTATATTTAAATACTCTAATTTTTATTAACAGCTGTATGTAGTACTGTAACATTTATAATGCTTGTGCTCAAACCTAAAAAGTATGTTACAAGTATCTTTTTTCATTTCTGTTACTTCTATGTGCACAAAAAATGTTCTGCAATATCACATTTATCTTTCTTCCTAGAAGTACATGTAATTGCATGTCATAGAAATGCTGCAGTCGATTTCTTGCTGTTATGAGGTTAGGTCTTTGCTTTAGTAACTAGAATATTGGTTGTCATATTGTATAGGGAATGATGTGGTGATGAAACAGCATCATGGCAGCAGTACAGGAGCAGAGACTACTAAGACTTCCACGGTAACATCTGCCAGTGTGCTGCACAGCTTGTATCCTATGCAACATGTCAGTGTTCTGTCAATACCTCCCAACAGGTGGATCCATACATCACTTGGTTCAGGTACTTAACTCCACCATAGAACAAACTACGACAAGTCCTTGCCATCAAAAGAAGCTCTAAGTATAACCTGCAAAATAACTTCCTTTTGAGATTTAAATTTTTTTCTCCCCGTTTGTTTTTCAAGAAAGTTTAACTCGTCTTCTGCTACTTAAAATATATAGATCATGTTTTGTTTCGTCTCCACAGTTAGTGAAACTGCATGAATGGGCACTATATTCTTAATGCTCTTACCTGTGACCATTACTCCATCCAGCAAAAATAATGTAGTCATAATCTGTCCCCATAAATATTTTATATACTCAATATTAGAAGTAACCTTTCGAATTAAATTAGTGTATTCCCACATTATAAACCGTAGCAGCAAAATGGCTCGTGTGAGTAGAGAGCCAAAATAGTAAGTTTTGGTTTCCTGTCTTTTCCTCCTCCCTTGTTTGTCAGTTTTATGTTCTAACATTTAGGTAGTTGACTGATTTTCTTGTGTTTTAACATTTGTGAAAGTAGTGCACATAGAACAAATAACATACTAGGCCTTCGTAAAATACCTTTAGTTTGTGGTTTTTTTTTTCTTTCATTTTTCCATACCAACACCCACCTGGACTGATCCAACCTTTCGGACATGTTGATAAGTCCACCCCTTGGTAACTTGACCCGTACTACTTTTCCTGATCTATTCAGGTGATGATGAATATAAGCAAGCAGAGAACAGCAAAAAACAACACTCGAGTCGGAGAAGACAGCAATGGGACGATAGTAATGTGATTGAAAGCAGAGATAGCGACGCTGTCTTTGGAAATACCAATGTGCTTTGGAGGAAATTTTGTGGGTTTACATGGATGGAATTTGGTGAGTGATTGATTATGGGGAATCAAAAGGCAATGCTTGTTGCAAGTATATAATAAAAATTGGGAGAAAGTTATTTTTTGTCTCACTAAGCTTTCTATGTTTAAAAGAAAAAAACATTTAATGTGATTTAGTTAGTATTTCGTGTAATAAATTACTGTAAACTCTTCTCCATTTACACAAAAACAAAGGAACTAAACAAGTAACAGATTATGTATTGCTATAAGATTTTGATTTTAAAAACAATATTACATATATAAGGCAACAAAAGGTATATTTGGCATCTTAACTATGGTAATACATTAATTTCCCCACCCTCCTATTTTATAACATTGACATAAGTGCTAAAACAGAAATGCAGTGGTTTCTTAATCATAAACATGACTAGATAGCTTTTGCTTAAAAGTTTTGAAAATAGAAAGTATTGTAAATGTCAATTAGTTTCTTACTTTGATAGTTAAACTGAGACAGGTTTTAACACAGGGCTTCATTACCTATGTTCTTTTATCCATATATTTCAAAGGGTTTTTCCTTTGTTAGCTGGCTCCGACCATTTTAACTTTTTTCCCTCTCTTGCAGGCAACAAATTACATTTTGTGATCAAATTTTTCTCAGACTGGTTAGAATTGTCCTTTTTGTGTAAGAAAAGCTTTTGTCACTTTTTAATCAATTTTATTAATTAGGCCTATTATTCCATGCAATCCACAAAAATGTGCTGAAATGATTAATTTGTCACTGTTTGAATGATGTATCTTTGAAAGGAAATTGTTTGTCCCGTGAAGATATGGTCGACAAAAGCTCACACACTTCAGTGAACATACTATTTGTTATGTATTTGTTTTACAAATACTGAGTGCACAGGTATTACTTAGCAAAGCGTTGAGGCATACTGACCTTGGCCGTGAAGTGCTATGATCGCTTCTTATCTTGTTTATTAGAAGAGTGAAATTATAGTAACTTGATGTATAGTCAATGATAAACACAAATAGATCTCTCGCGGCTGCCAATATGAGACGTTGCTGTCCTGAAGACATGATTGCATCTGAACAGAGTGTACACCCACCGTCTAGCTGTGGTGATGCTGTAAGCTCACGTAAACATCTGGGCAGTTTCACATTCTTTCCGATACGCTTCATGGCTTTGCCAGGTAGTAGTAACATCTTCTTTTAAGTACATGGTTACCATGAGTGTTCAAAGCGTTCAGCTTTGGCTAGCAGTTGCCAGTTATTTTGGTCAATGTTTGGAGATTGCTGCACATGTCCCTGTAATAACCTGGGAAGATGCCCCCGAGTCTGGCTTACAATACCTGATCTTTCACAGTTCCCCTCAAGTCCATAGGGGTGAGATCTCTCTTATGGCTCAGTGGGAGTGTGGTGGCACCCTGTCCTGTTGGTATTAGACCTCGTCATTTCCCTAAAGTTGATAGAACTGCCAATTTTTCAATATACAGTAGAAGCCCAAAACACTGCAATTCACCGTATAGAGGATGAAATGAACGTAGACATGTCTGTTGATGAAACTTTGATCACAAAATACTTTTGCCACCTGAGGCAGAACAGAAGTTATGACAGAGCCATCAATGATGAAAGAAAGGCCCTTTGAAACATGTTCATAAAATGCCCCAAGTAGCAGAATTGTGGTTTAAAATCTTGCTCAATTATTTATTGTAAATATACTTTCTTACACACTAAAATAAGGAATGTTAACAGTGAAGTTTCTCTGTGGTAAAAGAATTGAGTCAAATTGCTGACACAACTTAAAATATTTGGTTTTTATTTGAAAATCCTTATACCCATCCTCAGCTGTCAATTCAAACCTGCTGTTTGACATGTTAATGTCATGGACTAGCAGGGAGCAACCAAGAAGCAACAGTTCAACCTAAGAGGGCATGAAGTGCTTTGTACTACAGTTGAGGATAGGATAAGTACTTGAGCAATATGAACTAAGTAGGTGAAACTGTCAGCAATTCAACTCAAGATTTGGTTTTGTCTGAGTTAACCATGCCTGTTTCAATTATTAATCTCAGGGATAAATTTTAGTGCATGAAACTCTATTAATACAATTAATATGTTTAAGAATGTTTATGCATTGACAATGGAAAAATGACTGACGCTATGTGTTAACATGACTCTTACCAGAAACTGCATAAAATAGTTTTCTTTATAATTGCTTTCCTCTCGTGAATGATAGCACTCCAATGTGAGCTAGAATTTTTCTAGCTTTCCTTTAATTAAAAACTACAAGCATTAATAAGGAGCTACAGTTGTAAATTATTCTTAATGAAATGTTGAAAATAAACAACTAGATAGTATCAAGCAGTTTGACCATTTCAGAATATTATATCCATTTCTTTTCCTCTCGGAAACTAACCAACCTCAAAGATGATACAGAAATGAATAGTTTTAGGAACCAATGCAGAGTATTATAACACCCTTTTGTCTACTTAGAGCGTATATTAAAATTGTCTCCTGTAGTAGCGTTTAGACAAAAGTCAAGTATTTTAAGGCATATTGTAGTTGTTAGTATGCATTATTTGGTTAAGTGATACACATTTTTATAAAGCTTCACAGTATTTCATGTTAAATGCAGTAGCTGTGCAGCAATGCTGGCTAGTGGTGATGGATGGTACAAAAGCTTTAGTAGAATTCACGCTTGTAAAAATACACATTTAGCCTAATATTCTTGCAAAGATGCATACTGGGAGGATCTGATAAAAAAAAAGCAGTATTATGGGCTATTTGTGCTTAAAAGAACAAAATTCTGAAATTTCATGGCACATAATTGAAACATCTGAGTTTGTTGTCTTAATTAAATTCTTAAGCGTGGTTGTATAGCTTTTTAAATGAGATGTCTACCTGAAGTTTTTTATTGTTTTAGATGTCTGTGGGACTTGGGTTACAGTGAGGCATTGTTACTATTGTATTGAGGTTTGTATATTTTGTTTGCTGCCAGAAACCGTTACCAAAATGTAGTGTTACCTCTGATAGTATAGGCCAGGCACATGGCTTTGTTCCTGGGCAACTGGCTAATCCATGCTGACCATGAGGGATTTTGTGTCCTTATGACCTTGAAAACTATATTTCTGTATCACATATGATCTGAGCAACATTGTCCACATCTTGGTTCAGTGTCTTTTTGAAATACCTGTGTAATGTAAAATTTCCTTGCTTTGTTGAGTTTTGCCCCTGGTTTTTATGTTCATAGGTCATTAGGGCATTCTCATTCAACTCAACTGCTCCAGATGCAAAGTGAAGGAGTACCAAAGCATATTACAAGGATTTGCTCCCCATTCTACTACAGTAATTTTAAATCTAAGTATTTTGTAGATACTACTTAAATGTCTGGTTCTGCTTTTCATCTGGCAAGTTCAAATCTCAGTTGTGTGGGGCTGCCCAGCTGATACTTTTTGGTAAGGCCTTTGCTTTTGGATACTGCATCATCCAGTACGACCTGTCTGGTTGCAAAAAAATTAGAATTCTTATGAAAGAATAAGAAAACAGTAGCAGTCAGCATAGTGGGTGTCTAAGAAGGCACCAGTTCATTGGTTGCAGAAGATTAGGTTGACTTTTTTGTTTTCATATTCTGGAGAATACAGTAAATACACATTTGAGAGCATCTTTTCAATAAAATGCAGGTGTATGGGAAGTTATTAATTCAATGAGTACTATGTATGTATTTAGCATAGGCTTTTCTGCTCTTTGAGGAACACATAACTTGTTTTTTAATGCTTGATGATTAAGGGAGGAATGGGTGAAATTTATATTTCGCACAATTTAAAAGCTACACATGTTTTGTACACATATTTGTTACGTTAAAGTATTTGTAGAATATCCATTTCATTTTTGTATGTCAATTAGTTTTTGAATAATTGAAAATTTTCTTTTAAAATATTTGCAAACTTCAAAATGAAATTCATTCCACATTTAGTTTAACAGGATTTGAACTTTTTTTGCAAAGCCAGAAGCTCATTTAGAAAAAACTTCATTCATGGGCTTTGTAATATTCTAAGTGTAAGTGAAATTTAATTTTAAAAAAATATGAAATACATAGCAATAATTACAAGCTTTTTTTGCAATCGTTACACACCTTTTTTGATCTCAAAAAAGTGCCAAGTCAATCCTGAATCCCATGCATCATGTTTTCTTCTTTAGTGCTTTATAAAATGTGTAGTTAAAATTTCAGCTTTCTAGCACCTAATTTGTGAATATAATTTTGTTTTGAATGAATAGAAGTGTATCAAAAATGAGTTTAATAGTTTGTATGCAGTTTAAGCAGAAATGAGTTCTAGACCTTCCTTGGAGTGTCCATCTTTATAGGTGCTTATAGCTCTTTTTTGTCTAGCCCTTTTCACAACTGTATAGGTCCTTCTGTTGCTATATACAGGGTGGAAGGTACTGCTTCGGCCAGAATAATGTGGCTAATAGATGCAGGTGTAAGAAACATAAAATGCTGAGTTTCATTTCAGTAGGTTTCATACACTGGCGGGGAAAAAAATGCAACACCAGTATGGACTGTGTTTATCAACACATGGGCATAGTATGTGGATTTTGAGAGGTTACAAAACTGGTGATTGATGTATCATGGTCGGTGGACAATAGCTGGCACTGCACAGCAGTGTGTCTATGCCTTCAGTGTCCACGGTGCAGGCAGTCACTGTGGTACCCTAACAGTTGAATGGTGGTGTCAAACTACACTCTAGGGTATAGCGATGCCACGAGAATGTGCACGTGCTCCTGCTCACGGCTACAGCCATTTGAATGGGGTCGAATTGTTGGCCTTCGTGAAGCTGGATGGACCTATCGACAAATTGCTGCACATCTTGGGCACAATGTATCCGTGGTGTGTCGGTGTTTTCAGCAATGGTCTGTGGAACATTCTCATTCCTGTAGACCAGGTTCTGGGCAACCACGTTCTACAGATGCACATCTGGATCGACACATTGTACGGTTATCAGTGAGTGTCCAAACGGCATCCAGGGAGGCGATACAGGCTCAGGTAGCGCCTGGAGTATCAGCACAAACTATTGGAAACCATGTTGCTGCAGCAGGACTCAAATCATGTGCCCCCCTAGCCGAGGTACCTCTTATACCACAACACCATCATGCACGTCTCCTCTGGTGTCGAGAAAGGCCTCATTGGACAATGGAATGGCACTCTGTTGTCTTCAGTGATGAGAGTAGGTTCTGCCTGTATGCAAGTGATGTGGTGTCCGCGTACGGCATAGAGCTGGTGAGCGAACTCGTCCAGAGTGCATTTGCCCACAACACAAAGGCCCAACTCCTGGCATCATGGTGTGGGGTGCCATCACTTACAGCTTGCGCTTGCCTTTGGTGTTTGTGCAGGGGCGTGAAACCAGTGCCAGCTACATCCAGCAGGTAATTAATCCTGTGTTACTGCCATTTCCTCATCAGGAAGGTGATGTGCTGTTTCAAAAGGATAATGCGATGCCTCCCCCACCCCCAGGCACCCGAACTTGTTGTGACCAATAAGTTTCATGTGGCCCACGACGTTGCTATATTTCGTGTAGAAATTAAACTTCGCATGACACTTTAACATTAAATTGTGGCTAAATTCATTCAAATTAAGATAAAAAGGTATTACAGTGTTCACACAATGTTTGTGCAACAGTGAAATTCTTCTTCCTTCACAGGTTAGGCTTAAGCCTGTTCCTGTCTCACATTTCCTGGAGCCATCTCTTTAGGGGGCGTTCTATTGATCTTCGTCCTCTTGGTCTATAATTGCAACAGTGAAATAATAAACCATTTATATTATTTCGTCAAGAAGCTAGATGGCTCCAAATGTTTGACATAAATTATTTGTTTTTGGTGAAACGGTTCTTTGTTGACAAAAATTGAATTGGATATATTTGTTATACTCATGAAGAATCCCTGGTTAACGTGTGGTCGAGGCAGTACCTTCTACTCTGTATATAGCTGTTTATACTTTACAAGAACTGTACTAAAATATTTACACTGAAGAAATACTACACTAATATTTACTCTAGACTTTGCTTACAATGTAATATGTTTATAATTAGATTAACTACATCGAGAAATTTTCTGAAAATACTTTGTCACTATAAACAAAGACATAAATAGGAAGCCAATCTTTGAGTATATGCATTCAAAGAAGCCAACAAAATAGCTTCTCAGTTCCAAAGGAAAAGCTTCTGTATGTTCCCCATACATTCTATAAAAGACATAATTTGGTGTGTGACATTTGCTGGCTGAGCTGCTGTTGCTGTTATATCTACCATTGGCTGAGTGGAAAATTCCACACAAATCAGTAAAAATTGGAATTTTGTACTTTAGGCAGCATTTTTGCCTCTTGCCAAGTCCCCTTGGAGGGCAGACGTTTAAAGATGGTGTAACTAGGGCAACTTCCAGACATTGTAGTCCATTAAAACTTTGCATATGTGCACTTCAAACCACCTAGTATTTTTGGTGCAAAAATCATATTGTGAAATTTTGTCATTTTCAGGCACACTTTAACTCATTTCCCCTCTTGTGAATAAATGTGCCAGTTTATATCTCTTTAACAAATCTACTGCTTATTTTAAATACAGGAAAGTAATTTTTAGCATCCTGCCTCCACTTCAGATAGGCATCTCATTCACTGATATAAAAGTTATGTGCCAAATTGTATTACTTTTCTTTGGAGCAGTTTTAGGTTTCGTACTAGGTATAGATTTCAAGTATGATCAAATATGTATAAAATCTGAGAAACAGAAGAAAAACAATTTAACTGCATTCTGGAGTCAAATGTTGAGATGTAACCACTTTTAATTCCAGCCGTTTAAATGCCTTAGGATAATAATTTGGATAATCATGAAACTGAATAAAATAAACACCCTTATCTTTTATAGATAAAGGCTGTGTATTATGTGCATAATTAAATATTCTAAGTATCAAGATCCACTCCTTATAGCATTTTTCTGTTGAAATGAATTGCTGTGCTTTACTAATGTTTATTTGCAAAGTGTAAAAGATGGCTGTATGTTAAGCAATATTTTCATCAGAAATTATTCTGCATATTACTTTTAACACAAGCGTATTCATTAACATTTTTAAGCTAAAAGACTTTGAAGCAGTTGTAGGTGTGAATTGTTTGTGCATAATTTATGTCCATATGCTTTTGTTTTAACTAACATAGTCCATCAGTGAATATGTACACTCTGGAATTGTGTAGGAATCCTGCAAAGAGCATTTGTTAGTTTACGCTGCATTTAACCATTACATAGGGTCATTAAAACATATGGTAACTCATTTGGGGGCTTTCATTCCTGCGCGCTTCCCTCTTCATTTAGCAGGACATAGGGTTGTCAATTCCTACTCAGAGGCATTGATACCATGTCTCACTATTATTTCTGTAGTCGGAAGCTTCTGTTGCTACAGTAAACAATGGTGTGTCGCTTATCTGTGGAAGAAAGTTTGTTCATTTATAAGGTTCATTTTAAACATGAATCTGCTCGTCGTGTGCATAGGGAATTTGTTAAAATGTTTCCAAACTGTACCACCACCTGCAAAAAAAAAAGCGTACAATTGATAATAAATTAGAAGCTTCAGGTTTGGTATTGGACAAGAAAGATTCTAAGAGAAGAGAAGTTTTAACAGAAAATAAACTAGATGAAGTCAGTGCCACTTTAGAGTGATCACCTCAAATTTCTAAACAAATTAGCTCAAAAAACAGATGTATCTCAGTCTTCTGCAAGAAATGGTATGTCTTATTTATTCATGCCAACAAGCTTACTACTGGTCCTTTATTTTATCTCTAACACGGCCTATTAGACCAAGTCAACCACCAATCATAACAGGAGCTCCATCTGGAGCTATAGATATCAGTTTATTCCATGAAAGTTGAAGCCAAATTAAAGCTTCCTCAACACATAGGAAAATATCTGCACCGGTTGTAGTACCCATCATTGGTACTAAATCCAACATTTCTTCTATGATCTGGAGATTTATATCCACATCTCTCACAAAAAGTACTAACTGTGCTGTGTCTCAAGTATATTGGCTTTCATGTAACGCCAGAGAGTAACAAATGATTTATATCTCTCCACCAACTGCTCTTCAACATTGTTGGCAAGATGTGCAATACGCCGCATAACAGTAGAGGAAGAAAAACTAATGGATTCGCATTCTGGTATACATTCAGGGCAAACTACATCAGCCATCATACGTAGACAAATTTTAGCAAATTTGCCATCTTTAAATGGTCTAAGTTGCTTAGCAATTTCAAGTGATATTTTAGAGCTAAGATGTACAGCCGATTCACTTATTTTATGGTTCGCAGCCATAGTGTCTTTGAGTTTCTCTATCATGTTACGTTCCACTCCTTTATAGCCAACATATTCACTACTATGAATAGCGTAATGTCATAGGTTATACTTTTTAATTGTTTGAGCAATCTTGCCACACACTAAACATTTCACTGCACCCCTAGGTCTATAAACAGATACTGTTCTAAAGTAAGAACAAATTATAAACTAAAAACTTCACTTATCTTAGTATGATTTGCTGACCCTGGGTTTCAAGCTGTGTCCAGCTCATTCTCAAAGCTGTTGTTCCCAAACAGAGGAAAAAGTATATGGGGAAGATGGGCGAGGATCAGATGAGGTAGCCACACTTAGAGATGTTGCCATTTCTGTACTTCATGAACCGCCACTGCACACTAGTTATGTCTGTTGCTGCTGCACTCAGATAAACAACTGTAACACAATGCCTGCTTGCACGTACAGATATGCTGACCTTGCCTGCTGCCCATATTTACATGAGTTGAGGCTGCCTGTTAATGATCCACAGTTTTTGCCTTTGTCTGAGAAACTCGGTTTCCCTAAATGGACACACTCGCCAACTTTCAGGTTGTAGCACAGTGTTTTCTGGAGTACAATATAGATGGTTGTGAGAGTTCATAAGTGCTAGAAGAATAATAGGACCCACTTTCTTCAATGAAACGATTAATGTAGAGCGATGATGGAGACTAATTCTGCAGGCATTTTTTTATTGCTTGACAGAAGAAAAATCTTATTGTTGGTTCCAACAAGATTCTACGTCATGTATGGCTCTTGTATCATTAAATGAAATCTGTTTCATTAAGTTATTCTAAGTGTTGACTTGGGGCCCCCTCCTTCACCGGAGCCAACTAGTTGCTGTTTTTATTTATGGGGTTTTTTGAAACACGAAGTATACCAACCGTATGTAATAGGAACTTAGTGATAACATCATGCAAGAAATCACAAGGATTTCTGCTGCTAATCGTAGGTGAGTGAGCAAGAACATTTTTGTGAGATATGCTGCCTGTTTGAGAACAGGTCAACATTTCCAGCATCTACTATAAGGTAAGGATTTTAGTGAGCCTCTGACGGCAACTCTTGGTTCTCTTATGCAGTGGCAAGAGTCTGCAGAACAGTTCCCATATGTTTTAGTGACCCTACGGTTTACACACATGCATGATGTGTCTGGCATTTCATTTCTAGGTACTCTGGGAGCTTTGTTTTATCAGCATTGGAACTATAATATTGCTTCAAATTAAAGTACCCTATTCTCAAAGGACATAACTAAATGAATTCCTTAACTCTTCTGTAGGATTTTAGCAGTTACTACAACCAAGATATTAATGCTTAGGGGAGCATAATGTTTAAGCAAATTTAAGGGTTAGCACTCTTTAAGAGGATGACAACTGTTAAGGGAAATCCCTTTAACATTAATATGCGAAAAAATGTTAAATACATATTGATACTGTGATATATTGCCAGCCTGGCTAGAATTGACCAGGATGCTGTAAGTCAAGCACTTTTGCATGTAGTAGTTTGAAGCTCAGTGTTTTTAGCACGTGCATGTTTTGTACACTGTAATTCAGAGTTTACAAATATATTTATCCATTAATGCATGAAAATTAAATTATTGTGGATCACATTTTACACATTAATTATGGGTTTCAGTCCACACTAAATATTAAACAAAACTGTACTAGTTTACAAGAAAATTTTCTGAGGACATCAAAAGTAAAAACATTGTAAAAGGTGATGGACTCTAGCCAGGTTGATGGAACTAACATACTTTCCTTTTTCTTTCAACCATAGCCATGTGTTTTAAAAACTCCCATTATACCTATTTTGGTTTGTAGATGCTGTCAAAACTGTTAATTCATTACTATATTTTTCTAATGCTATGTTGGTTTTACATTCTACTCTCCTTTCCTTGTTTCTTGGCTGACAAAGTAGATTTGAATGCCCTACAAGCCTACATATTGGATAAATTGAGGCGCTTGGGACTATATAATTAGCCATACTGAGCAAAATTGAGATTCTTAAGTTTTTGGTAACTGCTAAGAGAACGGCAAGCCACAGCCAAAGTGGTGTTTGTAGAAACTGAGAGATGGCGACTCATTCAGTTGCTCTGTATAGCATCAAGAAATTTGCAATTTTTGTGCTTTAGTATGGTAAGCCACAGACAAAGTGGCGTCTTGCAAAGCAAACTGAGTTCTGATGAAATAATGTATTGTGGAATCAATATGTAAGCAGATTGTTTTAAGAGTGAATCCTGATGCAATGGCAGTATTTTAGATGCTGGATTATCAGCCAAATCCATGTGATCTCATCATAATTGGAGGTAAGCATCGACAAAATGTGACTATGTGGCATGCCATATTATAGCATGCGTCGTTGTGGCTTAGGACAATGCACTATGTGCAGTATTCACAAATAATTTTTATTAGAACCCTGAGCTGTGTGACGCATAAAAATGTAACAATCATACTTATTTTAAAGGCCAGAAGTACTTGAGTGATGCAACCAAAAAGAAAATAGCTGACAGCAAAATAGGACCTCCATATACTTGCCATCAGAAATGACTGAGACGTTGTGAAATTGACAAGCATGACTGTCCTGCAGACATTATGGACTGAGGCCTTAACACCAAAATATAATCAGCCATTTCCTGTACAGCACAGGAAACTGGCATCATGGACCTCCTTCCCTATATATCTGCAGTGCAGCATGGATTTTATTTACCCCTGATACAAAACGAAACCACAGAGTGGATTGGGGAACTTGAATTTATGGCAGTTTCTTAGATGACACAGATAGTAATGTGAATGGAGATCAATGAAACCAAATATTGGCCCTGAAACAGATATATATAATGACAAGCCACAAAATGTTATGTATTCCTTGTACTTAATATTGTTTTGTGCTATTTAAAGTAATAAAAAATGCCCCATTCTGTGGCAAGAATACCTAAATGTATGTAGTATCGTATAAAAATATTAAAATTTCCTTTATACACGTCACCTGATCTATGTCTCATGTAAAATTCAGTTAAGGTGGCTTACCATTATCTAGCCCCAAACGTCTCAATTTTTCTATCCAACCAGCTTACTAAAAGTCATAATTATAATTTATAGAGTACACTCTGTAGTACCTGTAATGCAAGCATCTATAAACATTTTTCTCTTTTAGGGGTCACTGCAAAACCTTTTAGCAGCACTTGAACCATTAAAATAACAGCTATATAATTGATTTTGTTGGGAAGAGAGATATTTTAAACCTATAATTACGCTTTAGCATGAAACAATGTGGCAGCCATTTTTGCAAGAATACAGTCCAACACTGTCGCACACTTAGGGTGGAGCTGTCACAACATGATTTTCATGCCATTTTATGACTTCAAAACGGAACTAACAGTACTGCAGGGTCGTCAGTCTGTGGTGGATGCTTTCCAGGACTCGTACCTTCCAGAGCCACCATTGGAAACTTATTTCAGGAATCTTCAGAAGCCTAGCATAGTGCAGATCATCCTCACACAGCAGTAACACCAGAAACAACTGCAACTGAACAGAAGCTTTTTAAAGAAGGATTCCCACATCTTTGACATTCAGAGTACTCTTAACATTGGATCAAAGGCAGTGAATGCCATCCTACATGATATTAAAGTCACTGAGTGTTGTCATTGGGTACTGCATTGGTTCACTAAGGACCAGAAAGCAGCTCCTGTGAAATAGTGCCATTTCATGCTGAAAAATTCAACAAGCAAATGAGGATATGTATTGTGGATATATCACTTATGATCCTGAAACAAGTCAGCAGTATGGTGCTTTCCAGATGACCCATCTACAACAATGCAAAAGAGCAGGAAAGAAAATATGACTTCCTTCCCCTCAAAAAAACTGGTAATTTGTGATCACCCTGGATACCCCCAAAAAAGAATGTTACTATAGAGTGGTATGTGAATATGTCTGCTGTCATTATTGTAGCATGAAAACCAAGCATCCAAGACCGGAAAGACCACTCGCTGCTGCTTCACTATGAGAATACTTCTTTGCAAACCACAGCCAGAACACTAGATTTCTTGGGTGATCAAAATGTTAGTCCTTTCTAAACCACCCCTCCCTCCTTATTCTCCAAATTTGGTTCTGTATGACTTTTTTCCTAAAAAAAAAAAAAAGAAGAAGAAGAAAAAAAAAGCTCCATGATTGCCGTTTCTCATCACATGAAGATGTCCTTGGGGCTTATATGTAGTCTGTGAACAATCTCCAACTGAAGTTGCATTTTGAAAGTGGTTTGAACAGATTCAGAAATGTATTCATCATAATTCAGAATACTTTGAAAAGTTGTAAAAGTTAGAACAATATTTTTGGCTGCTGCTAAAAGATTTTGGAGTGTCCCTCATAATTGCAATGAAAGTTGCCTTGCTCCTTGTATTATATTGTCTTGCAACTATCTCTACCATCTTCCTAAAATTATTTCTATTTTTTCAAATGCTCCTCATCAATAAATCCCTCTTTATAAGATCTAACTAGTTATTTCACACACCTTTTATGATATTCT
This sequence comes from Tenodera sinensis, assembly GCA_030765045.1. NCBI lineage: Eukaryota > Metazoa > Arthropoda > Insecta > Mantodea > Mantidae > Tenodera > Tenodera sinensis. The sequence goes on along the minus strand of CM060971.1, from coordinate 18,771,605 downwards.
TAGAAGGCAACTCATGCCTACAGTTAAAGCTTTTTTGAGGATTCATCCTTACCCTATCCTCCTACATTCTAATAGTGTCTCCTCAGCTATATTTAAGGTGGCATTAACAAGAAAAAAATATTCAAGGAAGTTACTTTTTCATTTAATGTGTTCTTACCCAAATGATCTCTAATATTGCAGCTCCTTGCAAATTGAGACATGCCCAAAAGAACTATTATTTCCATAAACTAACCCTATTTAAGACTGACATATCAAAACCAAGGATATAAGGGACAAAGAGGAAACTATAGTTTTGCATTTGCAATCTGCATCTTCTCTAAGGATTCCAACCACTTCATTGTTAATATAAAAAAAATTCTAGAAAAAATTATTAAAACTCAAATCGAAGGCTTTATTTGCTTTCAAGAGAAGGATCCTTTGATCTCTTCCATGACCTTCAAAGAATGTCTTGAAAGGAATTGAACAAAAATTGCTTGATATTAAATGTCATTTGAGTATTTAAATGTTTAGAAGACTAGAGCTATAAATTAATTCTGTTTTACATTGCCTGCAGATATTCTCTATTGAATTTTTGAAAATGTACTTTCCCAGGAATTAGGAATAATCAAAGGCACTCTGCAGTATACCTTTAAAAGCTTTTTCAATATTGTTCATGAATGCATGAATACTGTAAAGAAAACCTGTAATTTAAGTGTGTTACTCAACTATTTGAAATAATTTCTGAGATTGTAGATCTAGACATTTAAGAAATGAAGTCTAGCCTAATCTTTGAAGATTCTAAAGGACCAATATAGCCCTGGCTAATGGGGTCATTCAGAATCGTAATGCAGAAATGCTTTAGTATGATATGATTTATTGAATACTAAAACAAATACATCTTGGGCTACTCCTGAGCTGGGCCCTGGCCCTTATGCTAACAGGATGGCCCTTCAACACAATTACATATTTTACGAATGTTTATGCCTTTTAATAGTTATTGCTTTTTCATTTAATTTGTATGCTGCACTAGATTTTTCATATTTGCCAAATTTTTGTTCCTCTCTGTAAATTATTACTCATTTCTGTTTCCTATTATTGTTTCACCATCTGTATTCACTTAACCACCATTTTCAATGCTTCTCACTTACACATCACCCCATTTGCGTCCTTTCCCTGTTGCTATTTGTTTAACTTCACTAGCAGCTTTCTGTAATACAGCTGTATCACATCTGTTCAAATCTGTTCCTATACTTCTCACGACACCTATTTCTTCCTTTCGACAATTTATCCATAAAAGCCATATTTATACCTTGTTGATATATTCCTACATCTCGATATCCCCTGCCTAAATGTTGCCACTTTTCTAACCCCTTGAGCCCCCACACTTGTTTCACTCTGCTTTTCCCTGATCCCTTGTATCCCCACACTTTTTTTGCTCATTTTCTTAATCACCTCGATTCCCATACTTGTTTCACTATGTACTCGGCACAATGCAGTTACATTTTTTTATTTTCTTCTTCACTCCGCCGGCCGCCATTTCTGAGATTTCCCCCTCTTCTCCCCACCATTTACGTTGCTCATCACTTCCTCTCCGTCAAGGCACACTTCATTTACTCCACGTGCATTCTGGACATTCACACCGGATACTGACGTCAGCTTTTTTAAGTCTACTGCATCAACAACTTTTGTATGCTCTGCATCTTGGATGTTCCTTATGCCACTTCTCTGCTCAGCTACTTGCCCATCAATCCACAGTTTACCATTTTGTGTAAATGCATTGAAACCTTGTCTTCTCGCTGTCCTCCTTTGTTCTCTTTGTTCATAAGAAAGATCCTTATTAATATATATCTGTTCCCCTTAGCTTTTTGTTTCTTTCAATACTTCTGTTACCAATTCTGTATTGCTAAATTTTGCCAATATATTCCTTTTGCCTTCTAATTTCCCAATTCTAAATGCATCCCACAGTTCGAAGCCTCTAATATTTATCCCAAGCCTTTTCATTAACAAATTCTTGTATCTCTTGAAATGCTCCAATTCCTTTTCGTTCTTCTATCCCAGATGCTTTAGTAAGAGTGAAGGTTTAAAATGTCTATGTAGCATACTAAATATACTTCTTTGTTAGAAAAAGTAAAAAAAAAAAAAAAAAAAAATGGGAACAATAAAAAAATAAAGCTGCTCTTCAAGATTTGAAGTGTATGTTTGGAATGAGAGGCTCTTGCAGTATTCATTAGACATGTTAAGTGGAGAGAATGCTCGAGATAAAGCTTCATAATATAACTTATTTAATCATTGTTAATTAGTGTCTCTTAAGATGATTAAAGATGAGATTTTTGCTGGGACTAAATATCTTGTATACATGGGTGTTTTTGAAAATCAGCATTGCAAAGTAATTTTACGACATTCAATGTACACTTTTGCCAAACTTCATCCTAACACCAAAGATTTGCATAGCTTTTATTCATAAACCATACATTCCATATCTCATTGTTTGAATAAGATCCCTCTGCAATGTGTAAAATTACTTAACATCCAGTGAGATGTGTAATTATTTAGATACAAATTTTCATTTTTCATAATCTCCTTACCTGATACCACAAATGCAATTAAAAGTAGCCTGAAGTAGTAGTGGAAGCTTTAAGAAGAGTTCACCCCTTGCAAGAGTAATTGTGCAACTTAGTTCCTCACAATCAATCACTCAAGTGGCTGTGAACTTTACCATAAGCTTCTCTTTAGGTACTGTGTGTTGTACTTAGTAAATGCAACTGTCAAAAGTATTTAATCTGTGCGTATATGATGGGTCCCCTAAAATTTAACAGTGACATCAAAGGGTCACTCTGATGGGATTATAATTCCTGGGTGTATGAAACAGATCTCCTATTTTCTGCAGGACATAAATCAGTATTTTATTAAAAAATTCATGGTGGAATCAAATATAAACCAGAAATTTTATTAAGTTAAGCAAGTAAAATCTATATAATATCACTTCTTCATTATCTCCTGATTTTGAAGTACATTTTCCCAATGAATTGGCAGTGTTTTAAAGATTTCTTTGAAGAAAGGAGGAGGAAAATATTTACAACCAGTTGTGCTGAATTCTTCTACCCCTGAATCATCAGTGAATGACCATCCTCACTCCCCAAGGACTTTTCAAGCTACTCAAATATATGAAGGGTGCAGGAGGACTGTAAGAAAGGTATTCTAATGCTCTATTGTATGAATTTTGTTCAGCTTTTGAATTATAATCTTGCAGTATGTGATTTTGCATTATGTAGAAAGGAATTGCATCCTGGATTGCTTGCCAGCATCACCTATAGTGATGGTTAACTTTGAACTTTATCTAGAAGCTAGAAGTAGTAGGTAGAAAATCTGCCATCTTGATATCCTTGGATTTGCAGCAAAAAGAAAGAAGGAAAAGCCGGCTGTATGCAATTACAGTGAAAGGACTTGTTTTCTGCTGCCTTGAATCCTGCCAAAAATCTTTTAATGTTACTAATATGTAGTAAAACCTCGATTATCCAAGATAAGGGGGATCGACCGTACCTCGAATATAGAAAACTCAGATAAGACAAGCTCTGTCAAAAATTGAGAGGGAAACATAGTAAACTGGTGGAATGAATGTAAATGTGATCAAAGATGTGAGGAAAAGATATCTATTGCATTATCAAATGAAAAAATGACATACAAATAAAATTACAAAATGGAAAAAGAAAGGCCTACAGTACATACATGCAGTATGTATATGTTCCAGTTAAAAGAAGTGATTTCTTCAAGAAGTGTCTTAAGTGTTTTCTGTTTAACGAAACTCGCTCACTTGCTTCTTTGTCGCCGTTTCACGCAATCGTCATAGCAGTGTCTGTTGAAGGTGTCTGACTGTTCTTCTGGGTACTCTATGGTCTTTTCTATCACTTTGCATCCTTCACTGTGGGTGATTCTCATTCTCCATTGTCACTTTCTTCAGATTTTACATTCACTGCCTCTATCATCTCTCACTTCTAATTGTTCATCTGCATTGATCCATTCAGCTACATCGTTCTCAGAGATTGTTTCATCTGCCAATCTTCGAGCTAGCTGTGCAAGTTTGAGGTCTCATGCTCTATGGACAAAGTTTCTTGATTTTCCATAACATTTAATAACTTTGTGCAGCACATTTGTAAAACGGTACTTCAGTTAACCCAGAAATCTGTTAGTCAGTGCTCAGATAACTGTGACTCTACTGTACCTAGATTTTTGAAAGCTCATCTTTCCTTGAAACCTTCTCAAAATTTGGATGATTTAGTGCCTCTTCGATCAGTCAGTATACTAGACAAAGAATGTGTGAACTTCTTGCTCACTTATTCATCTGAGTGAATTCAGTTTGTGTGTTCAGAAGAGGAGCAAAGCTCCAGACATCCCCATTCATTGTTAATGCCACTAGAGGGAAATTTTGGTTTATATTTGATTCACCCTCATAGCTAATTTAAAGCATTCTTTCATGCAAACATTCAAGACCATATTTATATATATGATTAGGTTAATGTGTCATACTTATATACTTACAATTTCTCAAATTGGTGTATTCATATGTACTAGATAGAAAATCTATACAAGATTATTTCAGTGTTCTAATGATCACAAATCATAACCATGCTTGGTTTTTTAAACAATCTGAAATTTGTAGATCAAGTCACACAATGTTGCTAATTTAGCATTAATTCCCAATTTGTGGTGTAAGTTTTAATAAATTTCAACATGCAAATCTTTGTGAATATTTGAAGCACAAGAATAGTGTTGTAGAATAATATAACATTGAGGGTTGCACTGAAAGTTTAGAGAACGGACCGCAATGAATATTGATGTCAGTGCAGGTTTTCCAAGCTTAGGATTCAAGTTTGGAAGCAACATGTGCAGAGTTGAACATGCTTAAACTATGTATAGCATCAGTTTAATGTAAATGTATGCATGATATTTGCTGTGCAAGATGTTCAATGGGTCTCATGGGAAAGTATTCCATACTGTAATCTTCTACAATTTCAAAATGTGTTTATTGGAGAGAGAATGTCTTGGAAGATTGCATCATGCATTTACAATCCACTGTTTACCACTGATTCACAGATTTTAGCAGAGAAAAGGATTCCTTTAAAGTTGGAGACTGCACAGTATTTTTAACAAATAAAAATATTCTGCAACTGCCCGTCTTGCAGAGATCCTGGCAGACAAACAAGTGGTAGAGAGTTTTGAAGTTTTTAGCAAAGATAAACCTGAAGCTGAGGACTTAAAACTCGAGATGTCAAAATTTTATACTTTTTCGACCTTTTTATAAGTTTATTTTAATTCTGGCTTTTGCCTCCTGTTCGGTATATTTATGTATATTTTTCTTTTTTGATAGTACTTTTATATTGAAATTTATCTCTGACTTTTGCCATGATCTGTTTTGTAAGGGCACTGATGACCAAGTAAGTAGTTGAGGGCCCTTAAAATAAAAATCTAAATCTTTCTAAATGAAAATATGATGAAAGCAGTGTGTATGGTGCGGAAAGATTATCACTGAGGATATTGGATCAGCATCAGTGAAAACAATCTTCAAAGAAAACTTTCATATCAGGAAGCTCTGCACTCAGATCCCCTACCACCTCTCAGATGAGCAGGAAAAAGCCTGTGTAGATTAGTGACAGAAAATGTTTGAGGTACATAAAAATTGGTGGCAAAAGCTGGATGTATCATGATGCAGAAAGTGGCAGTCATCGAAGTGGGCCTTCTCAGAGGCACTGAGAAGTGCTTGATGTCATTGTGGCAATGTCCACTTGGACGAGAGGCTAAAACTGCTTGATGGTACATCCCAAAATGTCTGTCCCAAGGCTTAAACAAAATGCTCTAAGGCTGGTCTGCATTAAGTCCTGTTGCACTACAAAGCCTCTGCCCAGGAGTCAAATGCTTATCTCTTTTGCACCATTGTTGTATTGTCCAAAATATAAGAAAATATTGTCAACAGTTTGAATCATCTGAAACAGCAGTCTCCAAAGAAGCTTGTCGGCATGTACAAAATGATTTGAATGAGATGTTAATTAGAATTTAATGGAGTATACTTCAGAAAGATTCAATTATCTGATCTTATTTTAAAATGTTTACAAATAAACCTCTCATCTATAATTGAAATTGGAGTAATAAGTGTTCATAAGTATTAAATATTTGCCACTATTGGACAAGCATGACATCTCATGGAGAGCATTGAAAATTGAGTCTTTTATGACATGTGTACTCAGGCCTTGAGCCATGTAGGTTTAGTTCTTATTGTAAGATTTTTATCCTCTGATCAGGTGTTACATATTGCTGTTCAATTTCACATATTACCTTATACTTTTTAGTCTTTATTCAGTTTCTAATGCTGAACATCACAGTTACATGTAAAACTTCACATGAGGCTAATCGCATAGATGGTAGTACACTTACAGTCTCTGACTGCCTCTGTAGTCTGTTGATGAGCTTGCTGTGTTCTGGTCCCAAATAATACTTTTTTTCCTTCTTTGCTCTTAAAAACACAGATGAACAATCCTCGAAAGAGCATTAATTCGTAGCATATCAGACAGGTGCTAAGCACAATCAGAAAGCTAGATAAATATCACTTTCACCAAATTCTAGCAAACCTAGCCCATTTACACAGACAGTTCAACAAGAAGACACTTCCGCACTTGCAATATATGCAAAAAAAAAAAAAAAAGTAATTAAAATATACTATAGAGAAAAACTCCATCTTGTTCTTTTGTGTAATTTTTTCAGTTTTTATCACTTATTCAATCTTTCAAAGGCTCAATTATGAGTGCCATTAAAGGGCATTACTGTAAAATTTGAGTTGTGGCATATGAACAATGTTGCTCTGGAAAGAAGGCATGGATTTTAGAAATGCTTTTAACATTAATTGGACGGATACTTGCAAAATGAGCTAACCCTATAAGTGGAGCATTCTATGACAGAAACATATACTCTCCAAATTTTGAAATCCTGCCAAAGGACAATCTAAGCAAATTGATAAAGATGTTACCAGAAAGCTCCATTGTTAATCCCATTGCCCATGTAGCAGAATTTCACATGACTCCAGTGGGACCAGGCTTAGCTAATAGTGTTAAAAAAAAACCTGATTTGTTGCACTCACATGACTTTCCCTACTCTGGTACTAACAATTCTTACAAACATTTGCAGTAATTATCTTATTGTGTATTTCTTTGTAAGTGCAAGGGGATATGGGAATACAGTAGGCTTTGAGCAATAGTTATGTCTGTTTAAGCTTTGAGATTCCGTTCTCTTTGCATGGTTAACATGCATATAACAAAATGAATAACAATGTTCCATTTGACAGAAGTATAAGTTCTCCAAAACTCGCACAAATAACGAGGAATATCTGAAAAGTTTCACTCTACAAAAGAAATTTTGGACATAGTGTATTTTAGCAAGATCTACATTTTTTGTTTGGTAAGATTTTTGTGTATCTCTTACGATTTACCAGTTACACAAAAGTCATCCAGAGTAAATACGACTACGGGGGCTATAGCCAGAGAATTCAAGATATGCATTTCATTTGCCATAAAAATATCTCAAAACATAAGGCATTTTGATCAAAATTGTTAGAGCCATTTTCAAGAAAATCAAAATTTCCCATGTAAAGGGTAGTCTAGGGTGAAGCAATTTTCTTCAAAATCTTCATGTCACATCCTTGAAGGACATTAAATTTAAATACCAACTTTGGTTTTTCACCAACTTTTCATTTTTGAGTTATGCTGTCATACGTAGTAGAGAAAGTAAAAATGTGATGTTACATTCACCTTTCTGTACCTATTGAACAAATTATTCTTAAAATAGCTTATTCTATCTACTTCACGTTAATCAAGATAATTATTTTTAGAAATGGTTTTATTACATACTTCATTGTTGCTACCATTTTTTGTCCAACTCTCAAATTTTGAGGGTAGACTTGTTACTCAAAGATAAATTATTAGAAGTTTGAACCTTATATTTTCAATAGTCTTTTATATATATAATCTTGTTTAATTTTTGTAAGCTTAGAGTGAAAAATCTCCTCAGTATGTAGTTTTCAACCAAGGACAGTTTAACTTATACAGCTAATCAATGACATATAATGCTACAAAAGTTGGGCTGTTTCTTTTTTGCAAATTATTTTGGTAGGAAAAAAATTTGAGTTGCGTAGTCCAATTTCTGAAATTTGACCAATTTTACAAATTCTTTTTGGAATAAACACTTTTGTATTAAGATACAATAAAAATGTAAGCAGTGCCGGATTTAGGCCTAAGCAACTTAGGCAGTTGTTAGGGTGGCATTTTCTTTATCTCTGTGTTCCCTTTTTTTACTTTAAAGTTTATTTTTATAAAAATGTTGGTAAATCTTTTCTGAAGTTTCATCTTCTACAACTTGTGGAAGTCAAATATTGTTTTATCGCATTGTCAGAGCTGCATAATTTTATTGCAAAATGTGTAGAAGGGGCAAGAAGTAAATTATTACATTTAAATGCTTGCATAAATAACAGTGCCTTGTTTATTGTTTATCATTATTAATACAACTCGGTTACATTTTCAGTATAGGCCTACATCGTCATCAATAGAAGAAATCAGTTTTGTTTCAACAATGAATTTTTGAATGTTTCAAACTGTTAATGAGTATATTTTACATTTTTAGTATTCAGTGGACTTTGTGAACGGTTGTAAGTACAGAGGATATAAGAAATTATAAGTACTTGTTTCGTAAATCACAACTTCCAAAAATGAGTGAATCGCATAAAGTTAAGTAGCTCACAGTATAGAAAAAGTGCTAAAGTAAGGCAAGAAAAAGATAGGATGTTAATTAAAAAGTGTAAAAAGTTTCTTTCTACATTGCTCAACAAAAGAAAAAGTCAAAGACGCTGATGGTGCTGTTGTTAATTCAGATTCTAATAAACAATTAACGAAAATAAGTAAATTTGGTCAGTGTAGTTTTACGGATGAAAGTACCAGTAGGGATAACGATGTCGATAAAAATTTCAGTGCATGTTACTCTAGATTGTATGAAGATCGGGAATTTGTTAACCCTAGCATTTCCAAGCCTGGAAACTATTAAGGATGTAACTAAAGAAAAATGTATTAACATTAATTCACAATGTATATATAAAGCCATTATTTACTTACTGCAGCAAAGTTCTTGTAACAGCAAATACAAAAAAAAAATTCAAATCTTTCAAAACCAAAGTCTGAGACTAATTATAGGTGCTATCAAAACCACACCAATACCAGCTATGTTAGTACTAACCAACCAATACCCCATTGAATATGAAATAGAAAAGGCAGCTCTTATTCAACACAAAAAGTTGACCAGACTCCCATTCAATACATGGAACAAGAGAAATTTTATGCATACACTAAAGACTCAGGAGAGGTTTCTTTCCAAAATTCAAGACATCAAGAAGAATATATACCTTCCTAATTCAAAGGAAAATTTCATATATAAAGTAAATCCAACACAAACATTAGACATAACATATTATTTACACCTGACAAGTTAAGAAAAGTGATATTCCAACTAGTGTTCTAAAATTATTGGCATTAGAGGCAATCCACACTAGATTTCCGGAACATGAATGGCTCCATATTTATACTGATGGATCACTGATATCAAACCGAGATGGAGCAGGGGCTGGAGTCACGTGTCATCTCTTTTCATATTACAAATCTTTTAAATTATGGAACTATAAACTTTGATGGAGAAATTGAAACAATTCAAATGGCCCTACAAAATCTTTTGTATAGAATTTCACATTTTCATCAAGCAGTTATCCTCTCAGATTCCAGGGTGGCAATTACAGCAATTACTTCCAAGTTGTCACCAAAAAACCAAACGCTTACAGAAGGTTATCCATCTAACAGCACTTAAAAACATCTAGTCTTCCAATGGATACCAGCTCACTGTGGACTGAGTGTTAATGACAAAGCTGATTTTCTTGCAAAAAAGGATATCAGCAGTGTACAGAAATCTATAATCTACCATTTTATGCAGCTAAAAGATTAGTCAACTCTGAATTCAAATATTGCAAAATATTACTATGAAAAATCAAAAAAATAAAAGATGGGAATTACCAAACATTCAAACAGTAATACGTGAGTATTCTCGAAAAACGGTAGTTGCAACCTTCAGGTTGATTACAGGACATGATTGTCTGGCAAAACATTTGAACAGAATTAGTATATATTCTTCACCACTCTGCCCTCTATGTGTGATCTGCAAGAGGAAATGGATCAAGACCACCTTGAAATATGCCCGACCACTTCTAGCACCCCATCCATCAGTGAAAAATATTGGAGAGCAAGAGGATTAATGTCAGAAAGCCAGCATTAGCTAACAACATTAGTTCATAAATATATTCAAAGAATCTCACTATTTTGTACCTTAATTATTTTTTTCATTAAAGTACCAAATGTACTGAAATTAAATATTTAAGTATATTATAATGTCCTGTCAGTATTACACTATCTGAAGACCTATGTGAGAAGCACTATGGGAACAGACAGATTGAATGAACTAGCGGTAATGTATATACACAAAATGTGGAAATTAAAAACTCAAATACTGGACAAAATATATAAAAAGCCTCATCAACTTCTTTAAATGTAATTGTATGGCTCTGTAAGGCAATTATCTGATATATATTTATGCATACAATAACGACATTTCCAGATTTTCTAATTTTAGCATGTCATCAGATCCCACCACCACCACCAACTACAAAAGCAAATCCTGCATTCGCCCCTGCCAAATCTTATTCCATAACTTAGATTACTGAGGGGAGAGGGGTACTTTGTGACCACTACTAGTAACAAGATGTCTGAGCAATTTTTAAAACAAATTTACTTCAAAATTGGGTATTATATCTTGTCATGTTTATCAAGGTAGTATTTAACATTAACTATTCCATTCTACTTTTTTACAGAATCACAATATGTTGACTTGGCAGTACATTATTACCACTTGACATTTCATTGTTTCTCAGAAAGACCAACAATGAAAAATTTGAAACAAATATGCAATTCAGTAGTGTGAGCAGTGATTGACAATAACTACTAATTGCACATCGAAAGATTAAAAGAGAAAATTGAAAAAATTACAGAAGGTGGGCATAGTCGCTGTCCCCCCCCCCCTCCCCTCCCCACCCCTGGTGAATGCAAGGGTTGAACCATGTGATGATCCCACTAAATGGGTAATAGATGATCTAAGGAGAGAGCACTGTCTAGAGGCGGCAAAATAGCTAAATCCGGCACTGAACGCAAGCCCAAGTTTTAATCCCTATGGTGTGAACCATGTGTGTACCAATTTTTAGGAAATTATCCAAAAAGCTATGCACCAAGGAGCATTTTGAACAGTCATGTGTCAGCAAAATGGAGTTAAAGTTTAGCAACTATATAATAAAAATATACTTGATTAGAACTGGCCTGCACCATTATGTAGGACCCTCAAAGGTCCTTTTAGCGTGCTCTTTAGCAGATAAGTTTAGTTGCTTCCTAGGAGTAATAGGCACTTTTTGAATGCCTAGCACTATCTTTCAGACGACACTTATCTCTAATTTTACTTAATTAATTACACTGGAATCTCTGCCCCAAACCTCTTATTTTACATGCTATGAACCTTTGCAACTCATATTATACTCGCTAATTGCAGCTATTACACAAATTTCTATTTTCTTTTTTTAAACAAATGTTTCTTTTCAACAGTTTTTCCAAATAAGGTTCTGCAAAGCTTTATTGGCATACTGTGTTTAGCTGAAACTCTGATATGGCCTTTTTCTGTTTAATTCTTTATTCTCTACATTCTCAAAATATCACAAATTAATTATTTATAAACTTTGTATTAAACTCTCAAGCTTCCAATTAACTTAGTATATTTAGCTAATGCACAATTATAACTGCTACACTTCATTAACAAATTAGGTTTTAGCCTATAATTGACTTATTATATACTTAGCTCTGCCAATCCTTTCTGTGATGCAAATCCTCCAATGTAAACTCACATACAGTACTCGAACACAGAAAATGAACACGATTTAATCGAAAATCATCATATTATAAGCATATTTCATTCTACTTTTGCTCCAGGTAAACCAAAGAGGTTTGGAATTGCCTCAACAGATAGCTCTCGTATAGATGTTTCTCAGGTTAGCCAACAAGTTTCAGCAAATTTGCCACAAGAAATCATGTAATTCAAACTTGAACTGAATGAATATCTATTTGGAAAAATATTACAAGCACGTCAAGTGCTTCTGGGCATTTAAATTGACACAGCCCCCCGTGCATACCCATTTAAATGGTGCGGATGACTAAACAAAGGCATGAAAATGAAAGCCTAAGGTTTTTAATTATTTATGACATAAAAAGTCAAAAATGAAAAATTTTGTCATTTTCACCCATTTTTCACCAATGTGTTACCTTAAGTGATAGTTCTATCTTTTAAGAGCTGGTGGCTATGTGATAGCTTTGAAATTCTGTTCTCTTTGCATATCCAAGAAAGAGATAGGGAAGGGGAAACCAAGAAACTCGTATTTGACATAAGTTGTGTTTTCACAAGATCTTTTTGTGTAAGATTTTATCTTCTCTTACAGTTTGACATTTATGCAAAAGCTATTCAGTATAAAGAGCACTTCAGAGGTTCTTCCCAGAAAATTCAAGGTGTAAATTTCATTCATCATGAAAATATCTTAAACATAATGGTAATTTAATCAAAATCAAGATGTATGTAAAAGGTAGATTGTAATTAAGATTTTCTTCAAAATCTGTGTGTCACATCCTTGAAAAATGCCCAACTGAAATATCAAGTTTAAGTTATGCTGTTCATACACACATGCAGCAATACATACTTTTTTCTAAAAGTGCACTTTTGAGAGAGCAGCGTATCTAAAAGACAAAATTTTGTAGAAACATTCACTCTCTTGAACATTTTTGTATAAATTATGAGTGTAATGCGGTCAGCCATAATAACTATATAGGCAGCAGTTTTCAAAAGCAGAATGAATAATGTACATTTTAAGTTATTTGTAAATGTTGGCAGTAAAATTAACAATTAGCCCATTGTTTTAGATATATACCCAAGTCGTTAAAGTACAGGCCTTAAACGTGTATTTCCAGTAAAACTGTGTATCAAATGTTTGGATGTAAAGCAAAATCTATTGTACATATGTGCTAGAGAAAATAAAAACTCAAATGTTAACACTTGAACAACTTTGTTTAGCCATGACAAATTCATTATATCTAGTACATATGTGCTAATCTTATATACTAATATAGTCGGCGAGAGCTAACCTGGCACTTGACAGCTAGCTGATTCACTCACCTGCAAACGAGGCTAGTCCTATCTTGTCCAATTTTGACTAATTGTTGTGCAATGTGTTTGTAACACAATTGGATGAGATAGGGCTAGCCTCATTGGCAGGTGAGTGAATCAGCTAGCTGTCAGGTTATTTCTCGCCGACTAGTAGGATGTGTATAAAACCTTTTTTTTTTTTTTTTTTTTTTTTCTTTCTTTCTTTCTTTCTTTCTTTCTTTCTTTCTTTCTTTCCAGTGCATGCTATTCTTAATGTGCACACATTTGAATGCTCTTTCCAAATATTAAACTTGTTGCTTACTTTTAACCAATTCCTTAGGCAAAAATATAACAACGTAATACACAGAGTTTTCTGAGAATAGCCTGTGAATTCATCTACATTCAGAAAGAATTCTGTTTACTGGTAAACCATAAGAGATGGACAAAAACGTACTTACTGTAGAGATAGATATTTTATTTACTTTGGTTTCATGTATACACCTTAACTACAGCAACAAAATGTGAAACTATTTCTGCCAAACTTTGTCTTGATTAATATGAAGTGGAAAAACAAGCATTTTTACACGCATACAATTAGGCTAAACAAAAATAAAACAGTGGTTGGAGGACGTCATGTGAAAAGAAATAAAGTAAGATTTTGCAACATTGCATATCTACAGAAGCATGCCTTCATAGTTTGTTACCTATATCACCAGTTGCTGGTTTCAGCATCTGAGTTCTTCATAGTTTGGAAGTTAACCTGATGGCAGAGGCTGTAGCAAATTCGCACACAATTCCACATCTGTAAGTATGTCGAAGTTCATTACTTATCGACGTTTGTTGATGAAACTAATCTATCCATCTAACTTAAGCATGTCTTGTGGTTTCTAACAGTTTTATCATATCTTGTTATGTCGTGACATGTATTCCAGAAATGGCCAGTTACTGCAGATTTGTCTGTTCGCTTATTTTAAATGTTTCTTAGGTATTCTTTCAGCTAACATTCAAGACAGCTGAGCATAACAGCTAAGTACAGATTTAGTAAATAGTAGGACCTGCAAATTCAAAAGGAAGGCAGAAACATTTGAAAGAAAGTACTTCACTTCTTTGTGAAAATTCACTTATCCTACACCTATGCATTGCTACCAAAAGTTTTTCAAGAAGCATAAATCTCTTTAGCCCATCAAAACAAATTTTCTCTGCAAAACATGCTAAAATCTACCAAATTAACTCGCACAAAGGAAAATATAGTCTAGGAGTATATATTAACTGTTCAGCTTATGATTTTGTATGCATTGGAAAAAATAAGTATGAATGTTGTGTTGAAAGAACAGCTAAGAAACATGAAGTATAAGCAAGGAGATAAGTCAGCATTAGCTGACCATTTTTGGAACACATCACAACCAATGACACAGAACTGTTAAAAACTATGAGAAATGCTAAGGAGTTGAGATATATGGAAGAAAATTTTCATAAAAAACAAGTTTATTAACATCTATACTGTTAGACATGTGAACTAGTGCAAGCCTCTACCTCTAGAGAAACTTTCTTGAACCAGATGTTGGACTAGGGACCTAGATATTGTAACCTGCGTAACAACCTACAAAAGTATACTCCAACACTATGTTTGTTAAATGAAACTTCATGAATGTTTGTCGATTTCCACTCTTATTTTTTATATTGTGTGTGGTTTTGTTGTATAGTTATTTTTTTAATTTATTTAGGCTAAAAAATGCTAATTCAAGATAGTATGAAAATGGTGTTATATAGGCATATATGTATGCTAGGTTCTTTTTGACGTTTGATAAAATTGGTTTTTCTCTGTTCTGACAAAAATTATTATCAGAGCAAGAGGCACTTGAAATTCAGGAAACCCTTAACAGACTGTTTTTTCACTATATATGTTAGGTAAAGTATCAACTTTTCAAAACTTTTGTCTCAACTTCAAATATTTACACTTCCTTTTTGATTATTTACTTCCGAGCCCATCATATTTAGGTGCATTTTAACTATATAAATAGGCATAAGAGACGAAAAAACTGCAATTTGTAAGAATTCTTAAAATAGCATTTTATTTAAAACATGTAACAATAATATGCATTTATCTTGGTGTTATAAGATAACATTAAAATTATAGCACTATTATATTAATCTCACTGGGTTTAGTTGATAGTATGCCCTTCACTCACCTCTACAAGGATATCCATTTGAGGCATAGATAACCTAATTTGGTTTTAAAATGTTAATGAAATAATTTAAGAGTCAAAAACACAAAACCTCTACATATAGAAAGGTTTTGAACTTACTCATTATATTGCTGTTTTTGTATTTATTTCAGAAACTCCAAGTAGGTTAACACTCCAAAGTAAAGATTCCAGTGATGGAAAGGTGAGCATTTGTAAACCTTTGCATGCCCAAAGTATACTTGTAGCTAATTAAATATCAGAAATTACAAATTATCTTCTATTTTGTTTTGTCTCTGCTATTTACAGACCAGATCTTTTGATGAAAATGGAAATGCAGTAAACCAAAATTATCGAGTGGAAGCTAGCAATGAACGAAACCGAAAATCGCGTAGAATGAAGGTAAATAAAATAAACATTTAAAATACTTGTTCAAAATTGCTAATGTGCCTTTTCAGTTTGTGTAAGATGCCTTAAGCTTGGGATCCTGACTGTCTCTTTTGTGCAACTTGTAGTAAGTCAGCTATAAGTTAGATGACTTCAGCTGATAAAACCAGGTGAAACATGTCATACTTATGATTGTGTCATTGTCTTAGATGTATTATTCATTGATGGGCAGAATAAGAGGCTTATGGAAAAAAATGCTATCTTTACATTTTGAATTTTGTGTAAGGAAATGCTCTGTTTCAGATGGTATAAGTGCTATAATCTCGAGTATTGCTATTGGAGAGAATTCAGTGGCGTTTTACATGTTAAACTGTTATCATCCACCAAGTGAAGTCGGTCTGGGTGGCTCAGTTGGTTAGACGCTGGCTTACTGATCCCAAGGTCGCGGGTTCAAACCCGGCCTAGGCCGATGGTTTTTAAGTGTGCTTAAAAACGACAGCTCCATGTCAGTAGATTTACTGGCATGTAAAAGAACTCCTGCAGGGCAAAATTCCGGCACACCGGTGACGCTGATGTGATCCTGGCAATTGACAGCATCGTTAAACAACAAAATTTTGTTTTTCCACCAAGTGAAAGATTTTAAACATGTTGTATTTCAAGAAAGTAATTAAAATAATAAATTGGTAAAATTTCATTACATTATAGGAAAGTAAGAAATTGATGCTTCAGCAGCAAAAGCCAGCAATCAAATATGCAGTTGTTCACACCTTGGTGACATTTTTGTTCCTCTAAAAATTATAGTTTTAGAGGAATTTTTTCTGCCCATCAAAGAATTTTTGTTGCAATATAAAAATTAATAATTTTGTTTTTGTTCACAGACAAATAATGATCGCAATTATATAATGTCTCAGAACATAGAAGGCCATCGTGGTGATAAGGATATCGAAAGCTTAATCAAGTTCATTGAATCCAACAGTGAAACCAAAAGTAAAACAAAAAACAATTCAGCTCAGAGCAATGGTCCTGTAAGCTTCAGTAGTAAACAGCGAAACAGTGTGCGACGTGAAGATATTGTTAATAATTCTAAAACTCGTAAGGAGAAAGGAACAGAGGAGTTGCAAGATGAGGATAGAACCTCTAGGAATAGAGTAGGATCTGGTAAACATGGTGGAAAAGAAAAACGAACAGAAGATAAGGCTAAGCTGAAGAAATCAAATAGCTTAGAAGAGATTTCTAAAACTAAATTGGAAGATTTAACAGCAGAAAAGAGTGAAGGAGATAATTCAAACTCATTTTCTCATGTTACACTTCAAAGTCCCAAAAAATATAAAACAGTTGATGACTCTGAGCTACTTACAGAAAAACATGGCGTTACAGAACATCATTCTTGGGATGTAGACCAGAAACAGCAGTGTTATTCTGATGGCACATCCACTGTATCCGCTGATGAAGGTATATCAGTTGTAGTGGGAAGGAGAAGGAAAGCAGCAGGTGAAGAAAAACGAAAAAGTGAAAGCTCACGTGAGGATGGTGTGCCCTCCCTTACATCTGTTACAGCTGGTGAAGAGACAGAGTTTCATGTTGTGACAAAAAAGCAGCGACGTAAAAAGAGACGGAGCAGTAGTGGTGGTCGTGCATCCGTTGGCACTGGTGGTCTGTTCAGCGAGGACAGTCGCAGACCAACTGGTCAATACAGTCAGAATCAGCCATATTATCAGAGTAAATCTGAATCTGGTTCATACTATCAGCGTAAAGGTCTTGCTGCAGGAAACAATGGTGGTTTCCCACCACATGATCGCACTGTTGCTGTGGATCATGATGGAAGTGTTGTGCTTTATCAGTACCGACATCATCGTCCTCGTTCACCAGAACATCTTCGTCGAAAATCTACGTCTAGCATGCCTCCATCTGACAAATCAGACAGCAGTGATCTTGACAGTGTCCATTCTCTTCCCGTGTCCTCTACTACGCCAAAACCAACCTTGGATCAAACTTCTACTTCCAGTGGATCTACTCCTCAAGCATCATATGCCGACATAGCACGAATGGCATCTACAACCATACCTCCTACAGTTACTCCAAGTAGCTGTAACATTAATGCAGGCAAATGGCCTGCAGTCACAACTGCAAAGACACAGTCAAGCCCTTTCCCTGCTATTACCACCAGTTCAGTGACCCCAACAGTAACAGTACCCCCTGTTGTACATAACCCTCAGTTTATCACAGGACCAAAATTAAATATTGGAGCTCCTCCTGTAAGTGGATCTAAAATTGCAGTGGTAATCACTTCAAACACACCCAACACTCCACAGCATTCTAATGTTACTAGCAATAGCGCCAACAGCAATAGTTCTAATAATACCCAACAGTCATCACCTCCACATGTTCCTGTGACAGTTACCGAAGAATTGCCATCAAACACAGCTCTAAGTCAGCATAATGAACAGCTGCATTCTTCAACGGGAAATACTTTGTCATCAAGGCACCGAAGCCTTTCACCATCAGATTCTTGCACCAAAAAGGATGCTATGACCAATACTACTTTAGATTATAAACTCATACCTGTAGAAGAGAAAGTTCAAGTGTCTACTCCTCCCAAAAGTGTGGAGCGTCAACCTCAAACTTCAAATAATATAATGAATGACTATTATCCTTCTTTGGAAGAGAGTTTCGTTGTAGATAAATTAGAGCGAAAACTAGGACGATGTAGTAATTTAACAGTTGTTAGTAACGCTTCCAGTTCCAATAAAATGCCTGTGGATGAAGCTCCTTCCACTGTTACGACTCCAGTGGTGAACATTGAAAACATCGGTAGAGTTAGTAGAAACCCACATATTGCGAGTGAGGCAGTAGTGAAACACAATGCTGAACACTCTGCAGAATCAACTGTGATAGTTCCAAGACGCAGCTTGTGCATGTCTGCTGGAGGACCAGCATCCATAGAAAGTGTGCCAGTTGCCTCGACCAATACTGTGATTATGGCTTCTAACACAAGCAAGCCAAGTGAGGGGATGGTTAAATCTAGAAATAGTGGTAGGAAATACTCTGCTGCAGGCAGCACATCTTCTGTTCGTCCTCCAGTCATCATTATGGATGAACAGGAACAAGAATCAGTTTATAGGGAAAATGTGAGTAGTGAATTGACATTTGGGTTTGAAGTTAATGAACAGTTGTTACTTTCTGACGGGGATGGATCCAGGGAAAATTCTCGCTCAGCTAGCACTGAGCCACCTGTTGAGGAACCAATCAGTGGGGAAGCAAATGCTTCAATAAAGAGGGTAGCTTCTGCAAATGAAGTGTCAGCAATGGGTCCCTTATCTGCTACTTCAAGTATTGGTGAAGACTTCTCAGCAAGATACAGAGAACCAGCCACTCCACAAGTAGAAAATCATGACAAAATTGTGACATTTGTTGGACTTGGTAAGTAAAAGATCAGCTATATTTGAGGAAAACAGCTGTAATCAGTTAAAGTTAACCATAGTGAATAGTTTTCCAAGTTTGGAAAATGGAAAGTTCAGGCATAAGAGATAGTAAATATTTAGACAGAATTTAGATATTTAATACAAAACATCTCTTGACTTTAAGCTTTTATTAGGTAACTGCATCTATTTTTTCCTACCATATATATGAGGTTGGAGAGTTGATGTTGGATATTCAAAAAAATAACCATTTTCATTAAAATATTGTACGTTTTTTTTTTTTAAACTACCCAACATCATTTTTATCAGCCTATGCATGAGTATCAAACATCAGTCTGGGTGGCTCAGTTGGTTGGATGCTGGCCTACTGATCCCAAGGTTGCGGGTTCAAACCTGCCCCAGACTGATAGTTTTTAAGTGTGCTTAAAAATGACAGCACCACATCACTAGATTTCCTGGCATGTAAAAGAACTCCTGTGGGATGAAATTCTGGCACACCGGTGACAGTGGCAATTGACAGTGGCGTTAAACAACAAAATAATTTTTTTTTTTTTTTTAAATGGTTGTCAAATAGCAGAGCCAGCTTATGAGGGCTTGCTTTGTAAACATGGCATCCTAGTCTCCTGTGTAGCAACAAGATGAATATTGTCACCATTTATGCCAACATTTATTCTGGACTAATAGAAGAATAAGTAAACAAGTGTTGGGTAAAAATATAGTGCAAAAGTAAAATATTAGTTTTTTCAGTAACTGCATGTACTACTTGGCAAAGCCATGAGGCGTATCAGAAAGAATGTAAAACTGCCGAGCTTATCGCACATACAGGGCGAGGCACTATATTTATACTCTGTTCAGATGCAATCATATCTTCAGAACAGCACTGTCTCATATATCAGCAGACACGAGAGATCATCTATTTGTGTTTTATCACTTTTTTTTCTTTTTTTAAATCATTAAACTTCACTGTAATAAGGAAATAATGAAGCTATTAACAGTGAAGCAATAAGAATCTAAAGTAAGAACAAATTAGAAACTAAAAGCTTCACTTATCTTTGTAATATTGCAATTTCTTTGGTGCTGACACGTTTCAAGTTGACTCCAACTCATTCTCAAAGCTATACAAATAAATTAGTTACCATAGCTACTGATGCTCATTTTAATCGCCAATCTCTGAAAACAAAAACCTATAAATATGGGAGGTATTTCTAAATTCATAATACGGTTCCTGTTTTTTTAAAACAAATATCTTTTCCCAAACTATTAAATCTATAGGTCCACTTAATTGTTTTAATAATTTAACCTCTGGATTAATTTCATGATTAAATGACCAAAAATGATCTGCCACAGCTGATTTATCAATTTGTTTATATTTAATATTTCTAAAATGCTCTTTTATTCTGGTTTCTAAATGACGTTTAGTTTTACCAATATAAACCTTATCACAATCCAAATGTGTGAGCACCAAAGAACTTGCAATATTACTAAGATAAGTGAAGGTTTTAGTTTCTAATTTGTTCTTTCTTTAGATTGACTGTAATAATTTATGATACACTACACAGTATGGATAGTATAGGTAAATTTTAATTACTACATGTATACAACCTACCGCATTCTCCCTCACAGTGACAAAAGGACTGACCACGTATTGTCCTTCAATATCTACTCAGTACATAAGCAGCCAGCGACCACTGTCATGAAAGCAAAAGCTTACCGCTAGTAATGTGGATACATAACACAAACACTTGTGAGGGAGGTTTAAAAGTTTATTGCTTTTCCCAGTACAAGGGTATTTTTTAGATGTGACAAATTGCGCAGTGGTTTATGGTGGAGTTAATTTTATACTTATAAGATCATAGGGGTTCCGGTTTTCTTTCCGGCTTCCGTGTAGTACATAAACATCTTGGACCATGTGTGATTAAGTACAGTGCCATCTCACATTAAAAACTCAACATTTCGGTAACTGACATCCTTTCAGTCCACATTAGGTCGAGTTATCGGTATTCCACTGTATTGGTTAACTATTAAGATTGGGGACATATTTAAGGATGTAAGAGAGGAGAACATTCTAAATTTATCACTTTTCACAATATGTAACAATTTTCTTACTGGCTTAACAGATTTAGCCTAAAGAAGGATAGTCAAATAACATTGAAAAAGTCATTACCATGGGCTGGACTTGAACATGGACTGTGTACTTAATGGCCCAATCCCCTTGCCGTTGAACTACTTGTTTCATATCCTCACTTAAGTATCTACCTACGATCTCCAACTTAGAAAAGAATGTTGTGAGGGGAACTTAACATTGCAGTGTGACTCCTCTCTTGCTTCTCCCATCATCATCTCCTACCTACGGGCCAGTCACCCATTGTCACTATCACTGTTATCCTGACTGCTATCCTCTCTGTACACCAATGATCTTCTTTCGTATTTATAATAATTGTGTCTGAATGTGTATTATCTTATGGTCTGTGTACATGCTTAAGTTGAACATATACCATTAGACACCTGTATATAGCTGCTCAAATCTATATTTTTTATTAAAATTCTAACCAAAATTTGCTAGGAGTAAAGGGATAGAGAGTAGCGGAAATGTTCTCATTGTTTAATGTGTGCTTACTGGAGCAAGAAGTTACATAATGGGAGAAACTTTCTCCCTACTTCTGGTGCACATGTGCAAAACAATATTCTCTTCTACGTAGATCACCTATAGTTGTCTTTAGGCTATAGGGTTCAGAACATATAAGGTGAGTGATGGGTGAAATTCCTATTTTGCACAATTTTAAAGCTGCATACTTCATTTTTGTATGCATATTTGGAATGTTAGGTGAAACTATTTGGAAGAGTTTCATTTTTGTGAGTCAAAAGTTTCTTTCAAAATATTGGTAAATTTCAGAATCCACATTTTTTTTTAAAAAAATACTATTTTTTTCACAATACCAGAAACTCATTTGGGAAAACATGCTTAATTTTTGTGACATGTGCATAAATTGAAATTTATTACCTTAGCTTCACTTTCTACACCAGAACTTACTGGTACTGTTTCAAAAGTAAAGCTAGAATAATGAAGACCTCAGTTAAAGCAATGTTATAGAAGGTAACTAACTGGGAACTGAAGCTTTTCCAGATTCATATTCATAGAATAGGATTTTGCTCTCCTGTGAGAAATATACCCCACACTTTACCATACATTTTTGTTGGATCTTGTATATCCACTATGTTTATACATATATCATAAAATATTTCACATTTTGTGTGTATTAACATGTCATAACACTTTTTCCTGCCAAACAAGTGTGCTGTGGAAGAGAGAATCATGTGAGCTACTAGGGAGCATCTATTAGCATTGTATTGTTTGTCCATCCAATAAGCATGCATACTTGCCAATTTCATTCAGGCATATACAGAATGTACAGAACTGTTTTTATAGGTTATACAGCAAAGGAGGCATTTTTACAGTTTGTGGGTAGATTCAAAGTCCCCCCCCATTAAACCTGACTAATTTCTGTATTCCACTATGTGGTATAAATAATACATAGTATAGTAAACGTACATATACAACTACTGCATTCTCCCTTACAGTAACAAAGGGCTGACACATATTGATCTTCGATATCTAGTCAGAACATAAGCAGCCAGCAGACCATTGTTACAAAATCAAAAGTTTGCCACTATAATGTGGATACATATTACAAACACTCATTTGAAAGGTTTGGATGTTTATTGCTTTACTCATTATATACATGGTAAGCTAAAGTTTGTTACATATTTCTAGCTCCAGTATGTTTCTCAGACTTACTGTTAATGTGAGTTGTGTTTGCACCAGTGAAAATGTCGAGCAAGAAGATATGGAAATTAAATTTGTACGTTAAGGGGATCGGATAAATGGGAACATAATACATAATACATTTTAGGATGTTTTATTCTTTTCTGTTTCCTATATTGTGCTAGAGTATGCATTTATGTAAGTTGCAGTACAGGTTGCGCGTTACTTCTTGACGAATGAAAATTTTATATGAAAGGTTGAATGTGAGTCACTACTCAGCTTTTGCGGGAACGTTAACATCGAGAGAGAGGAGGTACAGTCTGCAGTGAGATGACGCACATGCTTCTGAGCTGAAGTAATACAGCACTACAAAGCAATTTATCACACTTCCAGTAATATCAGTCACACGTATTATACAGTATACCTCTATAACTGTTTCCACTTAACTTTATTGCATTTCTTCTATTCCTGACATTTCTTCCTCGTCTGAATTGCTGTTATTTTCGTTGCATGCACACATCCGTACCGCACAAAACTTTTGCAGTCGACTATATACACAAACGTGACAGAGGAAAACAGAAGTGTCTGTTATCGTAGCATAAACATTTGCTGACCTGTTTATTAAGGGTAGGCCTATTCACTGGATTTCTGCTCAAGGTCATTCGTCAAGAACAAACGTGCAACCTATACTATGTTACAAGTTGTGAATAACAGACCTCTTATCCCGTAATACTAGACATTTTGGTAATTCAACATGCTTGGTCCATATTAGGTCTGCTTATCAGGATTCTATACAGAAAGAAACTGGATTAGATAATCTTCAAGGATTCTTATAAACTGCAGTTCCCATATATGTTTTATGTAATATTTGCACATTTACTGCACTAAAATTTCCAGGCATTCTAAATTTCATATGATCACAAAATTTTATGCTTTGCTGATCAAGGGAAAGTTGTACAAGTCTTAATTTCAGGATGTTGACAAGTATGAGTATGCAATTTACCAACCATTGTAAGTATTAAATACAGATTTTATGTATAGAAGTTTGAAGAATGTTTGTTCCATGTATCAGATTGTTACACAGTTACAGGTAGTTAAGATCCTCTGAATCAAGTTTGCAGCTGAATACTTCTACTTACTATACATAGTAGAGAAAGTAAAAAACATACCTAAGTATTAAATATATATGCAAAGCAAGCAAATATGCAGCATACTATTCAAACTGCTGAATTATTGTAGTTATGAACAAAACAGGCAAAATAGTCATTGTATACAACATATGGTATTGTTTAAATTGTTGCAAATGTAATTTACTTGTTACTACATTGAATTGCTGATTACCCTTGGGCCCATTAGGCTCAAACACTGAAGTCGAGCTAATGGGTCCCCATGCAAATGTAATTAATGTACATACCAGAGAATACTTTCTGACAGCAGGGAACAAATATGCATTTGCAGTAAAAACCTGTCCCTAACAAGTAAACTTCATATTTTGAATTTGCCATGAATTGGGACTTCTTAAACAATCTCAGCAGCATTAACATGCACCTGGAAATGCCATATTTGCTTGGACATCCCTTAAGATACTTTCACAAATTAAAACAAATTCTTAGCATTAAAAGTAAGTAGCACCTTGGGGAATCTCAGACCTATTGAAAACCTTATCACACAGGAAATAAGGTCCCATACCTTACAAAACTCAAAACTGCATGCTGATGTAAGTGATGAAACATTGGTTATGTTGGTATTTTTTTAAATAAATACACAACCAAAGATGTTAAATTACAAATGTTAGGTAATGCTAACTAATATTTGTTATTGTTTGAAATTGATCAAAATTTGAAAGTAATTAATATAAGGAAGTAATATAAGGAGTGTGTAAAAAAATATATAAATTTTCAAATTCTTTCCTAAAGCATCTACTAAATAAACAACACAAAATATTACAAATGCACCAGGAGTACTGGGAGAGCCAATAAACTAAGATGGCTGTGCAGTGTTTTTCCTCTTCATGTTATCAGCACTTGATGCCATCTGCAGCTATCACAGAATGGTGCATATGCAACCGTGCAACATTTTTAAAATTATTTTAAAGGCATTACTTACCAAATTTGTGAAAAAAAGGTGCTGAAGCACATTTTGACACCTCTTTAAGAAACTATCCATCATTCACCATAGTTCATGTTGAAAAATGCTGGTGATTACTTGGTTGACCTTTTTTTTTTTTTAAACTCAGTAGGTATGTTTATGTTTATTCACCACTTAGATCATGTTACATGATATGGGCTTCATCAAAAAAACAATTTCAGTTTGAGTTCATCCAGGGTGTGTGGGTTGGTCTTGTATACTTTCTGGTTTAATTTACCCCAGAGATGGAAGTCGCAGGGGATTAGGTTGAGGGACCAAGGGGGGCCACAAATCTTTACAAATTATTTGGTCCTTAAACACTTTCAGTTGTTTTCATTGAAATATTGGCAATATGAGCTGTAGCAGTCTTGTTGGAAAAGGCAAAATCACACTCCCTGTCTGTAAATTCTCTGAAACTGGGGGCAAAATTGTATATGTGTAGATAGGGTTATCAGCTGTTGAAAAAAAGAACTGCCCCTATAACTCTCCGTCGTGGCAAGCCATACACTAATTTCTTCATCATAGAGAGGTGTTTCATCATCAATATTAGGTTTCGGGGCTCTAATGACCTAGCTGTCGACGGGCCCTTAAACCCTAATCACTCACTCAATATTAGGTTTCTCAGAGCTAATGATTAATTTGTGTACCCACATCCATGAAAATGAAACCAAGTCTCAACCGAGAAATTTCACCACTCTATACACTATTGAGACTTGACTAGCAAAATATGCTCCTAATTAACTATAGGATTACCTGGTTGATGAATATGTGCCAGTTATTTTATATGGTTTTAACCTTATCACTTTGGCAGCTCTTTGCACAGAACCATAGGAAATGCTACCTGTTGTGAAAAATACCCAAGCAATATTTGAGCAAAATCCCCAAATAGTGGCTGACCAATGTTCCCACACTGGTTTTTGGTTTCTGAGACTGAATACTCCCTGTCGCCTAAAATGTATTATAAAGTGTATGGATCATTGTACGGCCTGGAATTTATACACCAGGAAATTTTCCTACAAATTGTATTTTTACTCAAACTGAATTGGCACACATGAACCATAAACAAATTTATGCTGCACAGTGGGAAAACCTACTGAGCCATGATATACTCTGTGACTACATTCAGGACAAAATAATAACTCATAAGTGAATTACACCATATCACTGTCAACTGATGCTGCAGAGCTTGAACAGAGCAAAGTCACGTCAGTAATATGACCTTGACTGCAACAGTGGCATGGAATCAAATATGCTCATGCCCAGTGGGGGGGTTCCTAGTTCATTGGCTCCCTCTGTACTTACGTTTATCATCCTGTTTGATTTTATTTTTCTTTTATTCAAAAGTTATCCATCAAAATCTAAAGCATTACACCAACCATATCTACATGTTAGTCTTTGACATAAGTGTGTATAGATGACACCGTACCCGGATTATCTCAGAACGGTGAATAGCAATTAATATTATGACAATGGCAATAGTCTAGGTCCATTACTTTTTTGTCACTTTTTCTTCTAATTGAATGCACAACAACACAGTTTCCTTTTACTGACGTCAACACAGTCTATAGTCCTCCATATTGCAATTCACTGCTGTTGTCTTCTTGTAACCTTTACACACAAGTTTCTGTCTTTAAATTCTTCTCTGTCTCACAAAGACTGACAATACAATAACTCAGCACTTCCAAAACTGCTTCACTGGCTTTAAAATATGCTGGAAGCCTTGCATATAATCTCATACCCCGTTGTCTTGCTGGTTGCATGTTTACAAACATTGGTGCAAGGCCTTTGATACACGTGCCACCGGTCGTGTGGTGTGAGGCAGTCTGGCACCAAGCCTTCCTTTGATATGTGCCATGCAATCTGCGTCACTATTTAATACAGTTTTAATGCTTTCTTTGTCTTAGAAATAAATAAAATATATACTGTGTTTATTCATCACATTTTTATACATAGTTGGATCTCAATTTCTCAGGTTAGCCTTACAGAGGTACAAAACAGGTGCATTAGTAGTTATGATTAATTCATTGTGTGCTCTTCAAATATATCCTTTTTAAAAATGTTTAAAATTCTTAATATAATGGCTGGTATATCCAAACAGTTCCTTTAGATTGTAAAAAAGGACAACTTATTCTCTATGCAGTTGAAAGTGGCAGTATTTAATATATTCAGGAATGTTTTGCTACTCTTTGACAAGAACAAGATTTCACAGTATTTAAATTGCCAGGGAATGTTTTAACAGGGCCTCAAATTATTTTAATCATAAATTAATGCAGAATTGGTTTTTATGCCAATTCATTATTAGATAATTTTATATGGAATATATGAGATAAAAATTGTGCATGACTTTTGTGTAAGTGGTAAACCTTAGGTAAGAGCATCACAACCTTACTACTTAAACATAAATCTCAATAAAGCACACAGTTTAAGTAAAATACTTTTTTTAATACATTTTCCAAGATATTCTTTATTGGTTTGAATTTTTAAATAACTAAACTTTTCAAGTGGAAGTATACTTTTTTCCTGTGGTGATTGAAGGAACATGAACCTTCAAAGCCATTACCAGGAGAACCACTTTTTCAAAATCTGATTGTTGCTGTAGCCTGCTGTCAAGTAGCCTACAAGAAATATGCATTGAAATGTTATGTCAATGAACAAGAAGTAGAAGAGTAAGCTTTTATAAAATTGTTCAGAAGAATGAGTAGCAAAAGTTATGTAAATGCAACAATATTTTCTTTTTCTTTTCTCCTTTTTTTCTTCAAGTTTCCCTCGGTCCTCATAAGTGGATCATAAGCTTCTAACATCTGTGATGCTGTATGCCATAAAAGATCATTAAGTACTATTTAAAAATAAAGAGCTAATTAACCACTTTTAGTAGCTTTGTCTCTTACACTTTTCATCTGACTGTGGCTGCAACATCCATCAGCAAGGTTGCTAATCTAACTTTGAATTCCCAAGAATGAAATAACCCGAAAGTAAATTTCAAAGTGCAATCCATCATATGAAGAGCAAAACAAAATTCTCATATCTCTACCCATAATTATAAGCATGGGTTCATGTTCAAATGTATATATCTTTTCTATTTCCTATTAGTTATGAAAATGAACATTGAAGTGAATATTTGATCAAAATTAATGGTATATTTATTTTGTTTCAGCCTGGGATAACATATTGAAGGAAATGAGTTCTGCATCAGTTCAGACTCCTGGTAAAGTGCAGTACTACAGTGGGCAGTGAGGAACTTTGGTGCAGTTTGTTGGCTCTTTCTTGCTCTTCCTTTAAGCAAATTCGCAAAAGTTTTATGTTCATCAATGTGAGCATCAAGTGCTTCGAGTGTGAATGCATTTATACTTTGTAAGTTGTTTGCTTCAAGAGAGAGAGGGAAGTTGAGAAGAAGATAATCGCATCACGGGTTGGGTGGGGGGTGTTTCGAGGGGATGAATGATTGTTTTATCTTTTCATAATCGTTAAAGTTGTGTACGAAGTTAGTAGTAAGTGAAGGATTGTAATTAAAGCTTTGCCGTTTAAAGTGGGGGAACAATGGAAGTGAAGTCTAGCTTAAAATCAACCAAAGGTTTAGAACATGAGGTAATCGTCACAAGAACATGTTTAACAAACAGTGATTATCTCCTATAACACTATTTTGCTGTTGAGAAACATTTATTTTGTACAGTCAATGTAATTATCGCAACCAGAAAAAGTTTTGAGATTTTATGCGTGACAATAAATTAGAAAGTGTAAGAATAAGGAAAGCAACACTTGAGGTCAAGGCTATGCTGTGCTGAAGGAAGGACTGGAGTTGGTATTGTGCATCATTGCTTCACTTTTTTCTTTCACTTTTTCTTTCCTTTTTCTGGCAGGAGTGGTGCTAGGAAACTTGTGCGTGTGTAAGCTTCGACAGTTTGGGATTGTTAAATGTGTTAATGGTACTGTTCCTTGTTTTTTATGGTATTGTTTCTGGTTGCAAGTGATATGAAAGAACGTCGATCTCGGGGAGGGGGGATAATATTGGATGTGAAAAGTTGTTAATAGCTGTTAAAGAATGTGTTATCAGTTCCAATTTTTCTATCATGGTATAAACTGTTTCTGTGGTGGGATTCTGGTCACCAGCAGTAAGAGTTGCAGAAGTTGGCGGTGTGTGTTAGTGGAATGAAGTAAAATACTATCCCCTGTTGAGGCTTCGGTCCTCTACTTCCACTGTACTTTGTTTATAAAAGTGGATCACCATCCCCCACCTAATATCAGGGAAATTTATATGAAGAAAATGGATATTAAAACTAATAACTAAATTCATGGTGACAACTTTTGTTTAAAAAAATGCTTGCATCTTGTTTCTTCGCGGTTAATGGACTTACATAAACATGTTGGTATGTGCGAGTAATTCCTCTAAAAGCAAACAAAAATCTGGTTTAAAGTCACAAAAAATTTAAAAAAATAACCTTCTAAAAAAAATAAATACTAAAGCTGAGTTGCGTCTACTAAACATTTCTTGCAGTACATCACATTATAAGCATATATATGTGCTCCCATATTGAAATATGTGCCTGTTTTACTTTTGAAAGTCTTGCATTATAGATACATACATACTGTGTGTAGCAACAGTACTAATAGCCAAAGGTATATGTAATAAACACTGGATGATGTACACAAGAATGTTTATTGAAGGCTTCAGTAGTTGCAGTGCAAAATATTTACTTAAGAGAGAATGTGTTAAAGAATGAGGTAATATCATGGCTTTGGCTAAAAACAAGTCACAGAAGAATTTTTATTAAATATCATTGTAATGGTATTGAAGCCCTTTTGGGTTCAGTGATAAATTGGCTACATCTTAGGCTGCGCTTGTACTTGATACAACTTCAAGTTTTGAATGCAGTCAGGTGATTTTTAGGGATATATTGAGGATAATTATGTTGTGAATAAAGATTTAATAAATGTATGCAACATAAATACCAAGAGCTCTGAGAAGCACTTGAGATTATGGTTTGGAAATGGTATGCCCTTATCCAGATCATTGTTACTCTTTTGATTTGTCCTTTTTGTCTATGGTTTCTTTCAGTTTCTTCAGTGTGTTTGCTAAGTCATAATATGTATGATAAGTTACTGAAGAAGTGAAGTCTTAAATATTTTTGGAATAATTAATCAGAAATTTTCCTTCAGAGACACTTATGCATATAGTATACATACCTATATATATCTGTAAAAAAGCTTGATAATTTTTCTGAAGATTTGTAGTTTGTTAATATATCTTGTTAACTCAACTTCTACGGTCAAAACCTTTTTTAAGTGTAAAATTAAATTATGGCTAGTTGATTGGCATATTATGCATTTATTTGTTATATCTTTAATTTGATTTCAACTTTATAAAAGTGATATTTGTTGTAGCATGACAGGAGTGTAGTCCTAATTACTGTTCATGTAGGTGCATTCTGCCACATGGCTGCCTGCTTTGGATTGTCATAAAGGATGGTTCCTGAAATTCCATTGGTTAATGTTCCTTGTAGTTTGTGAATGTTAGTCATCTTTCAGTGGCTTATTGAACATCTTGTAACCACCTTCTATGAAAATCCAATATCACAATCTTGAACTTTCACAGCCGGGAAAGACATGAAAACAAAAGTAGGATGAATTGCATTGATGCAAGTAATCAATACACATGTTTAAGAACTGCATAATTCATTCTCAAGGTTACCCGAGAATGTATCCATGTGACAGAAGCTAATCCTGAACCAGTGAGACTGCGTTGTATTGGCCTTTTGATGGAGGTTATACCTTATATAAATTGTTAAAGCAATGGCGAAATAAATAATTGTTCAGTAATGAATATTAATGGTATGTGCCCATTTTGGAAGCAAACCTATATAATAAAACAGATGTCACCAGTTACCATAATTTTTCATTGCATATGAGAGGGTGCTTCTTTGTGTAAGATGTATTGAAGCATTGCTTGGTACTGAAGTGAAAACAATCACAACTTTGCTATCTCTAAGGCTGTGCATGGAGAAACACATCAGCTGCTGCATTCCAACCTCAAAACCAGTCCTATTTGTCAGACTTTTAGAGAAGTTATTTAAAATTATTAAGAGGATTCAGACTTATAAAGATGTCCTCCTTACATGTTCAATAAAGTAAAAAGATTCAGCATATCTTGAGTTAGACTTATTTCTTCATGGCTTAGCTTTATTTAATAAATTAACAGTATTTATCTATAAATATAACATATGCTAAGACTATAAGCCTCACTTGTCTCAGTATTTGCTGCGAGTTCTTGATAACAAATGCAAACTGCAGTTACATGATGTATCTATCACATCATTGGTGTCAACTCTTGTTTATACTGGTCGCTAAGGGAATGAATGCAATATCACTTAATAGTTCTATGTGTTACCAATCACTGAAAACAAAACAAATTTAACAGAATCAATCAGCTGTATTTCAAAATTAATTACATGGTCCTTGTTTTTCAAAATTAATATCTTTCATTTGTTTTTGTTTTTTAACCCTCCCTTTATGTAGGACTTACTAGCCAGTGCCTAGGGTCAGACGCCTGCCTGGGAGCACGGGAACCTATGGACCAGACAGTGAAGACCTGGAAGCAGGTGATTAGCCAAGCACCAGGTATGATAGTAAGGAAGAGGATGATATGAAATGCAGGCAAAATTGATAATTGGAAAGGTGACAATGGAGCAGTTGGTGGAATGAGTAGTGGAGGAAACCAGAGAATCCGGAGAACACCTGCCCTGATGCCACTTCGTACACCATGAATATCACATGTGGGCCCCTGGGATTAAACTCAGGCCGCCTAGGTGGTAGACGAATGCTTTAACCACTCACCTACTGTGCCGTCAAATTAAATCTATGGGTCCATTTAATTGCTTTAATAATTTAACCTGTGGATTTATTTCATGATTAAATGACCCAAGATGATCAGCCACAACTGATTTATCAATATATTCCTTTATTCTGGTTTCCAAAAATAAGGACCATGTAATGAATTTTGAAATACCACTGATTATGTTAACAAATTTTTGTTTTCAGCAGTTGGTAACACAGTATTATGTGATTTTGTATTCACTACCTTAGTGGCCAGTATAAACACCAATGATGCGATAGATATCTCTTGAAACTGTAGTTTGCATTTGATTTCAAGAACTTGCAGCAAATACTAAGATGAGTGAGGCGTATAGTCTCTAAGATATGTTATATTTATAGATTTGTATTGCTTCACTGTTACTAGCTTCAGTTGTTTCATTATAACAGTATTAAGTTTGAAAACCTATTTACGAGCTCTCTTATTTTGCACTACCCAGAGTAGAACTCAACATTTAGGACATTTTGTATACATAGTAGGAAATGAGTATAAGTTGAACATATTAACAATAAAAGTTCACCTGTGTTTTGTTTAGTGTTACTACGTCCAACTAAAGTTGAAATGCTTTTGGCCCACTGTGATATTTAGGGCCATTTTCGTATGTTTAAAGTTTGGGAAATCATTCATTAGATGTGGTGAACATACAAGCATGAGAAACCAGCAAAATCAGATTGATCGGTAGAGTGCAATTAAGGCAAGTGCATGCTTGGCAACTTTTATGGTCAGCCTATAAAATGTAGTGAGCAGAAGTCTTATAGCTTAAATGAGTTGGAGACATTGTTGCTTTTGGGCAGATTCAATGTTATAAATTTTGCCCTTGGACATGGGAAGTTTCATTTACATTGTATTATTTGATGATGATAATGTAAGTGTTACAGCTAATTTAGATTATAGTCCAAATAAACCATGCCAATTGGTTTACAGTGCGATGATAGGCCAGATCTTATCTATACGCAAATCCTTTCATTATGGTAATGTTCCCCTTCACTGATCTGCAACAAAATTCATAGCATTTGACTTGCTTTGTGACCTAATTTTATTGTGCTGTTAGTGATAGCCTACAGTAACTGATAGCAGTAAATGAGCACAAAAATTCAGTAATGGAAGGCATGAACTGTAAAGTCAATTGTCTTATAATTTACCTTATTTGGATTATGGCTGTGGGATTCAAGTTTCTCATTTTTGTAACAGCTTTTGTTCAGCTTCAAATATCTTGAAACTAGCCGTTATGGGAATAGCGCGTTTTCCCAGTAAGCTGACGATATATGTATTGAATATCATTGTTACTCAAATACCCGTTGAAAGACTTGTATTGTTTGAACTTTACCTAGTATTCTATTTACTTGTGTTGCTTGAACCACCTTTCCTGAACTTAAAGATGGCTTTTACAACTTATGCACGAGTTCAGGTATCATAGTATACAAAATGTGTATCTTTATTGTGCATATTAAGTCATATTTATCCCTTTTTATTAATAAGTTGTATTCCGGTCAACTTTTGCCAAAAATGCATATATTGGTCATATCTTTAAGGCCACGAGAATACATATTCCTTACGTGATAATGTTTCAGGTGATATTGTCACAAACAATTACTACAAAGCTTTATTTATCAGGTGATAGTAGACAATCAGCATAACACACTAGTCGGTTCGCTGACCTCAGACGTTGTTGCACAGGTCGTAAAAACACTCGAAGCCAACAGACAACTTCGATGTAATATCGCTTACATGGTCATAGTATTCCGTTCGAATACAAACTCGGGTTCAACATGCCGAAAGTAAAGTACTCCAACAACACATGTTGTGAGGATTTGTTCGTGACTTTGTCGAGTTCTTCGGCATTGACGGAGAAATATTTTGTAAACTATGCGAGGTTAAAATTAGTACGTACAGGAAAACGCTTTAATGTGCAACAACACTAATACTGCTAAACACAGCAGATGCGTGAAGAAAAATGTTCCAAACGATAGGAGACAAACTGTTATTTGAGCAGACAGGTACACCTTCAACATTGCAATTATTCTTCAAGGACTTGTGTGAGGTAATGGCAACTCGCAACATCCCTTTGAGGAAGCTGAAGAAACCACGCTTCAGACAGTTCTTGGAGAAGTTCCAGATTGATCTGCATTAAAAGTAATTATTTTGTTCAAGGACACTGTCATTTGCCAGGATTACACCAGTGTGCCGGAATTTCGTCCCGCAGGAGTTCTTTTACATTCCAGTAAATCTACTGACATGGAGCTGTCATTCTTAAGCATACTTAAAAACCATCGGTCTGGGCCGGATTTGAACCCGCGACCTTGGGATCAGTAGGTCAGCGTCTAACCAACTGAGCCACGCACTAATCTACATTAAGAAAACGCTATTTATCTGTGTCCTACATGAGGTGCTCAACAAAATGCGAATTAGCGTTAATGAAGGAAAGGTCTGGATGTACATAGATAAAACCACCGACTAAGGTGGGTGTTATGTTGTAGAAGTTGGTGTTCTAAAAGTTAACGAGCCTAGAGAAATATTCCTCCTAACATGTGAAGCTCTCGAGAGAATAAACGACTCGGCAATGGCCATTTTGTATCACAAGTCTTTGAAGCTACTATGACCAGATGGTATGAACAGAGACCACATTTTGTTGCTAGACTCTGCGGAATAAGTTGGCAGAAAGAGATAGCGATATTGGTTGGAAATGACCTTAGTCTGCTCCCTTGAGTAGAATGAAGAACCATTATTAAGGGAGTAGCTTTTCCGATCAAAATCGTTCTTGTTGCCAAATCTGTTTCACTATGACACCTCTCGCTCAGTATTGCCTAGTTAGCAGGAGAGGATCGTCACAACACTGCGTGCGAGTGAGAGGGTGAGTACACTTACTCTTTCAACATGCTGGCTGCCAACTTACTCAGCACAGAATACAGTAACAGATGGTGCTTCATACGTGGCTAAAGCACCCAAGGGGTATCAGATTCTCTACCCCAGTATGGCGTATGTCACTTGCTTGTAAATGAGTTGCAGAAGAGGTGCAATCAAATCAGCCTAATGTGAACAAATTTAATTTCCTGTGGCAGAAAATGCTATGGTGCAGAAATTCAAGAAACAAGACCTTCACATAACCCCCCCCCCCAAAGCTTGTTCTTATACGAAGGGGATCTTGGCTGAATCATGGCCATCTCTTAACATGCCTGGATACATGTTTTACAGCATTTCTGCGCTGGAAGAAGCGTGCATTCATTTATAGTTTCACTTTTCGTATTAAAACTTAATGTATGTCAGTGGAAAACATGCTTTGCATAGTTGTTAATGGCAGAGCATGCTTTTTTTTTTTTTTTTTTTTCTGTTGGGGGGGGGGGGGCCTGTATATAATACCAAACTGTCTTGTTTTATAATGCAGTAGTTTTTCAAGAGGATGTTGGTTATTACTTTATTATTTTCCTCGTCAAAATAGCAGACCGGTAACTCGCAATCACTGGCATTAGCCATCACCGATATTGTCACATGTCTCAGCACCTAAATGTAGAATTAAGTTTCTCTGGTTTTCTACTTTAAGAAATTCTTGTTCATATATCTCAACAATTTACTACTTTTTCGTGATCACCAAACATTTTCACCTTCTCTGATAAATATTTTAAATGCAAGAGTTCCTATCAGGACTGAGGGGTTGAGAAAGTTGTCTGAGGTAATCAGGATGGGGTAAAGAAAAAACATTGGAATCACGTAACTGTCTGTAAGCTGCTGGGTGAGAAAAATAAATTGAGCATTGTTCATAACAGGGTACAGGCGTATATTTAATTTACTTTTGATTGACCAATTTTTTTTTTTTTTTTCTCTCTCTCTTCTAGGAATTTAGGTTTTAGATATACTGTGGAATCTTCATTCATGTCTTCCCAACATTCCTTTAAAATGTTGGCGGCCTGAAGTAGTTCTGTTTGTTCACTTGCTATTGTGAACCAAAAGAGCATCAAATTTAGACCATTTATCCAATATAATTTGTTTACCGGGAATCCATTTAAACTTATTATTGGGTATTACAATTTTACTCATAGAACCTAAATAATAAAATTGGAATTAATTTTTAATGCTGCTACAACTTTAGGAATTTCTTCAGTGTCAATTTTCACAAAAATAGCATCGTTTTCTTTTATGATGACGGCGAATCCCTCTAATTTCATGTCACTAATTCTATTTTTAAAGCTCTGAAAATCAACAATTTTGTCATCTACGAGTCATTTACGAAACGCTATGGATTTTCAGTAAGTATAGTTGTTCTGGGTGCTATAAAACGCTTCCATCATTTCGCGTAGCAGTAAATTCCTTCACTATGTGCTGTTCAGAAAAATATTTCATACCACACCTGGTTCAGAATTATCCCTGTGAATAGCACGTACCCACTGCTCTCTCCTGTGTGGATCTTTGGAAACGAAAACACTGAAACACTTTTCTACACTTGTTTTATAGTTTGAGGTATAACCCGGCACATAACACTTCCTAGGCATTTTGTATTAAAAACTACACCACTTTGTAATTCGATTTTTCGCTCACTTAATGGTTTACTGACACGTTGTAAGACACAAGCAACTTCTTAGCGTTCCAACCACGCACTGATATGTTGCATTCCCGTATTAAACAAAGGTGATACATATGAGCCCCCCGTGATGACGTCATTAACGTAATCTCTTTCCATGTCCAGGCCTGTTTAGATAAATATGGCCTTGGCTGAATGCTGCTGAGGAGTGTTACTGCACTAATACACCGAAATAAGGGCAATCTTTTGTGAGCTTGATAGCGTTGAATCAAATGCTGTCAAAACTGGGAAAGAGGTCTTTGTAGACATCTTATGTGGGACTTTGGCGTACAGCAGCGCTAACTTTTGAGTGGTATCAAAGATCATTGCACGACTGGAAGCTGCTGGTACTGAACTGTATATTGTCCAACATGTGCAGAGTGAGTTGGGTCGAGTTCGTTCTCAGAGGCTGATAAAGTGAACAGAAAATTGCAAAGTGTTCTCCAACGCAAACCTGGATGTTCTACGAGGGCTGGTCAACAAAGAAGAGACTGATATTTTCATGTAACTTCCGTGATAGTTTACTGTCTGTACCATAAACATTTGAAAAGGAGCAGTTTTTATGTAGAAGCATATTTGTTCATGGGCGGTAGCACTCTCGAGTTGGTAGGTTGGTATTAATGCTTTATTTTGTAGGTCCTACTTGCATTTCGCAAAGCAAACAGAGGTGACGCGAGAGGAGTAGTATGGTGCAATATAATTCTGTTTTCGTCTAAACCATACAGACACTAAATTTACGAAAAGCTGCAGTGAGCGTACAGTTAAGATGAAAGTGTGTTCAGGTGATTCAAGAACTTAAAGGAAGGCCGGCTTGTCTGTCTTAAGTAAGGTGAGCCTGGTGTTTCGTCTTCTGTTGTGATTGAAATCAACACAACTGTGATTATCCTTGAAGTTCGGCGGATAATATTACGTAACTACAGTGAAGTGTTGAGGATTTCATATGCCACTGTCTTCACGATTATGTATGATCATCCCCATATGACGCGCGTTTGTGCCCATTGGGTGCCATGTCTGTTGATTCCTGAACAAAAGCCTGTCTGGATGGAAACAAGCAGTGAGGTACTGCGTCTCTTTGCTGATCGAGGGGATGCATTTCTGGAATCGATTATCACCGGTGATATGTCATAGCTGTATCATTATGAGGAAAACGAACCAACACCATGTGGAAATCGCTAGCTTTTCCCAAAATCAAAAAAGGATACAAGTGGTTCCATCTGCAGGAAAAGAGATGGTGATCACATTTTTAGCTGTCATGGAATGATTTACCGCCTCACACTACTGTTACAACAGTATATGACATGTTATCATTGGTTAAAGTGAGGAAGTACATTGCAAGTAAACGACCAGAGCTCTAGGACTTCATCATGAAAATTCGCGGTCTCACGCCGCAGATGAGGCCATGAAGTTTCTGGCTCAATTCAACATTACCTGTGTATCACATGCACTTTATATCCCGATCTTGCACACTGTGCCCCCCCCCCCCCTCATCACTGAAGACGTTTCCGGGCATTCCATTTGTGAACTCTGAAGTAGTGCTCAAGAAAGGTGATTCGATTCTCAAGGATCTGACAAAGAATGGCCCGCACCATGTGTTTTGAGGACTGGCAGAGACGCTATAAAACGAGCATCCAAGTAGGAGGGGAGTACTTTGAAAAATATAATGTAAACCTTGAAATGAAGTGATAAACATCTATGAAAAAAAAAAATCAGTCTGTCTTCGTTGATCAGCTCACGTACAATGTACGAAGTTAGTGGCAGTATTTTTGGCATCGCTCCCTTCAAATACGCTCTTGTGACACTCTGTGATGTGGAGAGGAACTTTTCCAGGCACAAAACTATTATCAGCGACAATCTTTCAAAATAGAAAACCTGAAAATGCAACTGATCCAGTCTAACTCTGCAGAAACTAAAGATTGACAGGACATTTTAACTAATTTGGAATACTTTAAACAAGGGCGTGCAGTATTAAAAATGTGGTTTTATTGTTTGCATAGCTGTTATTGTTTTCACTGACTTTTTTTTTTTTTTTCAAATACATGCACATGTTTAAAAAATAAGTGTTAGTTTCAAACACTGCTAAAGTAAGTACTATACTCATAATTTGTTCCGAAGTTAATTTTGTCGTACATGGTATATAAAAAATCAACAATAGTGTTTTAAATAAGCTTATATAAAGTAATTTTATTTTAAGGTCATATTTACATAAATTTATCTCAAATGCTTGCATATTTCGCTGCTATTTACGTTATTAAAATCCGGGCCTCAGTCATTTCCATGCAATTTCAAGCACCCAAGGTCGTGGGCTCAAATCCGTTGGGGAGAAGTAAAAGACATAGGTCCCGTGTAATGTTTATTGACACATAAAGGAACCTCATACCTTGGAAAGAAGTCTCTGAGCTAAATGTATGGGTCATTTCAAGTCCATATGCCGCGATTCCTTCCCCACGGTGTGGTCTATGAGCGTCGAGCTATGTACACGGCATCGTGCGCTCATTGCGGTGGAAGCGTGAACTAGAAATTAACTTGATTAAGAAAAACCGCTGGTTGTCCCAGGGAGGAGAGAATACCGGGAGATGCCCAGAGAGTGCAGCTGTGAACAACAAACTTATTCTGTTTCGAGGACGATAAGTAAAGGTGTTCGTGCGGATATGTATAGTGTTGTGTTTCATGACCTATTTCCTTCGTTACACCTCAGGCGGTGACACTGGTGATACATTGGAAAAGGATATATATATATATATATATATATATATATATATATATATATATATATATATATATATTTTTTTTTTTTTTTTTTTTTTTTTTTTTTTTTTTGTCGGGGAAGGAAACATTTCAGGACTAAATCTAGGGGTATCCTTCCAACATTGTCGGTTTTTGCCCTTGTAATTTTAAACCTAATTCTTCTATGTAAATATTTTTAACTATACACAGTCATTAATGTGCTTTACATTACATAATATGTATATTATACATAATTATACATAGTAATTAATAGCTACATGAATATGTTACCTAATAGATCATAATCATGTGTTTTATGGGTACATAAAGTTCCTTCCTTGATTACCATGCAAATAACATGTATTGCTTTAATTCAATAGGTTTATTGTTCTTCCATCATGGATGAGAGTTATTTTTATTTATAAAATACTTATCAAGCATGTCAGTAG
The DNA here is from genome assembly GCA_030765045.1 of Tenodera sinensis. Taxonomy (NCBI): domain Eukaryota; kingdom Metazoa; phylum Arthropoda; class Insecta; order Mantodea; family Mantidae; genus Tenodera; species Tenodera sinensis. The sequence continues at coordinate 18,731,855 of CM060971.1, read as the reverse complement.
AATAATTAAGTCTTAAGTACGTTTTTGAAGTATGATATTTTGACGATTAAATAGCATGGGCTTCGCAAAAGGGGGGGGGGGGCGCTTCAAAGTTGGTGAACTTAATGTGCAATCAATTACTGACTATTAAACTATTATTTTAATTTTGATGTAAAGAACAATTATTATTTAGTACAAATTAATATGGTTATCTGCAACAAATATAAATTTTGACAATAAAATAATGAATTAATATTATTTGATTGCAAACTTCCAACATGTGGCCCCCCTTGGAAAAAGTTCTGCCGACACTTATTTTAAATGGAATAAGGGAGTTTTGGTTGTGGATGCGATAATATAATTTGGTTAGCATGTCAACCAGATTTCAATTAATTTATTCTCTCTTACCTGTGTGTTCTATTCTGCTAAGGACTTGCATTAAAAATTTCGGTTGTAATATCAAAGGATGCATTTTAAGCAATATTAATAGATTATAAACTGCTAAACTCCGGAGTATTTATCATTGTTTTTAATGTAAGTGGACATCTTTCTTAAGTACAGAGGGGGCGTGGTCATTGGCTTCAACTTCCTTGCATGGATGGCGAAAGCACTCTCTCCTCCCTGGGTTGTCCCGACATATGCCAACTTAGCATGTAGAGGTCGGAATACAAATTGAAAATGGAATTGGCTAACCAATAAGAGGAGTGCATTCTTCTCCACAACAATGCCGAACCCCATACTGCCGAGCTAACTCACCGTAAATTGGCAGAAATGGAATGGACATCACTTGACCAACCTCTCTACAGTCCAGTCCTATCGCCTTGCAATTTTAATCCCTTTGGGCCACTCATGGAGGTGCTGGGGTGGGGGGCAAAGATTTGAGGATGATAGAGGCTTCGTGCACAACTGGCTGATGATACAACCCAGCTCTTTTTATGCTGACAGCATCAAGAAGCTGCCAATACCCTGGACTAAGTGTATTCACAAAGCAGGAGACTATGTAGAACAGTGATGTGTATTTTGTGAATGTTGTACATCAAATGAAATAGTTTGGGAACAAAAGTCTTGTTTATGTGCAAGCATGTGTGTCATCAAACGTTCATTTCTATTATATTTGTATTTAATTATTAGAAATGCAATATTCTTTAAAATAAAAAAAAATAGAGAGCATCTGTGGTCTGATGGTTATTATGCTAGCTTCCAAACCGTGGGTTCTTGGGTTCAATTCCTAGCCAGGAGTATTTCCCAACCTCCCTAGAGTCTGGAAGTCTGAATGGGAGTGTAAATTTAATGGAATAATAACAAAGAAATACAAACTCAAAGATTTGCACCAATAATGCAAGTGAACATCATTGCCGATGGGCAATTATGTGAAAAGTAAAAATCTGCCCATGTGACCTCGGTTGTTAAAGGCACCATGTAACATAAACTACATAAATGGAACATTAAGAAAAACACATTTTACAGGAGTATTCCAGGGAAAATAAACACATTTTACTTATTTTATTTTATTTATTCAGTCTTGTGCTTTTCTTAACAAACTGTGGCCTTGCATTTCTAAGTACTTATTTTCACATAAAATTAACATTGAATTCCTAACAGCAATATCCACATATTACATACACTCCTTTTATCTAAGGCTCAATTCAGTGTTTTAATATCTTATGTGCTTTCACTTTTAGCAGAAGGTATGCAATGAAACGTGAGCTATAGGTACAGGAAAGAACAGTAAATTCATATTTATTTACTTGAACATCATAACATTCAGTATTGCAAATTTGGATGCAGACATATTGTAAACTACATTCAATTCTTAATGTAGAAAGAACAATTAGTTTCAAAATAATAAATACAATTATTCATTTATGCACAACAATCATCTTTCAATATTTTATAAATAATAGCATTGGTCATTGTGGGATTAATAGCAAGTGTTCATTTTGGCAGACCATGAAGTAAAATCTAATATGCATTTCATGCCAAGGAGTACAATGTACGAGTATTTATTAATTATTTGATCATATTGGCGTCTTGAGAAACAACTGATATTGTTATTGCTTCTGAACTGTAGGGTTACTTAGCATTGGTCTTATCAATTTTTACTATCAAACACACTCGCATTCATACTTCCAGATTCTGTAGGGCATGTGGAATAATAATTCTGGTTAAAGAAAAACTTTACATTGCAACCTGAAGTTAATCTTGGGACCTCTGAGTTGAGAACATGTGACTGTAGAAGATCATAGTTCCATAATAAATCCCTGAATTAAATGCTAGAAAGTATTTCTTTCTTTGTATTTCCTTACTTAAAGTTCTTAGTTACATACTTTAGGGAATCTGTTTTCCTGTGGTACTTATAGTCTAGGAGTGATATATTTTTTTATAAGTTACTTTTGGGATGTAAAACAGTTTAAAAAGGTGCTCATAGGTGCACACATAACATACTGAGTGCTGATCAATTTGATCATTAAGACAAACATTTAATTAATTCTGAACAGTAAGCTGAAGAGACCACAGACAAAAACATATGGTTGTTAAAGAACAGACATAATATGGAGGTCTGTGGTTCAAATCCTGCAAGTACCATCCTCACTGACAGTGACAGTGACGAATTTAGGCCTGGAATATTTCCTTTCCTAATTATCATTTCATTTCATGTATTGCCAGTGTCCAAAGCCTGTGGTTCCATCTTCAGTAAGAATGGACGTCTACTTAAACCTCCATCTAAAAGCCTTAGCCAGGGATTTCTGATGATCTGAGGAGCTCCCAGAGTGTAAGCAGTAAGATGGTTCAATATCTTGTCATAGCAAATGATAATATAGTCCATCTTAATAACTAACTTGTGACACAACAGCCCTTTACGGGACCAAAGCCTACTGCCTGATCCTGCATCCCCCACCTCTGCCCATCACAGGTGTCATGACTGAGGTACAGTACTGGAAGATGGGATCTGGTCAGTACACAAAAATATTTAATGACATTCTGACTCCAAACTTACGGCTGATTCACACTGGTTGAGTTTCCTGGCTAGGTCTTCTACTGCTTTTTTTGAAACTTGTTATGTAAGACAATCGAAATGAGCTCGTTGGTAAGGATGTGAGCGAGAGTCCTTTGCCTCCACGACCTCTTTTTATTTTCCTAGGACACCAACAAGGCAACCATGTCCTCATCTTAGCCCTCAGCAGTAGGAACACTGTCCTCTTGCAGCAGAAGATAATAAAGATGAAAATGGCACGCAGCATATTTACTGCATCTGTGACATACCAGTAGTAGTCAGGGCCTCCTGCAGCCCATGATACTATCTCCATAACCCAAGTGATGCCCATCAGACAGAACAACTTCATATACAGCACCAGTCTGGAAATAATTGTCCTTTTGAAATGCAACATTAATGCAATTCTATTAAAAACATGTTGATAAATAAAGTAATACATATACCATACATTCCTGTTAATACATTCAGTATAATCCATTTACTGCAGTACATTCTGTATGTGTACTTTTATATCTACAAAGTTAGCTTTTAAACCAAAAATCATATGTGTAATAGTCAGACGAGTTTGTCTGCCAGTTCATACCTGTTCCTATAAAAGCATACCTGTTTTTCTAAGAACTTTCTGTTCTGTTAACCCTGATATATATGTGTTAGAAATGTTGTCAAAGTACATGCAGTGATTGCAGACAGTATCTGTCCTAATATGCAGAAAAAACTAACAATATTACAATAAATATGCCCTCATGTTTTTCCAGATTTTTCATTGGTTACTTTTATAATTTTTTTAAAAGTTTTTCTTTCTTTGCTTTGTCACGTGTGGTTTACAAGACCATTTTTATGCATTAGGGAGAGCAATTTGTATACATCAGGTGAGACAACTAAAACTTGCACTGCAAATTTCTGTGAAACAAAGAATAGAAAATGAAAAACTACTATCACAGATATAAAGGAGAAGTATGAATTCATTTAAGTAGGTAATATATCTTTCAAAATGTAAGGAAATATGATTTTAAACAACTTATGATTTTTAAATAGAAACTCATATTAAGTTTGACACAATAATATGGGCAATAAATTAAAAATCTGATGTGTTGCACTCGCATGACTTTCTCTACTCTTGTACTAACCATTCTTACAAACTCTTATTCCTATATCTTCTTCGTGTTAGTTAAGATAAACATTTGTACAACTTATTGCTTATTTCCTTGTAGGTGCAAGGGGAATGTTAGAATACAGTAGGCTTTGTGCGATAGTCAAATGTTTGAGATTCTGTTGTCTTTGCACACTTAACACATAAAAAAATGAACAACGATAATGCATTTCATGAAAGATCTAAGTTCTCCGAAACTCACACACATAACAAGGAATATCTACGAAATGGTTCACCGAACAAGAAAATTTATTGAGACATAAGTTGTGTATTTTAGCAAGATCTATATTTTTTGTAGAGTAAGGTTTGGTCTATCTCTAACGGTTTACCAGTTATGCAAAAGTCGTCCAGAGTAAAGACAACTACAGGGGCTATAGCCAAAAAATTCAAGATATACATTTCATTTGTCAAAAATATCTCAAACATATGACATTTTAATCAAAAACATTAGAGCCATTTTCAAGAAAATCAAAATTTTTTAAAAATGTTCCATGTAAATGGTAGTGGAACGTAAGGAGCAGGAGGTTCCACAATATCCACAACGATTCTTTAAATATTTGTCCATTGGCCCCGCATAAGCGCCATTTTGTAGTGATGAAACTCAAAATAATTATGAACTTTCTGGATGTATCTCAGGGTGCGGTACAGATCAACACTTTACAAGAATGATTAATTTCCATTTCCTCATTAAAAACTTGTTTATTGTTCTGTTATATAACACATAGATTACACAAATCTTCTGGATTGGGGTCCTTTCTATATTGCGCTACGGGGTTCACACTACCCTAACACGTACTATGTATATTTGTGAGTTCTTAATCTTCTATTTTTACCCCACTTAACAATCTCTATGTTTGTTCTTTGTGTTGTTAATTCTGTTATCTTTTACAACACAACGTTCTTCCAATAAAACACTATATGCAGATAAATTTCCAAATTATACGCAACTTCACGCTTTCCATATGACGCCAACCCAAGCTATTGAAGAAGAAGACAATTGAATATACATTTTTCCCGACTATAATCACTATTTATAACTTTAGGGGGCCTTTCTGCTGCCTCTATAATTTTGCATTTAATTATTCCAGAGGGCTTACGCAGAAAATATCACCTCAGTAGTTTAGGGTGGGGCTATTTTCTTCAAAATCTTTGTGTCGCATCCTTGAATGACTTAAACCTAAATGCCAACTTTGGTTTTTAACCAACTTTTCGTTTTTGAGTTATGCTGTCGACAGACTGACACACACACGCACATGTGCGCACACACACACACACACACACACCTTTTTCTAAAAATGCTTTTTTTTGGATTCAAGGAGTCTCAAAACATATTTCTGGTGAAATCTCGACATCTAATTTTTGGGTGGAATACAATACCTCCTACTTATCAGTAGAGACAGTAAAAAACAAAATCACTGGGAATAGTGTATTGAGCTGAAAGGAGAACATGTAGAGGAATAAAGTTGTTCTTTCTCAAAATTGTGCTTTCTTTATTAGGTAGGGTACTTGTGAGACAATCCTCGCAATTTTACTGTGGACAGTTATGTTGGAAATAACACAGGGTTTCCAATTACAAAAAAAGAAAAATACATTTTCGGCTCTTTCATTGTATCTCAAGTGTCATCTACTGTAATGAACTCGCACTTTGCCTTGTGCGTATGAAAGTTATTTCTCAATTGCTATTTTTGCTTCAGATATTTACAGTGCAAGGTTTAAGTGACTCACCCAGTATAATACCTGACGATGTCACCTACATAAGATTTGAACAGATGGATAAATAAATTTGTGACATCATAAAACTAGGAGTGTTAATAAGGAAGTCTAATAACACTGACATATTTTTCTCTATTAGCTCAAAATTCATTTTTACTGCAGTTTTAGGTGTTATACAAATAAATGTCCTATCCTAAGTGCATGCATACACACTGTAAACATCACTCACAAAAAAGCTGCAAAATGTGTTAATAGAATTTCTACTCAAACTTAAAAATAAAGGGAGAAAAACATGTAAGAGAAAGAAGGTCTGATTATTTATTTATGCCAACAAACTTACTGTTGGTGTTTTTAAACACACAAGCTGTGTGTGGGCAAAGTTTGAGAGGTAGAGCTATTGTCACAATAGCTCAATGGTTAGAGCAGCCGCCTGGTAAGCGGAAGGTCTGTGGTTCAAATCCCAGTTATGGCATTGAGTTTTTAAGTTCCAGTTCTACCTCTCAAGAAGGTCTGATGTTGAAATGCCCAGTTTTTGTGAAAGTATACTTTGTAAGTTAATTAGCTCAAGTTTAATGTAATTTTTGTCCTCCAATTTCATTTGCTTTCTAAGCCTAATTTTCAGCTTGAAATGAGTGAAACAGCATGGTAAAGAAGTCACAAAACAGCCCGGAAATTTAATGCACATATTTACCATCACTTTTGTGTCTGCAGTTTGTATTTGTTAGATGTAAAATTTGCAAATTTTCATTGCATGTTAATGTAATATAATTTCATTCAGCCTCAAATTCTTATATATAAATTAGTTTGAGAGGTAGAACCGGAACTTAAAAATTCAATGCCACAACTGGGATTTGAACCACAGACCTTCCGCTTACCGGGCAGCTGCTGTACCACTGAGCTATTGTGACAAACTGCCAGAATCGCATTAAATTCTCAAATCAGTTTGTATTTCTCCTGGTAAACCACAGAACAGCCGCCCGGTAAGCGGAAGGTCTGTGGTTCAAATCCCAGTTGTGGCATTGAATTTTTAAGTTCCGGTTCTACCTCTCAAACTTTGCCCACACACGGCTTGTGTGTTTAAAAACACCAACAGTAAGTTTGTTGGCATAAATAAATAATAATAAATTAGTTTGTTATGCTTTTCCATTATTGTATACCATAGTTGAAATTATTTTCATTCATTACCTTTGTTTATCTTTCTGGTGAGAATTTGCAGATCCAGCACTATTCAGAATTGCTGTGTCCCGCTGTACAGATATGATTTTGGTAGCAGTATACAGGAATAGCACCAGATTTATTCCAAGGAGAAAAGCCATTGGTCCATAGAAGTAAGTAAATGTTGCTACAGGTTCTGTGAACAAAAGAATATCTCTTTGAACTATATTGAGAAAAGGCTTCAAACCTGTGCACTATAGTGGGAGAGATACATGTAAATATGCACTTGGTTAATGGCCGAGTGTAGAGTTGCATTCTACCGAAACTACGTTTCAGTAGCTTTCATACAATACATAAATGATGTAGTAAATGGTAGGATTACTGGTACTATTGGTAGCATTGGTTGGAAAAAGTATTTGAAGTTACAAAAACAAATAGTAATAGAGCATAATAAGGGAAACGGAATATTACTTTTTACTAATTTTACTTAACATGAACATTTCTTCTCACAATGGATACTCCTAAAATACTGATGCAAGTTTTTTCCATGCAAAAATGCGTATCGTACCCCAAGAAACATTTTTATAATAATTTGTTCTAAAAGAAAAGCTTTGGTTCTTGACATTAAAAAGAATTAACACAATATGAACAAAAACACATATTTCAATATCTTGCTTACAGTATTATTCATAAAAGTTTGTTTAAAGTACTTACTAATCTGAACAAACATTTTATTACTGATGTAATAATTCTGTTATTCAGTCTCCTAAATGCATTTTTGGGATACTGATGAAGTGATAAAAGCAAAGTAAAACAGACCTGTACAAAATTACTGAACCCCTCTTTTGCATTATATGAACATGACTGTTGTAAATTACCTTTCGCCAAGCATAGCACAAGACAGGCTTGTATTTTGATTCCACGTAGCATTCAAACAAGAAGAAGCTGATGACAGTTCACTTGCAGCAGGGAAATGGAAGAACAGCATTGTCAGGATGTATTAAAAAGCTAGTAAGCACAATTGGAAGTATGTGCTACATCTTAGAATAAGATGACCACATGCTACCACTCAAAATTCGGCTAGAAGTGTCTAGGGCAATAGTGGAGGAGAGATTGCCATGGGAACAAGACTAAAACAAGCCTCTCCAGTAACTATCACAAGCTACTTCTGGTTAAAAAACAGTAAGCAACTGCTTATGCAGGATTTATTGATACCTTTCATCGAACTAATGTTTTTAAGTTAAAGGGTTTTGCCGATGTTTTAGTAAATACTTACTATAAAACCAGCAACTTCGAATTCCAAAATTGGGCTTCAAAGCAGTGTTGGTCATTAGGTCAGGAACAAACTCCGTTAAAGCTGTAACGATGCTGATGACTCCTGTGGTTCCCCAAGCATAGACTGAGTAATACAAGTACTTTTTTCTATCTCGCTCCAAAGCACTGCCTTGTGGTGATCTTAACCCACTGCAAAAGATGTGAAATAACATTGTTATGATCAGTTATATATTATACAGTTGTTTCTGTCTTTAGTAGTATTATTAATTTATGGTGTTAAGTTCCTATTCAAATTGTTAAATTTGCAGAAAAATTAGGATTTTACTTATTTTGTTAAAATAACTCATGTAAATGCAATAATTATCACTTATAATTTTGTGAGTTCAAAAACTGTTTATCCAGTATGAAGATCACCATTAAAAATTACAATCGAATGCTCAGGAATTGTTTCACAGAAGGGTTATCAATCCTTTGTTGTTATGAAATCATGCGTGTATTTATAATAATAATAATAATAATAATAATAATAATAATAATAATAATAATAATAATAATAATAATAATAATAATAATAATAATAATAATAATAATAATAATAATAATAATAATAATAATAACAATAATACACGGCAAAAGGTGTTCATGCATATAATTTATATTGTGACGTCGCACAACAAAGGACGGTCAGGTCCAAGCTACATCACACCACATACCAGGCCGGCAAGCAGACAAAGGCACGAGGTCAAGCTTTCCCACAACACTCACGCGAACGAACACGTGACTAACAACAATCAAGCGGTAACACAAAGGGTTTCCAGAACCTTCAAGAAAATCTGGCTACGTCATTGCCGGCGTGTTTGTGGAACTCGAGAAAGGTTCCTGCGACGTCATCCCCGCTAAATAATGAGGCTAGGAAACATCAGAGAGTTAGTTACAGTTACAGATATGAGTAGGTCAATGGGTGCGAGACAGCTGTGCGTGTGCCGTTGCGTCGTGAAGAAGTTTTAACGGGCGTCGAGTGATTGTATCTTTGGAGTTAGTGTATGAGAGACAGGGAAAGTGAAGAAAAGTGTATGAGAGACGGGGAAAGTTAAGAAAGACAGTGAAAGGACTGAGCCAAGGTTACGAGAAGAGAACAATTGTGAGTTGTAATATCATGAAAGACTGTAGACTGTGTTAACGTCAGTAGAAGAGAGCTGTGTTTTTGTGCAAAAAGCTTAGATGGAAAATAAGGTGCCAGAAAAAGTAATTGGCCTGAGTTTGTCAATATATATATTCTCGTCTCTGCAAGAAACTTGTTTCTTTTTGGGCAGCGTAATAAGTTGTCATTGTCCTGCACCGTGCCGTAATGCATTGCAATATGGTGCTCAGGATTCCTGCCACATAATAGGCTTATAGTTGATGTCACCCTTGGGTAGGAGCGGATTTTTTTGGCTTATGTATAGGACCGGTGCCCTCAGCAAAATAAGGTGATGTAGATCCAGTAAAACATATCGTCTGGGGGAAGAGTGAGGCTGACCACAATACAGTGGGATTTTAAGTCCCTCCACTTGTACTCTTTCAGCCCTATAAATCTATTTCATTAGTTTAAGAATTTGAATTGGAAGCTGTTTTATAGCCTATATCCACCGGGAAGTACAGCTTTTTGTAATGGCGAATGAATTATTGTCAAAATTGATAAGAGTTGTTTCCATGATTGTCCTATATACAGAGTGAAAGTGAAATAATCCGCCAGACTGAAGGAGGTGAGAGAGTGGATGTAAACTAACAAAACATTCCAGTAACTTTTTTAAATTAAATGCACCGTTAAACAGATAATCGCGTTTAAAGGTGAGAGTGTGTTGCAGTGTGGCACAACCTGTTGATCGGGTACTCAGCTTCTATCGGCGGATAAATGAACTAATGCTCTGTCAAAATCATTTAAATAACGCTAGCCATGTATTGAATTCAGATGTCGCGCTGCGCCAGACACCAGAAAATTACGTGAAAAAGTAAGGTTATGGCTGATTGCCCCATATGAAAACATTACATCAAATCTTGCGTTTCCGCGTAATACAAATATTCTATTTGGCATGTTTAAGTAAACATTCCGCGCGATTTACACCGGTATGCGAAGAAAGTAAACACAGTTGATGCGATGTTGCCAGTTCTACAAGAATTAAGAAGGCAACAAATTGTGGGGCTTTTTTAATTTAATTTACACAAAAACCGTTGAATCTATTGAAATACGCCAAAGGAAAAAGTTGTTTATTCAATTTTCTATGAAGATACCCATAAATCACGAACCTTTAATCAATAATAACTCAGCCGGGTGATGATAAATTTTTATAAAAATATTCTTTCTAAATAACAGAACTATAAACTTTTCAGCTTTTTGGTATTGGACCTTCTTGTTATTCACAATAAAAGAAATTCGCTGTTAAAGTCTTGCGGATTATTTCACCCCAACCTGTGTAGGTACACAGGCATTTTCTCTCATTGGAATATGACTATGGATTAAAACATGTCTTAGTTTTCAGCGCTTACGCGTGTGACTGTTTCACACAGGTACTCTGGTTTATACGTGGACTTTGTAAATCCAAAAGTAACTTCGCACTTCCTGCATTAAAAATGCAAGAGTAGTTCCCACGACATTCACAACAGGCAATGGAACTTCACTCTTCACGTGGGATAATTTAGATGAACATGCACCTTCAAGTAAAAGCTCGTGAAGTTGTTGTGGATGTAACGCTGTTAATTAGTGTCGTTTCCGACATTGTTCACTGCCAAGTGCGTAAGAAATGTCAACCAGCTGAAATATTCGGCGTTGTCCGTTGTTTGAAGGTTTACCTTTACATCAACTGCATTAAAATGAACTGAAATTGAGTTTTATTTGTGGACGTTCTTTAATTGTTTATGGTTCTCAGCGTCCCATTCTATACTGGGCATGAAACACAGCTTCATTTTGCTCATAGGCCTCTTTATCAGGCTTGAGGTTCTTCTACATGCCGTAAATCTACGAAACGGGACTACCGGCTTTACGTCCCTTTCGAAGGAAGCCATGCTAAGGATTTTTACGCCCGAAAAAGTTCATTCCCTTCGTTGGGTTTGAACCCGCGACCTTGGGAACCAGGGCTAGTATGTTACCCTTTGGATCACAGAGAATGACACATTTAACCTTAGGTCAAATTGCGCAATAGCCTTGCATTTCTTTGGAGGCATTAAAAAATTACACAAGACACTTAAAGGGCCAATTAAAACGCGGTACACTATAACAACAAAAATCTGATGTGTTGCACTCACATGACTTTCTCTACTCTTGTACTAACCATTCTTACAAACTCTTACTCCTGTATCTTCTTCGTGTTAGTTGACATAAACATTTGTACAAATTATCTTATTGCTTATTTCCTTGTAGGTACAAGGGGGATATGAGAATACAGTAGGCTTTGTGCGATAGTCAAATGTTTTAAAGCTTTGAGATTCCGTTCTCTTTGCCCACCTAACATATAAAAAAATAAACAACGATGTTCCATTTCACGAAAGTTTTAAATTTTCCGAAACTCACACACATAACAAGAATATCTCCGAAATGGTTCACTCCTAAAAAAAAACACCATTTGAACATAAATCGTGTATTTTAACATTAATTTTCTGTATAGTAAGATTTGGTCTATCTCTTACGGTTCACGAGTTATTTAAAGGTCATCAAGAGTAAACGGGATTACATATATTATGCAATAGCCACAAAATTCAAAATATACATTTCATCTGTCATAAAAATATCCTAAGCAGATGGCACTTTAATCAAAATTGTCGAAAAATGTATGTAAAGGGTAGTGTTGGGTGGAGGAATTTTCTTCAAAATCTTCGTGTCGCCTCCTTGAAAGACAAACTTAAATACCAACTTTGGTTTTTAACCGACTTTTCGTTTTTGAGTTCACATGCATCCCACCCCCGTCCCCAACACACACACACACACACACACACACACACACACACACACACACACACACACACACACACACACACACACACACACACACACACACACACACACACACACACACACACACACACACACACACACACACACACACACACACACACACACACACACACACACACACACACACACACACACACACACACACACACACACACACACACACACACACACACACACACACACACACACACACACACACACACACACACACACACACACACACACACACACACACACACACACACACACACACACACACACACACACACACACACACACACACACACACACACACACACACACACACACACACACACACACACACACACACACACACACACACACACACACACACACACACACACACACACACACACACACACACACACACACACACACACACACACACACACACACACACACACACACACACACACACACACACACACACACACACACACACACACACACACACACACACACACACACACACACACACACACACACACACACACACACACACACACACACACACACACACACACACACACACACACACACACACACACACACACACACACACACACACACACACACACACACACACACACACACACACACACACACACACACACACACACACACACACACACACACACACACACACACACACACACACACACACACACACACACACACACACACACACACACACACACACACACACACACACACTCACACTCACACTCACACTCACACTCACACTCACACTCACACTCACACTCACACTCACACTCACACTCACACTCACACTCACACTCTCACTCTCACTCTCACTCTCACTCTCACTCTCACTCTCACTCTCACTCTCACTCTCACTCTCACTCTCACTCTCACTCTCACTCTCACTCTCACACTCACACTCACTCTCACTCTCACACTCACACTCACACTCACACTCACACTCACACTCACACTCACACTCACACTCACACTCACACTCACACTCACACTCACACTCACACTCACACTCACACTCACACTCACACTCACACTCACACTCACACTCACACTCACACTCACACTCACACTCACACTCACACTCACACTCACACTCACACTCACACTCACACTCACACTCACACTCACACTCACACTCACACTCACACTCACACTCACACTCACACTCACACACTCACACACTCACACACTCACACACTCACACACTCACACACTCACACACTCACACACTCACACACTCACACACTCACACACTCACACACTCACACACTCACACACTCACACACTCACACACTCACACACTCACACACTCACACACTCACACACTCACACACTCACACACTCACACACTCACACACTCACACACTCACACACTCACACACTCACACACTCACACACTCACACACTCACACACTCACACACTCACACACTCACACACTCACACACTCACACACTCACACACTCACACACTCACACACTCACACACTCACACACTCACACACTCACACACTCACACACTCACACTCACACTCACACTCACACTCACACTCACACTCACACTCACACTCACACTCACACTCACACTCACACTCACACTCACACTCACACTCACACTCACACTCACACTCACACTCACACTCACACTCACACTCACACTCACACTCACACTCACACTCACACTCACACTCACACTCACACTCACACTCACACTCACACTCACACTCACACTCACACTCACACTCACACTCACACTCACACTCACACTCACACTCACACTCACACTCACACTCACACTCACACTCACACTCACACTCACACTCACACTCACACTCACACTCACACTCACACTCACACTCACACTCACACTCACACTCACACTCACACTCACACTCACACTCACACTCACACTCACACTCACACTCACACTCACACTCACACTCACACTCACACTCACACTCACACTCACACTCACACTCACACTCACACTCACACTCACACTCACACTCACACTCACACTCACACTCACACTCACACTCACACTCACACTCACACTCACACTCACACTCACACTCACACTCACACTCACACTCACACTCACACTCACACTCACACTCACACTCACAGACACAGACACACACCATTCATACTCTAGCTCATACTTACAGACTCTAGGGGGAATGGGGTATATACCTAGTGGAAGAAAAATTTCCACCGTCCCAGCAGAGAATCGAACCCGGAACCCCTTGCACAGCAGGGAGATGCTGTACCGGCTGAGCTACTTTGTTACGTTGTTGTCTGCTATTTGTTTTACAACAGAGAACATACAATATAGGTGTTTTTGTTTGTTTACAGTAATAGTAAAGATAGGTTGCAGAAATTACCTGAAAGTCCAAGTGATGTCGATGCACATCACATTTAACCAGAACATTGCAGCCAGAAAAGTGTATTGGATTACAAATGCTGAAAAATAAAAAAAGTACATTGTTATAATTATCCATTAGAGCATTTCTGAAAATAAACAGATTGACTGAAAGTTTAAAGACTTGCGTTGCATGCATGCCATAAAGAACCGTAAAAACCGGGAAAACAATATGCAAAAGCAACGTTGAACTACCACAAATACCACAGTAAGAAAACTAAGTGAATGTAAGACTTTGCATTTCTATGTCAATCATAAACAAATGTGATTGTGTTTCATAAAAGAAAAGTGTGTAGAGAAAATTGTGTGAATGTAATGCGTTGCATTTCTACTTCAATCACAGATAATTCTATAAATTGAAGGAGAACAGAGAAAGAAATGTGATCGTGTTTCGTGAAAGAAAAGTGAATTGAGAAAACCGTGTAAATGTAATGTGTGGTATTTCTATTTCAGTCATAGAAAATTGTATGAGTTGTATGTTGAAGGGCGAGTAGGGGAGGATATGTGAATTTAATACGTAAAAGAAAAGCGAGTAGAAAAAGCCACGTGGATGTTACCTATGCTATATAGTAATCAAATTCGTTTGAGCCATTTTTTTTATAAAATCAGTATTTTCGAAAACATTTCCATGTAAAGGGTATCTAGGGTGGAGAAATTTTCTTCATAATCTTCGTGTCTCATCTATAAATGATACTTTTAAAAAACTCCTGCGGGACGAAATCCCGGCACACCGGCGACGCTGATGTGATCCTGGCAATTGACAGTGTCGTTAAACACCAAAATAATTTTCTTTTTAATTTCTGTTAATAGGTGACGAAAATGGGCATAAGGCCATAAGGCCTAGCCTTCTCTCTCTCGTATTTCCTGGGGATTCCAAATATTTCTGTCCACATCACTATAACCTTATAAAGGCTTGCTATGACATTTATTGGAATAATGCTAACGCCAAAGGTACAGTAGATCAGCTTTCCTCAAGGACAGAAAGTAGCTTTCCTGGTTGATTCTGTTAATTCTTTCCGCGGAAAAAGAAGCTCAGTCCATTTTTTTTGCTAAAGTTGTTAAGAAAAATACGGATTTACCCATGTGTTTCGTAATCAGCAAAAAATGTCATTTGTGACAGAGGTAAATTATATTAATTTGTAGAACTTGTGTGGTGAGCGTCACTTGTTTTACCCCGGAGGCCAAAAAGCAATATTGTGAGTTTATGACACTCTTTTTAGTGCTTAGCAGACCCATAAGAAGTATCAAAACCCAAAACCAAAATTAGTTCCCAGTTTTTCGCCAGCTTCTATACAATGCTGAATAAAACAGGTGGTGTAGTAGGCTAATAATGGTGTTTCCCCCCCCCCCCCCCCCCTACGCGTTTGATCTGTTTTCTATCACCCTCGCTTTTAGAAACAAAACAATTATGATATAGTTTACGGTCTGACGTCAAGAACGAAAAGGTTACTCTGTTGATCTCTGTTTGTAAAGTGCACCTTAATCATATGGCGAGCACTGGTTGAATAAGCAAATTGAGCTATGCGACATCAATGAAGAGTTATTACGAGGTAATAAGCGAAAACTTCTGTAAGTTATGTCTTATAGTCATACGAATTTCTCTGCCCACTCTAGAGTATAAGATCTATATCCTCATATCTGGGCCCGATATTTCCAGAATCCCTTTGTAACCAAATATTACCTTTTGTATTTTCATTTTCACCAGTCACTCAAGGTCACCTTTCCCCTGCTTTGCAAGCAACCATTTCCTCACTCCTCTTCGTACATGAACAGTGAAGTAGGGACAGTGCTCCGCTAGGGGGGACCTGTAGTGAGCGATGTTCAAGCACGTATGCATTTACCTCCTTCCACTATACGCGGACAGTGCCTCTCTTTAACCCCCAGCCGTGCATTGTGTTACAGTGGCGGGCTGGTTAGATGTACGATGTGTTTGATTTATGAAAGCACTTTCAAATGTTATGCGATAAATATCCCTTTATTAGTGACTTCTTTGGTACCTACTGCTTACGTTTAAGAAGTCAATAAATATTTGGCATAGCCTGAGAAGATACACCAAGTGATCGTCGCGTAACATATTTAGATACAGACTTTTAATATAGTTCAATTTGGAGAAATTCCATTCGCAAAATATCATGTATGTACAGTAATACTCACTCTTATATAAACTATTCTTGCAAATGCTTATTTACCGATCTACTTCATTGTAATCGACATAAGCATTTTCAGAAATTACCTTACTGTGGATTTTCTTGTCGGTACAAGGGAAATATGGGAATACAGCAGGCTTTAATTGATAATAAAATGTTTTAAGAGCTTGTTGGTATGCGATGCCTTTGAAATCCCGTTCTCTTTGCAAGGCCAAGAAATGTAAAAACGAATAACATATTCAAACAAATAAGAAAGAATATCTCAGAAATGGTTCACTCAAAAGAAAAAAGAAGTACATTTGACATAAATTGTGTGTTTAACGAAATTCCCATTTTTTTATTTAGTAAGATTTTGTCAGTCTCTACTTTACCAATTATACAAAAGTCATCCAGAATAAAGAGGTCTTCTAACGTTGCCAGAAAATTCAAGTTATGACTTACAAAGGACCATGGAATCGCCTGCTGGTCCGTCACTGGATACTG
Organism: Tenodera sinensis; assembly: GCA_030765045.1. Classification (NCBI taxonomy): domain Eukaryota; kingdom Metazoa; phylum Arthropoda; class Insecta; order Mantodea; family Mantidae; genus Tenodera; species Tenodera sinensis. The sequence goes on along the minus strand of CM060971.1, from coordinate 18,714,530 downwards.
ACTGTATGTAGAGTGAGAAATAGCCACTCACTGCATAATGTTGGACATCCCTGATGTAGAGACAAAGTGAGAGTGGGGATGTGTGTGCGTGGCCTTGAGTGGACTGGTTAGAGTGAAACCACTAAACATAATACATGTGCATTTGTAATCAGTGTTGCACATTAAATGTTCTTAAAATATTCTTTCCTTCCCAATACCTGAAAAAGTACCGGTTGAAATAATTTGTGGACAGTGTTTTTCCTTTGTTTACATCCAGAAAACGAGATATTGCTTTTCGTCATTTAAAAATGTGAAATTGCGTTTTATTTACGTATATCGTATGGAAACAGCACTCAGGGTTTTTCCCTTTTCTTGTAAATTGAAAAAAAGTTCATTAGAGTTTATGGTTAGTTTACCTTATCTTCCTGCTATTAAGCCCAGAGATGCATTACTGGAACAAATTCCTACAGCACTGTCCTTGTTTCATGCTGCTAAACAAATGAATAGTCATTATCTCCCACGCGAAACGTGTACCTCAGTGCAACATCGACTTAGCGCATGCAGCCATGTTCTTTTACCTTCGCTCCCCTTTACATGAGATACTATATTCCAACCAACAATTCGATAGACGTTTCCCCGGAAGTACATGTTTTGAGGTCCCGTAAATCCAGAAGTACATATTATTTCTGTACCTCTCTCTCACTCACTCTCTCACATGAAACAATTTTCATGATTTTTTATGATCTCAAAATTAACTAATTATTTTGATTGAGATGTCATATTTGAAATATTGGCATGACAAAACTGACTGCCTCTATGGCCGAGTGGTCACAGCTCTGGCTTCTGAACCAAATGTTACCGGGATCAGATAATACTCCAGATAATATCGATTTTTGGATTTTTGAGTATATATAATTCTGATTCTTGTTGATTAGCACGCATAAATTATTTTCAGCCAGTTGCACTTTAAATGTCTGTCACGTGACTATTTATATGACAATGCGCGTCTACATTTAGCCTTTGAAATCACGTTTAAAGCTATTTGTTCAACGCTTGCAAATGTTCAAAATGCTCCGTTTATGTTTTGTACATTAGATTCTACAGTAAAACCTCGTTTAACCGGCCCTCGATCATCCAGAACTCCCAGTCAGCTTTGTAGATATCTTTTAGATTTAACGTTCACATTAGATAATACATTTAAGTACGATAGCAAGAATGTAAATAAGTACGCCAAATATTAGCTTTTTTAGTTTGGTTCAGTGTACAGTTCCTGCATAAGTTGTAGAACAAATTATGGTAATACGTACTGAACTGTACTGTACTTAAATGCTACCTGTTGAGCTTAAGAAAGATGTAGTAGTGTGTCACACGGTGCTGACGCGGTATATCTCACCAGCTACAAAGAGCGCCGGAAGAAAGCGTTGACCTTGATCCCTACACCTCCATCATTCTCCTTACTTTTCCTACAGTTTTTAAACTGCACGTGGCATTAAGTTTATCGTGTGTGTTTCAGTCGGATTGTTCTGTCCTATCAAAGTGTTTGGGAGTGTAATTCAGTGTACAATTTAAAATGACATAAAAGCGATGGTAAGTGGGCCGGGTTCGATCCCAGGCAACCGCATGTGGGATTCTTGGTGGACGAAGCGGCGTCAGGGCGGGTTTCCTCCGGGTTCTCCGGTTTCCCCCGCCATCTCATTCCACCGGTGCTCCATCTTCATTCCATGTATCATCAGTGTCACCGACTGCGGTGCCGTATGTAGTAAAAGCGGACGTTAAACACTACAAAAAATAATAAAAGCGATGGAAGGCCGTGGTTTCAATGGATAAAAGGTTGGACGCTATTGGTCGAATTGATAAAGGAGAAGTATTGCTGAACTGGGAGTTGCATGGCATACTTGGACCGTCAGCCCGACACCGCTCCAGCTAATGCGTGGCCATACTTCGTTCAAACGCCACTCACAATACTAGATCAATTCTTTGTTAAGAAATTATATGATTTTATCTCATTAAGATTTTTATATTTTTAATATATTTTAAACAATACATACTATGCACTTACTCTACATAGTTTTGTTACAAGACGTAATTTTTATCATCATAAACGGCAAGTCTGCTTATTTAAGGATTTAAGAATTTTGCTTGCTTATTACCCATATAACCCGGATTTTCCGGATGTTCAATTTTCCGGATTGTGTTTGGTCCCAGGTAGTCTGGATAAACGAAGGTTTATTGCATTAAATATTTTTTTAGTTTTGGTATTTGTCTTAGTTGTTCGTTACAATCTCTAAAATATAATAACATTTATCTAAATTGTTTTTTCTACAATAATACATATTTGATTACTCTTTGATATGAGCCTCAAGTGATCAATTTTATAAAGTGGTATTCCTGAAATATAAGCCTGAAATTTTCGTACAGCATTTTGGAAACTGAGCTGTAAGGAGCTTTTTTGTAGTGCAACTAGAGAACGAAAATATTTTTCTCAAAAACTACTTCATGCGTTTGTTTGAAAAGTTGGTAAATTCTTATATATGATGTTAGTGGCACATGTTAAAAATGAAGCTCATTCGTTAATTAATTATTAATTATTTTTTTGTTTAACGACGCTGTCAATTGCCAGGATCACATCAGCGTCGCCGGTGTGCCGGAATTTTGTCCCGCAGGAGTTCTTTAACATGCCAGTAAATCTACTGACATGGAGCTGTCGTTTTTAAGCACACTTAAAAACCATCGGCCTGGGCCGGGTTTGAACCCGCGACCTTGGGAACAGTAGGCCAGCGTCTAACCAACTGAGCCACACAGAAAGATAGGATTTGAAATTTTCACAAGTTGGCCCTCTTAATTAAATTTTTCCTAACTTCCGTAGAGTATGAAAGTGAGCGGTGTGTGTATGTATGTGTGTGCGTGTGTGTGTGTGTGTGTGTGTGTGTGTGTGTGTGTGTGTGTGTGTGTGTGCGCGCGCGCGTGTTTAATGTAAAAAGATTCAAAACCCAGAAAGAACCGAAATTCAACTAGTTATGTATTTCTGAAGCCAAAGCCCCCTAATAAGACTATAGAAGTTAAAGGAGACGATGCTAATTATACAACGAAAAAAAAAGTAAATAAATAAAATGAATTAAAATCTATACCTATCTTGAATATTTTGTAAATAGACTGTGGAGTCCATTTCATTCCCTTTGAATCATAAGAGATAGACAAACTTACTTAGCAAAAAAGTGGCAGAACTGACTAAAATACACAATTTATGCGATATATTTTTTTTTTTTTCTGTAGCGTTAGCTGTTCTTGAAATATTACGTGTTTGTGTTTACACTTTCTCAAGTATAGATAAGTGCGTAATTTGAGGAACAATACTGGCAAGTTTGCGACTCTTCTGTTTTGTTTTCCATTCAATACAGTTGGTAAATACGACTTTTGAATTTAAATCCCCGTGTTACCCATTAAACATCTGAACAACATTTCCGCACATTGTATTAGAAGCATTTATTGCTTATGTTGAAATGTTCATAAGTAGAAGTGTATAATAAATAATTTAAAGGGACAGAAGAATCGGCTTTTGAAATGAATACTGTAATATTCTGTACTGTACTGTACAGTTATACTCTGTAACACTTATATTAATGGTCGCATGTTAATGTTCGCGTGATATGGACCAAACCCCTGCACTTAAAACACACATTCATTAGCTAGTTTGTGACATTGTAAATCTGTGTCCTTGGTGATTTCCTTATAACTTCTGGAAATACCTGATAGCCATTTTAGTTTCATTCCCGATTAACTGATGTCTGCAGTGGTAATTGGACTCGCACTACGTATTTCCAGTTTTAAACAGGTTTCGCGCTCTTAAGTTGTTTACCTTGATATTCATGTTTTGATCTCCTGCTACACTTTTATCATTTTCTCTGTCATCCACCTAAGGTTGAGTTTAGGGTAGAGAAAGTATTAACATGTCCAAAATTGAAATGTCACATACTGGAGAGTATACATTACTTCTGAAAGCATATCTATCACAGTAATGATGACAATGAAATATTAAATATGTACCTACCTGTGTTATCTTGCAATGATAACTATTAAAAGAGGGGAAAAGGGATTAAAATGTCAAGTCCTGTAACCAAGCCGTATGACTCAATGGCAACTTGCGGAAGCACCTCGACCGAACAGTGATCTTTTTGCCTATGTTCTTGACGGGCCAACCCCTTGAGGATGGATGAGGCGAATGGAATCCAAGGGCGGCTGGAACGTTGCCACGACAGAGCAGAGGGCAGGGTTCCCACATTTTGCCACTTAGAAGCATTCCGGCGAGGCTGGCTCAGCCCGGTTCCTCTCCCACCCCTTCAGGTTCATTCCTCTCAAGGGGGGGGGGGGAGGGCGAGACTGGAAATCGGTACCCCTCCGCTCATCGGGCTTATACTATCCCATGAGGGGCCCGGAAACGAGAAGGCTCGCCTTCCAATCCGCAGGATGAGATTTCTTGAGCGCATTTGTTTTCCTGCCATGCTGCTGCCGCGAAGCTCGCAGACTGTTCTACGCCTTAAAAATAGGCAACTATTCTATGTTGCTTCCTCTTAAACTTTCTTTTAGATCAACTCGATTCTCCCATCTTTCCTAACGGTGAGTGACACAGGCGATACCGGTACCGCGAGTGACTCGCATTTGGGAGGTCATGGGTTCGATCTCCACATCTGACTTGGGGTTTTCAGTAGCTTCCTCCTTTTCACTGCTGGGGTGCTCATCTTCATGCCACGACTTTCTCGTTCACAGTTTCCGTTCCCATTATTCCCTTGTTATCCATTTCAGGATTGTAAGAAAGCGGAAATGGAGGGTTGCGGCTGAACGGTGGCTATGCGTTCTGTAAAGGTTTCTTCTTTGGCGTCGTTCCGGTTCAGTCCGGTCAGGACCCGCCTTCTCAGTGGGCTCTTGGGGAGGGCGGACCGCGGGGGGACCGCGGGGGTGAGGGGCTCGGATGCGTTTGTACTGGAAACGATAGGGATAGGGGCCCCGTCAATGCTTGCGCTCTCATCGCCCGGATCTGGTTGCCCTTTGGGTCTCTCCCTTCATCCTTTTCTCCTTAGGGTATTGGTGGCCCAAAGGGCCTACTGTCCTACCTACACAGCTATGCCTCGGTAGTGCGGGGGGCCCCTCTTATGTCTATCTACCTTTACCCATCTTTTCTAGCACAAAACATTGATGACTCACGATAAAAATGCAGTTGTCTAGAGAGCACTTTAGGCGCTCTCTCCCCCTTTTCTCTCCGCCTTAACAGTCGTTTATTCATCATATAATTTCTCAGATAACTCGTTTTATTGTACCCACATTCCTACCCGAGAGAGCAGTTCACTTTGAGCTTCGATCAAAAAATTATAGTAGGCACAGCTTATTGAGATACCCCCCAAACTTGGCATTGTCCCCCCATTATGGTGCAGTCTGGTTATTTTGGTGATATTCCATCCGTTAGGTTGCATTAGTGCCGCCAACTGTTTGTAGCATATAGCCATGGTAAAGCTGGTGTTATTGCGTCTGTTATGTTGCCACAGAAGTGCTTGTTTATGAACTCGTTGCAGAAAGGCCAACCGATAGATTTTAGAACAAGATTCTGTTTAGACGCCGTATTAATTAATTAATCAATCTGTGGACGTACTGCTCGTGTTTGCGTGAATTTGTCTTGAATTCTTTTAGAGCAATATATGCAGTTATAGTTATTTTTGTGTTCGCTACACAGTAGTGCATCTCGTATATACTACGATATTTAGCACTCGGAAATAATTTTATCCAAGAGTGTTATTGCAGAACAATCTTTGTTGTGTGGTAACGATGTTCAAGCTTTATTATCGTTTGAAAGTATGTTACTTTAACCCCCTGATATTTGAAGTTAGAGATGCCTTTATATGTACATACGTTGGCAGAACTGCTTTTTGGAATTCGTTCGTCAGCTGTTTAGTGTAATGTCAGCCGTCTTGAACTCTTGGGGAGTCGGCGGTTGTTTTGAAGTGTGCGTATAGTGAAATTGAGCGTCCTCCTCATTTGATTTTAATTTGTACAGTATCCTTTGAGCTGCTAGTTGTAGTTAGTGCATAATTCTTACCTTGGGTTATTTAAGATCATTTTGTTCAAACAAGAGTGCAAAAACATATATATATAGGCAAAAAATAATACTTTCAAATTCCACCCTTAGGAGTTTTTAAATGTCGTAAGATGTAGGTCACAGTAAAAAGGAATTAATAAATATGGAAATAAGTGTAATTAAGGACATGAATACAGTAGAAAGAATTATGGAAGAAAAGAATGAGAAAGGAATAATAACTAATAAAAGTGAGAAAATATTGTATAATTACAGAGATTCGGGTCCATATTTTGTTATTATCAATGGTAACCAAGGCAATGTAAACAGGATTCATCCTATGAAATATGGTAAAATGATATTTGAAAATGGATTTAAAGCAAAAGAAATTAAACCTATTGGTAGAAATAGGATGGAAGTACATTTCAATCATTTCCAAGAAGCCAATAACTTCTTAAAGTCAGATTTTGATAGTAAATATAGTGTGAAATCATTCATTCCTTACTACAACTGTATAGTCAAGGGAATTGTAAGAGGAATCGATGTTGAGTTATCTGAATCAGAAATTCTGGAAATTATGAAATTCTTAAGGTGCACAGGTTTGTGAAAAAAGTACCTGGAAAGAATCGGGACGATATTCAGCTGCTCCCCACAGAAACAGTCTTATTTACTTTCAGAGCACAAATGCTTCCCAACAGAATATATATTTATGGCACATCATGTCAAGTAAATGAATTTGAAGAGAAACCCTTTCAGTGTAAAAATTGTTTGCTTTTTGGCCATTCATTCAAAACCTGTAAAAAGGAAGTTAGTTGTAACAAATGTAGCTACCAACACGCTGAAAAGATTGTAAAGCAAAAACAGAAAGATGTATCAATTGTTCCAAGAAACATAAAGCAAATTCAAAGGAATGTCCTAAATATTTATTCGAAACTGAAGTTGTAAAAAAGGTGAGAGAAATGAGAGTTTCAAGGTACGATGCTATTAACATATTGAAAGGTAATAGAACCTATGCCGACAAAGTAAGCCAGAAAAGTGTGGTAATAGAAAATCCGGAACTCAATTCGCTATGTGTCATTGCCTCAAAAGAGTTAAACAACTTACATAAACAAAATACAGTTTCTTCCATTAAATCTAAGGAAGTACCTAGTGGGTCTTTTACTAAAAAAGCGGTCAAAAAAAGGAAACCTAGTCCCGTAAACAAAGTAGGAAGTACCAATAAAATCCCAAACCTGAACAACGTGTTGATCAACCCAAATGGCAGAAATCAAGCACAACATTTAATTTCGAACATACCATCTATCCGTAAAGAAACTAATTCTGATGAAAAAGTTGAGAGAGAATCAACAAATCAGGAAACTAACTCTTACTTTAGAAAATAACTGTAGTATGGAATTGAGTGAAGTAATCATTCCTTCTCAGGAGAAAATATCTCAGGACATTTCGTTATTAACTTACTACAACAATGACGCAAAGCAACAAGTTCAGGATAGTGGAAATAAAAAATGTAAAATTATGTCATGGAATGCAAGAAGTTTGAACAATAAAAAGAATGAACTAAACTATTTTATACATAAAGAAAATATAGACATTTTTATGATTACCGAAACATGGTTTAAACCAGGAAATAAAGTTTGAGTCCCTAATTACAAAATTATTAGATCGGACAGAATGAAAACTGGTGGAGGAGTTTTAGTTGGATACAAAGATAATATGATATTATCTAATTTTGAAATTATTGGAAATTTAGACGACACAGTACAAGGAATTATGATTCAGTTTGGTTCAATCAGAATATATAATACATATAAAGTGTCAAATTCTATTATAAGTGATACTTTCTGGAAAAGAATCTTTTACTGCAGCACTCAAGAAGAAATTATTATTAGTGGGGATTTTAACTATACTTGTTCAATGAAGGATGGCAATTTTAATATCATGAATATTCCTTTTGTCAAAAAACTGGCAGCAGAAAATGTATTTATCTTAAATGATGGTACTCCCACCAGAATGGGAGCTTATAACCAAGCAGATACGTCTCCGGATTTATCATTTGCATCAAAAAATTTAGTATCCAAAATTTATTGGGAAGTATATAAAGATAACTTAGGAAGTGACCATTTCCCTATAATTATGAATATGGGAGATACTAACTCCAATATAAATATTAAAAATATCAAAACAAGAAATAAAAACATTGCCTGGATAAACTTTCGTAAATTCTTTGATTCAGCCTTGAGTAGTGATAGTTTGGTGGAAGACAATATTATTAATACATTTTATACACAATGACAAACTTATTTAAACTGTTTTCATCCAGCCTATTATAAAAACAAATCTAAGATTTACATAAAACCCATTTGGTGGAACAGTGATTGTCAATTAGCAGTACAAAAGAGGAAAGATGCCATTAAACATTTTTGGAAAAATAGGAATCTAGAAAACTATCTAATTATGAAAAAACAAACAGCAGTTACAAAGAAAATATTAAATTCGGCAAAAAGAAATAAATGGAATACATTTTGTAATTCTCTATCTCTACAATCTAAAAACATTAATCAAATATGGAAAGATATCAGATCCTTCTCAAAAAATAATGGATCCAGTTATACAAAAACTGATGATTATTTTGATTTACAGTATAGTTTCCTAAAAACCAATGCCCCGGACTTTGTATACTCTAATTTTCAACAAGATTTACTTGAATTAAAGGAAGATACAACTAGTATTGTGGGAAATGTGGATTTAGTTAAAGAAATCAAACTTAATGAGATACTTCATGTTCTTCTAAGGCATAAGAACAACTCTCTGGGTCCAGATGAAGTAAGTTACCAGATGATGCACAATCTATCAGAGGATACTTTAAGAACATTGAGCAGGGGATTCAATTATGTATTTAACAGTGGTAAAATTCCCGGATACTGGAAACAATTCTATATTGTCCCTATTAAGAAACCATCTAAGGATACAAGTTTACCTAGTAGCTATCGTCCTATAGCACTATCCAGTGTACTAAGGAAGATTTTCGAAAAGATATTGGCTAACAGAATTACTTTTTATTTGGAAAAGTATGGTTTATGGCCTAAGTTTCAGTATGGTTTTAGAAAGCATTTTAGCACAACAGTTTAGCCATTTTAATTACAGAAATTCACTCAAGCTTCCTGAAGAAAAATTATTTGTTAGCACTCAAAGACAATAGCAGAGCCTATGACTCTGTTCAATTAAATTTATTAATGGAAACATTAAAAGAAATTAAACTTCCTATTAAAATGATAAGATGTATTATAAATTTGATAATTGACAGAGAAATTGCATTACATCCTAGATTTCACTGTTCAGAAACAAGAACAACGAGCTTGGGTTTACCCCAAGGATCATCATTGAGTCCTATCTGATATATTTTATATACACTAATGTTAGAAAAATTCTTTAACGTGGAAATACAGGGACTTGCATTTGCAGATGATTTGTTATTATATACTTCTTGTAAGATAGAAAAGATGGACAATACTATTGCGAAGTTTGGTGAGAACATCAACATTATCGGAAATTTGGAGAATAAAGGAATTCTCATAAATTCTGAGAAAAGTCAATGGATAATTTTTAGAAAAGGAAGGAAAAAATTCAATAAAACACTTAGAGTGGGTGATCAAGAAATTGCTTCTAGCTCCAATATAACGTTCCTGGGAATGGTTTTAGATAGTAAATTATGCTGGAATCTTCATATAAATCAGATAGTGAGAAAATTAAACAATATCTCCTATTATTTATTTATGCCAACATAAATAAATATACCATGTGAAGGTTATTTAATCCTGGGACATAAAGTACTTACAATAGTAAGTCACCATTGGGGTAATTGACTCTGATGTGAGACTGCCTTTGTGGTTTACCAGGAGAAATACGAACTGGTTTGAGAATTTAATGCCATTCTGGCAGTTTGTCACAATAGCTCAATGGTTAGAGTAGCCGCCCGGTAAGCGGAAGGTCTGTGGTTCAAATCCCAGTTGTTGCATTGAATTTTTAAGTTCCAGTTCTACCTCTTAAATATCTCCTATATTTTCAAATATATTTCTGGAAAGAAATGGGGAGCTCATCCTTATACTCTACGAATATTATATAACAATTTGATAAATTCTACATTGGAGTATGGAGCTATACTATTCGGCAGAATATGATGTAAAAGCAAAGATTGTTTGAGTTCATCATTGCATAAAATAATTAAACAATGTCTGGGCATTTCTGGAACACCCTCAAGAACTCTTACATTTAAAGAATTTGGGATCATTCCTTTTAGATTAAAACAATTACATCTAACTTGTAAATTTGTGGTTAAGTTGGGCTACTGCTTGGAAGATAAGCTTGTGGAGTCTCTGGATCAATTGTATTCATTCAATAATAGTAACATTTTAAATTACTTCAAGGAAAACTTCAACATCATGTACATATGGATTCTATACAGAAACATGGTAAAGAAAAACGGTAGTCCTAGACATCCTATATACTGTGTTCACTGGAATATACTTCATTTTCAGTTAGATGTTGATACAAATACTTTCATAAAAAATGTACACAATCCGGGACAATTATACAGAGAATTTACAGATACTTATCCGGCGGCTAACACATGGGAAAACTTTTTCACTGATGGATCCAGAAATAGAGAAGGTGATGTTGGTGCAGCAGTTTATTTAAGCAAATCCAAGTATCATATTACAGTTAAAATGAGTGATGAATTTTCAATATATTCTGCTGAACTTATTGCTATTAGAAGTGCGATAAATTATATATCACTACAAATAAGATAAAAAATGAGCATAATTTTATCTGACTCCCTAAATTAAATAATTTTGGACTTGCATGTAATCAGAATTTAATTGAGATGGAAATAAAATTAAAAGTGTATTATGCCTATCAAGAAAATTGTCAAATTAAGTTTGTATGGGTTCCCGGTCACAAAAACATAGAAGGTAATATGAAAGCAGACATATTGGCCAAACAAGCAAGAAAGATAGAAGAAAAAATAAATGTACAATTATCACCTAAAGATATCTTTCATCATATGAAAAGTAAAACAACTTCACAATGGTTAAAGGAACATCCTGAAGACCATTGGATTAGCAACAAAAAATATAATCCTTGGTTCAAACATATATACAACTATCCTAGACAAGACTTGTGCAACATAATCAAAATGAGGCTAAATATTGCATTAACACCTGCATTTTTGTTTAAGATGAAGAAGAAAGACTCAGTTGTGGTGAATATGGAAATTTAGAACATACATTATTAGCTTGCAACTTATATAAGAATGAACTCAATGAGTTTCTGAGTTCTATTTATAGCTTGGGTATACTGGGACCTATTAAAATAACAAATTTATTGAACTATAATCCTAAATTAGTATTCCACAAAATTATTAAACATATTAGGAAATGTAAAATTAAACTCTAAAAGTATAGTACTCCAAAAAACAGCTCATTTAAAATATTAAAGGATGCTAAATTGACAAATTAGTCATTTAGTATAAACATTGGAGGAGGACGCTAAATGAATAAGTACTTGTATTCAAGAACGGCGTAAAATAAAAAGAAGAACAACTCTTGGGGACTGTCGATAAACTGTGTCCACTATAGCTTATGAGTTTACTTTAATTCTTTTATTGAGTTCGGATGTTCGTTTGCTTATCATGTGCGGTAGTTTAACAAGGGCTATGCTTATTTCGAATGTGCTAAAATCTACCAAATTCCATATTTGAGTAACGTGTTTTGGTGTACTCATGAGCGTCGGTAGACTTTTTTCCAAGGGGGGGGGGGGCACATGTTGGAAGTTTGCAGTCAGATAACATTAATTATTTTATTGTCTTGCAAAATTTATAATATTTGTTGCAGATAACCATATCAATTTGTGCCAAATAAAAATTGTTGTTTACATCAATATTAAAATAATAGTTTAATAGTCAGTAACTGGCTGCACATTAGGTTCACCAACTTCCAAGGGGGGGGGCCGCGGCCCCCCCTTGCCCTCCCTTCGCGATGCCCATGGGTGTACTGGCTTATGAATCCTATCACTAAATGTTGCAATGGCACTGCGAAAGTATGTAGGTACTACCCATCAGATGCACGCGTTTTCTGCAGATATGCACTTGACCACTTCCGTGTTCAGGTAAGTCCCAATGAAACATGTCAAGACCCAGACCGCGTTATAGACAAGAGACTACTGTTATGTTAGCCGTGACAAAGCTTTATCCCTGCTCTAAGCCGCACTACATACCTGGAATAGGGCTCCACACGTTACCGCAGAGCCACGTCGCTCACTCTTTACCCTTGGGGTAATAGTAACCAATATGCACTGCTGAAAAACGTTACATTGTAGGGGTGATATCAGTAGCACTTAACCTTTTTTCCTGCTGAGACAAATTAGTTTTTATTAGCAGTGATGTTTTCATTAATGCATTTAAAGCTATCACAATTAATTTGAGAGTCACGACAAGAAAGTATTCACAGTAAACATTTAAAATTATGCAACACTAGCACATTATATCAGTCACTCTTTTCATTGATAAATGTCAATCTTTTAAAGTGTAAAACAAAGAGACTAAATGAACCAATTACAAATTTAACTTTTTTTTCATGAATTAGGTTAAGTTTAGCTTCACTAAAAGAATGTCGTGTCCATGTAGCGGGAGTATGTTTGGTAAACATAGTGCTTGATGTAAACTGAGGTATAAAACATTAGCCGCTATAACTCCTCATCAGAATCCAAAGCAGCTCGACGCCGATCAAACTTAACAGCTGTGGTTTGTCGCTGCATTTGTTGGTTAATTTTCTCCAAGATGTTGATTAATTGTTTCTCGTCAAGTTTTCCCATGATCTGGCCTGTACAAGCCATCTGTACGAGCATATTTTCCACCATCTTGCCCTTTTCTGGTTTCCCCACCATTAAAGTGTTCAATCTTGCTCTAGCAGACTGAGTAAGAATTTGTGACAAAATGGAATGTTTCATGTCATCTTGTTCTTGTTTTATTTGTGCTTGCTTCTCGTCAGCATCAGATTTTTCACCATGTTCCAACTGAAGCTGTGCCAAACGTTTTCCTCTGATTTCTTGTAACTCTGCATCGTCCATATTTTCAAACAGACTTCACAAATTACAATACTAGTCACCTTGTTAGTTATATAATTATGATAGATACATACATTGAACGAGCTTTTGGTTTCAATATCACATACCGCACGATGTACCTCTGAGACTACAGCCGGGAAACAAAATGGCGTCGCTGTCAACATTAAAACAAAATAGAGATGCAGTTCCGTTTTTAAAGCGATGAATGATATGGACGCTTAGAAATTAAATTAAAATCTTCCTGAAGTATAACAGAAAGTTATGTGGAATGTGTTTAGTAGCTCTCTGCCTTGAAAGAGTGTCTAGTTTTAAATTAATCGCTATATAAATGAAAACAAATATGGAAACGAAAACCTGCACCAGAATTAAACTCATTTCAACGCAGTTTATGCAATGTGACATTTTGAATCTGATGCGATGCACTCACATGACCTTCTCTGCTCTTGTACTAAATATTCTTACAAACTCTTATTCCTCTACCTTCTTTTTAGTTGAGATAAACATTTGCAGAAATGATCTTATTGCTGATTTCCTTGTAAATGCAAGCGGTATATGGGAATACAGTAGGCTCTGAGTCACAGTCAAATCTTTTAAAGCTTTGAGATCCCGTTCTCTTTGCACGCTTAACATGTATAGAAAAGTGAACAACGATGTTCCATTTTACGAAAGTTTTAAGTTTTCAGAAACTGGAACAAATAACAAGGTATAGTGAGTGAGTTTTGTTTAAGGGCCCGTCGACAATTAGGTCATCAGCGCCCAACAAGGTATATCCGAAATGGTTCACTCTACCAAAAAATAAAAAAAAAAAAAAAAAAAAAAAAAAATTGTATAGACATAAATTGTGTGTTTTAGAGAATCAACATTTTTTGTATAGTAAGATTTTGTCACTCTCTTACGGTTTACGAGTTATTCAACAGTCGTCCAGAGTAAACAGGACTACATAGATTACAGCCAGAAAACTCAAAATATACATTTTATTTGTCATACAAATATCTTAAACATATGGCATTGTAATCAAAATTGTTAGAGCCATTTTCAAGACTGTCAAAATTTTCCATGTAAAGGGTAGTTTAGGGTGGGGCTAGTTTCTTCAAAATCTTCGTGTCGCATCCTCGAAAGACATTAAGCTTAATACCAACTTTTTTTTTCGACTTTTCGCTTTTGAGTTATGCTGTCCACAGGCCTTTTTCTAAAAATGCTTTTGGGGGGGGGGGATTCAGGGGGTCTCAAAACTATATTTCCGGTGAAATCTCGACGTCGAATTTTTGGGTGGAATACAATACTTCCTCTATGTACCAGTAGAGAAGGTAAAAAAGTTAATAACGACCTTCCATTTTAGAAAAGTGTAAATATCGCAAAACTCACACAAATAACAAGGAATATCTTCGAAGTGGTTCATTCCACAAAAAAGTTTACTTGGACATAAATTGTGTATTTAACGAGATCTACCCTTCTTGTACAGGAAGATTAGGGTTTACCAGTTATGCGAAGGTCATCAAAAGTAAACAGGGCAACATGGACTAGAGCCAGAAAATTCAAAATATACATTTCATTAGCCGTAAAAATATCTTAAACATATGACATTTTAATCAAGATTGTTAGAGCCGTTTTTGAGAAAGTCAAAATTTTCGAAAAGCTTTCCATGTAGAGGGTAGTTTAGGGTGGAGCAATTTTCTTCAAAATCTTCGTGTCGCATCCTTGAAAGATATTATATTTAAATACTAAACTTGGTTTGTAACCGACTTTTCTTTTTGAGTTCTGCTGTTCATAGACAGACACAAGCGCGCGTGCGCCCGGAGCTTTTTCTTAATATGATTTTTTTTTTAATTCAGGGACCTCAAAACATATTTCCTGCGAAAGCTCGTCACCGAACTGGATGGAATACAATACTTGCTATGCGTAGTTGAGAAAGTAAGAAGTGGATGTTTCTTACCTAATGCGGTGCAAAGGTTGATGGATAGATCCGGAAAGAACTGTCCAATGGCCAAGAAGACGTAGCCGACGAGGAATGCTCCGGTGTGGGAAACCAGGTTCTTGGCGTGAATGGTGATCCGGAGTTCTGGAAGAACGGCGTATATGAGGAGTGTTGCCAGCAGGAAGGCCGCGTCTACCAGCAGGAGGATGCCATAGAGGAGATCGCGGAGGCTATGCCCCGATTTCACCGAACGTTTCGTGCAGTACACCAACTGTGGGTCTCTCGAACCATTGACTCCCAGCCGAGTGTCCCAACAGAACTTCCCTGCAGCTATCGGTTCAGCGTATGACTCCCGTATGGCACTACCATCTTCCTGTAGCCAGAACCGAAGTCGGGACTCTCCTGGTGGATTCAGTTCCAATGCCCTGCCTCCAGGACAGACAGGATGACCGATTATCTGTGGACAAAGATTAAACACTCACAACCGGAAAGAGCCATGGTAAAGATTACCCCAGGTATAGGATGGGACGCTGAGAACCAAAGCAATTAAAGCTAAATCCCTCAATTCGACGTAATTTAATTGTCTTTTCGCCAAGATAGTCTTTGCTGTAGTTTAAGGTACATAAATACATAAAAACTGCATCATTGAAATATGAGCTCTCAAAAAGCTTTATGCCTATACCAGTCAGTAATGCTTTAATATCTATATATTTAACTACCAACTGGTAGGTCATATAGTAGGTAAGAGTGTTGTACCTTGAGTCACTTTTTAAAATATTCGTTGTAACCTTGATTTAATTAGCATATTTTGCCTAGTAAGAAATCTTTGTTTTATTACTGTCGTATATTATAACCAATATCGATAGCATTGCATGTTAGATAGTGGTATAAAGAGAAGAAACTGTGTTGAGGTAGTATTAGAAATGTGAAGCGATGTTTTCTAACTAGAGCGCGGGGCCGTGTGTGGTCGCATGCGTGCGATACGGCACGCGCATCAGCAGACGCCTGCAGCTGTGTACATGTGAGAGTAGCAACGTGCAGTAAACTTCCGCCCTATATTTATAACTAAGACTTAGATATTGTTTTTCTCGATGGTGGCAGACTGCATCTTTTTCAAAGCAGTTAACTTGGTTGCTTGGGAGTGGGAGATCTACGAGTATATATTCACTAGCTTCACTTACGTTTCGTTGTATATCGGTCTGTGTATCTTACAGTTTCCCAGTTAGAAGCACCCGGCGGAGGCTGGCTTAGCTTTCCCCCCTCGGGCTTATTCCATCCCATGGGGGGAGAGGGGGGAGGCGAAAACTAGCAGGCTCACCTTACGATCCAGGGGACGAGACTTCCAGATGGCATTTGTTCCCCTTGCCGTGCTACTGTGATGACGCTCGCTGACACTTTCAACCCTGAAAGAAAACTAACGGAATGAAGGGTGAAATGAAATGATTAATGTAACGAAATGGAAGGACAGGAAATTCAGACGATATGGAACTCCTTCCCAGGATTCGTCTGGCGACCCTGGGAAACCTCCGAAAAAAACCATGGGCCAGGAAGTGGGATGGAACCCGCGACCTCCGGAATGCGGCTACAGACGTTACCGCCTGAGCTATCCCACACGGTTACCAGGGTTTAAGTTGGCCATCAGACAAAAAATTGATGAATAGCTTCCGAGGTACCTTCAAACAAAAACTGCTACAGATACTTTTGTTCTTTATATAAAAGTATAAATAAAATTAACATGAGCAGTTTCTCATACCTAGCAAAATGTCCTCGCTAACTTATCCAAAGTTATTCCCCAAGTGCTCTACTATTCTTGGGATTCATAATTTTGTTCATGCGATAAAACCTTTCCAAACACTCAATGGACAGAATCGCTGATTCGGTTCTGAAAATAGCTCTTTGCACAACATACATAGATATCTCTATTTCCAGATGCGTCTGGACTGTGTTATTTTAAACCAGAATCGTAAAGTTTGAGAAACGTCCAGCTGAATGAAGCTAACAAGACAATCTCGAGGTCACTTTGAGTAGCGTATGCCCGAGAATTCTCTCCCACAAGCCCGATTTAGCACAAACCCCCTGGTATTTAGGGGCGTGGGACACAACTCCGGACTCCCATATAAGTACTGCATTCCAGCCAAAAATTCAATTTCGAGATTTCACCGAAAATATGTTTTGAGGTCCCCTGAACCCAAAAATATCATTTATGCAATGCTAGCATTAAAACTGCTTACATCGTGCGAAATTACCCTACTTTTGGCACCAGTAAATTACACGATTACCATGGCATTAAGACAGCAATGACGCCATCACCACCACAACATAATTCTCTCCAATGTGCCTGTAAGAAAACCTGAAATCATGATTCTCGCAAGTGCACAAGAATCACTTCGTTCAGTTTTGGTAAACATCTTTTGATTTGTCTCAGCACTCTTGGCTTCACCCAAAATGTCAAGCGGATTAAACTCCATATTTTCAATATTTGTATCATTACTTTCCATTTTCCTGTATAAATGATGAAGCAACATCTACTTGGCACCACATTACGTCATACGTCTGTGATCTTTGATACATTATAACTTTTCATTTAGCAAATTTTAAAATTATTTCTACGTATTTGAATGCTAAAATTGCATAAAACGTATGTAACACGTGTATAATGTATATCTTGTGACTTAAAGCAACCCACACTGATGCTCCGATACGCTCAATATATCTTGTGCCACGTTTATTGGCTCTTTCGTTCACTCAGGTCCAGTTTATAACACCACTAATGTTTCTCTCCACTTTTGGCATGGGTAACCTTGTGAAGCGCACATGGCTTCTCCTTATCAGTAGTAATCACTTCCACCACACAAACAGAATCAGACATTTCAACGATCGAAGCAGTAAATTGTGATGTCATGTCCTGTACCTAGTGTGGGACATCTGACCACCTTTTTCACATTCTTGGACTCTTTAAAACCAAATCAATCATAGTTAAGTACCTAGCAATCCTCTTACTACTTATTTTCCTCGCTTTTTGCAGTTTTTAAGTCCTTTTTTTAAGATATATTTAGACATTTAAAGATCTTTTTAAGCAATTTATGGATCTTCAACTTCCAAGCCTTAATCATAACTAAGCATGTTTAGAGAGCTCATTTTAAATACACAGTTCGATTGTTTGAAATATACATAACCTATTTGATGACATAAGATTTAAAACTTTCGCTGCGAATGTTACTAATTATCATTCATTCTCTTGTGATCACCCCAGAATCAATTATTAGTCACATATTTTATGGTTTCTGTAGGTATACAAACGGAAAGTCAGGCGTGTCGTTTAAGATACATTTGATTCCCAAGAAGTAGTTTATTGCTGGCCAAGCGCAAGCTAGCTGCCCTTCAGATCAGCGCATATTTACACTGACACTGGGAAGAATCCCTTCTGGCAACTTGGCGCACTGCAATCTTTGGGCTATATCCGGATAGTTAAGAAGATGCCTTTAGTGGCGACTGACGTTAGACGTAGACACGTTCTGTTGTACCTTGCAATTTAGCTGTGGCCAAAGCTGGAAAGCGAGAAGAAAAAGAACGCGCACAAAAACATCAGTACAAGGCTGTCAAGATTGTGAGGTAGCTCTTACTTACGTAAGAATACTTTACACATGACTGTTCCTGGTCTGTTAACACGTAAAGGGATTTTTGTAATATTTCGATCCAAAAACTTTATATCGAGATTTCATCAGAAATACAACTTTTCAAATCTGCGAATACAAAGGATAACATTCTAAGTCAAGCATAGGCACGCGCACGCACTATGTGCTTATGTGTAAGGCCCGGATTTCGATGACCTTCAAACTTTTTTTTCTGATGATACCTACTAGGGTAATGCTATGTGGAAAACACACATGGCTCATAACATTTTGAGTGAAATTAAACCACTTTTAAGGGTCATTTTCTGCATATTTTAGACATTTTTGTCTCGTTGGGCATATTTTTTACAGATTATACGCTTTTTTAAAATAATTTTCAAGAACAAATCCAGGTTTTGGTCATTTTTAGCGAGTTTAATTGCGTTGGTCTTATATTAATAAAATCAAGCTCCAGAATCTCAAAATCTAACATTTAATTCTTGCCTTATGGTGAAACATAATGCACTCGTCGAGCTGTATTGTAAGACAGACTTATGGAGTGAATCTACCTGGTACTTTTGAGGGCCACACCATGCGTACTGTTACAATGAAGTCTTTACACAGCAATAGTTAATGCTTGAGGTGATACGCATTTGCATTTGCATTTTATCATGCCGAAAATAAAAGCAAGTATTCCCGGTAAATAGAATTCGTGAATCGCTCGCAAGTAATCTAAGTCATATGGCAGGCGAACTGGGCAAACTTGTCTTGCTAAAATGGACTATATGTTGAACAAGAACGGTGGACATGATGCGCATGTACTGCCAGGGAAGAAGCATTCCCTCCATGAAGAAGAGCTGGAACCGGCAATATGTGTTGCTTTAAGCATGCCTCTTTCTGTATGTTCTGTTGATGTTGAAACAAGCTTCTCAATGTGTAAGTGTGAAGTTGTGAGCAATAGACAGTCATTCAGTTCTCGAAACTCACAAAAACTGTTTTTTAATGAATTGTAATTCAGTATTCAGTGATAAAGGAACAAGTCTGCAATAGGAACAACAAATAAAGGTAAATTTTCAGTCATTCCTTGAACTTTTAGGTTACTTTTAGTAAATTTTGAGGTCATACACTTATTTTGCTCTAAAGAAATCTACATTTTTATTTGGTAAGATTTTGCCTGTCTGTCACCGTTTATGAATTATTTAAAATTAATTCAGAATTAATGTAAACGATTTTCTTTGAAATTTTCGTGCCACATTCTTGGAAAACGCTGACCTTGAATACTATTTGTGGTTTTTAATCAAGTTTTCGTTTTTTAATTATACCATTCACGATCACGCGAGCGCGCGCTCACACACACACACACACACACACACACACACACACACACACACACACACACACACACACACACACACACACACACCCCCATACACTCATATCCTTTTCTAAAAACACATTTTTAAGCCTTGTTTTGGTTCATGGAACCTCTGGTGAAATTTCGACATCGAATTTTTGAATGAAACACACATTTCGATTAGAATTTGACAATTTGCGTAGATGTCAATGTGAGACAGATCAAAGACAGAATAGGTTCATTGCACTCAGTTATTGGGGACATGGAAATGTTCCAAGCAGGTTCACTGTGAACAGAGCATACCAAAAGGCTGTTTACTGCAAGTGAAGAGCGACTTTCTCTACCAGCATCCTGGTTTTGCGATATTCCAACGGAATGAGCAGCTTCAAACTCCAATTAATCCAAACTGAGTGCTGAAATATATATGGCATACGCCGTCCAGGAGAATAGGTTTTTGCTCACTTTGTGGCTTATTAACTTGAGACAAACTTTCAGCTTCATGCCAGCGAAGATAACATTCTAATTCGTGCAGCATGAACAAAAGTATGTGTTAAAAACAGCTTCCGCGCGATCGATCACAAATGAGTATTAACACGTAAGTTATCCCTCGAGTTTACTTCCACTGCCAGTACCCAGTAGGTAGAGGAAGCATAGCATTGCATCCAAAAGAATCGATGCATTTCAAAGGAAATACTCCAGGAACTCAAAAAAGCAATTGAGAAAAATGTTCGTGCGTGCCTGTATTTGTATGTGTGTCTGTGTGTGCGTGTGTGTGTGTGTGTGTGTGTGTGTGTGTGAACGGTATAACTTAAAACGTATTATTGGATACCAAACCTGGTATTTAAGTTCAATATCATCCAAAGACGCGACAAAAAGATTTAAAGGAAGATCTGCAATCCCAAATAATCCTTTACATAGAAAATGTTTCAAATGTTTGATTTGCTCAAAATGGCCGTGACGAGTTTTATTAAAATGCCATATACATATCTACTCGTACTCAATACATTTCATGGGGAAAAACGTGCATGTGAAATTTTATGGGAATAGCCTGGGAAGCCCTGTTCATTCGGAAGCAATTTCGTATGATTTTGCATTAGGGCACCACACAAAAAATAAATAAATAAAACAAAAACTACTATATATGTATCTGCTTAACGCACTCAATTTTTTCAAATAACATTTTTTTGTGAGATCAGCCGTCGTGGAGGTATCCGTTATTATTGGTTTGTGCCTACAGTCAAATGTGTAATAAATTAGTTCAAGAAAAAATGCATTAGATATGTTTAAACTTTCATTCAAGAATATACGATATATATAATGTATGTATTGAAAATGTAATACACTACTTTCGTGTGATAATATAGTTTGACATTTTTCAGTTATTAATGAAAACCAAAGTTATGATGACATGCATTCTAATTCTGCTGCATCACTTCCGTTTTGCATACATAACTAATGCTTAAACTTACTGTTCCGTCATTTGTACGCTTGGGCAACGTCGTGCTGTAATTGCGACTTTGTCGCTTCTTGTCCAACCAGGGCCCCGATTCTCGTGAAGCGTTTCGGTGAGAATTTTTTAAATGTTCGTTTTATCGTATTACCATTAGAAGCTGAATACAATCATAATGGAACCCAGAGTAGTGACAAATGAGTAAACAGATTCCTAATCCAAACTGTGTGGTACAGTGGTTTGCACTCTCACTTGTCATACGGGCAGTGGCGGCTCGTGACTCGTAAATTTGGGAGGGCGGCATAATATATTTTCAGAATCAGCACTCCTTTACATGACAGTTAATTCTGAATTTCACCGGAAAATATTTTAAAAGTTAACGTACTATATAAAGTGAAAGATGACCTTCCATCTGTTCATTAAGTGTATCCTAATTTAATTCCTAAACATTATATATAAGAATCACCAGCATTCATTATTAAACAGGAATAAGAGAATAACGCATTTTAATTTCGCATCCGCAAAGCCAGTCTGCATACCTGTACAATGAAGGCCGTAACCAACTTTATTTTTGCACGGATTTTGAGTGTGGTCAATATTCAGTATTGGTGTTGGCGACGCGAGCTTCTTAAGTTCCGTTGGAGGGGCAAAACTCGTCATACCAGTACTAAGTATGCTAGTTACACTGTTCACTAATTTATTTCACAGTCCCAAACCATGGCACCACTCGAAAACGCTGCTAAGAGTGTTTGTTTAGCCGTTACGACTACTTCCAAAGACATCGAATCACATTAATACATGTAATATTAATATACATTCTGGGTATCGTTTTATCGGGGATATTCAACACTATACCTTAAGTGGTACAGCTACAACTGATTTAATTCAGAACTAAATTTCATTTACAATCAATTTAAATGACAAAATTTAATTTAAGAGGAAGGAGCACTATGGTATGCGAGTGGCAACACTGTTAGCAAAGATCACGCGACGTTGATTTGTTTTGCTCCGATCAGACAGCTCAGAGATTCCCCCACTATTATACCCGGACGCCGCCCGGATTATATTTCATCTCCACACCCCTCGCCTGTTGCCGAAGCCATCCCCGCACCTCTCCGTGCCGCTTGCAGTATTACAAGATTCCCGGACGGGCGAGGTGCAGTCCGAAATTGCATCCGTAATGAAAACATCAGCGCTCTTCGCCGTATTAGCGGTGTAAAAACATTTCAAATGAAACGAAGAGGGTAAATAGAAACAGGAAGTGTAGGAATGTATTTTGGCATGGCATGCGATGTCAAGGATATTTGAACTATTAGTCCTTTTGTGTAATGTTACCTTTTCTTTCTTATCTGTACTTATTGGGAGGGCGCTGTCTGCATACGGAGACCCGGAGTAGATCAGTTGCACTTGCGGTCAGTTTTTGCACTTCAGCATTTCCTTCCAGAACTCTCCGACATTTCAACGGGTATGGTTAACAGCCTAGGTTAGGCATCGCCAAGCATGTACTCAATGAGGCCTCGCAACTATGACGTGTCAGGGGCAGCGCTTATTCTGCCTCCCTCTCCCTCCCTCCCTCGCAGCCTTAACTGGCACTGCAAACACACCGATCACGGGCGAACTGTCCTCTCGTATTTACCTGCACTTCTAAACATGTCTGTCAAAGTGTAGTTTAATACTAAGACTTAAAGATAAATTTCTGCGCCTTAGAGCGCATGTAATTATTCCTGGTCTATTAAATTTGATATCTAGAATAGCACTTTGATGATTTCTTCTCTCATCATGTAAGGAACGTAAGGTGTTTGTTGTGCTCTAAAGTTCAAAAAGGCACTCATCAAGCGGCATTATGATACATGTCATAAGATCACCATACAATTATAGACAAGCATGTATTCATAAATTTACACCACGATTTAAAGTAGCATAACACTGACGTAATGTCTTTTATTCTTTTTTTTTTTTTTCAGGGCTAGATCAGACGAACCAACTGCAACAGCTCAAAGAGCAATATTCAGATAATACACCTAATATTAATTCAAATATTACAACTGATAGACAACTTCACGCCAGCTATGCTGTTGCTTTGGAGATTGCTCAGTCACTGAAGTGTTTTAGTGATGGAGATTTCATAAAAAAATGTGAGAGTAAAGTTGCCAACATAATTTTCCCTGAACAATATGATATTTTTAGTAATATTGCATTATCACCACGAACCATACAGAGAAGGATACATAAAATAGCAGAAATAATCGAAAAAAGACTACAAACCGAGGTCCATGAATTTATAGCCGTTTCTCTCGCGTTGGATGAAAGCACTGACAACGTTGACACCGTACAATTGGTAATTTTCACTCGTGGAGTCACTAACAACCTCTCGATACAAGAATATATGCTTGAAGTCATTCCACTTAGGGGACATACAACAGGCACAGAATTATCTCAAGCATTTAAGACATATGTAGAGAAAAGAAACTGAATCCAAAAAAATCTTGTATCGCGATTAACAGATGTTAATTTGCGTGCTATCCTGAGAGTGGCTACTTGTGATATATCACTAGATTTTCATGGTGCATTGCAAATAGAAGTGAATTGAAATATATTGCTCAAATATCTAGGCCTGCGTAGAGCACTTGTAGCTGGATTCAGGTATGTGTACTATTCCTTATTGTACTCTGTAGCGAGCGAGTCCAGCACTGATACTGAACGAAGGTCAATGCCATCCCCTGTTCTACATTACGTCATGTGTACTGCGGGTTGCATGTTGAGAGGTCATACTCACCCCTCATTGAGTACATGTTTGCCGATCCCTGGTCTAGGTCTGTTAAAAGGATTTCGGAGCGCAACTGCTGTACACTCCGGGAGACCGAGGTTTTATACCAAACCGGTTATTAACACGTTAATTAGCGTATTCAGACTTAAAAGGAATAACCGTACTTCTAACTATCGGCAACTCGACTGTAGGACTTTGCTTCTTGCCATGTATTGAGACTTTGTTTATATGTAAAAGAAATGCCCACAGTGTGCAAATATAAAACTGAATTACATTTACTCGTATTTCAGTTTGCTGCGTGATATCTTTCACAGTGTTTGCTGCACAGTTCACAGATATACTCTTCGCCCGGTTGGTCGTATCTCTTTTTTTTTGGCAGAACTTGTGACGAAAGCCGTGTGTTGCGTATCGCATGTGTCGAAGCTCGTAGTTCGCCTGTTTCCATTCTTCCGTTACAGTGAGTGAGTGTGTTGGGTTTTAAGGGCCCGTCGACAACTTGGTCATTAGGGCCCCTTCCGTTACAATGGCGTCGGCTGAACAGAAACCGTTCCATTTGTATCTGCCTGGTATTTCGCAGTACACAGTATCTGCCTTCTGATGATGATGATGATGATGATGATAATATCTAATAACAATAGTAATTATTAATAATAATAATGATAATGATAATTATAATGATAATGATGGTGATGGTGATAACAACTTTATATAAGTTTCAGACATCGTCAGGTTCTACATTAACAATGTGCATACATCAAAGATGTCAAAAACACCTCAAGTCCAAAGGCATACCCCAGAAATGCCATTATTGCCGGGCATCCCATAACTTATTTTCACAAATTAAAACCACACAAATGCTGTTATTATAAGTAAAACTTTCTGAAATCTCATAGGTTTACAAAATATCCTATTACGCAGCGTAATGGTAAATCCCATTCATCCGGGATGACTTCAAAAATACAAACCGTATATTGATGTAAGTAATGAAATTACGGATCTATTATGTTGGCATTACTTGAGCGACAAGAGAAAAGTGAAGACAAAGTAAACAATGGCATATTATGAAATAATGTTACAACGTAGCAACTGTTAAACATACATATATGTAGATGCCTGTTAAACGCCATTTAAAAAAAATTAAGACCTATAAAATGATTATGCGTTATGCTCTTATACGCCACTGTAGTGGACCTCATTAAATTCACCTCTGCATAACGATACTGCTATCCACCAATCAAATGTGCACCAGCTCATAACGATACTGCTATCCACCAATCAAATGTGCACCAGCTCATAACGATATTGCTATCCACCAATCAAAGGTGCACCAATCCATAACGATACTGCTATCCACCAATCAAATGTGCACCAGCTCATAACGATATTGCTATCCACCAATCAAAGGTGCACCAATCCATAACGATACTGCTATCCACCACTCAAAGGTGCACCAGCTCATAACGATACTGCTATCCACCAATCAAATGTGCACCAGCTCATAACGATACTGCTATCCACCAATCAAATGTGCACCAGCTCATAACGATACTGCTATCCACCAATCAAATGTGCACCAGCTCATAACGATATTGCTATCCACCAATCAAAGGTGCACCAATCCATAACGATACTGCTATCCACCACTCAAATGTGCACCAGCTCATAACGATATTGCTATCCACCAATCAAATGTGCACCAGCTCATAACGATACTGCTATCCACCAATCAAATGTGCACCAGCTCATAACGATATTGCTATCCACCAATCAAAGGTGCACCAATCCATAACGATACTGCTATCCACTACTCAAAGGTGCACCAGTCCACAACGATATTGCTAATCTACCAAAGGTGCACATGTTCATGACATTGCTAACCACCAATCAAATGATATTAAGTAGCAATGAATAGTTCTCCGTCTGGCACATTCCCACGCAGCTGAAAGGGAAGCTGTCGATTCCCGTATATGAAATAAAGCTACTATGCTTATTTAATAATTAATGTTAACATTGTAAATAACATTTTAATAAATTCAATGTCTTCTGGTTTTTGAAAGTCTACTTTTTTACACGTTATAGCCTATATACTCTCTGTATCATTGTGTCAAGGTCAACATAACAATAAAAGTTGAAGGCGCAACTATCGATTCACGTATATACAATCGAATAACAAATATATGAATTAAAATGTCGCACACCACTGCCAATAACATGCAGCTTGTCCGGTCCATAGGTTCTTGTGCTCCCCTACAGGCGTCTGACTTTAGGCACTGGCTTGTAAGTCCTACATAAGGGGAGGGTAATCAGGTGAAAAAAAAGTTTCTACTAAATTCCAAAACAGAAGACCCAATATGTTCCAAACGCATCTTAAATGTAACTCTGTGTATATTTACGATTTGGTTTTGAATTAAAAAATATCTGACGTGTTACACTCACGTGGCTTTCTCTACTCTTACTGACTATTCCTACAAACACTTATTCCTCTATCTTCTTCGTGTCAGTCGAGATAGACATTTGCAGAAATGACTGCTAGTGATCTTGTAGGTATGTGATAAAGTAATAATGTACAAAGTTATAAAAATTGGAAATATGACAGCTAACCATCTTACGATTATTGATTTGATTTAATTTAGTATATATATACACACACAAATTAACAATAAATTTAGTAATCACTCCACGAGCACCAAAAAGTAGACCAATCACTTTGAAATGATGTATTTGTCTCTTAAATAAGAAATGCAAGGCTCATAATGTAGTTTTCCCCTTTTCAACCTCAATAATTTGGTGTACATTTTTTTTTCAAATCGGATTCTAGCGTCAAGAATTAATCGCCTATTTTGTTGACTGTCAATGACAATTACGTCTATTCTTTCATAAAAATAAGATTATAAAATGTGTTGTCAACCTAAATATCGTCATTTCGAAACCAGCACAATGTATACGTTTCAATAAATTGTAATGAATATTTCTAGATAAAAAATCTAATTACTAATATTTTTACAAACTAGTTCGTATCTTCTAAACTTTAGCGAACAAGAAATGTGTATATATATGTCACCAAGTAATAACTATAATTACTCATTATCGTGAAAATCAAATGCCTTGTCATGGCATAGGCTTTGAGCGATAGTCATCGTTTAAAGCACACACACACACACACACACACGCATGTGCGCGCGCATCTTTTTTAGAGAAAGTAATAAATCATAGCAACTACAATTGTTGTCTATATGTCATTGTTGCATACATTTCCTTTCATTTCAAACACGTAGCCATTCAACTAGCACTCTATAATATATTATTAAATAAGTAAGTACATATGTAACAATTCCCGTAGGACAGGTTTGCTGCTTGTCCAGAAGAAATTCTCCGAAGAACAAAAAACATTAATTAGGTACCGTATTTCTGCGTAAATAGTCCGGAGTTCAAGGACACCCAATACACCTCGCGTGTCGACTCCCAGAACGAAAGGAGATTATATTGAGATGAGATACGAATTAACAAAAACCTCCTGTTTTTCTCGAATCGAACTGTTCAGTAACAGTTCATTACATAGTTAAAACCACCGACAGTTTTTGATTTTACAGGAAATACACTCCCTAAATCAATAAAAAGAAACATTTTTGGAAAAAGATATGTGTGTGTGTGTGTCTGCATGTGGACAGCATAACTCAAAAACGAAAAATCGGTCCAAGCATGTGACACGAACATTTTCAAAACAACACCCCCACTCATCCCAAACTACCCTTTGAGTGGAAAACCTTTCGAAAATGTCGATTTTCTTAAAAATGACTATTTTGATTAAATTACCGTATGTTTAAGATATGTTCATGACAAATCAAACACACCTATAGGTAGCTACCTTGAATTTTCTGGCAATATTCTCTGAAGTTCTCATTCTGTACATTTGCGTAGCTGGTAAATCGTAAGAGATAATAAACAAATCCTTACTTGACTTCTCGTTAAAGGACACAGTTTATGTCAAATACATTTGTTTGTGGTTACATTTTTGAGATATTCCTTATTCTTGGGTTGAATTTTCGAACTCTTACACTTTTCTCAAATGGGAAGTCGTTATTCTATTTTTTTCCTCCTGGTCATGCAATGAGAATTTCAGAGCCATCTCTTAAAGCATTGACTATCGCTTAAGCCTACTGATTCCATATTCCCATTGTACCTACAAGGACGTATGTACATGTGTATATCACAACCATTCGTGTAAATGCTTATCTCGATTTATAATAGAAGAATGATAATTTGAACTAGAGTGAGTAGCGAAAGTCATATGAATGCAACACATCAGATTTTTTAAATTAATGTTTTCTTTATATAGAAGTTTGGAAAGAGTGTTTTGAAGGTAAAAGGTTAACAAAGCAGGACATTTTGTAATCTTTATTTTATGTTAAACATTTAATTTTTAAAGAAAGGAAACGTGATTTGATTAACATTGTAGAAACCCATGCAAGAGTTCATATTTGCACGTGCAAGCATTAGGACCTCCATGTGAGTGAAATAACTCCCTATACAACTATATAGAACCCGTATACACAAGTATAAACCTATATATCTCAAACTATCTCCTGGAACAAATTCTAACCACCAGTCGTCTCAGAGTCTTTGCCCTGTGACGGTATCCTCAGTTTAGGAAGGTTATGTTTGAGATACTGAATGAATCATTAAAAGATACATCTTGAATTTTCTAGATGTAGTTTTCTTCATTCTGACTGAACTGTGTATACTTATGGTTATAGGAAATCATAATATATACACCGAAAGTTGCTAAAGAAGAAATGCAGACCTCTTTGAAATATACAAGTTATATCGAATAACACAATATAACCTTTTTGCAGGATTAGATGTTTCGAGAGATGTCTGATTGTCTTTATGTTTAACTTTCCTGGTTTTTCTTCATCTGTGAATACTTGAACATAAACGATTCTTCTTTTAGTACCTGGGTGACCTCGGCGTTTTTCGCCTCTATTTTTGTGAAATCTTGTTTTTTGTGGGGGAAGATACTTATTTAGATAAACCTGAAAGGCAAAACGTTAACTAAACAAAACTACTTGTCGCAATTGTTAAGAGTAATGTCCGAGATACAAGAGATATAGAAATACATAAAAAATAGTTCATAAACACCATCATTTCAGCTGTAAAACGTGTACTGCTGAAAGCAGGCCTCCCCCATAGATATCCACCCAGTTTGAGGTTTTCGTCGGGCATGAACGAAAAAGTGGGGATAAAAGTGTTTTTTTGGTGCAAAATCACGTTTTTTATGGAAAATTGTTTATAGAAGACTGAGTAGAGAAAGAGATGTGAATGTGTTAGCTAAAAGTGAGTAGAGAAACCGCTGTGAAAGTAATATGCAACATCTCTATTTCAAACATACAGAAAATTGCATGACTTATCTGTAGAAGAGTGAGTAGAGAAAGAGATGTGAATGTGTTACGTAAAAGTGAGTAGAGAAAACACTGTGAATGTAATATGCATGTATACAAAAATTTAACCAAATCTTTAGAGCCTTTTCTGAAATACCGGGAATATATATACAAGAATTGCTCTGTAGAAGCCGGAATAAAAAAAAGTTATTTTTTATGTAAAATCGCGGTTTTTTCGGGAATTACACCTATATAGATGAACTTAAAAAGCAAAACTCTATCTGAATACAAAATTTGATCGAAATCGTTAGAGCCGTTTCCAAGTTGCGCGGAATAAATATCGTATATATATACAAGAATTGCTCGTTTAAATATATAAGATTTCATATGATCTAATGACAAAAGAAAAACTGTGTGATTTCCGCATTTTGTAGGTGATCATGAATAAATAAATGAAATAAATCCTACTGCTTAATCGAAATCATTTTAAGCAAGCATTTTTATCGTGATTACAGTAAAGCGGACGTGAGGATCATGTTATATACAAATACTCCGCATTCACACCCTCATGCCATCAACCAGAAAGGAAAACCACTGCCACTCCAGCCTCGTATGAAACACAAGACCTAGATTTACAAGTCAGTACATTAGACATGAACCCACAAAGTTAGCTCCTATCGTAATATTGTCACTCGAAAACCAGAAATGATAGCTATTAATGAAGAAATACCTGAAAATACGTAGGTGGTGGTTTGTCACCTTCCGATATGAAAGTGGGGGTCCATGCTGCTGATCGGTTGACACTGGCATCAGTTTCTTCATCACTGTCCTGGTACAAATCGTCGTCAACACACTGAGATTCCCCACGAGGTCCAGTAGTGAGCATCTTTGTCTTGCTGCAGCACTTGCGGACACAGACCCGGTGCTGACATGGACACACGAGTATTGCGTCCACCGTAGCACTCCCTCGGAGCAAGATTCTGTCAAAGCAGAAGGCTGAACTCGGGAACGTACTGTTATTGGCCCCATCCTCGTCATACAACACGATATCGCCCTGGTCCGTCAGTGAGTAGGAATCCACATCAGATGCGAAAATTAGATGCCATTGTCGACCAGAACAAGGGATCCCTGTCGAGTATTTTGGATAAACCCCATCTCGAGACAGGAACGTCCTTAAGGAAGCTGGGTTAGCAGTATCATCCGCGA
Source organism: Tenodera sinensis (assembly GCA_030765045.1). NCBI lineage: Eukaryota > Metazoa > Arthropoda > Insecta > Mantodea > Mantidae > Tenodera > Tenodera sinensis. The sequence continues at coordinate 18,683,687 of CM060971.1, read as the reverse complement.
TAACAAGTGTGTCTTGAGGCACCCATTCAGGTACGGTGTCGTTATCGGTTGAGTATTTATAATAATCCTTGTAATTCGCGCACCTAAAGCCAGTTTTCGCTTGTAGAACCTGTTCGGAAGAGCAACACTTGCGTAGTGGAAGGTTTTTAATGCTCTGTGTTTCGCCCTGAGATTGTTTCACTGTTGAGGTAATTATCTGCAGAGTTATTAAGAGGCACCACAACTTTCCCACAGTATTCGCCGTCTTGCTCATGATAAGTCCTGTTATCTATTTGACAGAGCACTGGGGAAAGGTGTGCCTTACATTAACGGCTCCTGCAGAGACTTCCTGCTTGTCTAAAAGAGTGGCCTTGACGGTAGACCGATGCCAGAATTTCATCTGGACACCCAGCTGCAGCCACTGCATACATTGTATCACCTGCGCGTATCGTTTACATCAACTAATCTGACATGCCAACACGCCGTAGCCTACTCTTCTGTTTTCTTCTTCCCACGGATGTTTACTTCGCGAAACTCAAGGCTAACCAGAAGCGCCGGTGTTAGCACGTGTCGGTCCCGCTGTTGGGTGAAAACTGGTTGCGTATGCTCTGTGCGTGCTGGTTTTTACTGAAGATCTGCTAAACCGGCATCGCGAGTTTGCGCTTCGCCGCGGTTGTCCTTCCGATGGACGCTGGCGGAAGAAGTGGGGAAATACGTACGTACGTGCATTTTTATTACGAGTAGAAGCATGGGTTATTTAATGATGTTACAGAGTCTTGCACACAAGTAGCCGAGACCATGGTTTACGTAATTTTACCTCCACAGTGCCCATTACCAGGGGATGGAACTATATGCATCATATGTCACAACAGGCCTATCATTTTACTGTAAATAATCACTTTTATTATTCATGCTAATCATTCAAACAGATGACAGTCCTAATTCACACACACACACACACACACACACACACGCACACACACACACACACACACGCACGCACGCACACGCACACACACACATATTGCGCGTGAATGTATACCTGTATATAGCAACGATGTACAATCTTTGCTACTGCTTACGTTTAAGCAGTCTATCAAAATTTGGCGACGAAGTCGAAGTGCATGGCCTTAGAAGATCCATCAAGTGATCGTCGCGTAACCTGTTACGATACAGACCTTTAGTATAGTTCAATTTGGAGAAACACTGCAGAGCTATTCTCACTCTTATACACACTATTCTTGCAAATGCTTATTTCTCTACCTACTTCATTTTAATCCACATAAGTATTTTCAGAAAGTACCTTAAATGCTGGTTGCTATGCTTTGAAATTGTGTTCTCTTTGCTAGCCCAAGAGATAAAGAACGAAAAACACATTCGTATTTGAGAAAAGTATAAGTATTGGCAAATTCACACAAATAATCAAAAGTAACTCGGAAATGGTTCACTCAAAACAAACAAAAACAAAAGACATATTTCACGTACATTTTGTTTTAATTGAATCCATATTTGTACTTTCTCTACTGGTAAGTAGAGGAAGTATTGTATTGCACCCAAAAATTCGACGTCGAGATTTCACCGGGAATATATGTTTTGAGGCCCCCTGAATCCGAAAAAGCTTTTTTAGAAAAAGGTCCTTGCGTGTGTAAGTCCGTGTGTTTGTATGTCAGTCTGTAAGGTACACAGCATAACTCAAAAACGAAAAGTCGGTTAAAAGCCAAGGTTGGTATTTAAGTTTAATGTCTTTCAAGGATGCGACACCAAGATTTTGAAGAAAATAGCCCCACTCTAAACTACCCTTTACACGGAAAATTCGAAAATTTTGATTTTCTCGAAAATGGCTCTAACAATTTTGATTAAAATGTCATATGTTTGAGATATTCTTATGACAAATGAAATGCATATCTTGAATTTTCTGGCTACAGCCCATGAAGTCCTATTTACTCTGGATGACTTTTGCATAAATGATAAACCGTAACAGATCGAGCAAATCTTACTAGGTATACAAAGAATGCAGATCTTGCTAAAACACACAATTTATAGCCAGATACATTTTTTGTAGAGTGAACCACTTCGGAGATATTCTTTGTTATTTGTGTGAGTTTTGGAGAACTTACACTTCTGTCAAATGGAACGTCACTATTCATTTTTTATATGTTAACCGTGCAAAGAGAACGGAATTTGAAACATTAAAAAGATTTGACTATCGTTCAAAGCCTACTGTATTCCCATATATTCCCGTTGCACGTGCAAGAAAACGAGCAATACGAGCAATAAGACAATTTCTGCAAGTGTTTAACTAAACTAACACGAAGAAGATAGAAGAATAAAATGGTTAGTACAAGAGTAGAGAAAGTCATGTGACTGCAACACATCAGATTTTTTATAATAGATTGCTATCTTTAAAGATTTTTAGTTTATATAACATTAAACAATAGTCGGTCAATATAAAGAGAACTAGAGAGGTAGAATTGGAACTTACCAGCGGGTCTGTGGTTCAAATCTCAGCTGTGGCATTGAATTTTTCAGTTCCTGTTCTACCTCTCAAACATTGTCACACACGGCTTGTGTGTTTAAAAACACCAACAGTAACTTTATTGGCATAAATAATAAAGAGAGTTACATAGACTATCCGCAGGAAACTCAAAACATAAATGAATGTATCATTTATTATATTGTAATCAAAATTTAGAGTTGCTTTTTAGGGCAAATGAAACACAATGAAAAATTCTTCATCAATACGTGTACTTTCGGTTAAATCTCGTATATAGTTTTTGATTCTAATACAGTGCTTCCTCTAGCTACTGTAAGTTGAGAGTAAACCTTTAACCCCCCCCCCCTCCGCTCAAATAAAAAGGTATTCTCTTTGGAAAGATTTTACTTGGAATCAACAGCAAAGTGTCATCTTTAAAGGAATATCCAAAACACTATGTTTCTAGATCACTAAAGAATGCCTCAGATGCAAAGCGCTAGTCCAACTCAAACAATTTTCATCTATTTTATTTTTAACACGCTAACCTTTAAATTGGGACCTCTGATCTTGTCCCAGTTTTATGTATAGCAACCAACGTATATCAACTTCCAACAGAAACGAGGTGATTATGAAAATGATAGCTAAAACTGGGAGCGCATATTGTAATTATGAAATCTATATTCATTTAAAATATATATGAACCTTTGTTTATCATTTACACACGTAACAGTACTAGAACCGAACAATTTTCCATTTTGAAACAATCATTGTATCGAAAAAAGCTCTCTTGATGCCAGAAGTCCTACTTAGGAATGTGTGTACATTAGCGCGCATGTGTGTGTGTGTGTGTGTGTGTGTGCGTGTGTGCGCGCGCGCGCGCGCGCACAAACTGTTATAATATAGAACACTTGACTGCCTCTGCGATCTGGTGATTAGAACGCTAACTTCTAAACCCAGAAATCCCGGGTTCGATTCCCGACTGGGGGCGAGAATTTTCCTTTAGCCAGGATTATTTCATATCCTCCCGAAAGTCTAGAGGTCTAACAGAGAGTTAATGTTTGTGTGGTAATTAAATATAGATATGACATACTGATTGGTTAATTGGTCCTTGACAAAAAGTCAATATGAAAAGAAAAAAAAAAAGTAGAAGTAAAGAAAAGACTTGACAGGCTGCTGAAAGAAAACACATTTTATTAGTCATCCAACTGTCTTAAGCATATGGCATTATAATCAAAATCATTAAGGCTAATTTAGAAAACAATCAAACAAACAAAAATGTGAAGGGATTTCCTTGACAATTTTAAACACCAACTTTAGTGTTTGTCCGATCTTGTGATTTTGAGTAATGCTGTTTTCACACAAACACACACACACATACATACGCACACACACTCACGCACGCACACACATACACACTACAGGGATACACAGATAGGCATATATGTATACAAACTTTTTAAAATTATTTAGGGTTTGGGGAATTAAGTGGACTTCAAAACATGTATTTTAATGAAATCTCAATATAGACCTTTTGGGTAGCATAGATTATTTGCCTACCTATTCTAGGTAGGTGTGGAGGAAGTAATATTGAGGGAAAAACTGAAATATGCACTTAATTAAAACTAGCAATTTAACAAGTTATTTGGAAAGGTCATTGAGATTTAAAGATCTTAAAGCAGGACATTTCAACTTATTCAACTATGCACTCTAAGGCTTGCACACAGAGAGTATGAAAGAACAATTAAAAATGAAATATTTGCTGCACGAACATTAGTTTGGATTAATTCCGCCGCAAAATTAACCCTTAGAAGTTGTTTAAACTATGACGATAATACCACAAGTTGTAGTTCCTTATTTAATGCGTGCAGTACATTTTATTGACCATATAAGAATTAAGAATTACCATACTTAATTTGAAGTTGATTTCTTTGCGCTCGCATAAGAATAATCGGCGACGACGCCCATGCAATAAATGTCAGTGTGTTGTTTACATAGGCGGGCTTTACTTGCAAGTTATCTGTATGCTGAGTTTGTCTGATGAGGTCACTCGGAAGTTAATGTTCTAAGCAAGAGTATTTCGAATCTTTAATGACACAATGCACTTGCCACTTTCCAGATTAACATCTCTCACATACACCTGTGTCCGTGTCCTCATATTAACGCTGAAATAAAACGCCTATAGGTATAATAAAATGTATTTATCCCTGATTGATATGGATCAATCAATAAGACTAAACATGTACTTGCTCGTCTAGTCCCCTAAGGAACTCTTGGAGTCCTTAGGGCATTTATGGTACTCGTATATACTTGTTTCTTTGTTTCTTCCTTTCTACCTTCTTTTCTTCCTGCCTCCCTCCATCTCTTCCTCCCTCCCTTCTTCCCTCCCTTCCTCCCTCCCTTCTTTTCTTCCTGCCTCCCTCCATCTCTTCCTCCCTTCCTTCCTTCCTCCTTCCTCCCTCCTTTCTTTGTTTCTTCCTTTCTACCTTCCTTTCTTCCTACCTTCCTCCCTCCCTCCATCTTTCCCTCCCTCCCTTCCTCCCTTCCTGCCTTCCTTCCTCCCTTCCTCCATCCCTTCCTCCCTCCCTTCCTGCCTTCCTTGCTTGCTTCCTTCCTCCCTCCCTCCCTCCTTTCTTTGTTTCTTCCTTTCTACCTTCCTCTCTTCCTGCCTTCCTCCCTCCCTCCATTTTTTCCTCCCTCCCTTCCTCCTTCCCTTCCTTCCTCCCTCCCTTCCCTCCCACCTTCCATCCATCTTTCCGTCCTTCCTTCCATACATCCTTTCATCCTTCTTTTCTTCCTTCTTTCCATCCTTCCTTCCTGCCTTCTTTCCCTCCCTCCATCCTTCCCTCCCTCCTTCCTCCCCTCCCTCCTTCCTTCCCTCCTTCCCTCCCTCCTTCCCTCCCTCCTTCCCTCCCTCCTTCCCTACTTCCTTCCTTCCCTCCCTCCTTCCTTCCCTACCTTCTTACTTCCTTCCCTCCCTCCTTGCTTCCCTGCCTCCTTACTTCCTTCCCTACCTCCTTCCTTTCTCTTTGTTGTTTGTTTGTTTGTTTGTTTGTTTCTTTCTTTCTTTCCTTCCTGTCTAGTAACCCTCCTAGTAAGAAGGCGTTAAACGCTACAAAATACAATAACAGGGAAATACCTCTCAAGATTCATAATGAATGGCCACAGTATATTGTGCATATTCTCATGCTTAATGTATATCGTATGATATACGAGCGATTCCACTGGAGGGGGGGGGGGGCATTTCGCACACTGCTACCTACACAGATCAATTAGGGCTACCATCTTCCAGGAGGAAGGAATAAAGTGAAGGAACCACAGGAGGCTACAGACCGCAAGCAGAGATTCCACAGAGACGCGCGGAAGTCCCCAACAGTTCCTGGCTCGAAGATGCGACCCACTGCTGGAGCTGCCCGGAGAAGATTATGAACGACCCTTGCAACCAGGAAGCCCTTCGGCATCCACGGAGAATACTCTTTCTTAGGAGCGAGCATCTGCCTCACGCCACGAAACCTAGAAGTACACCTGAAACTTGAGGAGGAAACAGAATGACAGGGAAATAAGGGAGAGGAAATCGTGGTAGATGATAAACCATCCAGCATTCCCCAACCGACCACGGAAAACCATGACAAGCTCAAGATCAGAGTGGGCGATCGATTGGAATCGAAATCGGGCCCTCTAGAATACGAGCCTCAAGCGATACCACTTACCAAACGACGCTGTCAATTGCCAGGATCACATCAGCGCCGCCGGTGTGCGGCATTTCGCCCAGACTTTCTACATGTGGCTGTCGCTTTAAAAAAACCATCAGTCTAGACCTGGCTTGAACCCGCGACCTTGGGATCAGTGCTGAGCCACCCAGACCGGCATGCCAATGTAGCGTTTCTCTTACTACTACTACTGCTGCTACACAACTGAGCGGTATGTATATGAAGCACACTGCACGTGACCATGTTCATTTCTCTAGTACAGCGATGTCCAACGTTTGCGAAAGAGGGGATGTTGGATTTATCTCCTTCCGCTTCATGTGGACTGTGCCACTCTTTTAACACTCAATTGTGTTACAGTGAGGGTTTGGTTACATGTATGTTGCGTTTGATTTATCTTGCAAATGCTTATTTGTCTATCTACTACATTTTAATCGATATAAACATTTTCAGAAATGATCTTATTGCTAAGCTTTAGCGATTGTGAAATGTTTTAAGAGCTGGTTGCTATGCCCTGCTATAATTTTGAAAGTCCGTTCCTTTTGCAACGCAAAGGAATAAAAGACGAACAATATATTTCTACCTGAGAAAAATATAAGTATTGGCAAATTCAAATAAGTAATAAAAATATCTCGGAAATGGTTCACTCAAAAGGAAAAAGAAGTATTTGACATGAATTGTGTGTTTTAACGAGATTGTATTTAGTAAACTTTTGTCTGTGTCTTACTCTTTATCATTTATGCAAAAGTCATCCAAAATGAATTCTGAGAACTTTCCTGGACAATTCAAGGATGCCTTAGAAAGTGGCATGAAATCCCCTGTTTGTGTACCTCACTGGATACTTCTCGTTGTGGATCTGCAAGCCACAGGCAAGAGCTGATTCATCCTCCGACTAGAAAAGGAGGTGGGGAATAGCAGCTAATTACGTGGACATCGCTGCACTATCTCTTTCTGGGAGCTAAAGTCAAAAAGAGAAGAGTCTACCATTTGGAACATTACAACTGTATTTTCTTGCTATTCCACAAAAAAAACTACCATTCTCCACAGTTCACTTCGATCCCAAGCCTTCATTGTTTACTCTTGGGGCGGAGGAGCAAAGGCGCAGTTTATGTGCTACTCATTCTAACTGGGGAAACGCTGTAGGTAATTACAATAAACGTCGTTTTTATAAGTCACCACACCTTTGGTACCAGAGAGAATTATGTCCTTGGCTAATAACATATTGCTTTCAAAATTGCCTATCCAAGCGAGATAAAACTGGGGTCATATCCATAAATTTAAGCAATGTAATATGAAAAATAGCACTTTCGTGTCAAAATGACCGAAAAAAAATGAATATCTCATTACAACAGGGAATTCCCTAATGAACTGAAGGTAGGTACTCATTAGTTTAAGTGGTAGGCTACATGTGTCCATACGTAAATATACCTACATAAATGGAAATTCTCTGGGAAGCCGCTGGGGTCAACCGCCATTTTCCGGAGAAAGGAAACAAAACACTGGTGTAGCGTGACGCTTGGAGAGTTGTTGCCGGGTTTTTTATAATCATATTTATGATTACTACTACTATAACTATTACTATTACTACTACCACTACCCAACTATGATATCCACAAAATTTAATGGAGGCTGATAGGGGACTATTACTATTCCTTTTCCTGTTGTGCAAATATTAATTTTGTGGGTGCAAATGATATTTATATCATTAGCTTTATAGGGAGATTTCATAGCGCGTTTAACAATACAACATAGCAAGGTATGGCAGCCTATGATTGAATTAGTATCGAGCCACCCGCCACCAAATTTTGCGACAGCATTTTCCATAATAATTGTATTTATAATCACAACTCTACCGTCACCGCCACCACCACTCGTCCGCCGCGGAAACGTGTCTGCCTCATGTTAAAGAGGTCGCGAGTTCGAATCTCGCTTAGGATAAGTTATCCGGATAAGGTTTTTTTTTTTTTTCCCCGAGGTTTTCCCTTATGCTCAGAAGACGAATGTCGGGTAATGGACCTCGGGCTCATTTGACTGCTACTATTACTCCAAGTCATGTACGAAGTGTGTGTATAGTAACGGAGGGGGAGGGGGGACACAAGACTTAAATTTCCTAAATTTACCTTGGAATGGAGCAGAACTCCAAGTAGTAGATGAAATTCAGTTCAACTATGACATCGGTCTTCTAAGAAAGAACATAACAATGACTGCAAGAATTATACAAGACTTCGTTTACTAAATACTGGTTGCAATTTTTGTTCAACATAATCAAAATTAATTTAAAAGGTTTTGTGAAGAAAATTTGGGAAAAGAGCAAAATTGATATAGGAATTAGAGACCTTGCTGCGGTACTTAACAATAAGCTTTTTATAGAGAAACGTCGATAATTTAACGTACAAACACACATAGTATTAATTAATAATTTTAGAAAGGCGTGACTGTGTAAACTATAACAAACTTATAGAAATATTAATAAGGGATAATATCCCACAACAAATAAATGGCTAGTTGTAACCTATAGTTTTTTTTTTAATTTTTTTTTTTTTTTTATTTAATTTCTGTTAAAACATATTATAAAATCTCCATCGGTTAAAATGTTTGTGTCAAACAAGGATATCCTCTCTCCCTCTCTCGCTCAAATGTATATTAATGCAATAATATGAGAGTTTAGAAAGATAATGCAAGGTCACATTTACATGTGTACGCCCTGAATTTCGTAGATATGGTCTTATTAGCCACTTCAGAAATAATTTACAACGATCAATCCATGAAATCTTTTAAAAGAGTTTAATCACATTTAAAACTCAATCATGTTAAGAGAAAAGCAGAAATTTATTTTAATATATTTTTGCCTGAAAGGAAGCATTTATAGGATGAGTATTTTAATTGTTCATCTCCCCATGCCACCTACTAACAAATAATATTCCCTGAAGCTCTTCTTCATTTAGTATGCTGGGCGTTCGGAAAATCAGCAGCACACTGAAAACAAATATTCCCTCTTCAATAGTACGTCTGTTTGTCCAGTGGTACATTACTATTCAAGAGAGGTGCAAGGAACACCAAACTTTTTCAACCAGAAAAGTCGGCAGTGGCCCAACACTGTATAGAGAAGCCACACAAAATTAACATCTCATTTCTGGAACGTACGAAATCTACTATGACAGAGTCAGCAAACAGGCCATTCAAATTTAATTACACTCAGGAAAGATAGTGGGGACTTGAGTCCAGCCATTAAACAAATATGGCGGACCGCACGGAACACATCCACTCTGATAGTTCAGTCAGTTTCTAAAGAAGGCCATGGATTTTGAGATGGCCGTTTATTTGTAAAATTTAGTTCCAGGACATGTAAGCTTGACGTTTATAAACATAATTGTTGTTTCCTGAAAAAGGACACGATTTTGAGATAGCGATTTATTTCTTATTCAGTTAGTGATCCCTGATGATGGCCATAGAGTTTGACATAGCCTAAAGCTCAATATTTATAAATTTAACACGGCTGATCACCCGTGAAGCCATTATTAATAAATTATTGTATTCCTTCCACTATATTTGACAAATGATGATCCTACTCGCTCTACCTCACTAGGGGAGTAGTGGCTAAGATGGCGTTACTTTGAGGTTTGTGTTTACAAGTTTTGCGGTTTAAAAGTAACGGGTGACCCAAAAGACTCCGACGACTGTTGCCAGAGAGTCGCCATGGCCTGATGGGGCCAGTCGCCAGACAAAAGGTTGTCAGCATGGTTCGCAGATACGCCGCATCAGTATCGAGGGATCGCCGGACGGGGAAGGAGGAAGGAACAAAGGCCGCTACAGGAGCTGCTCCGGCAGCTTTCAGTGCAGCACCGCCGACTAATCGCTCATTCGCCGAGGCTGTCAGCGCCCTTTCACCACCGCCAAGTGCCAGCACAAGACTTTCGCCGTCTGCACTTGCTGTGCCTTTCCGAAAGCACAGCCTTGTCATCTGTGGGGTACCCAGGGACTTCCCAACACGATATGTGCTGGCTGCAGCACAACAGAAGTGGTTCTCAACAATGAGGGCCTCGAGGATCACCACACGCAGAGGCCCGTCAACGCTAGTAAGACTGGATCTAGCAGACCATCGCGACCACGAAGCTTTCTTGAATGCGGGTCTGCCTTTGTTAGGGCGTTGCCTGCGCGTCGAGGCCAGCCGAGTGGATCGCAAGGTGCCCTGTCGCCGCTGTTGTGACTTTGGCCACAACGAAGATTACTGCTCAGCTACTCCTCGGTGTCACTATTGTGAGGCACCGAACTCTACAAAAGACTGTAGGGCGCAAGACCTCAAGAGACGCCGCCGCTATTGCGCCACTTATGATGGCTTCGGCGATTACACGGGTCAGGCGCAATACCCGCGGCGATATTCCACACCACCAGCCACACCAGCTCCAGCCTCAGCAGCTCCACCAGTACAACCAATTACCACAGAGACATCACCAGCCACAGCAGTCGGCCAGGACTTACGGGTTGCCGTACAGGACCTCCACTCGGAGGTACAGAACATTTGCGCCCGCCTGACCGCCATTGACACTAGCAACGATCTCCACCGCTACTTCCTCCAGCGCCGAGTCACACACTGATGCACTGAATCACGTCGAAGTGCACATCCAGGAACTCCACGTCACGACCGCAGCCTCCACATCATCACAGAAAGCTCTGGAGACCGCAGTCTCTACCTTATTCAACCTCTTCGTGCACTTCGACGGACATCAAACATCACAACACACACTGATGCAGGACCCATTGGACACTCCAGTGGAGCCGCAGCAAATAGAACATGCAAAATCTACACTCCACACGACCAACAGCAAGAATTCACCACATACCGACGCAAACAAAATCTTCGAGCTAATGCAAGGCAAAACGTTAAAAGAACTTTCCCTTCCCTCTTTACCTACCCTGGCGAGATAAGTCACTCTTTTTTTTCTCCAACTCTTCTACTATCTTTCCCTTTAAAAAAATCGAACCGGCTGCGCTGTGTTCTATTTGTACGCGCCCTCGGCGCTCGTCGCCGACTGCCGCTGTCATAGAACAGCGCGGATGAAACCATACATTTTAAAGGCTTTGCTTACCAATGTTATTAACGGAGATGCTGAAACTGGCCACCGTCGTCGTCCATACATTTTTGGCACCTCTTTAGGAAATTATCCATCAATCGCCATAGTTGACGTTGAGAAATGCTGGAAATTTTCTGGCAGATATCTTGTTTTAATTCTTCCAGGTTGTGTGGGTATGTCTTGTACATTTATGCTTCCATAGAGATACAAACCGCAGATCACCTGGAAAACTTTCTGCAAATCGCACTTTCCCTTGACGAGTTAACACATACAAACCATAAATAAATAAATAAATAAATAAATACACGCTGTGCAGTAGAAAACAAATGCTGAGCCATAATGCACTTTATGACTAAGTACAGGACAAAATAATAAAGCACGCTGTAATAATTTAACCACATGATATAACCATCACCTCTGTATTGCACTTTCAGAAAAGAGAAAAACAAGGCAAACGTGTGACTTTATGTACCTACATCAGCTGCTGTTATCGTGTTTCCGTTTGCGCAATAAAAAACACAGTGTAGCGGTTCTTATGTTTTTGGGTCCCTCTGTTTAAAGGAAACAGAACACTGGCTACAATGCCTCTCGCCCTGCTCATGAGGGTTGTCTTTTGTTTAGTAATGATTTTTATTCGTTGGCAGGGGGAGCGGTCCTAGAGGTTATCATGTTGTGAAAAATGCTAAAGATGGACTTGGCAGAGCCATGAGGATTAATCCATTAATCTTGGCTATGAGCGGCTTTGCGGAACTTCTCTTTATGCCCGAGGGAAATTTTATTTCGTTGTTCAGGGGGATTATAGCGGTAAGCTCTGCATAAAACTAAACTCAATGTTACCAACCACCACAAACATAGATACAAAGTCTATTCCATATTCTGGGTCTATTCGTTGTATCACGGAAAAATTCTGAAACTATCAATAACCCAGTATTTTATAAACTTATATGCCTAAAGAGTATGCAAAAATATCGTTTGGTTAGAAATAAAGTATCTCAATGAAATTCTAAAACGACAGTTTCAGTATGGACAATAATCAATGAATCCGTCACTGAAAAACATTAGGCACCCCTAATACTTAATTATTTTTTAAAAATTTTTGTGTTACAGTTGGAGATTCAAACTCTCAAATTATAGATATTGCGGATATTGAGCGTAGATAATATTGGTGCATGCGATTTTCTTTTCTCAACAAAGAAAATACAGCCTTCAGCTGTCATAAATAGTCCTGGCGACATTCTGAATTATGCATAATTCTAACGTTGCATTTATTTTCGGCGCTAAAATAATGGATTTTTAATTACTCAAAAGTGCAAGTAAAGCAAATGCTAGTCATACTGATAGCATCAAAATTATTACAGCTTACATTGACAGAGGGACTTTTCTAATCAATACCAAAGCTTCTACTAGAAACACTTACAAAAATGACAGATCAAAACGATGGGCGAGATTTTTTTAGGCATACTCATTTTAGGTACTTAGGTAAGCTGTTTGTCAGTATTTTTATTAGAAAGCTAAACTTCACTGTTGCATAAAAATTACTTTTGCTATAGGTACTACTGTGACAATATCTATTTGATCAGAGCGTATCTTTTTGATTATTATTTAGATGTTCATTCTAAAATAAAAAATAAGATATATAGTGCAATATTAACCGACTATGAACAAGTACTATAAAAGTTCTAAGTATAGTAACTCAGAGCAAAATCGTCATATATACAGGATAAGAAATAAAAACAGTGTCCATCTTAGGCTGTGATTTTTACATAATGACAAACAGAAATATATATGTATTTGCTCTGCAAAATGTGATAATTATATTCTTATAACCACTCGTGTACCTATGTGAATTATTTGCTTTTTGTTCTAACTGTGAAAGCAGTAACGTTGTTGTCCACAAAACTAAAGATGCACTGTCCATACATAACCTCTATGTTATAGTGAATAATTGGAAACAGGACCTATAGCAAGTGTAATTGCTCACTTTTTAATAAAACAATGAATATTTGCAAAACAATACTACAGATATTTTAATCACTATAATATTTATTTATTAGGTTAGATAAAAGATAGCAAATTTCGAATTAACTGAAAGCCTGCAGGTACATGCTAACTTATTACCATTTCTCTCTTTGGTTTCCTTCATAACATTGGGCAAAGTAATGACTGAATGTGTGTGTGGAGAGGTTGAGTAGAAGTATATTCAACCATAAGTAAAGGAGCATAATCGTAATAGAGATATAGTGTTAAGTCATCATTCCAAAGTTATCTAAATAACCTTAATTACTCAGCGAGTGTATATATTTGCTATTTGACAGAGATCTATCGTGAAATCGAGAATTTTTTCCTTCTGGTGGTGTACTTTGTACAGCCCATCCAGAACGTTTTGGCACTCCCCCTCTCCCGAAGCATAGATGCACAATAGCAGAGACCTGCTCACTTGCATAATAGGAGAGGTTGGGAATAGCATATCACTAGCTCTGATTGTGATAACTACACAATAATTGTTTACACTGCTTATGTATGTGACTGCCAGAATGCTGAGTTCATTTACTTGTTCCCTACCACTCTGGTCACTTCTTATTTCTCCTCTTTTGCACACATGGAGCATCAGAACGATGTGACCAAACTGTAATTGACTGTATAGAGCTGTCAATGCTATATGGTTTCTTAATGTGTAATTTTTCTATATTTGGTTACAGTAGATAAATGCAAACAAACTATAATAGTTCTGTCTGCTACACTTTTACAGAAGAACAGTTCAAAGTTTCGGCTACCTCTTCAGCAAAATTAGCCCCACAATTTTATTTAAACTCTTATTTAAACTCTAGTAAGTATATAACTTACTATACAAGTAAAGTATAGAGTTATATAGACATTATGATCAACTTTTTCAGACAGAAACATTTTACTCCCAAATGCACCTGTCCTTAAGAATAAAAGGTCCCTTTTCCATGCTTAAACTATTATATACCTATGTTAATTTGTATAAGTGGATAAAGAGTTAAGATGTGGTGTTATAAATACTTGGTTATTGATGGCAGGAGTGGCCTCTCTGATAATACAGTACCCTGTCATCTCGTTCATATACTCACACTAAACTAATCATCTTAGTCTATGCCATATGGTCACCTGCGAATAGAAACAGAACAAAATTTGATGCAGGTATAATAGATACCAAAGAATGTTGCATAATAATGGCTATGGTTAATTTTAGCATACTGTAATACCCAAAAAGTCAGATTAATAAATAAATCGATTTAAGATATAAGCAAGATGCAAACACGCAGCTACAATAGAGCTTGAATCTGTTGGGTGTTGGGCCAGGAAACACAGCTCCTCGGTTTCGTGATAAGAAAGATAAGGAATGTATACTATTAAGATTAAAAGGAGAAGCATTATATATAGTGATGTCCTGATCATTGTGAAGGTTTTTAGTTGCTTTTATATATTCAGGTAGACAATCACTTACTTGTAGTTGTAGATAAACAGGAGTGCTTTCGTGGACGTAACCTCCACGAAAGCACTCCTGTTTATCTACAACTACAAGTAAGTGATTGTCTACCTGAATATATAAAAGCAACTAAAAACCTTCACAATGTATACTAAGTTGTATCTAGGTTTAGTCTAACACCATTATTTCCTGTGCATACAGAATTTTAGGTTGTAGTATTGAAATAAGTTACAAATTACTAATACCAAGCAACTGGCTCACACTGGCTACAAAGCTTGGTACAAGCTGGTTAGTTCTGTACTAATAGGGTACCTGGTCATTGTGGCATTGTTGGCAATGAAGAAGGAGTCAGCACTCCTTTTATTGGACCACAACCAGCCCTACCAGTACATAAATCTGCTATTAGAACTGTACTACTGACAAGTAACAGTCTCTCCCATAGCAGAACTTCTTTCTTTTTTTCTTTTCCAGTTTTACAATGTATTTACATTTTCCAGTAACCCAAGATTGCACACCAGATTAAATTTTTTCTCTCCATTTGTGCCTAAAAGTTTCTTCAATATTTCTTCTGATTGATGTCTTGAGTTTATTGTGTCTGTGTGGGTGGTGGTGTCGCTCTTTTCTTCTTTCTTAGTGGTTCTCATTCTATTATCTTTTATGGCAATCTCTCCTCTGATATCCTGCTTGTATACTAGGTACTGTCGATCTCACTGAGGTCTGAATAGTCTTCCATAGCATGTTGAGGTGCGTAAGTGGTGTATCTACTGCCACCTGGTGCAAGCTGGGGTGGTTTATAAGATAGGTACCATCGCTAATGGAAAAGGCCCACAGAGTTTTGTCTCCCTGGGTTCTGGAGCCCAGAGCAGGTTGTTGCCTCTTGCCTTCATTATTTATGTTTTTCTTCCACAAAATCAATAATCAAAGTTTTGACATCCATTTTCCTCCTGATGACTTCATTTTTGACCCTTTCTCATCTGGATATCCCTGCAGACTCTCCAAAAGTCCATCAAGACAACGTAGACAACTAGCGTCATTTGGGAGTTGCCATCAATCTTTTCATTAATTGTGTTTTTACTGTACATACTTATGTCCATATATTATAATGCTTATAATAATTGTTTTTAAGATCTTTTTTTCTTTTGCTTCCTTTGTAATCTGTTAATCCTATAAAATACCATTTAATGTTCCAGTACTAAATTTTCTAGCATTTATGTTGAACAATTAATTTCATTATTTTGTATGATTTTTACTCCTGGATATTTGTACTCTTCAGTGTGTGTAACTGTTCCCATTTCTTCTTCCATTATCAAATCTTGGTTTGACAGAAGTTCCCTGGCAATTGGATAAAACACTAGTCAAATCATCACTATGTATCTGACCAAAGCCCTAATTTTAAGGGTCTGTGAACAAGTTAGGAAAGTAATTGCTATAGTTACTGGAGAGGGGATACATCTCCAGAATATAAAATGCTTTGACAACAATCCTCTTTACTACTTCTGTAAAAAATCAGCAGAAACTGCTGAACATATCCTTCTGGAATGTAATTATCTACAAAGATTAAGATTTACAATTTTCAAAGCAACTTGACCTTCAGGCGAAGAAGATAAGAGAAACTTTATAGGAAAGATATTAAATATAGGGGCACACAAAAAGTCTGTGGCTGAGGAGGTGCTTGTGTCTTTGACAGTTTCCTTAAAAATCAAATGAAATCAAGTTAAGTGCTACTGAAGTACTAGTCAATGCTTAACACATTCAGAGGCTCTATGTAAATTTCTCTGTGGAAAACAACATCTTTTAAAAAAAATCTGATCTGATGCAATCACATAATGCTCTACTCCTCTTTTGCAAGCTACTCTTAACAAAAGCTTCTTCTCTATTTCTCATTAACAGAGATAAACTTTCATAACACATTCACACATTTTGTTGTAGTATAAAAAGAATACTATAGGCAAAAATGGTAAACACATTTTTAAAAAGCGGATTGCAATATGATGGCTTTGAAATTTTATGCTCTTTCCATAACCACTGCGAGCAAGATGAATAGATAGGTACTTACCACTTGAAAAAAGCATAGTATTGAAAATTCAAAGCAGTAACAAAGGAAGTTTCACAAATGATTAATGCTACAAAAATTAATTTAACACAAATTATATGCTTTAATACATTTTACACCTTTTTGTTTAGTAAGATTTTTTTCTATATCTAATGGTTCACCAATACAGTTTTGTACATCTTTTTTAACTCATTCAGAGTGAAGAGCACTTAAGAGACTATTCCCAGAAAGTTCAAGATATACCTACATTTTATTTCTCATGCAAATATCTAAAACGTATCAAAATTTGTAGAGTCAATTTTGGGATATCAAAAATAATGAAAAATATTCCAAGTAAAGGGTAGTTTGTGGTGGAGAGAAAATGTATTGCATTCCATTCAAAAGTTTGATATCCAGATTTCATCAAAAATACATGTTTTGAGACTTTCTGAAACCAAAACAATCATTCAAGTTAGAAAAAGGTCTACTGTGTGTGTGGGGTTGTGGTGTGGGTGTCACTCTAAAAGGAGAGTCCAATAAAAACCAAACTTGGTACTTAGATTCAGCTTCTAAGGATATGACACAGATTTTCAATAAAATCCCTCCACCCCAAACTAGCCTCAACAAGGAAAAATGTTAATTATTTTTGATTTTATCAAAAATGACTAATGATTTTGATTAAAATACCATAAGATATTTGCATGACAAATGAAATGTATGATATGATTTTTCTGGGAATAGCCTGTGAAATCTTCTTTACTCTGAATGACTTGAATAACTGGTAGACAAAATCTTACTACATAAAAAATGTAGATCTCATTAAAGCACACACTTTATGTGAAAATATTTTTGAGGTATTCCTTGTTATTGGTTAGAATCTTCAAATATCTCAATTGTCACCATTTGTCTTTTTCTCTTGGTCATTCAAACAGCATGAGTTTCAAACCCATCATATAGTGACACACTTTTTAAGAATCTGTCACTTTACCTACTGTATCCTACAACAAAATGTGTACGGGCATTGAAAAAAATGATTGAGTGCATTAGAAGAGCAGAATATTTTAAAGTGCCACGTTGTGTGGCAGTGCGGTTTATACAAGTCGATATTCCAACATGCAGCCTGAGTTTATCGATAGTCTCAGTTCCATGTGTTATCGTCTATTGTACACACAAACGGGCCATGTCTTCAATCAACACTCCCATTTCTGTTTGCGAGTATGTATACAAATGCAAGTGTTGGTTCAAGACTCAGCCTATTTTGTGTCCAATAGACAATAACATATGGAACAGAGACTATACATAAACTCAGCTGCATGTTGGAATATCGACTTGTATAAACCGCACTGCCACTGGATCTTAAAAATATTCTGCTTTCCTAATGCGCTCAATCATTTTTTCCATTGCTGTACATATAAAATAAAAGTTTTAACTAGATTAACAAGAAGTAGTTAGAATAATAAGCTTTTGAAAAAAATAGTTTGTAGGATACTGAATAGAGGAAGTAATGTGCATGCAATACATACATTTTTTTCTTAATATAAACAGTATGATATATAACAGATACCTATGAATTAGTAACCAGTTACTGTGAATTGGTTACCTCTGAACTGACTTGGTAACTTTCTGGTATCTTTACAAGTAAGTGGAAAATTATCCCATCTTAGGGTACTTCTACTGGATTGAAAGATTTAACTTGTGTAATGAACTTTTAGTTCTGCAGCCTTCCAAGCATGCAACACAAAGATTTTCAAGGAACCCCCTCCCCCTACCCCCAATTCCCTTTACATGGAACAATTTTTCATTACGTTAGGTAGGGTTATTTTACACCATTTTTTCCCTATAGGTATAATAATTCAGAATCTGTAAAATGGTTTTATCCATGTTACAACTATTGTTTTTGTTGCACAAAGGTGTCTTAAGTCACATACAGATTTCCAGGAGTTGTATTGAATAAGCTTTTTGATTTAATAAAAATTAAATTGGTGCAAAATATTCTCACAGATGGAGGATTCTTTACAGCACCTTATGGATCACATGGAGAATGAGGGAAGAAATCAAATTGGAGCTAAGTTACGATGTACAGATGTTATTTTGCATCATAGTAAATGCTGCGTCATTAAATTGGGGAGACCAGTATAAAATGACATAGCTATGGTTTATAGTAAACGAAAGTGGCGACATCATTTGTGATGTATTATTGGGAACGCTGAATTGGCAACACTGATCCTATGTTAATGTTGGAAGTCTACTAGCTTCATTCTTGGTGCTATACGACATAATCCTAAAGGTAGGCACTCAAAGTTTTTTCTTTTCATGATTGATTGTTCTATTGTTACGTTATACATCAATGTTTTGGCTGGAAATGGTGTTATCCTTCAAAAGTCGTTCTTTGGCTTTCTATTAGCAGTAGCACAGGTATAGTAAAGCCCAGTGGATTCACGTTGTTGGTGAATGAAGTATAGATGACACCTCAGTGTAGAATGACATACCCTATGTCTGGCTAAAATGATATAGTATGTCATTTTACACTGACTAACACTGCAGGTTATTTATAACATTCCTTGGGTATTAAAAAGTTAATATATTGTTTAATGGATTAAGTTTCATGGAATATGTGTTTTAGATCTGAATTATATCTTTAAGTCCAATATTATACCAGTAAAACTATCACGTTTTTAATGATTATGTTAGTAGCTTATTTATTCCTATTTAATAACCCATATAATCAAGATATAATTTAAATGTACTATTATTTTATTTATTTAACTTATTACCCAATTAGTCCACTGATGGAAATAAAAAAAAGTTTATAGTGCATTTAATTTTGTCTCCAGATGGAAGGTGATATAAACGGAAGTCTACAAGACAGTCATGGGATTAAGTGCAGATGCAAAGGGCCAATAGATGCTGTTAATAGCGGTGAGATGGGCTGGTTACGAGCATTGAAGCAGTTTTCAGTTCCTCAGCTACACTTCGAAGATGGAAGGAACAAAAATAAAATGTTCGATGTTGTTGAAAAGGGATAGGGACAATTTCAGCCAACATTCAGCAGGAAGCTGGAGCATGAGCTGGTTAACCATCTCAAACTTCTGAAGTCCTGTTTGTTTGGAATGTCTGTGACAGAAGTTAGGGAACTTGCATTCCAGATAACTGAAGTAAATGCTATTGATCATAGATATGGACTATGGCCTCTCTACCTGGACATCTTACAGATCATTGGTTTGCCCTTGCAGCAACCACAGACATTCCAAACCCCATGCCTATGAACCAACCTGAAATTCCCACTGACTTTGCCACTCCTGAAGCTGAAGAAACTGTAACAGTCGAGAAATCCAATGAGAACACTAAAACTGCAGTTGTTAATATGGATCTTTCAAATCAGAAAACCTCTCCCTCGCCAATGTTTCCAATAGCAAAAATAGTCCTATTCCTTCCACTTCCAGTTTTAATGGACTCAAGAGAAGACAAAAGCTCAAGAAGACCGCTACAGTTCTTACTAACAGTCCATATTTAAAAGAGATTAAGCAGAAATGTCAAGAGAAGGTTGAAAAGATGAAATGTGTTGCAGCACAAAAGCAAAGAAACGGCTGAATTTTGGTAAAGAACAATTTTATGAAACTGAAATATTTGATGACTTGGTTGATGATTCTGGTGATTGTACATCTTGTATTGTAATGAATTGTATTCCCAATCAAGACCTGGAGAACACTGGTTGAACTGTCAACAGTGAAACAAATGGGCACACACTGAATGTGCTGGACTGACCAGCAGAGCAAAACAGTTTGTGATGTGTGCAAATACAACAATTCTTCCATGTCCAGTGTAAATTTTGTTTGTTAAATAATTAACATTCAATACACTTGCATTAAATGTTGATTTTTAAACCTTCCCAAATTTGGTATATCCCTATGATACCCAGATATCAATCTAAAATGACATACCATGCACAATTTTAAAAACGGCTAAAATCAGCTATTTTTATTAGTTAAGAGGGGTAGTAAGGGGTAGTGATGCGCCTGCTATAGCCTCTCCTACCCAATTCCCATCCTCATCCTGCACGTGGTGCACCCTGCTTTTAACAGATGAGGCTCTGGGGACCGAATCACAGCGGTATAACTGTTTCATCTAAAATGGAGGAAATGTCATTTACATATGTGCTGGCCTATCACAGCACAACAGCGTCCCTCAGAGGCACATGAGGGGAAGGTCGGTGGATCTAAATATCACCTATTTAGTCCTCCCGGCTAGGTCCAATGGACCCGTTGACCAACGATAGGTGTGGTGGTCCCCCTTGCAAAATGGGGGTTTAAGTCGGGTGATGTAACTGTCACATTGTAAAACTGGTGCCCGTTAAGAAAACAGTTACATGAAAGCCACATACATGAATATGAGTCC
The DNA here is from genome assembly GCA_030765045.1 of Tenodera sinensis. Classification (NCBI taxonomy): domain Eukaryota; kingdom Metazoa; phylum Arthropoda; class Insecta; order Mantodea; family Mantidae; genus Tenodera; species Tenodera sinensis. The sequence continues at coordinate 18,662,581 of CM060971.1, read as the reverse complement.
TAAAGATAAATATTCCGGAGTTAAAACTGTCCCCCAATCGGATCTCCGGGTGGGGACATCTTTAGGCAAATTTCATATCAATACTTTAAGAATTCTACAATGGAATGCAGGAGGCATGTCCCAGCCTAAAAAGCAAGAGCTAATGAAAATATTAAAAGACCAAGATATAGATGTCTTCACAGTACAAGAAGCCAATATATCAAAGGAACAGGAAATATACTTTGAAATGGATCAGTACACTACACATATACTTCCAAAAGCTCGTCAAATAGCAAGTGGTATTCTTACAGGAATTAAAAGAAATATGAAAGCTACTATTCAAATCCAAAAAACAATGGAAGAACAAGATAAATCAGAAATAGTTAAAATTGAAGTATGGAAAAGTAACTACCACTATAAAATTTACAGTATCTACAATCCTTCAGACAATACACTAGATCTAAATTCTATTCCCATAGAACCCAAAAGTATTTTAATAGGTGATTTTAATGCACAATCCCCTAGGTGGGGCTACAGAGATATAAATTCAGCAGGAAGAGTCATAGAAGACCTATTAAACTCATCAACAATGGAATTAATATTTAATCCAAATGATCCACCCACTTACCTTCATTATAATGGTTCAGGTACAAATCCTGATCTTCTGATGGTGTCATCTGACATAATTGACAATACAAAAAGAGAAATAATAGAAATAATAGAAATAATAAACTCCATAAGAGGTCTAATAAATAAAAGTAACAAACCAAAAATTAAAACTTCTTGGAATTTTAAAAAAGCAGATTGGTCCAGTTTCCAAAATGAGATAGAAGGGAAGTGTAATATACTGTTAGAATCAGAGTTCAAGTCAACAGATGAAATGAATAAAAAAATTTTTGAAATATTATTGACAGCAGCCAAAACACATATCCCCAAAGGAAAGTTAAAGAAATATAGCTACTTTTGGTCACCATCTTTATCTAAGTTAAAACACGAAAGAGATATAGCAAGAGTCAAAGCCGAAAGAACCAAGTGTCCAGAAGATGTACAAAACTGGAGAAGAAAAGCAGCCATTTTTAAGAAAGAATTAATTACAGCAAAGAGGGCCAGTTTCACAAATTTTGTAGAACATATGGACTATAGGAAAGATGGAAATAAAATATACAAATTCCTTAATAAAACAAAATTATCAAAAAATACAACTGAACCATTAAAACATAATAACAAAAGCTTAACTACAGATAGGGAAATAGCAGAATCCCTTAACAAGTTTTATGCGCAGTCACAAAGAATACCCCAAGTGTATAAAAAACAAGATAAGGCTATCCAAAAAACTATCAGAGAAACTAATAAGCCAAAAGGTATACGAAATGATATTTTTATTCAGGATTTTAACGAAACAGAACTGGATTTAGCAATAGAACAATTACAGAACAAAAAATCTCCAGGACCTGACAAGATCCACCCAGAGTTTATTAAACACCTTGGCAGGAAAGGAAAAGAAATCCTACTTAAACTGTATAACACGTGTTGGAGAATGACTGTACCTTCCGACTGGAAAAAAGCCATTATCATCCCGATTTTAAAGAAAAACAAACCCTCAAACAATATTAATAGTTTCAGGCCAATATCTTTGACCAGTGTTATTGCAAAAGTGATGGAAAGAATGGTGGCATCTAGACTTAACTGGTTCCTAGAATATTACAACTTAATTAATAGTTCACAGACCGGCTTCAGACAGAATCATAGTACAAGTGAAAATGTACTCCTACTAAGCCAAGACATCAAGGAAGCTTTCAATAGAAAGGAAGATACCTTGGCAGTATTCATCGATTTTAAATCAGCATATGACTCAGTCTGGAGAAACAAATTAATTGAGAAGTTGCAATCAATAGGTGTGAAAAGTAACATGCTTAAATGGATAACTCAGTTTATTTCACAAAGATTTTGTGGCACAAAATATAATACATACATTTCCAAATATAAACAAACACACCGAGGACTTCCACAAGGTGCTGTTCTGAGCACAACACTCTTTAACATATATATAAATGACCTTCCATCAATAATAAAAACTTTAGAAACCAAAATTGCTTTATTTGCTGACGATGTAGTCATTTGGACTTCAGGCTCTCCAAAAAAACCCGAATTAATTAAAGACAGAATAGAAACAGCCCTAAACAAAGTACATGAATGGAGCTCCAAAAACCTCATGACTATCAATGAGGAAAAAACAAATTATGAATTATTTACACTAAAATACAAACCAGTTAATATTAACATAAATTATAATGGTAAACCACTCAAAGCAGTTGATGATGCCAAATACTTAGGCATCACTTTCGACAGAAAGCTAAGTTGGAAAAAACATATAACAAACATCTCAGAAAAGGTTGAAAAGAAACTGCAAATCCTGAAAAGGTTAGCTGGTGCTAAATGGGGCTGCTCAAGGAGAGTCCTTAACACAACATACAAAATGTATGTTAAACCAAACCTCTTGTACTGTTCTGAAGCTTTAATAACGGCAGCAAATGCTAACATCAATAAACTTGAACAAATACAAAATCAGGCTCTTCGCCTAATCACTGGAGCAGTTAAATCCACACCTATTGATGCCATGCTTGCCTTAACACGGACCCCATCAATAACAACAAAAATAGTAGAACAAGCATTGCTCCAACACGAGAAAATGTTACGACTGCCAAACTCTAAATGGACAGAAGAGAACCTCCCCCCTTCAATCCTTAAAACTCATAATAGTTTCCTAGAAAAGGTAACACAGATTAAATCCAAATTGAACATTCCTAACACCAGAGAAAATCTACTTATAAGAGAAAATCCATTGGAACTATTGCAACCTACCTTCAATTTGGAATTAATAGAGAAAATAAGTAAATCAGACACACCAAAAGAAATACAAAAACTTCTAGCTCTGGAAACAATCAATACTAGGTATCCCACAGAAGAATGGCTGCACATATATACTGATGGATCCTCCAAGGAAAACCTTACTGGAGCTGGAGTTAAGTGTTCACATTTTTCCTTTTATCATTCTGTTGGCAGAGACACAACAAATTATGATGGAGAAATAGAGGCTATATACATTGCTCTCCGACAATTATTAAATCTTCCCTTAAATAAATTTAACAAGGCAGTAATTCTTTCGGATTCTAAAGCTGCAATTCAGGGAATATGTTCAAATACTACAAAGAAGTCAACAAAAATTAGAGAATGCTACAAAATGTTAACACAACTCCAAAAAGTTATAAGACTGTTCAGCTCCAATGGATTCCAGCACACTGTGGAGTCATGGGGAATGAAGCTGCAGACTCACTTGCAAAGAAAGGCACAACGATAAAACAAAAGTCTAAATTCAATTTCTCATATTCCTCAATAAAATGCTTGATCGTTAAACAATTTTCTCATTCATACCTACAAGAAATAGAAACAAATGCCAAAGATAAAAAATGGATTACACTACTTTCCAACCCAGATATAATCCCCCAGAGACCACGGAAAACAGCGGTTGCAGCCTTCCGACTATTGACAAATCACGACTGCTTAGCAAGTCATCTCTACAGAATAGGTATCTCAGCCTCACCAATATGTGTCCTGTGTAACGATCCAGCAGAAATGAATGAAGACCACTTGAAGACCTGTGAAGCATTAAGATCAGAAGAAACTACAGTTCAAAAGTATTGGAAAGCACGAATGCTAATGGCTTCATTGCCAGATGCAAGGCACTAGAAAACAACATATTAGTTAAGATGTTTATGTTAAGAACAATAGATGAAGAATTAAATAAGGAACATTTTAAGATATAAAGCAATTTGAAAACCATCATCCACGTCTCATTGGGTGCAGAAAAGAAAATGGTATGTCATTTTAGACTGATCTCCCCCACATATTTTATGATATTTGTACCAAAATTATTTAAACAAACATAAAAATAAGTTCAGAGTCAATAGATAATTTTTAATTCCAAATCAGTTACTTTTTTGCTTTTCAATAGTCATCAGAACAATGATGCACACCAAATACTCTATTATAATCAAATATGCTGTAGCTCAGGCCCTGAGAAGTAACCACAATTATGTTGACAGGCTTTGGTGGACTGATGCATCCTAAAACATCCATCCAGGTTTACTCTATAACGTCAACAGCTTTTAGTCATTTCCAAACTTGTTCAGATCACTGCATTGATGAAATAACAACTGTATTAGAACTGAAGCTTTCCATTTTACCAGGAAAGAGTTCTTCATATCTGAAAACTACAAACTCTCCATTATTTCTCTTGAGAGACCGCCACTTTTCTTCACTTCTCAAGCCTTCACCAGTTTTAGTTTCAGACAAACCGTCATCATCAGCGGAACTTATGTCATGAAGTGATGGTGCAGTATAACTAGGAGTTATTTCCGGGCTGTTGTGCCGTGGTCTGCTGGAGTTTGAGTACCCAGACGTTTCGTCCACAGCTGCAGTGGACATCTTCAGTGGCACAGTCGTAGTCTCCTCGGAGAAGTTTATGTAGCGTCTGAGGTGTGGACTGTCTGAGCTGCTGTATTTATCCCTCTAGTGGTCTCCGCTGATTGGTCTGCATGGCAGATGGCAGGAGGGAGGGGGCGGATTTCACCCAAGGTGTTGTTTCCTCCTGATTGGTTCACTCTAATTTCTCCTGTTATGTGCCACTTCTTGCCTTCAATGACAGGATACCAGTTGCTGTTAAGTTTCAAAGCTTCTTCTTTCTCAAAGAACAATTTCAATAAGAAAGAAGAGGCTTTGAAACTTAACAGCAACTGGTATCCTGTCATTGAAGGCAAGAAACGGCACATAACAGGAGAAATTAGAGTGAACCAATCAGGAGGAAACAACACCTTGGGTGAAGCCTGACCCCTCCCTCCTGCCAGCTGCCATCCAGACTAATCAGGGAGACCACTCGAGGGATAAATATAGCAGCTTACATGCTATGTTAGCTTCTCCGAGGAGACCACAACCACGCTACTGCAGATGTCCGCCGCAGCTGTGGATGAAACATCTGGGTACTCAAACTCCAGCAGATCACAGCACAACAGCCCAGAAATAACTCCTAGTTATATTGACTCCGGCCGTGAAAGTCAACGCTCTCTCATGATGATGCAGTATTTTCATTTTCTGACTCAGATTCTGGAACTCCAGATAAATGTGGTTTCCTTTCCAGTTTATTTGTTGTCCTGCTGCTTGCATTTGAAGGGTCTATTTTCACTAGATTTTCTAATTTGATTTCATAAGCAAATACTCCTTCCAACTGGAACATAGACTTTTCTTCTCTTCTTTTTTTGGAATTGACGTTTACTATACTACTTCGCTTTTCAGCTAAAAGCTCTCTAAAGCTATTTTCTATTCCATTAAGTTCAGAAGCCCTGCTAGGAAGACATTCTAACAATGGGTTTACATTACACAGATAAATGCCACAGTTCCAAAAACCAGATTTTAGGTTTTCAGTTGCGTTTGTGGAGACTGCATACATCAACTGATACACTCTTGGGGTGAAGTGCTACTTTTGCAAAACAGCAGCATGAATCCTATCTTCACTCTCTTTGTGCTCACCTAATATTCTCTTCCATGCAGCTTTCAACAGTCTGAAGAATGCCACATCTAACAGCTGGTTAGTACTATTTTCTGGCAAGCAAATGAAACGAATATTGTTTTCTCTGCACAATTGTAAAAGCTGTTGTTAAATGGGATGCTAAACTGTCCTTTATAAGGACCTTTTTCCCTTCAAGTTTCTTCAACTTAAGGAGCATGAGTCTTTCAAACCAGTCTGTAAATCAGGGATGGGATTCGAGACTTGTGAACTCGGGGCATCAGGTACAAACCAGTTCATACTAATGTGTCGAGGTGATAGCGTGTGCCTATTCCTGCTATAGTACCTGTGTATACACCCCAATTCCAGAGGATGAACAGATTAGGCCTCTGTAACGTGCTGCAAAGTTGCAGATAATTCCTCATTCTTATTTAACTCATACTGTAGTATTCTTACACTTATTTACATACAACATTCTTGGTTTTGTTTTTTGACTGCACCTGATGCAACAATACCAATCAGAGTTGGTGCCAGTACGGGAATTGCCAGTCCGAAGTCCTGGCAGCTGGCATATATATATATTAATGTATAATCTAATTCTAAAATATAAATTGAACAATATAAATTATAAATAAAGTATTATTAACCCTTGTGTGTTTAATGGAATATATGTGTGATTTGCATTTTCTTGTTAATTTTAGAGTTTTACATTAACTAATGCTTTGGGTTGGCTGGTATTTGAACCTTTAAAGGGGTAGTAGGAGAAAGCTGTAATAGGGTAATGTAAACATAGCCATCTTCCCCAGGTTGGTTTAATAATAATTAAGAAGGATAGGGGGAGGCAGAAATATGTGGATTGTTGTGATACCTTTTTCAGGAAAGGATTTTAATGGATGTAATCAGGAGCACTGTTTTTAAAAGGTTTGAGAGGAAATAATAGATAAAGGTGTATGAAGTGTGGGTAGCTGGAAGGAATAATTCATTGTTAATTAGAATGTGATAGGTGAAGAGATGGAGAAGGTGGGTATATAGGAAATAAAACGGGACAAATTACAAAAAGAAAGGATAGTGCTCAAAATGGGGTAAAACATAAAACAAGGATAAAACTATGGAAAAATACTTGGAAAAGTAAGGGAGAAATGGATTACAGCACTTATGAAAGATAAGAGAACTGAGATGCAAATTGATAAATAATTAAATAATGAAATGTACTGTTATTTACTCTGAAGAATGTCCTTGTCCTTGAACATGCAAATGTGCGTGGAGTGAGCGAGCTTCTTGGAAAGATGCAAACAGAGTAGCACCAGCAGTTGAAAATTATTTTGTACAATGCAGTTGTACTTCAAGGAATGCCAGTGTTGCTACAATGTTATATCATGTGGTTTCTTGAGTTTCCAATAAACATAATTCATTAATGATATTGAATTTATAGTCATAAATGTTTTGTTTGATGTGGTACTATGGCTTATTAGAGATGCTACTTTGCATAATATTTCTCGTCCTAGGAATGAAAGAGTGAGTCACTTGAAGCAGGGTGTAAAATCTCAGAGCAAGAGGAGAAAACAGTAGAGTGCTATCTCAGGCTCACTTGTGTCATTCACTAGGTCATGGCTAAACTGTTGAGTCAAATACAGTAAAAAGTTGGGGGCTTCATTATACAGATAACCCTGACTTTGTATGTAAGGAAGCTGCAGATAGATAGAGGTTAATTTAGGTTTAGCACTCTGGTTATAGGTTGTCTCCTTAGCGCAGTGGTAGCACTGCCTTTTACCAAGTGGGGGACCCGGGTTTTTTCATTCCCAGTACCAGAGTGGAGCTTTTCTCTCAATGGAAGACCTGGTCCAGGGTGCACTCACCCTTGTTGGGTCCCTGAGGGACCAATTGAGGAGCTACTTCATTGAAAAGTAGCGGCCCCTAGTAGAGCAGACTGCATAACTGGCCAGGAGGGACCAGGGCACTGACCATGTTCCACCTCCAGTACTGCACCCCACTCATGACACCTGTGGTGGGCAGATGGGTGATAGACCTTGGCCCAGATGGGCTGTTGTGCCACGGGGTTACTTTTTTAGTTTAGTTGTAATTGTAAAAGGTTTCTGTTTTGTTTGGTTTGTATGTGCATGAAATTTTACAAGGGTGAAAATAAATATTCCAATTCAATGTCATAGTAATGTTGCAAACCTACTGTAAAAGTAATGTTTATGTTACTTAAGCATAGAATAGGCCTTTCTTGTTGTTTATTTTCATTTATGCAGCTCTCATTTTCTCTCTCTCAAAAAAAAAAAGGAAGAAAAATGTTTCTATTATCAAATATTTAGGTTTGTTGCAATGCTTTTCCTACCTAGTATAAGGGATGGTTAGAGGAATTAGTAACAAAAGGATACATTAAATTTTCTTTACAAATATGCAGTGATTATGAGAACTGAGATAAGCTCTCCAAATCTGTAATTTTGAGTTTATGGTTTTATTTCAGGATATGCAAATGAAGTGGGAGAAGCATTCCGTCCATTGGTACCCACAGCAGTGGTTAATGCTACTTATGGAATTGCATCACTCTATGTCTTAGCAGATACATTTGACAAAACAAACAAGGCTTATGAGGTACAGCAGCCTAGAGGTTTTCTTCTGCATTGCAAAATAATGACCAAACATAAAACAAATCTGTGGCATGTATGTTTAAAAATTAATGTTTTATTGTTTTTCTACAGAAACCTGCTATGCCCAACAAGTCAAAAGCCTGTCAGGTAGTGGTGGCAGGAATGGATACTCTACTCTGGCAGTCATTTGCATCTATTATTATTCCAGGATTTACTATTAACCGTGTGTGTGCCTTATCACGCTTGGCATTGAACACATTAACTGTATTACCTGGTTTTACAACAAAATGGATTTCAACAGGAATTGGCCTAGCATGCATTCCTCACATAGTGAAACCAATAGACGATTTTGTTGATTATGCAATGGATAACACTTTTAGGAAAGTAGCAGAGTGTTAATGGTTTAACTGTCAATAGTGTTTGTAGTTTTAATGCTAGCGGTATGATATATTAAAGTCTGTAGTCTTCCATAGTAAGCAATATCCAGTTGGAATGAACAGAATGTGAGATTTAAGTTGTGTGCCTCGTGATTGTTTGACTGTAGTTCTTGTGTCCCATGTTTTCAACATTTACATAAAATTTGTATTGTTAAAAACTGCTCAACTGTTTGTTATATTTTGGTAAATATTTTTAATGTGCAGTAAAATTTGGCACACATTTTTGTTACCAACGCCAAAATGCAACACAGAATGTTTTGTATATATTCAAAGGCTAATAAACGGCATTCCTTCAATGAACATGATTCAAATTCGCGCTGTTTTTATTGATGTTCACTGTCTGACAAATTGCCTGGGTAACAAATGAGTCGCATTCGAAAGAGGTCGCTAGCATCAGCTGTTTGTTTACCAAAGAAATTTTTAGAAGGGGATAATGTAGGCATACCAACCTTTACATTGAGATATTAAATACATAATCTCGTTATTACAAGTTATGGTCATAAATGGACACGTTATCGGCGATTAACAATGTAATAATGGTGCCTAGCAAGCGCTGTTTAACAGAGTTGAAAATTTAGAGTAGAGGAAGTCCTGAGATACGGTTGCATGTTTACAGCTAGTCCGTTGGCGTTCAGCGCAGTAGCGATATATGCCATATGCCATTTTAGATTCATTTCCAGTCCAGTGTTGGGGGCGTGATGGGGGGTTTGTGTTTGTCGTATGACAGATTGCGATAGAGTTGAAAGGCTAGCCTAATTACAACGTGTGTTGTGTGTGTTTTTTAAGCAATAATGAACACTTGTTTCTTACCATATGGTGGGGAATACGGTTATTCTGTGTTAGTGCGTCCTCACGTGATTCACTGACAGTTCTGTGATGTCACTGACCTACAAAGGAAGAAGATGTCGCTGATATCTGTCGCCAACTTAACATTGTACAACTCGCTAAAAGTAAACTTAACATTCAACAACTCGCTAGTAAGTCGGGGAATTGTATTTCACCCAAAAATTCCATGTACAGATTTCACCGGAAATATGTTTTGAGGTCCCCTGAATAAAAAAATTGAATTTTTTATGTATGTATGTATGTATGTATGTATGTGTGTATGTGTGTCTGTGTGTCTGTGTGTGTGTGTGTATGTATGTATGTATGTAAAACGAAAAGTAGATTAAAAACCAAAGTTGTTATTTATAATATATAAATGCGACACGAAGATTTAGAGGAAAACTTTTCTACCCTAATCTACCCTTTACATGGAACCTTTTTTAAAGCTTTTAATGGCGTTATCACGTTTTTGTGAGAGAAAAATGAACTCAAAGTAACAACAACAAATAACGTTAACGTTAACTAGTATGTTGGCAACATTCACATACTTCCGCTGATTTCAATTTTCCAGCGTTGGCAACACATACGTCACCAACGAGTTAAAGGGAATGAGTGACAAAACAAGTGACTATCACCCACGTGAGGACGCACTAACACAGAATAACCGGGGAATACTGTTAAGTGTGGGTTTTTGTAATTACTACACCATTAAGTATTAATCAACACAGAAACAGGTAAATATTAACTACTACTTGGTATATGTAAATAATGCACATATGTAGTTAATGAGAAATTTAGTTAGTGACAACCACGTCTCGGAAAGTGATCTCATTTTTATGTAGTCAGACGTGAGCAAGTGACGTAACAGCTGGCACCATGCCCTGAAAACGGGGCCAGACTGCCGTAACCTTTGTTAACCTCTCTTCATAACCAATAGAATGAATTAAAATTTGCTAACCATCATACAGAACCATCACAATGTTGGATATTACCATGATTGTAATCCTGTTATGCATCGTTTGTAAATGCAATGTGCTGTGTAGCTTTAACTGTGTGATAATGTCAGGTATTGTTTTAAATTATATAAAGGATGTGATACTACAATGGCATCATATCAAGACCAAGCAGAGGATGAAGATACAGCCTCAGAAGCAAGTAGTGCTGTGCATAATGGTTCTGTGATTTCAACTGTACCTGATCGGCATGGATTTCTTGGTGGATCCCAGTACACTGCTGATCCGTAAGTTGAATATTATTTCTCAAGGAGTAAGGAATTTGTAGTACCATAAATATTTATTACTGCATTTAGTGCAAGCTTTTGCGTATGTCATGCCCAAGGGGCAAAAGAAGTATAAGAAATCTTGATATTGGCAAGAAGCATTTGTGTTTCAGAATATTAGTTTAAATAATTTTATAGTGGAAATTTATTTATAGAATATAGTTTGATATACTTTTGTTACATAAATACATTCTGGGGATTAGTAATTTGCGATTAAATTATTTTAAGGGTATAAGGAGAAATTTTGAGCTTCCTAAGTATTTACACTATAAGGAAGAACATGAAACAGAACAAGAGTCTACACAGAACAGAAAGGTGTCATTTTTCTATATCAATAACATTAGACATAGAATGTATGTTGAACTGTTGACCACATTAAAGACAGGTAAAGATCTGTGCTTTTACTGGAAGGTAAAGATCTACCACCATTGTACCTCTTGAAAGTGGTGATTAACCTTTGAAACATTAATGAATTTAAGTTGAAATTAGCAAAAGTGAACAAAGTTGCAGGCCATTCGCCATTTTTGGGAAGTTATTCATGGAGATATGTACTACAATAAATGTTATTCTTCATTGAAATACATTTGAGCACTTCGGATTCTGTTAGAAGTACCAGGGGAATGCCCTGGTGCAACTTGACTCAACTTTCAAATCCTGCCCAGACCGGAGTGTGCTTAAAAACGACAGTAGATTTATTGGCACGTAAAAGAACTCCTTGGAGACGAAATTCCGTAACATCGGCGAGGCTGATAAGATCCTGGCAATTGATAGGGTCCTTAAACAACACAATTTAATTTTTATGGCTCAACTATACCCTTGAGTGCCAGTCGTTGATAAGGTCACATGGGTATATCAGATGATAATTAAAAACTCAGTATGTGGGAAAAGTTTGAATCACCATCTTTAATGTGAATGCAACTTTTGTTTTAAAGGAGATTCAGTTCCAATTTATAATATGAAATATGTGAACTATGGTTGAAATCCCAGTGTTATTTAATATTGTATCCATGTATTATTCTTTTGTAGTCAAATATAAATCTGAGATTATACAAATGATAACTTAATATATATAATAAAAATCGTTAATCATTATGAAGTGGAATCAGGATTGAAAAATTCAATGACATAGCCAGGATTTGAACCATGGATCTTCTGCTTATTGGGCGGCTGCTCTAACCACTAAACTACCATGGCCAACTTGCCAGTGCAACATTAAATTCCCCAGCCGATTTGTACTTTCCCGGTTAGACCACAAGGGAATCTCACATCAGAGATAAATACCCTAAGGGCGGCTTATAATAGTAACTACTTTATTTCCCAGGTTTAAGTAACCTTTAGATGTTAATTATTATTTATGCCAGCAAACTTAATGCTGGTGTTTTTAAACACACAAGCCATGTGTGGGCATTGCAAACAAAGAATCGGATCAGTGCATGCAATGTAATAAGGCATATAAATTTCCACTGAACCCACAGGTGTTGCAAAGTTGACGATGTTATGGTCTTGCGGTAATTGATTCTTACTACCTGTCAAACCAGCAACTTGACGAGCATCTGTCAGCTGATAACATAATCCTCTTGCTCTCCAATATTTTTCACTGATGGATGGGCCACTAGAAGTGGCCGGGCATATTTGAAGGTGGTCTCGATCCATTTCCTCTTGCAGATCACATAGAGGACAGAGTGGTGAAGAATATATACCAATTCTGTTTAAATGTTTTGCCAGACAATCATGTCCTGTAATCAACCTGAAGGTTGCAACTGCTGTTTTTCGAGGATACTCAGGAATTACTGTTTGAATGTTTGGTAGTTCCCATCTTTTATTTTTTGATTTTTCATAGCAATATTTTTCAATAATTTTTTTGAATTCAGAGTCGACTAATCTTTTAGCTGCATAAAATGGTAGATTAACTATAGATTTCTGCATAATGCTGGTACCCTTTTTTGCAAGAAAATCAGCTTTCTCATTACCGCTCAGTTCACAGTGAGCTGGTATCCATTGGAAGACTAGGTGTTTTTGAAGTGCTGTTAGATGGGTAAGGATTTTCCAACATTCTATAATTGTTTTCAATCACAAAGTAATTTCCCACCAGCTGTAGTGTGTGTATATGAAGAGGATGACAGTCTTGTGTTATCAAAATTTAGCCCATGTTAGGTTATGATGCCCATGTTAGTGTGTGAATAAGAAGGTGGGTGATGATCCTGTGTTATTGGAGGTAACATTTACTGCTGCCATCAATAACAGGTAGTTATAAGACCATATCACATCCCTTTATACATTTTACAGATTGACACAGGTATAACAGTTTAACCTTTTCCAATACTTGATCACACATTCTTGAAATGCTAAGTGGTCATTGTTTTGTTTCTTGTAACATGCAAGGAATATTGAGATTCAAAGCCAGCTTATAGCAATCTTTTTGACAACCTTTAAAAGTTTGACTCTAGCCTCCTGTGTTACATTTGTATGACTTATCTACCCTCTGTTTGATTCTGTATAGGTTCTGTAAATTACTTGTATAAAAGTACAGTGTAGTTGCTTTACGAGGCCATGGACCGTGTGCATGTATAGTTCAATTACATTGCAGTGTGCATACATGTGGTCTGTGGCCTTGGCAAAAAATGATTTCACTGTATATAAATAATTACATTTGTATAGTAGCTTCACTGTACTTAGCTTTAATTTTTGCTTGTTATTCTTATGGAAAGTTAATTTTATGTCTACTTCATAATAATCAGGATAAATGTTTGCAGAAATACTTTAACTCCCTTCTTAGGAAGGGAAAGGGGGATGTATAAAATTGAAGGAATAATCAAATATTTAAAAGTTGGTAGCTATATGCTAGCTTTGAAATTCCTCTCTTTTCCACGACATCTCAAGAAAATATAACTGAATAATGATCACAAATTATTGAGAAATTTAGACCAACAACAGTGAATATTTTTGAAATGGCAGATGCCATACTATACAAAAGTACTTCTGAATGAGGACTTCACAGATTATTCCCATCAACTTCACGATTCACGTTTTATTTATTGTGTTAATGTCTCAAATATATGGTATTCTAATCACAATTGGCAGCATTGTCGAGGAAATCAAACTTACATTTAGTGAACATTTTTCCATGTAAAGGGTAGTTTCGGATGGAAGGATTTTCTTCAAAATGTTTTGTTGCACAGAGCTTAAATATTAAATTAAGTATTTCACCAACATTTTCTTTTAATTGTGCTGTTCACAGATGCACATGCATGAGTCTTTCTCTAAACAAATTTTGTTTTAATTCAGCAGTGCCTCAAAATATATTTGTGTTGAAATCTTTATATAAAACTTTTGGGTGGAATGCAGTACAGTGCAGTACTTTTTAGTTGGATATGTGGTAAAATATTTAAAAATTGAAAAACCAATAACAAAAAAATCTGATTGTTACACTGACATGACTTTCTTTACTCTTGTAAGAATTATTCCTACAAACATCTATTCCTCTATCTCAGGGGTGGCGAGGAAGACACACGAGGTGTGAATTTACCGTCCCTCTCGTCCCCACTACTTTCTTTCAATAGCCAGGTAGAGCCTACCAAACCAGTTCATTCTGGTTGTAGTCACATTGCAATGTTATCAGTGCACTAGCAACTTGCATTTGCAATTGAGTGAACGATTTAATCGGGACTGGGAGAACAGGTATTTTTTGTTCATTTTCCCTTGCCATAGGCAAAACCACAGATATTAAAGATCCATTTACATATGATCCTTTGGTGGCGCAAGATGAGCTGCAATTGGAATTAAATTAAGCTTCAAAGCAACACACCATTGCACAGTTCAGGAAAACTTAGTTTGGATTTGCTTGTTTAAGAGCTGCACACAACTCAATGTTGATTTCCTTAAAATTTTGGCTTTCTGAAGAACTCTGTTGAAACGCATTTCGCAATAGAGACTGCCACGATTTGTTTGCCTGAAGAGTCTGGTTCATTTGATGCTTAGAGCTGGAAATGTGCTGTTTGATACGATCTCGCTGGTGTTTTTCATCTAATGAAATTCCTAAATTGCAAATAGTACATCGAATAACAGTTCCATCTGTGTCTATGAAATCTAGTTTGAATTCCTGAGCCAGAACAATTAGTCGAGCACTGGACACCTTTGGCATGGTAAAATCTAGTAATGCACTCGTTTGGTAATGTAACAAAGGATTAACACCAGTTCACTTTGAGAGGTAGAACAGGAACTTAAACATTCAATGCCACAGCTGGGATTTGAACCACAGACCCTCCACTTACTAGGCGGGTGCTCTAACCATTAAGCTACTGTGACAACCTACCTCTCAAACTTTGCCCACACACGGCTTGTGTGTTTAAAAACACCAACAGTAAGTTTGTTGGGATAAATAAATAATTACCAGTTCACTTGCTAATACAATTTGACTGTTACACAACTCATTCACTGCTGTCCACACTCTTATATAACACCGCGACAATTACCAGAATGTTCTCATTCATGCTGGAACTGTAGTCTCAGCGATTTCTTGTAGCTGCGGGCAGAACCCAGAGTCAATTCTTGGAACTACGCGTGTACGGTTACTGCTGTCTCTGCCTGACCTTGGAATCCGCGCGAACAGATGACGTCTGTCCAGTTAGTGATGGGCAGAATCGAATGTTTCATTCGAATGCAAGTTCTCGGATACTGTCACTCACTAGTAGTAGTATTCGCTAATCGAAATCTCTTGCATTCGAATGCAAGTTCGCTAGCAAAATATTTTATTATATATATATGTGTAGTTACATTTATCCGTGTAATATATGCCTTATGCATGTTAATCATTTTGTTTATTATTATTATTATTATTATTATTATTATTATTATTATTATTATTATTATTATTATTATTATTATTATTATTATTATTATTATTGTTATTGTTATTATTGTTATTGTTATTGTTGTTGTTGTTATTATTATTATTAATATTGTGAAGTAAGCTATGACACAATAATACATTATTTTCATTGTTAAACAGTAGTTTACATGCAGATACACCATTTTATGATATGCTGACTTGGAAATCAATATGTCAGCGTTATAAGTATGAATTTTGTGCCGAATTTATAACATTGACGTCCATACGTTCTAGCTAACTGATCCCGTAATGTGCGTTCCGTTATTTCATAAACCGAGAACAAGCCGAGTGAAACATTCGAATTCAGCATTCATAACATACACAAACGAGAACCGAGTGAAGTATTCGATAACAGCAAAGTAGTAATTAACAAACGAGAACCGAGTGAAACATTCGAATTCAGCATTCATAACATACGCAAACGAGAACCGAGTGAAGTATTCGATAACAGCAAAGTAGTAATTAACAAACGAGAACCGAGTGAAACATTCGAATTCAGCATTCATAACATACGCAAACGAGAACCGAGTGAAGTATTCGATAACAGCAAAGTAGTAATTAACAAACGAGAACCGAGTGAAACATTCGAATTCAGCATTCATAACATACGCAAACGAGAACCGAGTGAAGTATTCGATAACAGCAAAGTAGTAATTAACAAACGAGAACCGAGTGAAACATTCGAATTCAGCATTCATAACATACGCAAACGAGAACCGAGTGAAGTATTCGATAACAGCAAAGTAGTAATTAACAAACGAGAACCGAGTGAAACATTCGAATTCAGCATTCATAACATACGCAAACGAGAACCGAGTGAAGTATTCGATAACAGCAAAGTAGTAATTAACAAACGAGAACCGAGTGAAACATTCGAATTCAGCATTCATAACATACGCAAACGAGAACCGAGTGAAGTATTCGATAACAGCAAAGTAGTAATTAACAAACGAGAACCGAGTGAAACATTCGATAACAGCAGAGTAGTAATTAACAAACGAGAACCGAGTGAAGTATTCGAATACAATCTCAGGATTCGAGAACATCTCGAGAACTTTCAAGAATCGAATACATCGACATTTTGCATTCGAATACTCCCATCACTATGTCCAGTAACAAACTCACATTCACTGACAATAGGCTACCGTTTCTGGTGAAATTAAAAGGATAGAATGATATACACTGACAATGAGTCAGTCAGTTGCATTATTGCGGGCTGCTTTATAGCGATAAAGCAGGAGAAAGAGGATTTGTCGTACACAATTATTTTCCATTGTTGTAGGTGTGCTTCCTACTTACAAGGGGGGTTATGGGCATGGTTCGGGGAAAACGGTGATAAAGGTATCCAAAAAGGGAAAAAGGTGCATGAAAAATGCCTCTTTTGGCTATTAGAAACAAAACTTCACACTGTGGTATCTTTCCGAAGAGCTTAAATTTACCCTAAGAAAAAAGGTGCACATCTGAAAATCCTAACCCTGGTAAAAATAATGGATACATCGTTTCATTACATTCATCAGGGAGTTTCGTCTTGGAACCTGCCTAAAGTACGGGGTTTTAGCGTATGATTGACATTCGTCACTGTTTTATTTGCTTTTAATGGTAGCTTTTGTTTTGTTTGTCATGAAGATAGCTTAAGGGGTTCCCTGGGCGCATGCCAAGCGACCTGGGCTAATTCAAAAGCATTTAAAATGTGTAGTTATGTCCTTCAGTCTAGTCGCAGGTAATTAGCGACACGTTTTACCCATTAATTAGGTGCATTAAAATAATATACGATCGGAAATTGAAACCCGTCCACGGCGTGGCGAACCCGAGTACAGACCAGTGCAATACGCGCTGTTTCCAGTGGCTATTTATTAACACGTTAGAATAGCCATTCCGCTATGCTTGTATTCCGCTTCAGATTATTATACAAATTAGATAAAAACAAAGAACTTATTTATTTTCTCCCGCCTGTTGTTACGGAAGTGAAATGAAAATAATTGCAGCTTCTGAGTTTTAAAATAATTTACAAATGCCTAAAATCAAACTAACACCCTGTATAAATAGCATCCAATTCCATTTTTCATTATGAGTATTTCTTTTCCTACAATAATACCACGACATTATTACGTATTTTTACTTTCTCTGCTACGTATGGTAAGTAGGGGAAGTATTGTATTCCACCCAAAAATTCGATGTCGAGATTTCACCGGAAATGTTCTGAGGCCTACTGAATAAAAAAAAAAACAAAAAAAAAAAAAAAAAACAACAAAAAAACGCATTTTTAGAGAACGGTCCACGCACGCGTGCGCGCGCGTGTGTGTGTATGGCATTTTACCCAAAATCGTGAGAGCCATTTTCAATAGAACCAAAACTTTTGAAAAAACTTTTCCATGTAAAGGGTAGTTTAGGGTAGAGGAATTTTCTTCAAAATCTTCGTGTGGCATTCTTGAAAGACATTTAATTTAAATACCAACTTTGGTTTTTAACCGACTTTTCGTTTTTGAGTTATGCTGCCCACACACACACACACGCGCGCGCACGCGTGCGTGGACCGTTCTCTAAAAATGCGTTTTTTTTTGTTTTTTTTTTGTTTTGTTTTTTTATTCAGTAGGCCTCAGAACATTTCCGGTGAAATCTCGACATCGAATTTTTGGGTGGAATACAATACTTCCTGTACTTTACTAAACGTAGTAAAGAAAGTAAAAATTACTACTTGCTCATCTGTCGTCCAGTGTTCCACAATCTAACATATTTTTTGCGGGCAAATGCCTGTGTTAAATATCGAACGTTCTGTGTTTACCAATAATGAAATATTTGCTCACTAAAGCTATTTTGCTGACAATTTCCAAAACAGTAAATGTGTGAAGGGCGAAAATAATGACAAAGGATTGGTTTTAAACATTTGAAGGCCCTAAAACGCTACTAGAATGTTTTAAGTTTGGTAAAACGGTGTTGATTTGCAAAGAAGTATGCAAGTATTACATGCATCTTTATATTTGGGTCACGATGTATAGAGAATTAAAATGAGTTGACAACAATGACTCGTAAAATATAGAAGTAGCTGCTCAGGATGGCACAGCTAACGGCTACTTTCTGTCCGTCTCATTGTGAGCATGTGTATGTGTATTAAGTGCCACTTATAAGATCGATTTCTAGGAGAAAATCCGATCGTAGCTTTAAATGCCCAGTTTGCTTAGCAAAAACATTTACTTAGTGACTCGGCGGCGCCGTGGCCGAGCGGTTAGCGCGCTCGCCTACCACCTAGGCGGCCCGGGTTCGATCCCAGGGACCCGCATGTGGTATTCGTGGTGGACGAAGCGGCGTCAGGGCGGGTTTTCTCCGGGTGCTCCGGTTTCCCCCGCCATCTCATTCCACCGGTGCTCCATCTTCATTCCATGTATCATCAGTGTCACCGCCTGCGGTGCCGTAGTAGCAAAAGCGGGCGTTAAACACAACAACAACAACAACTTAGTGACTCGAGAATTGTGTTTCGTCTATCCAAGCTTAATAACGAATTCAAAATAGAATAATCAGAGCAATTTGGTTCTGAAATTCTTGGAAGATATTTATGTCATTTCCGCATGTAAAGACAATGTCAAGGAAGCTGCGAGATATCTTGCAGTCTGTGCAAGAAAATTCATGTTTATAACTTGTGTATTTCACGAATACCATTCTGTATCAAGAGTGCTATTTCAGCGACAGAAACTATACACTAATTTATTTGTATGTTTTTAAGAGAGGGAATAGCGGGTTTAATCTTGAAAACCACCCAATTGATTTTGATGATTCTTTCACCATTAAAAGAACCTGTTATTGGCAATGGAAATAGGATATACGGTGGCCTTAATATCAACTGCTAATAACTGAAATACTAAAAGTGGTTTCCAAGGCCTGGTTATTAGAATACGAAGTTTGAATAGTAAAAGAACATAATTATTATTGCGGTGACTTTCAGTTTTCAAGTTTTTGCTGCACAGATGTGTGTAAAACAAAAGCCGATTTTATTTTATTGCAAGCCGTATACAATATAGCAGCTAATGCCGGAGAAATGCTAAAGACAAAAGACAAATCGAAACAAACAAGAATCAGGCCCTGATTACAGACGGTGGATGTGATATTCATTTCTTTGATATGATTGTTGCAACGCTAGTCCATTTTATAAGTAGACAACTAAGAACACCGCAATACGCACTGTGTCTGGCCCCCTCAATCTACTTTCCCATTCTTCATTGGCTGGAGTAGAGTTCGTTGCTACCCCACTTGCATTCGGGAGGAATGGATTATCTAAGTTCAGCCAATCAGAGACATCAGAATATCTTCCTCACGTGAAGTAAATCGTGTTGTTGGAGTTGGTTCCGCTTTACTGCTGTGAACACATCAGTTGTGATGTCACTATAATTGTAATTATATACACGCACCCGTTTATAGTTGCACAGCCATCTGATGTCTTTATTGCACATCTCATAGATGCTTGGAGAATGTATACGGAGACCTGGTGAGTTGCTGGTGAAGCAATTGTCTTCTGGACTTGTTCCTCATCCACCGTATAGCCCAGGTCTCGCACCTCCTGTTGGTTCAAGGAAGGATGCGCTCTAGGGGAGCAATTGTCTTCTGGACTTGTTCCTCATCCACCCTATAGCCCAGGTCTCGCACCTCCTGTTGGTTCAAGGAAGGATGTGCTCTAGGGGAGCAATTGTCTTCTGGACTTGTTCCTCATCCACCGTATAGCCCGGGTCTCGCACCTCCTGTTGGTTCAAGGAAGGATGCGCTCTAGGGGAGCAATTGTCTTCTGGACTTGTTCCTCATCCACCCTATAGCCCAGGTCTCGCACCTCCTGTTGGTTCAAGGAAGGATGTGCTCTAGGGGAGCAATTGTCTTCTGGACTTGTTCCTCATCCACCGTATAGCCCGAGTCTCGCACCTCCTGTTGGTTCAAGGAAGGATGCGCTCTAGGGGAGCAATTGTCTTCTGGACTTGTTCCTCATCCACCCTATAGCCCAGGTCTCGCACCTCCTGTTGGTTCAAGGAAGGATGTGCTCTAGGGGAGCAATTGTCTTCTGGACTTGTTCCTCATCCACCGTATAGCCCGGGTCTCGTGCCTCCTGTTGGTTCAAGGAAGGATGTGCTCTAGGGGAGCAATTGTCTTCTGGACTTGTTCCTCATCCACCGTATAGCCCGGGTCTCGTGCCTCCTGTTGGTTCAAGGAAGGATGTGCTCTAGGGGAGCAATTGTCTTCTGGACTTGTTCCTCATCCACCGTATAGCCCGGGTCTCGTGCCTCCTGTTGGTTCAAGGAAGGATGTGCTCTAGGGGAGCAATTGTCTTCTGGACTTGTTCCTCATCCACCGTATAGCCCGGGTCTCGTGCCTCCTGTTGGTTCAAGGAAGGATGTGCTCTAGGGGAGCAATTGTCTTCTGGACCTGTTCCTCAGCCACCGTATAGCCCGGGTCTCGTGCCTCCTGTTGGTTCAAGGAAGGATGTGCTCTAGGGGAGCAATTGTCTTCTGGACTTGTTCCTCATCCACTTTATAGCCCGAGTCTCGTGCCTCCTGTTGGTTCAAGGAAGGATGTGCTCTAGGGGAGCAATTGTCTTCTGGACTTGTTCCTCATCCACCGTATAGCCCGGGTCTCGCACCTCCTGTTGGTTCAAGGAAGGATGTGCTCTAGGGGAGCAATTGTCTTCTGGACTTGTTCCTCATCCACCCTATAGCCCAGGTCTCGTGCCTCCTGTTGGTTCAAGGAAGGATGTGCTCTAGGGGAGCAATTGTCTTCTGGACCTGTTCCTCAGCCACCGTATAGCCCGGGTCTCGCACCTCCTGTTGGTTCAAAAGGATGTGCCCTAGGGGAGCAATTGTCTTCTGGACTTGCTCCTCATCCACCGTATAGCCCGGGTCTCGCACCTCCTGTTGGTTCAAGGAAGGATGCGCTCTAGGGGAGCAATTGTCTTCTGGACTTGTTCCTTATCCACCGTATAGCCCGGGTCTCGCACCTCCTGTTGGTTCAAGGAAGGATGCGCTCTAGGGGAGCAATTGTCTTCTGGACTTGTTCCTCATCCACCGTATAGCCCAGGTCTCGTACCTCCTGTTGGTTCAAGGAAGGATGTGCTCTAGGGGAGCAATTGTCTTCTGGACTTGTTCCTCATCCACTTTATAGCCCGGGTCTCGCACCTCCTGTTGGTTCAAGGAAGGATGTGCTCTAGGGGAGCAATTGTCTTCTGGACTTGTTCCTCATCCACTTTATAGCCCGAGTCTCGCACCTCCTGTTGGTTCAAGGAAGGATGCGCTCTAGGGGAGCAATTGTCTTCTGGACTTGTTCCTCATCCACTTTATAGCCCGGGTCTCGCACCTCCTGTTGGTTCAAGGAAGGATGTGCTCTAGGGGAGCAATTGTCTTCTGGACTTGTTCCTCATCCACTTTATAGCCCGGGTCTCGCACCTCCTGTTGGTTCAAGGAAGGATGTGCTCTAGGGGAGCAATTGTCTTCTGGACTTGTTCCTCATCCACTTTATAGCCCGGGTCTCGCACCTCCTGTTGGTTCAAGGAAGGATGTGCTCTAGGGGAGCAATTGTCTTCTGGACTTGTTCCTCATCCACTTTATAGCCCGGGTCTCGCACCTCCTGTTGGTTCAAGGAAGGATGTGCTCTAGGGGAGCAATTGTCTTCTGGACTTGTTCCTCATCCACTTTATAGCCCGGGTCTCGCACCTCCTGTTGGTTCAAGGAAGGATGTGCTCTAGGGGAGCAATTGTCTTCTGGACTTGTTCCTCATCCACTTTATAGCCCGGGTCTCGCACCTCCTGTTGGTTCAAGGAAGGATGTGCTCTAGGGGAGCAATTGTCTTCTGGACTTGTTCCTCATCCACCTTATAGCCCGGGTCTCGCACCTCCTGTTGGTTCAAGGAAGGATGTGCTCTAGGGGAGCAATTGTCTTCTGGACTTGTTCCTCATCCACCCTATAGCCCAGGTCTCGTACCTCCTGTTGGTTCAAGGAAGGATGTGCTCTAGGGGAGCAATTGTCTTCTGGACTTGTTCCTCATCCACCGTATAGCCCGGGTCTCGCACCTCCTGTTGGTTCAAGGAAGGATGCGCTCTAGGGAAGCAATTGTCTTCTGGACTTGTTCCTCATCCACCCTATAGCCCAGGTCTCGTACCTCCTGTTGGTTCAAGGAAGGATGTGCTCTAGGGGAGCAATTGTCTTCTGTACTTGTTCCTCATCCACCCTATAGCCCAGGTCTCGCACCTCCTGTTGGTTCAAGGAAGGATGCGCTCTAGGGGAGCAATTGTCTTCTGGACTTGTTCCTCATCCACTTTATAGCCCGGGTCTCGCACCTCCTGTTGGTTCAAGGAAGGATGTGCTCTAGGGGAGCAATTGTCTTCTGGACTTGTTCCTCATCCACCCTATAGCCCAGGTCTCGTACCTCCTGTTGGTTCAAGGAAGGATGTGCTCTAGGGGAGCAATTGTCTTCTGGACTTGTTCCTCATCCACCGTATAGCCCAGGTCTCGTACCTCCTGTTGGTTCAAGGAAGGATGTGCTCTAGGGGAGCAATTGTCTTCTGGACTTGTTCCTCATCCACTTTATAGCCCGGGTCTCGCACCTCCTGTTGGTTCAAGGAAGGATGTGCTCTAGGGGAGCAATTGTCTTCTGGACTTGTTCCTCATCCACTTTATAGCCCGGGTCTCGCACCTCCTGTTGGTTCAAGGAAGGATGCGCTCTAGGGGAGCAATTGTCTTCTGGACTTGTTCCTCATCCACTTTATAGCCCGGGTCTCGCCCCTCCTGTTGGTTCAAGGAAGGATGCGCTCTAGGGAAGCAATTGTCTTCTGGACTTGTTCCTCATCCACTTTATAGCCCGGGTCTCGCACCTCCTGTTGGTTCAAGGAAGGATGCGCTCTAGGGGAGTAATTGTCTTCTGGACTTGTTCCACATCCACCGTATAGCCCAGGTCTCGTGCCTCCTGTTGGTTCAAGGAAGGATGCGCTCTAGGGGAGCAATTGTCTTCTGGACTTGTTCCTCATCCACCGTATAGCCCGGGTCTTGCACCTCCTGTTGGTTCAAGGAAGGATGTGCTCTAGGGGAGCAATTGTCTTCTGGACTTGTTCCTCATCCACCGTATAGCCCGGGTCTCGCACCTCCTGTTGGTTCAAGGAAGGATGCGCTCTAGGGAAGCAATTGTCTTCTGGACTTGTTCCTCATCCACTTTATAGCCCGGGTCTCGCACCTCCTGTTGGTTCAAGGAAGGATGTGCTCTAGGGGAGCAATTGTCTTCTGGACTTGTTCCTCATCCACCGTATAGCCCGGGCCTCGCACTTCCTGTTGGTTCAAGGAAGGATGCGCTCTAGGGGAGCAATTGTCTTCTGGACTTGTTCCTCATCCACCGTATAGCCCGGGTCTTGCACCTCCTGTTGGTTCAAGGAAGGATGTGCTCTAGGGGAGCAATTGTCTTCTGGACTTGTTCCTCATCCACCGTATAGCCCGGGTCTCGCACCTCCTGTTGGTTCAAGGAAGGATGCGCTCTAGGGAAGCAATTGTCTTCTGGACTTGTTCCTCATCCACTTTATAGCCCGGGTCTCGCACCTCCTGTTGGTTCAAGGAAGGATGTGCTCTAGGGGAGCAATTGTCTTCTGGACTTGTTCCTCATCCACCGTATAGCCCGGGTCTCGCACTTCCTGTTGGTTCAAGGAAGGATGCGCTCTAGGGAAGCAATTGTCTTCTGGACTTGTTCCTCATCCACTTTATAGCCCGGGTCTCGCACCTCCTGTTGGTTCAAGGAAGGATGCGCTCTAGGGAAGCAATTGTCTTCTAGACTTGTTCCTCATCCACTTTATAGCCCGGGTCTCGCACCTCCTGTTGGTTCAAGGAAGGATGCGCTCTAGGGAAGCAATTGTCTTCTGGACTTGTTCCTCATCCACTTTATAGCCCGGGTCTCGCACCTCCTGTTGGTTCAAGGAAGGATGCGCTCTAGGGAAGCAAGACGTTGCTTCCGACATAAAGCGCGGGGTATACAGGTCCCCCCATTAAGGCGGAGTAATGCCGTAGCATTGAACGGAGATAATGTTGAAAAACCTAATGTGTTGCACTCACATGACTTTCTCTACTCTTGTACTGACCATTCTTACAAACTCTTATTCCTATATCTTCTTCGTGTTAGTTGAGATAAACACTTGCAGAAATTATCTTATTTCCTTGTAGGTGTAAGGGGAATATGGGATTACAGTAGTCTTTGAGCGACAGTCAAATCTTTTAAAGCTTTCAAATTGCGTTCTCTTCGCAGGGCTAAGATAATAAATGAATAATGAATTATCTTCCATTTGACGAACGTTTAAGTATTCCAAAACTCACACAAATAAGGAATATCTCCGAAATGGTTCACTACGTTTTTGTATACTATAATATGGTCTATCTCTAACGGTTTACCAGTTATGCAAAAGTCGTCCAGAGTAAATACGACTACAGGGGCTATAGCCAGAAAATTCAAGATATAGATTTCATTTGTCATAAAAATATCTCAAACATATGACATTTTAATCACAATCGTTAGCCATTTTCAAAAAATCAAAACTTTCGAAAAATTTTCCATGCAAAGGGTAGTTAAGGGCGAAGCAATTTTCTTCAAAATCTTCGTGTCGCATCCTTGAAAGACATTAAACTTAAATACCAACTTTGGTTTTTAACCGACTTTTCGTTTTTGAGTTATGTCCCGCCCCCACACACAGACACACACACACACACACACACACACACACACACACACACACACACACACACACACACAGACCTTTATCTAAAATGCTTTTTTTTTTATTCAGGGGGCCTCAAAACATATATTTCCGGTGAAATCTCGACATCGAACTTTTGGGTGGAGTACAATACTTCCTCTACTTTATTATACGTAGTAGAGAAAGTAAAAATAGTTTCGAAGCCGAAAGGTTGGAGACTACTTAAAGTCGACCTGTGTTGCAAATGCATTGAAGAATACATATAACATAAAAGTTGCTGCCATAATGCCCAGAAAGTTCCATTGTCTACCATCTTGGAGAATACCGACTGCTCAACTACATTTGAATATTACAGCTTATCACAGATGCATGTTGCTATAAACAGCTGTTTCAAGAAATAACAAATGCCTACCCTAACTATACATTTATCTACACTGATGGTTCCAAAACGGACAGCGACAATGGATGTGCCGTAATTACCCCAGATAACAAACTTCAGCTGAAACTCCCTAAATATTATTCCATATTCTCCTGCGAACTTTCTGCACTTAAGCAAGCTTTAACATACATCATCCAATCTAGTGAGAGTAAATGTCTTATAATTTCTGATTCATTAAGCTCTCTCCAAAGTCTCAGAGATCGTTCAACTGACCTCCAACTGCTTCAAGATATCCACAGTCTTTATTCCATTGCTGTGAATAAAAAGAAAATACTAAAATAAGAACAAATTAGAAACTAAATACTTCACTTATCTTACAAAATCATTCCCTCTAATTTTTAAAATATGGTATAGATATGTGGATGACATTTTTGCTGTTGTCCCTAATAAACAGATAAATGATGCTTTAAAACTTTTAAATTTACAAGATAAAGCTATACAATTCACTTTGGAAACTGAGAATAATGGATTCCTTTCATTTTTGGACTTAAAAATTAAAAGACATAAAAATAAATTGAAATTTGATATTTACAGAAAATCTACTCACACTGATAATTACATAAAATATAAAAGTTTTAATCCTTTTGCACATAAATTTGCTGTTTTTAATAGTTTAATTTATAGATTAATAAATATACCCCTTAATAAAGATGAATTTGACATAGAATATAAACATATTATTAACACTGCAGTAATTAATGGGTTTAATACAGATTTTATACATAAAAGGATAGGGGAATTTAAATATCAAAAAGCTGTCAAAGTTTCAACCCTTAAAAAAATAAAAGATAATTTTATTTTTAAAAAGTTTACTTACCATCCATGGGCTAATAAAAAATTTACAAGGATTTTTAAAGAATATGGAATAAATTTGGTCCCTCAAAATAAATTTAATACACAAAATTTACTTAATTTTTCAAAAAAAGATAAAATACCAAATTATAAAAAATCTGGCATTTATCAATTTAGCTGTTCAGATTGTGATAAAGTTTATATTGGTAAAACTAAACGTCATCTAGAAACAAGAATAAAAGAACATTTTAGAAATATTAAATATAAACAAACTGATAAATCAGCTGTGGCAGATCATTTTTGGTCATTTAATCATGAAATTAATTCAGAGGTTAAATTACTAAAACAGTTAAGTAATCCGATAGATTTAATGGTTTGGGAAAAAATTTTTATTTTAAAAAACAGGAACCATGTCATGAACTTTGAATTGCCATCTATGGATTGTATTTATAAATTTTTGTTTTCAGAGATTGGTAAATAAAAAATTGAATATGAATAATTGTTTTTCACAAAAATAAAAGATTGTAGCTTGGCAACGATTTTGTTTATATGGCTTTGAGAATGAGCTGGATATAGCTTGAAACCCCTGGGTTAGCAAAAGAGAAAAAGAATATCAACATTACTAAGATAAGTGAAGTTTTTAGTTTCTAATTTGTTCTTATTTTAGAATCTTGTTGCTTCACTGTTAATAGCTTCAATTTTTACTTTAAAAGAAAATAGTTACTTTCATTTGGGTCCCTTCACACTGCGGCATTAAGGGCAATGAAGGAGCGGACAAAGCTGCTAAAGAAGCAAGTCGGTTAACAGACACAGATGAACAGCAAGCAGTACCTTATCATGATATTACAAAGTACTTCTCCAGACTAATAAAAACAAGATGGAAACAGGCCTGGAATCAATCGCCTCCAGAAAAGTTACACATGATAAGGAAAGGGGACACCAATTCTTCCCCTGTCTATTCTCTTAGCAGGAAAGAGCAGGTGATTATCTCACGTCTCCGCATTGGTCATACAAGGTTAACCCACTCATACCTCCTCAGCAGAGGCCAGCCACCACAATGTGCACCCGCCTCTTCACAGAGTGCAAGCAATACACAGCTTTAATCACATCACTGTAGACTTATCCACCATTCTGAACACGTCATCCAACTGCAGAAGGGTATTATCATTCCTCAAAAGTGTAGACTTGCATACGAAAATCTAATTCTAAGGATACCTTTGTAATATTGATTTGTTAATTAGTATTATTCTCCCATCTTGACAATACAATATTTGGATGAATGTCGCTGTGGCTGACTGAATCATTGTTGAAAATAATGCTACGGTTGAGGAAACGCCACTATGGTTGTTTGAATGATTGTGACTTTTAGATTAAAATATAATAAAAACATTTCCAATTGACTAAGTTTCCGTTCTACTGTCTCTTATCAGAAATAAGCATGTATAGAAATCCATCGAAGCTATTTCCGCTGATGCATCTGCCGGAAGTATGCAGCTGATAAAATACAGACAAAACCTGTTAAATGTCAGTCTGTTATAAACTCTCGCCTACGTAACTCAATTATTATTTCATAAGCTTTCACTCTTCTTTCCAAGTCCTCCATAAAATAAATCAGATTGATGATGATGCAATGATACCGCCACCAAGTTGGGTAGATGGTGTTTTCTGCGCCATAAAACACCCGTACGTTTCGCCCCACCAATCAGCGGCCTAAGACTGTTCCGTTACAGTGCCCTTATCTTTCTCTTCCCCCCTCCCATGTATTTAGAACAGAATCGTTCTAATTGTCGACACATTACAGCGTAACGTTCTGTCTAAGATCAGATCGTTTCTTTTGAAGTTGTGTAAATGTCCCTATGAGTTATTACTATAGAGCGATTATATCCTCAGAAACCATGACCATGACCGCTGTTGGCAGGCTGAGAACAGCCCGAGGTGTGTTAGCCGTGTACCTGTCCTTTTAGGGCTTAACCACTTTCTGACAGGATGTGGGGTTGTATGTGGTAAGGAGGGTGCAACTTTATGCTCCTCAACGGCTGTTTTCCAGTGTACAACTTTCGTTGGACACTGCTGGTGTGTGGGTCCAAATCTGGTGGTTTAAAATTTAGAATTTTGATTCCAAGCTTCTCTTGGAAGGACTGTATGAGAGCTTAGCTTACGCTCCTCTGTTACCGGGGGTGCCCGCAAGCCATGCGGGGAACCCGGTGTCGCACACGCGTGCGTTCTCTGGGATTATAGTCCCCAAGAGACCTAACCAGGGCGCTCCGATGTTGTGGAATCTGGTCGTAGAGTTTTGTTTCCCGGCGCCTAATTTTGTCCTCCATATACGGAAGAGACGAGGTCTCGGGCAGTAGTCTCGAGGGGAATCTGCGGCATACAGAATAGATTATGCGAATCCCTCTATTCTGTATACGCTGCAGACGCAAGAGATGGGAATCTGCGGCCATGCCCCAGATTTCGCAGGCGTACAGGAGGACTGGGATTACGAGAGCCCGAAAAACGCGTAACTTCAAGGGAATGGGCATCCCCGACCGCAACATGGGATGCAGCGAGGCAGTTGCCCCGCTGGCCCGATGCGACAGGCCGTTGATGTGTTCCCGAAAGGCAAGGCCCTTATCTAGCTTCACTCCCAGGTTCGAAGGTATGTAAATGTGGGGAAGTTGGCGGGAAATCGGCGTTTGGTGAAAAGTATGGCATGGCTTTTCTCCGGATTGATGGACAATCGCCAAAGCCTGCACCATTCTTGGAGGAGGCGGAGGTATCTCTGTATGGAGAGGAAGGTTCTGCGAGGGTGTTTGTTCTTAGAGTATAGCAGTCGTCAGCATACTGGGCTATGTTGACGTGCTGCTCAGTTGGAATGTCGGCTACGTAGACCCTGAAGAGCGTGGGGGACAGTACAGAGCCTTCGGGGACTCCGCCTCGGATTGGCCTGCGTGTAGATTTGTTTCGCGCAGCTGAGACCGCAAAGGATCTATGTTTTAGGTATGAGTGTATTAGATGTATTAGTCGTGTGGGTAGCTCCAGTTGGATCAGTTTCCTGAGGAGATCCGCATGCCAGGTCGTAGAGAATGCCTTCTCAACGTCCAGAGAGACTGCGGCGGTATAGGCCTTAACCTGGTATCCCAGGGCGGCAGCCTCCACCACACGCAGTAGCTGCTGAGGCGTTGAGTGGCTCGGTCGGAACCCAAACTGATGGGGAGGGATGGCTTGAATGTCCCCAAGTATGGGAGACAAGCGGGCAAGTATCAGCCTCTCGAGTACTTTCGAGAGGACAGAGAGGAGACTTATGGAGCGGTAGTTTGCAGGATGTACCGGGTCTTTCCCTGGTTTCAATATCCATATCACCCGTGCCTCTTTCCACTTGCGTGGGAAGTGACTAAGGGCGACACATATTGAAGACCTTTGTGAGAAAGAGCACGGCCTTGAATGGAAGGTGGGGGAGAATGACAGGGGTTAGCCCGTCGGGCCCCGCGGCCTGTTTGGGGTTGAGACGCCGGAGTTAGGTCCTGCGGATCATCTCTCGGCCTCATAGTCCTCTCCAGGTATTCTGCAAACACCTCAGAAACCTCCGCCCGGCTACGCTATTTATTTCATACCTCTAGTCACGTCTTTAGCATCTATTTTCTTCTTAACCGTTGTTCCAGCAATTTCTTTTCCTCTGTCTGCTCAATGTCAGTGCTTTTCTTCCTTTTCGTGTGTCCCTTTAAAGACTTCTTTCTTCTCGATATCTGCATGTCAGATGCTGTAAACAGATTTTTCTCGCAACTTTCAAATTAAGACAGATTTGTGTAGCGCAATTTTTGGATTCCAGAAACACTTTCAACCAAGTATCCTGCCCTAGCCTTAGAGGCATTGGCACCTCTTGATAATATAGGATCGTAACGCGTTCCATGCACAAGACAAGCGAGAGTCACCTGGGGCAATTGTGCCGTCAGAGGCATACAAAAATCATAATCATGTCGAGATTTCACCGGAAATATATGTTTTGAGGCCCCCTGAATCAAAAGAGAGCATTTTTAGAAAAAGGTCTGTGTGTGTCTGTCAATCTGGACAGCATAACTCAAAAACGATAAGTAGGTTAAAAAGCAAAGCTATTTAAGTTTGTCTTTCAAGGATGCGACACGAAGATTTTGAAGAAAATAGCCCCACCCTAAACTACCCTTTACATGGAATATTTTTCGAAAAATTTGATTTTCTAGAAAATGGCTCTAACGATTTGATTGTTAGCGATATTTTTATGACAAATGAAATGCATATCTTGAATTTTCTGGCTATAGCCCATGTAGTCGTATTTACTCTTGACGACTTTTGCATTCGTAAACCGTAAGAGATAGACCAAATCATACTATATATACCTTGCTGAAATACACAATTTGTCTGAATAAATTTTCTTGTAGGGTGAACCATTTCGGAGATATTCCTTGTTATGTGTGTGAGTTTCGGAAAACTTAAAACTTTCGTAAAATGGAACATCGTTGTTCATTTTTTTATGTTAGGTGTGCAAAGAGAACGGAATCTCAAAGCTTTAAAACATTTGACTATCGCACAAAGCCTAGTGTATTCTAACATTCCCCTTGTCCCTACAAGGAAATAAGCAATAAGATAATTTGTACAAATGTTTATTTTAACTAACACGAAGAAGATATAGGAATAAGAATTTGTAAGAATGGTTAGTACAAGAGTAGAGAAAGTCATGTGAGTGCAACACATCAGATTTTTTATGCTATACTGTACATTTCCATTGACGTGTTCAATGTTGACGGGCCTCTATGGCTACTTGTGAACTCGCTGAACGGAATCCAAAGTGTAATAAAAGCAGTTTAAAGGGTAAAGGGTACAGACACAGAGGGGACACTTCGCTCACTTCGACCTACACAGACCTATTGTGGCTACCACCCCCCAGGAGGCAGGGATGAACTGAGGGAACCGAAGGTGCCACACAAGGTCGCAGCGAGATAGGCCACAGAGACGCGTGGAAGTCCCTAACAGGTGCTGAGATCTGTTCATCCCGGCACCAAGCAGCCATCACACCGCGGTTTCCCCCGACGTGATGTGCAGTCGTTTCTAATGGAATGTTTGACAATTTGCATTTCTAAAGACATGTTTTCGTAATTAGAAATAACACTTAGTTGAAGCAATTTTGAAACTGCGAACTGCTTATGCGAAAACATAAATGCAACTGTGTGCGTGAAACATGTATGAAGATTGCTGTGTTGTGTGTGAAATTTTGAATCGAGGTTTCTCTTCATTTACCTCTGCAAAACAGAAATAAATCGTCGAAAAATGTAGAGAAACTCCAGCACTAGAAAACAAAATCCAAACTTGTGCGCTACATTTTAATAAAGACATTTATGGCAGACTGGCTTACAGATTGTAAAGGTGAAGTCAAGTTATTTTGTTGCCCATGTTATTGCTGCTATACCACATGCCACTGATATCGGTTATTGATACAAGATTACAAAGTAAACATTCATATGGCTCACTTCAAAAATGTATCGGTTGCACCAGTGTTTATTTCCCTTCGGCTGCACCTTCATTCTGCGGCGGTTCTTGTAGGAAGGAAGTTATTGCTTCCTTTCGAACACTCCCTTCGCAGTGCACCATTGAGAATTACGCATTTCAAAAAAAAAAAAAAAAAAAAAAAAAAAAGCGCATACGTGCTTCTTAGCAGCTTAGAAAAAAGTGCACATCAATTAAATAAAATCGAACAAGATGGCTCCGCGGTAACGTGTGAGGCTCGCAATCAGATGGTCCCGGGTTCGATTTCCGTTGACCACTTTAATGGATTTTCATGAGCGTCGGCAGACATTTTTCCAGGGGGAGGCACATGTTGAAAATTTGCAATCAGATAATATTAATTGATTATTTTGTCAACATTTATAATATTTGTTGCAGATAACCATATTAATTTGTGCTAAATAATTGATATTTACATTAAAATAATAGTTTAATATTCAGTAATTGATTGCACATTAAGGACCAACTTCCAAGGGGGGGGGGAGGAGCCGCCCCCCTTGCCCCCCCCCCTCTTCGCGACGCCCATGTGGATTTTCCTTAGCCAGTAGGCGAATGCTAGGGCGGTTTCTCGTCGACCACAATTCCCATTCCATCATTTTCCTTCTCAACTTCCACGTGTGTGGGTTTGGTGGCGTATGGCGGTGCCGGACAGATTGCGCGGATGCTTGCTCAAAGAAAAAAAAACCACTCTCCGTGAACTCTAGAGGGCTGCTTGGTTGTCGGGTGGGTCATCGCCTTCTCTACTTAGCTCCAGCAGTAAGGTGAGGTCTTGTAGCCTCCTGTGGTCCCTTCACTCCGTCCTTTCCCATGGCCTGGGTTTTACTCTGTGCTCAATTCTGGGCAAGGACGCAGTTGCTGTAGATATGGTACTGCGGTTTGTTGCCAATATTATTTTGACTAAGCAACTTTAGCTTCCAGAGCTTTTGTAGCCTTTTAGATTGCGGGGTTATTCGTTTGTTTTACCTTTATAATCTTAACTATTTGTGTCATCCTTTTCACTTTTGACTCTTTAACTCTAAAAGCTTTTAGGTTATTTAAAATTCTAACGCTTTAGCTTTAGCGTGTTTTAACTATTTTCTAGCTAATTTTTACTTTTTAACTTGTTTTTAACCATCCATCCATCCACCCACCCCCCCCTCCCCTTCCTTTTCCTGTGGGGCATAATAGCCACAATAGGTCGATTTAGGTCGCAGCGCGCGAGGTTTCCCCCTCTTGTGTAGCCTATACCTACTAATAAATTAAATTCAAATTTTCAAACAGTCTTTGCTGCTTCAGCTGTAATTTTGAAGCGTGCCTTTATTACAACATAGTCCCATTGCGAATACTGTGTGTACAGAAGAGAGTTCATTACTTTGTGACTGATGTGTTTCAATATTAGCAGTAAGTGCAACAATGATGAAATATACAGCAATGTCCGAAATTTGCACAGTAACACATGACTGGTGGTTAGCATACTGGCTAGTGGTGGCTTTTTGTTTAGCCAGGATTATACCTTGGTCTCTGGAACTATAAGAATGTGCCTGTGTGTGAATTTAATATTTATAAAGAAAAGGTCAACCCAAACAAACGCTAATATAAGCAGAATAGTCAACGCCTGAAGATAATTGCCGATTGGCAATTGTTGTTAAGGTTGCTAAAGCCGCCGATATGACGTTAGGCGGCGTGGCGTATCAATGGAACATATACCCACTAACTTAACATACCTACAAGTACAGAAGAACATGAAGCAACATTTAATTCTGTGTTACAAGTAAAAACAAACTAAATCTGCATTAATTACATATGAGTGTGACGTCTGGCAATTAGCTAGGTATTACATTGCTGATGTTTCGTGTTTGATAACGAAGAACCAAACCGATGTAA
Organism: Tenodera sinensis; assembly: GCA_030765045.1. Taxonomy (NCBI): domain Eukaryota; kingdom Metazoa; phylum Arthropoda; class Insecta; order Mantodea; family Mantidae; genus Tenodera; species Tenodera sinensis. The sequence goes on along the minus strand of CM060971.1, from coordinate 18,628,717 downwards.
CCTTGTCGAGTGTCAAACAAGCTTGCAGATTCCGCTATACCGTCGCAAAATTGAGACAATGCAGTAAGGAGCCAGTTTCAAATGATTCGCAGTGACGTACACCTCCGTGACAGATAACATAGGAATTTGTTCATGGAAACACCGCATACTCTGACACTTTCGTGGTCTCAATATACCTCCAGTCGCATTCCTTGAAGTCAAGGGTGACCAAAGTAGCGTAGTCGTGTGACATTCTAGTCTTACTTTGCACTTGCGAATTAGGCCGATCTTCCGCCAGAAGTAGAAGTTTTGAAGTGACAAGATACGGCTCCCGAAATGAGACTTTGAAGAACAGTAAAAGGATGCACACTTTTAGATAAAATTCCAAAACGAACTAGAACTAAATCCCTTGTGGACAAAATGACCACTTAAGGAATGAATGCAGACGGCGTGTTAATAGAATGTCTAGGAAAAGGAGTCCAGGAGAGTTAAACTATAGATCTATTGGAAAAAGACATCCGGGACAACCAAGGAAACGATGGTCAGACATGTTCTGAAGCCGGAGCAGACAGCATTGGCTAATCCTTACAGTGAAGATGAACTATGAAGCAATCGGGAGAAGTTTGCACTAAATATGTTGACTTCTTTGGGCGTTCCGTATTAAAATTGCTAGGGTGTTTTTCTTCATTTTAGTCAACAGTTGTGTTATAGATTTGCTCAACTAGGTTTCCAAGAAAAAACATCTAAAAAGTGAAAATTAAGTCACGCACTAAATTCTCCATCTTGAGAATGTGAAAATCTTAAACTTTTGAATTTTCCATATTAATCCCTAGAGCATATTTGCAATCAGATATATTTTATGTAACGTAACAACTTTTCGGGTAAAAATAATTGTGTAACATTTAGATTCAATTTCTACTTTCTCTACTACGTATAATAAAGCAGAGGAAGTATTGTATTCCACCCAAAAATTCCTGTCGTGATTTCAACGGAAATCTGTTTTGAGGTCCCTGAATTTTTAAGAAAAAGGTCTGTGTCTGTCTGTCGACAGCATAACTAAAACATGAAAAGTCGGTTAAAACCAAAGTTGGTTTAATGTCTTTCAAGGACGCGACACGAAGATTTTGAAGAAAATTGCACCATCCTAAACTACCCTTTACATGGAAAAGTTTTATTTTCTTCAAAATGACTATAACCTAACGATTTTGAATAAAATACCAGATATTTTAAGATATTTATATGACAAACGAAATATATACCTTGAATTTTCTGTCTATAGTCCTTGTAGTCGTATTTGCTGTGGACGACTTTTGCATAATTGATAAACCGTAAGAGATAAACAAATTTTCACAAAAAAAGTAGATCTTGCTAAAACACGCAGTTTATGCACTTCTTTTTTGTAGAGTGAACCATTTCGGAGATATTCCTTGTTATTTGTGTAAGTTTTGGTGAACTTATACTTGTGTCAAACGGAACATCGTTATTCATTTTTTATATGTTAACCGTGCAAAGAGAACGGAGTTTGAAAGCTTTAAAAGATTTGACTACCGCACAAAGTCTACTGTATACCAATATTCCCCTTGTGCCTACAAGGAAATAAGCAATAAGGTAATTTGTACAAATATTTATCTCAACTAACATGAGAAAGATATAGGAATAAGAGTTTGTAGGAATGGTTAGTACAAGAATAGGGAAAGTCAGGTGAGTGCAACACGTCACATTTTTTCTATGAATGATTTCCAATTAAGCAACATGAAGAAATACTTACCTTTCAAATGTTAGTTTATAATAGCAAGCTCTTGCAAGTGAATGAATGACAAAGTGTTGCAAACTTTTGAACATGTACCTGACAAGAGAGTGCGTAGACTTTCACGGCCGGAGTCAATATAATTAGAAGTTACTTCCGTGGTCTGCTGGAGTTAGTTTACAGACGTTTCGTCCACAACTGCGGCGGACATCTTCAGTGGCGCGGTCGTAGCTTGGGTCCTCTTCTGTAAACAAACGTGAAGCGCAAACGAATACAGTAAATTAGCTCTCAGCATCACGTGGTTTGCTCCGGACCGGTTGAAGGTTAGCCAACATTGCCTCTCCCACATGGACTGGCGGCTGCCGTCCGTTAGTATTCTCCCTGTTACGAGAATTGCGTATGTCGCGATTCAGCGAATGAATGCATTTTCGCCCTCTACCTTAACCAGCCTACTTTTAATTTTATTTTTATTTTAACTTACATTTTATTTGATGCGAGGTACTTCAAAAAGTAAGTTACACATGTTATCCCACGCTAAGACCGTGGCTTTGTTAGAATGGAGTTGATGTTAGGAATTCCTGCTACGGTACTGATAACGGATGCATCACAGTGGCGCGTGTGCTGGAGATTACTAGGTGCTCCAAAGGACGGTACCATTGTTGTGGACAAAGCACTGAAATGGCACAGAGATTCTTGCGCTATAAAGACCAAATGCAGTGTCGCGTCTAATTATAGTGAAATGGTGTGGTGTCCATAATTTGACGTTGGTGATACTCATGAACCACAGACGACAATGTCAGATAATATCGATGAACTCATGTGCTCATTCCATCGTCCAGTTTGTTCGCTCGAATCCCTCCGTGACCAAGGAGCGGAATTAAACGACTGGTAAAATGTTCAGACCATTGTTTATAGAGACTTGGTGACACTGTTGAAAAATAGTTAATGTATCTGTACAACAGTTAATAAGTTACTTGGCCTGCAATTATCATGTGTAACTAAATAGAAAATGATGATCCGGGCTTGTGGGCCGTGGTCTAGTGGAAAATCTCCTTCCAGACGTTTCGTCCGTCCTGCTTATCTCGGCGACGGCAGAGTACTAACGAGTAGAACAGCACTCGCCAGGTGTGAAAATATTCCCCTATTTTCCCTCCCTTCAAATCGGAGAACGAGTTCTACTGGCGCGTACTACTGCAGTTAAGGAGGGGTGGACTCCTCTCTTCACACCCGGGAGTGATGTTTGACAGGCCTGAGCTACATTGTACCAACACACCACTGAGGATGTTCGACGCAGCTTCGGACGAAACGTCTGGAAGGGCCCACAAGCCCGGATAATCAGTTTTTATTTCATGACACTGGCAGTGATAGCTTACGCAATTTCATTATGAGTAGCTTACTTTCTAAGTTCCCTCGTATTATGTATCTTTTGGTTATGGGGATTGAAACTTCCATCCCCAAGGCTGTTTCTACATTGCTGTGTGCTGCCATGCATTTCTAAACGTCCAGTCCTATATGTACTTACTTGGTTTGAACCGATTTATTTGGCGTAGTCTTTTGTAGAAAGTTGTTTATTTGCACGGTACTGCTATACAGCTGTTGGAATATGCATTATTGTCGGGAGGATTTCCACTCTGCTTACTGTGGTTCAACTCTAGCAATGATCGAGCAACAGAGAAACATATGGATAGGTTTGCCCAAAAAACATTTTCTAAATGTGCCTACGCCCTAGTATTTTGATAGAACTACAGCAGATTTTGGAATTTCTTTCGTTTTGGTAAATATCAGGCTTTGCGTTTGCGGAATTCTTTCACTACATATTCCGTTATAGATACAAGAGGCTGAAGCGCTAGTCAGATGTTTAAACAATGGTCACTGTGATGGTGTTGATGTTCCATACTCCCTCCATCGCGAGAACAACTGAATAGAGGCAGCACTTCAAAAAATGTGATATGTTGCACTCACATGACTTTCTCTACTCTTGTACTTACCATTCTCACAATCTTTCACTCCTCCATCTTCTTCGTGTTAGTTGAGATAAACATTTGTACAAATTATCTTATTGCTTATTTCCTTGTAGGTACAAGGGGAATATTAGAATACAGTAGGTTTTGTGCGATAGACAAATCTTTTAAAGCTTTGAGATTCCGTTCTCTTTGCACGATTAACATATATAACAAAATGAATAGCGATGCTTCATTTGACAGAAGTATAAGTTCTCCAAAACTCACACAAATAACAAGGAATATCTCCGAAATGGTTCACTCTACAAAAAAATTTATTTAGACATAAATTGTGTCTTAGCAATAACTACATTTTATGTACAGTAAGATTTGGTCTATCTCTAACGGTTTACCAGTTATGCAAAAGTCGTCCAGAGTAAATACGACTATAGGGTCTATAGCCAGAAAATTCAAGATATACATTTCATTTGCCATAAAAGTATCTCAAACATATGGCATTTTAATCAAAATCGTTAGAGCCATTATCAAGAAGATAAACATTTATGTAAAGGGCAGTTTAGATTTTGAAATCTTCAAAATCTTCGTGTTGCATATTTGAAAGACAACTTAAATACCAATTTTGGTTTTTAACCGACTTTTCGTTTTTGAGCTATCCTGCCCCCCTCCACACACACACACACACACACACACACACACACACACACACACACACACACACACACACACACACACACAGATCTTTTTCTAAATGTTTTTTGTTTTCATTCAGGGGGCCCTCAAAACATTTCCGGTGAAATCTCGACATCGAAGTTCTGGGTGGAATACAATACTTCCTCTACTTCACTATACGTAGTAGAGAAAGTAAAAATGATAAAGTATTGACAAAGTAAAACCTATAACAACAAATATCTCGGAAATTGTTTTTGAAATAAATGGGGTGGACGAAGCGGCGTCTGTGCGGGTTTTCTCCGGGTACTCCGGTTTCCCCTGCCATCTCATTCCACCGGTGCTCCATCTTCTTTCCATGTATCATCAGTGTCACCGCCTGCGGTGCCGTAGTAGTAAAAGCGGGCGTTAAACACTACAAACAAACAGCGAAATAAATGGGTTCTAAAGAAAGACACGTTTTTAAGATTTACCACTAAACAAGATATACAAAATTCATTCCGAGTGAAGAGGACTCTCAGGCTATTACCAGAAAATTCAAGATACGCACTTCGTTAGTCATGTATTAAACATTTGGTATATTAATAAAAAACTAATGTTATTTTTGAAAAAATGAAAAATAACTAAACATGTATGTAAAAAGTAGTGGTATTTATCACACAATACATGCTATTCACATACTCGCGCGCAGACCTGTTCAAAAATATTTTTATCCAGGACCTCAAAACATGTATTTGCAGCGGACTTTCGATATCGAATGTTTGGCTGGAGTAGGTACATTACAGTAAAGGAAACCTTTAAACTGGCATGTCGTTTGCTGGAGTGACGTAATCACGTTTATCTCCCAAGAAGGAGGACGTGCGAAGCCGGGGAACGAGTGAATCTATGTGGAACGGTTACCTAGCCTAGAATACTTTGGGCTCCCTGCTGGCTGCTGGTCGTGCTTCATCAAGAGCGAAAGTAGTTCGTCGCGTCCAGTCGATCGTGCCGTGCGTATTTGCAGCTGGCATGCATGTCACCAGTGATGCCGCTACTCTGTGCTCTAAATAAGAAGAAATGTTATTTGAGATAGATATATTGTATTCAAGGTGGAGGGAGAAGTAATGGTTTATCGGCGGTCACGATTGAAAAAAAAACTTGTGTTGCACTCACATGACTTTCTCTACTCTTGTACTAACCACTCATAATTGTTATTTCTCCATCTTCATGGTAGTCGAGATAAACACTTGCAGAAATTACCTCATTGCTAGGTGAAAGGGGAATATGGGAATACAGTAGGCCTTAAGCGATAGTCAAATGTTTTGAGAACGGTTTGTAAGTATTGCAAAATTCTGACAAAGAGCAAGGAATATCTCCGAAATGGTTCACTCCATCAAAAATAAAATGCATTTTGACATGAATAGTGTTTTAACGAGATGTATATTTTTGTGTAGTAAGATCTGGTCTCTGTTACGGTTTACGAGTTCTACAAGACATCAGGTGCAAACAGGACCATGTGGGCTATAGCCAGAGAATTCAAAATATACATTTCATTTGCCATAAAAATATAGCATTTTAATAAAAAATATTAGCCATTTTGAGATAGTCAAAATTTTTGAAAAGTTTTCCGCGTAAAGGGTAATTTAGGGTGGAGGAATTTTCTTCAAAATCTTCGTTTTCGCACCCTTAAACGATATTAAACTTAAATACCAGCTTTGGTTTTTAAGCGACTATTCATTTTTGAGTTAGCTAGACACACACGCACACACGGACCTTTTTCTAAAATTGCGTTTTTTATTCAGGGGGCCACAAAACACACATTTCCGGTGAAATCTCTACGTTGAAACTTTGGGTGGAAGAGCATACTTTCCCTGCGTTACGTGAGTATGGTGGTAGATGCAAGAGAAGGGAGAAATAGTTGAAGTGAGGAACAAGTTGTGAACAAGTAGAAAGGGCGGTATTGTGGCGGGAAACAGCGCTATGCACTGTACTCGGTGTGTGCACCTGATGGAAATAATGGGTTCATCGAACTTAGCGGGACGAAGCTAGCCTAAAATATCAACAACCAACTGAATGTTAGACTGTAGTTGCCAAATTGGGAGACGTGGGGCGCAGGAAACGCGAGAGCCCACTAATAGACAAATAACTTTGTTTAAGCCTACATATATTGTCTGTATCGGTTTCAGTTGTGGTACAAATACCTTATAGCATCAACTTAATGTAAATTTACTCATGGAATAAATGTAGTTCCTTAATGTTATTTGATACGTTGGAATGCTTAAAAACAAGTGAGTGCTAAGAGTAACAAGAGTTACCGCTACATTTAAAATTGTTCAAGTAGCCTATTATGAGCGAAGTACATAATTTATTTAACCCTTTTTTTCTGGGATTCTAAAGCAGTAGTGGCATATTGACAATGAGCCTAGGGTTAACAAGGGGTAGTTGTGTACTCTTGTAGCCCCTCCTAACCAAATTCGTGGTGTGCCTGCTTTAACAGACGAGCCTCTGGGGAGCGAGTTACAGCCGTATAGCTGTCCCAACAAAAAGGGAGGGAATGCCATTTACACATTTACTGGTGACTTGTCGCAGCAGTAGGCGCGTTCTTCATCTAGCAAACAAAAGAACGGCTGGTGATATCCTAATGCCAACCAACCAAAATTATGATCCGATGGACTTATATACCAATCACAGATGTGTTCCCTCCACAATATAAGGTTTAAGAAGGATCGAATCAACTGCCTACTTCGAAACTAGAGGCGTCCATAAGAAACAGTTGAAACCTACTCAGCAGGCCGTGATTGTCTAAGCGGAGAGCTGCTGAAGATTGGATTAATGTCTTCCCCACAGTGCTTTTTATGTGGTAAAGATGACTTAATGAACATTGATCGTCAAACTGTATGCGAAATTCTCAAAAATCAAGAAGATATGGTCACTAAGTACTAGGAAGCAAGAAGAATGATTTTATTATCAAATCCTGAGCATCAGACACACACAATTAGTATAGGGTTATATATACATATACCTGTTATGTTTAAAAAGTGTCTGATATTGGAACAGGAGTTGGGATTGGGCAAAGTTAGAATAAATGTTCCTATAAACATATGTCCAAAAACAAATTGTTGAGATATGAACCATTTCACTTGTGTGAGTATTTACACCAGACAGTGGACTTGATCCATCGGATGGATTGGTCAAAGAGGTCCAGTAGTAGGTATGGCTTCCCCATTTGCAGGACCTCAGTCCATTGATGTATGCCAAACCCATGGAGCGTGTGATGAATGCATGTGCCCAAATCTGAGAGCATCCAGGTATGAGTGAAAGAATGAGAAGAGGGGTTGGAACGCATGGAGCATCATCTACTGTAGTGGTATCGACATAACGTGCAGATGTTACCAGAGGACAGAATGGCAGGAATCATCACAACTCCTGTTTGGTGTTTATGGATGTTTACCTAACAATTGATCCGTTAACTGTTTGTGACAGTGTTCCCTAGAATGCGCTTGTTGGATGAAATCCATCATCTCGTGTAAGTGTTGAACACGAGTAAAATGTCTCATATCCCAATAGATGTTTATAGCGACATTTGTTCTTGGTTTGCCCAATTTCAACTCCTGTTGCAATATATGTGAATATGTAGTACCAATTTAACATTAATTGCTATGTCATTGGAAGCTTGAAATTCTTTCATTTACTCCAAATTATTTTTAAACATTTAGTCAAATGAATAAAGATCGAATACGTTCTCAAAATTAATACACGAGATTATGGCCTAATATCCGGTATCCTGAATATGGTGTTTAACAAAGAAGAGAAAAAGAGATACCAGCTTTTTATTCATGCTGTATACAAAGGTGGACGCTTGAGTACACTAACTCTATTTTCATTACTTGAGTACTTACTTACTCAAAATTAGTTGGTTGGTACTCTAAAAGGTTCTATTATTACCCGAAATATGGCCCATGGTCATGGGAAATGCGGATCTCATTCTAGAGGCCGCCAGTTGGGAACCACTGACATAACCCCAAGCATAGACACGCTAGAGTGCAGATTAAGGCTTCCGCAGACTGGCGCTATCCTACTGGACTGTACCAAGCGTTTCACTATCAGTATGCCGAGTACTATACAGTACAAACACGCTTTTACCTGGATGATGATGATGCTACATAGGCAGTATTATGAATGCCAGCGGCAGGTTCAAGGTCTTGCTGGAGAATGAGCTGGTTGGTTCAAGGTCTTGCTGGAGAATGAGCTGGTTGGTTCAAGGTCTTGCTGGAGAATGAGCTGGCAGGTTCAAGGTCTTGCTGGAGAATGAGCTGGCAGGTTCAAGGTCTTGCTGGAGAATGAGCTGGTTGGTTCAAGGTCTTGCTGGAGAATGAGCTGGCAGGTTCAAGGTCTTGCTGGAGAATGAGCTGGCAGGTTCAAGGTCTTGCTGGAGAATGAGCTGGCAGGTTCAAGGTCTTGCTGGAGAATGAGCTGGTAGGTTCAAGGTCTTGCTGGAGAATGAGCTGGCAGGTTCAAGGTCTTGCTGGAGAATGAGCTGGTTGGTTCAAGGTCTTGCTGGAGAATGAGCTGGCAGGTTCAAGGTCTTGCTGGAGAATGAGCTGGTTGGTTCAAGGTCTTGCTGGAGAATGAGCTGGTTGGTTCAAGGTCTTGCTGGAGAATGAGCTTGTTGGTTCAAGGTCTTGCTGGAGAGTGAGCTGGTTGGTTCAAGGTCTTGCTGGAGAATGAGCTGGTTGGTTCAAGGTCTTGCTGGAGAATGAGCTGGCAGGTTCAAGGTCTTGCTGGAGAATGAGCTGGCAGGTTCAAGGTCTTGCTGGAGAATGAGCTGGCAGGTTCAAGATCTTGCTGGAGAATGAGCTGGTTGGTTCAAGGTCTTGCTGGAGAATGAGCTGGTTGGTTCAAGGTCTTGCTGGAGAATGAGCTGGCAGGTTCAAGATCTTGCTGGAGAATGAGCTGGTAGGTTCAAGGTCTTGCTGGAGAATGAGCTGGCAGGTTCAAGGTCTTGCTGGAGAATGAGCTGGCAGGTTCAAGATCTTGCTGGAGAATGAGCTGGTTGGTTCAAGGTCTTGCTGGAGAATGAGCTGGTAGGTTCAAGGTCTTGCTGGAGAATGAGCTGGCAGGTTCAAGGTCTTGCTGGAGAATGAGCTGGCAGGTTCAAGATCTTGCTGGAGAATGAGCTGGTTGGTTCAAGGTCTTGCTGGAGAATGAGCTGGCAGGTTCAAGGTCTTGCTGGAGAATGAGCTGGCAGGTTCAAGGTCTTGCTGGAGAATGAGCTGGCAGGTTCAAGGTCTTGCTGGAGAATGAGCTGGCAGGTTCAAGGTCTTGCTGGAGAATGAGCTGGCAGGTTCAAGGTCTTGCTGGAGAATGAGCTGGCAGGTTCAAGGTCTTGCTGGAGAATGAGCTGGTTGGTTCAAGGTCTTGCTGGAGAATGAGCTGGCAGGTTCAAGGTCTTGCTGGAGAATGAGCTGGCAGGTTCAAGGTCTTGCTGGAGAATGAGCTGGTTGGTTCAAGGTCTTGCTGGAGAATGAGCTGGCAGGTTCAAGGTCTTGCTGGAGAATGAGCTGGTTGGTTCAAGGTCTTGCTGGAGAATGAGCTGGCAGGTTCAAGGTCTTGCTGGAGAATGAGCTGGCAGGTTCAAGGTCTTGCTGGAGAATGAGCTGGTTGGTTCAAGGTCTTGCTGGAGAATGAGCTGGTAGGTTCAAGGTCTTGCTGGAGAATGAGCTGGCAGGTTCAAGGTCTTGCTGGAGAATGAGCTGGTAGGTTCAAGGTCTTGCTGGAGAATGAGCTGGCAGGTTCAAGGTCTTGCTGGAGAATGAGCTGGCAGGTTCAAGGTCTTGCTGGAGAATGAGCTGGTAGGTTCAAGGTCTTGCTGGAGAATGAGCTGGTAGGTTCAAGGTCTTGCTGGAGAATGAGCTGGCAGGTTCAAGGTCTTGCTGGAGAATGAGCTGGCAGGTTCAAGGTCTTGCTGGAGAATGAACTGGTTTCAGTAACTTACTACTCCTACTCTGGTTCCACTGCAACCGTTTTGAACATCACGCGATTGAAGTTAGAAATGATTCGCTATAATCCTGGTAAAGAAAATTAAGAATGGGAGTGGGAAAGTTGACGCTCAGAAGAAAATAACCGAGTCTGCAGAAATAATTGTAATACATAACTATACTCTTCCTATTTTTCTTATATCTACCTGTGTCTGTCTGCTACGACCGCAGTGAAGACGAAACTTCAGTCAAAGCAGTGATTTAAAAAAGATTAAAGGTAGCCATCCTGTTTTACTGCATAGAATATACAGTATAGTACTCCAGCAATAAATTACTGCCAGTGGAGTCCTAGCCTAAAGGATAGCATGCTGTATTGGTAATTTCACGTGGAGTGAATCAATTCCTTTACTTTTATTGGATGGGGTCACACTCATTGGTGCAGGGTGAAACGTCAGCGACTTCCGAGACAGCGAAGCTCAGCTCCCATGCAGCTCTTCCAAGAGAAGATTTAATACAAAATTCAAAATGTTAAACCTCCATATTTGGATACACACACCAGCAGTGCTCAACTGAAGTTGCACAGTGAATAGCAGCCATTGAGGAGAATCAAGTTGCTACCTTCCTTCTACCCACAACCCTAACCTGCAAAACCCCACATCCCGTCGTAAAGTGGTGAAGCCCTAAGAAGAATGACAACACCTCAGACTGCCAACAGAAGTCGAGTCGAATAAACAATTCACATTCCACCAGTTCAGCCAATGAAAGCAAACCAAAACAAAAAAATCGTTTCACTCCTCTTGAGGTTAATAATACTTGAGATTTCGGAGAAACAAAAGCAAGGCGTTTGTTAACCTTTAGGGTAGCAGTCTAGGTGGTCTTTTTAGTCAACGCATGCGCAGTTGGTCCACAAATGACATTTGCGCTACCCGCTACCCACGGCTCAGAAAAGGCAAACCTCTACCCTTGCCCTTGAAGGCCAAGAGCAACCCTGATTTTAAGGAAGTGACAGTTACACGATGACTCAACGTGGAATCTCAATTGCCAAAATTCTAAATTCAATTTCTTCCCTCTCGGTTTGATTAGCTACAAGGTTCATTTTGCTGCATGATGAACCGCACCGCGCCAGACTTCTCAAGTGCAGAAGTGCACCGAATAGCTCTGATTGTGAATTGTGTCTAGAGACAAAACAATCCTGTGCATAGCAGAATTTTGACAGCTGCAAAGACTGTGAATGGGGCAGCTGTCTGCACACACATGACAATCTGTAGTACACTTGAGCCTTTTTTGTAGTGGCCGATAGCGCATCACGGAAGCTCTGGCACGCAATCTGGAACAGAGATCTTCCACAAGAATGTAAACATGCTGTGTGCCTTAGAGGCGGTTACCATTGATGTTGGTTGTAAAGCTTCTGCCATGATGGCCTCATGCATTCTCTGTATGAAAGTAGTATAGATCAACATAGAGAAGTGATTTAAGCCACTAATGGCAAGCATTCGGTAGAATTTTGTTGTTGTAATTGGATATCAAAACAACTTACCATAACCATTGGTGATGGCAAAATGACCATTTTGAACTACAACTCTGAGTGTTGCCCGTCTAATCTGGAGGGCCACAGTTCGAGTGTAGCTGGATCGAGTCACCCGGATAAAGGTCCCCCCCTCCCCCCTTGGTTTTCACATCCTTCGGGACCACAAGCTTTCAAGCATTTCCGTCAAGTCATTTATTTGGGAAAGTGTAAACGACAACATGGAATTTTTCTAAGAAGAAAAAAACACTGGTCATAAATTGTATATTTTAAACGAGCATCAATATGAATAGCAATTCGCGGAGAATTCATGATATACATTCAATTTGCCTCATATCTGAAATATATTGCACTAGAATCAAAATTGTTAAAGATATATTTCAGAAAATTAAAACTATTTTCCCTATGTAAAAGTTGGTCAGGTATGGGGCAGTTTTCTTGAACAATTTCACCTGGTATGTTCAAACAGTGTCTGATTTTCTGATTTAGTATTTATCACTGAAACACATGGATCTTTTCAGAAAATTGTATTCCTGAGGAAAGGTTAGGTGCATCTCAACTGTATTTCTGGTGAAATTTCGATATCGAATGTTTGGAGCGTATCCGATACTACCTTTATCTACTTTAGGTAAATGCATTTTGAATATATATTATTCCAAATTCATAGAACCAGAAAATTCGATGTGATAAGTAAAATTCTTTACGAGGAATTTGTACCTCACATGGGCAGATAAGCTGTACAACTCTGTCAAGTGCTGTGGCTGGATGAATTTCACTGAACCAGGTATTTCTGCAGCTCATCTCATATGCGCAATTTTGTAGGATTACAGGAACGGTGACGAACCCCAAGTATCACAGTGAGGTGACCTCAGGAAAGTTGAAATTAGGGTGCATGGTGAATCTAGATTAACAGAACGCTGTCGTCACGCCGGTCGTGGTCACGAACTTGTGAATAGCAATAAGCGGAGATACAGAACAGAAGAAAGAGCTCAAGGAATGACCAGTAAGTTTATCTGGCGTTCTCATTGTGAGTGAAACCTGTACCCCGAACCCCCTTCCCGAGCGCCCCCTCCCTTCCCAAAGCGACTGCTCTCCTTCTAACTTGCATTTCCGTGTTGTTACAGTATTCATGTTTTATCAAGATGTAAACTGAGAATCGAGCGACATATGAAATGTCATGTAGAACAGAGTGCTTTCACTGACGTCTTACTTCAAGCAGACGCCCCCCCCCCTCTCTCTCTCTCTTAAAAAATGATACTCTGACGAATGTCTTTAAATGTATGTTGAATGAGGCTCGTAACGCTGAATTTGTCATATTCTTTTATGGATCATTCTGAAGCTGCCCATGAGAACTGCTATTTTCTTTTCTTTGTCCTGTGCAGGATGAATTGAGGCTTTTGTGCTCATTTTAATCTTTATTGGTTCTGGTGTAACAATTTTGGGTTACAACTTTTTACTTTCTCTACTGGTAAGTAGGGGAAGTATTGTATTCCACCCAAAAATTTGATGTCGAGATTTCACCAAAAGTATATGTTTTGAGGCCCCCTGAATCCAAAAAAAGCATTTCTAGAAAAAGGTCCGTGTGTGTGTGCGTGTCCGTGTGTCAGTCTGTGGACAACATAACTCGAAAACGAAAAGCCGCTTAAAAACCAAAGTTGGTATTTAAGTTTAATGTCTTTCAAGGATGCGACACGAAGATTTTGAATAAAATAGCTCCACCCTAAACTACCCTTTGCATGGAAGATTTTTCGAAAATTTTGATTTTCTTGAAAATGACTAACGATTTTAATTAAAATGTCATCTGTTTGAGATATTTTATGACAAATGAAATGTAAATCTTGAATTTTCTGGATATAGTCCCTGTAGTCGTATTTACTCTGGACGACTTTTGCATAACTGGCAAACCGTTAGAGATAGACCAAATCATACTATACAAAAAATGTACATCTTGGTAAAATACACAATTTATGTCTCAATAAATTTTCTTGTAGGGTAAACCATTTCGGAGATATTCCTTGTTATGTGTGTGAGTTTCGGAAAACTTAGAACTTAAGCGAAATGCAACAACGTTGGTCATTTTTGTATATGTTAATCGTGCAAAGAGAACGGAATCTCAAAGGTCAAAAACATTTGACTATCGCACAAAGCCTACTGTATTCTAATATTCCCCTTGCACCTACAAGGAAATAAGCAATAAGGTAATTTGTACGAATGTTTATCTTAACTAACATGGAGATATAGGAATAAGAGTTTGTAAGAATGGTTAGTACAAGAGTAGAGAAAGTCATGTGAGTGCAACACATCAGATTTTTATTTATCAATTTCTTCATACAGGTGTCTTGTAAGGTAATATGTACTATATTGTGATACAAGAGCTGTAAGTATATCATTGCAGACCAAGGATATTTTCACTTCCGAGTTTCTGCAAAGGACGTGTATATGGCATAGTACTTTTTCGACAGTAGTACAATAGAAATGGTCATTCGAGAATAAAAGTAAGTAGTATGAAGGTCGACCGCGCTAGTGGTGGATTAGTCACCCCTGATAGTGTTGGCCAAGTGAGTCAGCAACTGAAGGTGAGATGGTTGCTTGCGCCGATAGATGTGTATTTAAACGCTGCATGAATTAAATCGTACATAAATGTTAAATAAAGACAAATATGTTAAGATTTAAATACTAAAATCCAACGATCAAATATGATTATGCTCAATGGTGTCCAACCTTTTTTTCCTGTGGGCTAATGACCACCTGCTTTATTTAGTGCACGAAGCATTTCCTTATCACTCATTTAGGTAAACAAATATTGGAGAGATTTGTTTTTGAGTCCCATGAATGCGAACAGTGGGTGGAGGCAAATCTCTTGGGAATCGCTGGTTATAGTGTGTCTGTAACAATTAATATCAGTAGTTGGAGGATTAAATGTATTTTATTAACATCTGCGATAACAATGCAGGATTTTCCAATTCCCAAACAGGATGGCATGAGCGAGAAGTGGAGAAAAACACCATCGTCGGAAAATGTCCTTTGTTCCAGGGTGTTGCACTATTTGTCCTTATCAGCGACAAAACAAATAACTTTGAAAGCAGAACTAAAATAACAGAAACCAGAGGTGATTAAAGGCCAAGAACTTGAAACATTGAACGGTATTCAAGGACAGCGTTGCCGAGTGCTTAATCATATCTTGTCATGCATGCTATGTAAAACACCAGTCACGTGCTGAAACAACACCATTAACAGTTGATCCATAGAAAACTGAAATATTGTACCAGATATTTTCACTTTTTTCATCACTTGCCTACAGTAGTGTGGATATTCCAACCAAAAACTGTCGACAATACACGCTTTTGGCTCTCCGGAACCCCCGTCGTCTCCCAAGCGTTATTTTGAGCGTGTGGGGGGCGGAGCGTTTGTACGAACAGCGTGACAAAAGCATGAAGTCTGTTGAACACAACATTCTGAGGCACGCGCTGCTATAGCATATTAGGCGAAGATTTCTAAGAAAATTCCCTCACCCCAAACATTAAAGAAGAGTCGTTTTTCGTTTTCAAAAGACGGCTCTTAACGTATAAAATATACGTTAAGAGCCGTCCACGCCGGTACCGGGTATCGAACCCGGGTCCTTCGCGCCAGAGGCAGGCCCACTGCCACTGCGCTACGGATGCGGTCGTTGTATCGACATTGCTGCATAAAAAATGTAAGATTTCCTTGAAATATAGAGTTTATCAAGTAACCTTTTCTGTAGCATTAGCCGTTTTCAAAATATTAGTCATATGTTATCCCAGGTTGAATTTTAAGATGGTATGTATAACAGCACCTTAAACGAGTCTTAAATTTATCCGAATGGGTTCAGTAGAAACAAAAGCTGGTCTACGATAGATATGTGAAGAATAGTGTTTTATTTTTTGTATCATGCATCCAGACCATTCCATGTTTTTTAATTTATAATGTGCGCTGAACCGAACTTTTGATATGAATACTGTAATATATTGTGACAAAATGACAAAATCCAGTCCGGTTACTTTTCTATCACGTTGTTTTCTTCTCGTCGTTAACACAGTCGACAGTCCCTCGTGCCATCATACCTCCGTAGCCTTGACTCAGTCATTTAAGTGTCTTTCTTCACCTTCTCTGTCTCTCATGCACTATGACACTACGCTCGTTGAATCTTATTTACGACGACCGACGTCTCTATCACGACGAGCTTTCTCGCACTCACTAACACTGACCGATTCGTGTCTGTAACCGTAAACTCACTCACTGCTGTTTTCGGGCCTCCTTATATAGTGGGGATGACGTCACACGGACCTTTCTCGATCCCCACAAACGTGCCGCCGGTGAAGCAGCTAGATCTTTCTCGAATGCCTGTACCCACTCGCCGGCTCGGAATGTGGTTTGAAGTAGCTTGACTCCGTCTGCCCTTTGCTGTGCGCCGAGCTCGGCGTCACAATATTAACGATAATGTGACGTAATGGGTAAATACTAATGTGACATATCAGACTTTAGAATTATTTCTCAAAATTTCATTGTAAAATATGTGGGTATTATAATATATGTGCTGCTGGCACATTATTCCCTTGAAAAAACGAATGCTTCTGTTTGTGCGTACAAATATGATCTTATTCCTGTACGCAAGAACATTTCTGTCGTGTGAGTTTTTTCAGCTCTCAATGTCAAATTTGTCAGAAATTTAGCACTTAACGTTTAAAAGTGAGATTCAAATAACATATACATTGGGTTTCGAATTCTAAGGAAGAAGTGAATTTCGTAACGCCATGTTGAAGTTCTAATAACGTTTATCTACATCTTCACCATATAAAAATGCCAGTCTGATAAATGGAAAGTTTCTGAAAGAGCGGGCCATGAAGTCATCAGTTTAACCTTGATGGGATCGGGCTTTGAATCTCTCCTTAAAGCATCAGCGGAATAAACTCGGGGACGAAATAAGTAATGATTTCAGAAAAACAATCGAGGTTAAGATATGGCGGCCAACATGCCATAAATGTATACATGAATGTCTTTTGTTTTATCTGCCGTATCAATTCTATAGGGTTTTCTAACCTGCTTAGTTACACGTTTATTTAACAACAAATTTGAGATTAAAATTCTGTGATTATCTTAGCAATATCTTAGAAACAAGTTTAAATACTTATACCTACTTTTCTCAAATGGAAAGTTCATCTTTTATTTTACTTGTTTTTCGTGGTCATGAAAAGAAATGGAATTTCAAAGCTATCACATACCAACATGCTCTTTAAAAATCTGGCTATCGCTTTACTTAGCGTGTCCTTCAACGAAATACGTAAATGTGAATTGAAGATTGGATTAACATAAAGTAACTATAATAACAGAATTTTAAGAACAGCTTATAGAAGAGTGAGTAGAGAAAGTCATGCGAATGCAACACGATATATTTCTTAAAATATAATTGTCTCATTACATAAAAGTAGATCAATAATAGTATTGAGGCATTATTTTATTTGTACCAAAATTTTGATATATAGCTATCTTCATTCTTTCCTGTAAATAAAAAATAGGTCATTTACACCAGGAAACGTCACTCATAAAAAGAGGTGATCGAGCTAAGCATGTGAAGGAACATTACAACTGGAATAGACTCGCAATGAATAAATCGCATTTCGCATTGGAGCCGCCATGTTGATAGAGGAAACCTGAAATGTGATCTAAGGTGTACTCTCTACTCTAAACAGGTGTAGGAGTTACGCCTTTTTTTTACCGAAAAGTCGGTAAAATACCAAAGTTGGTATTTAAGTTCAGCGCCTTCCAGGGAAACGACACGAAGACTTTAAAAAAACTCCCCCACCCCTGATTACTCTTTACATAGAAACATTTTCGAAAATTTGTATTTTCTCAAAAATGGCTTCAACAATTTTGCTTAAAATACGATATGTTTAATTTTATGTCAAATAAAAGGTATATCTTGAACTTTCTGTGAATAGCCTCCTAATCCTCTTTATTCTGGAATTTTTGTACACCTTATAAACCCTAAGTGGGAAAATCATACTACAAAAAAAAAAAAAATAGTAATAATAATAATAATAATAATAATAATAATAATAATAATAATAATAATAATAATAATAATAAAATAAAATAAATAAAGGGTGGGGGAGAAAAGAAAGGGGAAAAGCCAGAGATATCGTGATGACCATTTGCGATTTATTCCTTGTTATAGGTTTGAATTTTCAAATACTTATACTTTCCCCAAACAGATGCTCATTTTTTGTGTTCTGGCCATTCAAAGGGAATGGAATTCCAAAGCCATCACATAGCGACCAGTTCTTAGGGATATGACTGTACCCTCCTATTCCCACAGTACCCGTACAATGTAGAGAGATATATTTAGACGATCTTGCTAGGACCTGCGCAAGTGACGCCATGCAAATTGATAACGTCTGTATTTTTTTCTGGAAATAAACAAGACACTGGTGATAATGCGAGCGGACACTGTACTTTATCATGTACTATTCCAATGTTTACTGCACGGAAGTCAGACATACTGACACCCCTGTGTTATAACTACAAGTGAACTCGTCCATAAACCACTGTGCATCTGTCGTCCATTCGCCACGTCTAAAATACCTCTGCAATGTAATGAAACCATTTTTACAAACGTTTATCTTGATTAACATGAAGTAGATAGTTGATTATTTGTAAGAATAGTATCAGAATAGCCAGTCACGTGAGTGGACATATCTTTTTTTGGCAATTTTCTCTATTTAGTCTCCCTTAGGTGTAACGCTAAGTTAGTTTTCTTGCAACTGAAAGCGTAGCACGTTCTGCAGCAATAAACAATGATAGCGGAGGGATTCCAATAGTGCGTTAAACCTTAGATGAGATAATTGGTACGCGCAGACCAAATAGTCCCTGACCTCATTGGCAAAGCATGGAGGTAAGATAAACAAGTGAATGGCAACGGGAAGGTTGTGCACGGAGATGTGGTTAGCCTTGCCGGGAGGAAACGGGGCACATGCCAAGTGTATTCCTTTTCAATGAATTAGTAACAGAATATTTGTAGTTCTCGTTTCAAGGTAGAGTGCAGATATGTTTAGAATAAAACAAAAACTTTGGAATGGAAATGACATATACCGGGCGATCAATGCTCCAATCGTTTATGGGTTTAAAGTCGCTTCCGATTTTCATTTAGGAATAACGTAACGACGTATTTGTTTTTGTTGACACTCCAGAACATGGTGTGCCAAACTGCGGCCCGCGAGTTTTATATAGCTCGCCTTGGTAAGTATGGTAAAGAAACAACGCAAGTCCGGTCCAGTTATTCTGTTTTGTAACTTTTTCTTCTAACTGAATGCACAAATACATAGTTCTCTTCTCTTTGTTAACACAGTCTACAGTTCTTCGTGATATTACAATGTTCTGTCTTTCAGTTCTCTCTCTGTGTCACAAAAGCGCCGACGATACGACCACTCAACGCTCATTAACTGCTTCACTATATTCCTTTCGACCTAGCTATCTCGTTCCGCACTCACTCACATACTATACTGGGTTCACCGAAAGAATTGGTCGTGATGAACATAAACAGAAGCACGTGTACAAATGGAATTAAAGTGTACATTCATTATCTGATGCCGCGTATTACAAGCTACATCGGCTACAAAGTAGTTCGCTAAATAGTAACAAAAACTACTAGATCATCTCTGTACTATGTAACAATGGTATGTTTAATGTGTTACTGTACCATGTAGAACTGCAACAAAATGCAGTAATTATTTGCACTTAATCAGAAAATAAGTGAAGAACATACAGACTGCCTTCTGCTGGTCAGCTCTGGAAGCGGGAAAGTGAGAGTGTAGTAAACCATCATGGCGGAACAAGTGCAGTTTATAAAACATTGTGGAGAGAAGCATCTAACGAGTGGTGAGCAAGTTACCGTTCTCAACGTATTCCACAAACTATGCGAGAAATATCCCACTTTAGCTGTCAGAGATATCGTATACCTTACAGCAGAGTTTACAGGTGTATCTGCATTATGCATAAATTGCGCGCGCAGGGAAGTGAACCACGCCTATAGCCGTTAAGATTTTTGTTTACCATTGGTCACACCAAATCACGTGAGCGTGTGTTATATTTTATAATCCGTTATTTATATGAGCTTTGGAATACAACCTCTTTCACATTCAGATTAGGTATATTAAAACTTTCTTTTCTATAGTGATTTTAAATGTATATTTGTTATTATGTTTTTAGTTCAGAGTGCTACACGCAATTGTTATCTAATCAGCAGCGTATTTTAAACTACGGCGTGAAGGTGGGTCGAAGGCAGGCGATGCTATTTCTGGCTCCACGTGGTTTTCTCTCTTAGCAACTGTTACTGCTTCAATCAGAGCGGCAAAGCGGAAGGATACATTTTTAGGCATTGTTTACATCACGACCAATTCTTTCGCTGAAACCAGTATAAGGGCTATCTGTCGTCGCCTCGCCTCTTCATGAATATGACGTCACACGGACCCTTCTCCAACTTTAACTTTTCTGGAACTTCTACAAATACGCCGGCCGCCGGACACTTCGGAATATTCTCGAAAACCTCTTTGTTATGCGACTCTGATTGTCACCTGTTCAAAAAGTGGTGCTTGGCAGCCTGACCTTGAGCGTTTTTGATGCACGTGTCGCCAGTAGTGTGGAGGCATCCCGGCCCCAAGCTCCTTTGATGTGCGCCACCGCGGTCGGCCGGCGTCACAATATAAATATATCTATTCACTGCCTGATACACGGATTTGGAACGATCAAATAAAATTAAGTGTTCGGGTTTTTAATTGATATACAGTGTAAATGACCTACTGAAGAAAGCAAATTTGGTTGATTTTTGCAACTGTTTGCCGAATGACATACTTCACTTGAGTACTTTGCACGAGGACCAGTGTCAGTGTTCGCATCGATGTACGCGCCTGTAAAGGGAATACGCCAAATCACAATATCGCTTGGTCTGCCATGACAGATGAACATTTAGACTACGTTTTGGTGATGGGCAGCACATTTAGAACATTGTCTGCAATAATAGCACGGAAAAGCGAGTTTCATTCTTCCATTTAATATGAAGGTCTATGAACCTAAACATACCTAATTTAACACGTGTTAATTGCCTATAAGTTACATGGTCAGGTAGCAAAACATTAGTTTTGTTAAGCATTTAGTTACAACGTATGATGTATGACCGGGTGTTGGGATATTTAGCACCTCATACTTCAGGAGAAATGTTTGTGCCCATGTTCCTTACGGGACCCCCACGAGGGAGGGATGAGGTGAGAGGAAACAGAGTCACGAATCAGCAGTCACGACAGAGCAGAGGGCAGGGTTTATACGAATTCCAATTTGAAGCTCCCCGGCGGCATCTTGTATAGACGGCGCCAAAGACCGTCTCTCTGCACCTCCAGTGTATCACTGTAGGAAGTCATGGCCATTTCATTGGTTGCGTCAGGTCACGTGCGATTTTCTTTGGCGGTCGTTGTACAACCGGCTCCCCTCCTCCCTTTAGGCTTGGACGTGCCTCTGGGGGGGGGGGGGCTGGAAACGGGATACCGCCCTAACGGGGGGTGGAGGTTTTCTCCCTGCCATGCAACGCCGAGATTCCCGCCGACAGTTACAACCCTGAAACAACCAAGCAGATGAAAGGTGAAGTGAAAGAAGTGTGATGAAATGTCGGGACAGGAAATTCGGCAGCAGCATTCGCCTAGTGACCCGGGAAAACCCCAAGGTCAGCAGCGGTAATCAAACCTACGATCTCCTGAATGGCAGTCACGCGCGCTATTGCCTGCGCCACCTCCCTCGCTAAGCATTTAATTACATGGATTATTAATACCTATGCAAATGTAGATTTTAATTCAATAAAACAGTGTTGGAAGATTTATTTGATCTATATATCCCTTACCTGTCAGTTGAATTGTTCTTCCTATCTTAGCTAGCTGGCCTCTCTGACATTGTACCATTTGTTCAGTGCGATGCTAGAAACTAACCAACACTTTAAACTGGTCGTTCTTTCTAGGGATATCCAGGCGGTACTTCGGTATACCCAGACATGTTGTATGGAATAGGTACCGCATTTCCTCTCCTTGGCGGTCCGGGAAAGCAAGGCAACGAGAATATAATATATTTATTCAGCTGAAATACAGCGCCGCAGTTCACAACAGTGTTTCCAACACATTCTATTAGATTCTCTCCGGATTTTATAGTAGACTAACAACACCCAAAGCTAAGCTATTACTTTCGTCGAAAAAGTATACAGAATACAAATTTACAATCATCGTTGCCTTCGGTTTTGTGCAACTTTCTCCTATTTACCTCGTTTATCCGCGTCTCCGAATTATTCAAATCAGATTTGTAGATTCTTTTTAAGTTTAATGTTCATATTAGATAATAAAATTAACTATGATAGCAAGTACGCGAAATATTCACTTTTTAGTCTGATTCAGTGTACAGTTCCTTCATAAATTGTGGTAATACGTACTGTACTGTAAAATGCTACTTGTTGAGTTTTAGAAAGATTTAGTAATGTGTCACACGGTGCTGACGCGGTATGCTTGACAAGGCCAAGCGTTGACCTTGATATCTACTCGTCACTACACCTTCAACCTCGGTTTTTCTACTGTTTTCAAACGTCACGTGACATTAAGTTTGTCGTATATGTTTCAACCGGATTGTTTTGTGTCCTTGGGATGTAATTCAGTGCACAAGTTGAAAATGACTTCAAAGCGAAAGAAAGTCATAGCTTCAATGGATAAAAAGTTGGAGAGATGTAGTAACTTTTTCCTAAAAATGCTTCTGTTTTTTTCAGAGCCTCAAAACGTGCATTTCTGATAAACTATCGAATTTCTGAATGGAATACAGAACTTTCTCTGCCTGCTAGCTAGGTGGTAGCGAAAGTAAATGATACGCATACCATTTTATTGTTGGCTATTGGTTTAAAAGCCGGTAGAATGTTCGAGGAGATGTGCTAGTGAAAACCGCTAAATTGGCAACCGTGGCGAAGAGATTCCCCAGCAAGGCCGGGTCAGACGCTACAAGAAGTGACGCCAGGTTCTGGAATAGCTGGTGGGTGGGTGTGTACGGGCGCATACAGATGTTTTCACTTGTGCATCATATTGAACACAACGCCGCCCTCCCACATCCTAATCTGCCCCTCTTCCTCATTACTCACTCACGTCACATTTAAGTGAACCAAATTGAATTGCAGAATACATCACGGCTGCATATAGCTGTTTGTTCACTTGACCACACGTGATAATTTGACTTAACGTAATCTCCATCACAATAAGAACCAGGGAGCAGTTTGTAATCTTCCTGAAAGCTGGTGAGAAAGTCTGCAGCGTGCTTGGAAATGCTACATCGAGCGATTCATTCCAAATCTCTGGTGTTGCGCTGTTTTCTTGTTTTGTATATTCTCTACCACGCATAGTAAGTAGCGCAAGTGTGGTATTCGACACAAAAATTAGATGTCGAGATTTTACCAGAAATATTTGTTTTCAGGTCCCCTGCATTCAAAAAAAGTTTTTTAGATAAACATCCTTGTGTGTATATCTGTGAGCAGCATAACTAAAATACAAAAAGTAAGTTAAAAACGAAAGTTGGTATTTAAGTTTAATGTCTTTCAAGGATGCGACACGAATGTTTTGAAGAAAATTCCTTCACCCTAAGCTACACTTTACATGGAAATTTTTTCGAAAATTTTGATTTTCTTAAAAATGGCTCTAACCATTTTGATTAAAACAGCACATGCTTAAGGTATTTTTATGACAAATAAAATATATGTTTTGAATTTTCTGGCTATAGCCCCTGTAGTCGTATTTACTCTTAAGTTTTGCGTAGCTGGTAAACCGTAAGAGATAGACCAAATCTCACGTAGATATCGTTAAAACGCACAATTTATATAAAATGATCTTTTTTGTGAAGTGAACCATTTCGGAAACACTCCTTATTTTTCAGAATTTATCAATATTTATAGACATTCTGCAAATTGTTTGGACTGTTTTGATGAAAAACAGAATACCTGACGCCACCACGCCTAGTTATCGTAACTCGACCTATCAATAGCGTGTGATTGTATCTGTATACTATAAACTTATATTTGTCGAGTAACGGCAAGAAAGAAAAACCTCAAATCATTTTCATGACATGTATATTTTTTAACGTGCAAAAAATAAATGTTTAAATATATTTTTAATCTTAATACAGTAAAACGTGCCTTAAACGGATCCCTGTTAAGAAGAAATCTGTCTAAAACGGAAATATTTTATGATCCCGTTAAATTGGCTTTATTAAACGGAAACTATCTTACGCGGACAACCGAAATCGTAGTACGCCTTTTAACGGAAAATGTCCAGTTTTGGAATGTAGAGTTTAGAAAATGTTCAGGCACAATGAAGGTGCTTTCAATTGCAGTGTCATGGAATGTTAACGTAGACAGTGATGAGCAAACGGAAACAGACGGTTGATATAGATGTCTTAACTGAGAATGTGTGAAGAAAAGAAGGCGGAGGAAGATGAAGAGGAATATGTCCCTCAGTTGGAAGAAGAGTGTAGGATAAAGACTGAAGGAATGCTGCCAAACGTATAAAGGAACTGCAACAATTTGCCTTATGGCAAAATGACTCGGATATGTTTGGATGTGTGATTTCTCAGGCCAAAGTGTTTGTGGAAGTCAAGGAGCTAAGCAGCGATGTGTCCAGAAAACTCTCCTTGATTACTGAAATAATACATGAATCGTATCAGTGAGATGAGGAATGTTTTGCCAGTGCAAAGAATCGCTCTTAATGATTTATGCTGCTGGGCGTTAGGCGATGTGTGCCATATTCGAAATGAATACAATAACCCATTTTCTGTGCTTTAATGCAGTATCAACATTTCACTGTAAAAGAAAAACATCAAAACAGCGCTAATACCACGAATTGCGCTTCTCTTTTGGCTTAGAAGTGGCTATTGCGCATGCGCTGTAGCGGGAAGATGGCCACGTTTGTTATAGTTACACAATTGTATTACTGTATAAGAAAACGTACTACAAAGCCTGTAACACAATTTGCACAATGTATATTTTTTAATTATAATTTAAAATCTCACTTCAATAAATAATAATGTATGAAGTTTGTAGGTTAAACTGACAGTGATAAATTGCAGTGTATATATCACTGGAAATCATGAAAACTGATGTAAAATACTCACATCTGTACTGCAGCCTACACATTTGCACAATGTATGTGTTAATTATACTTAATACCTTACTTCAACAAATATTAATACCTATATTACATTTGTAGGTTAAGCTAAAAGTTAAGGATGGACGTGTTTACATCATGAATACCTACTCACCCCAATGCTGCACCTTACAAATTTGCACAATGCACGTATATTTGTTAATTGCACCTTTAATGACTTGTTCTCAATAAGCGCGCACATTTAATGTAATATTAACGCTCAGCTGTGACCAAAAGTTGTTACAATCCAGGCTTAGCGCATCAACATGCGATTGCAGCGCTGCTGACGGATCCAATTGTGATCCTAAACCATCCAAAGATATTATGTTCTGTGAACAACACATAAGTTAGTAAGTTAATGAATTAAAAATAACATGTTCTGTCGGATCAAATTGTGAATCTAAACCATTCTGGAATCACCTTTATCACCTAAAAATGGGTCCAGCCGTTTAGGAACCTTACAGTCATATACACACGGACAGAAGAAATATATATTTATATTTATTAAATTTAACGCCCTTCTATATGTAGGTCATATCGGTTCCATTGTGCCTAACGTTACACGAGATTTGCCTTCTCAGGGTAAAGAAAAACTCCGGAAAAAGGATATTATCGGGATAACTCACCGTAGCCAAGATTCGAACTAGGGACCTCTTGAATGGAGCCAGACATGCTACCCCATCACCACAAGGCGAGGTCTCGGTATATTGACATGAGGAAAATAGTGACTTTTCTGTGAATAAGTTAAGGCTCCCGTTTTATAATTATGAAACGAGATAAGAGATAGAAAATAAAGCTTATCTCAGAAAAAAACTGGATCTTTTGAAAATATATAGATTGTGTACAATCACTTTTATATTGGTTACAAGATACTCCCGTATTTTCAAGATACACGTTTGTTTCTCACCAGGCCATGCAGTTTGTATTCTTTTTTTTTTTTTTATTGTGTGTAGTGTTTAACGTCCGCTTTTACTACATACGGCACCGCAGGCGGTGACACTGGTGATACATGGAATGAAGATGACCTGTGGAAAGAGATGGCGGGGGAAACCGGAGAATCCGCCTCAGCGCCGCTTCGTCCATCACGAATCCCACATGTGGTTACCTGGGATCGAACCCGGGCCGCTTTGGTTGCAGTGTGTATTCAAAATACTGCATGAACCTAGGTACAAAGCAACCTCGTTTTGAACATTTTTACTGACGTCCTATATGCTTCTATAGCTTTAGCAAAGTATACCTATGTTGAAACTACATTTTGATGCAAGTAGTAGAAAAATAAGGCTTTTTCGAAAATTTACAAAATAATTATGAGAGTAAATTACAGAGGGTAGAGAAATTCATGTGATTGTATCACACTAGATGTTTTATATTTAGTAAGCGTATTTTGCGGATATATTACACTGGGCAACAAAAAAATAATTTTTGAATGTTTCGAGCACTTCGTGAGGCAATTCCTACTAATTTTGGGGTGAGAAAAACAAATATGACAATGAAAATTTTTTATTAGCTCTAGTTTCTATGATATACACAAGGTGAAGGTATTACATATTAACGGATTGAGAGAAAAGGATACATTTTAATTGCATTTAATATAATTTTCAATACAATTTTTTAACTGGTAATTACATGCTAAGAGTTCTAAGTTGCTGGAAAAATACTTTGCAGATAGTCGTGTCTGAAGAGAATCATGTGGTGGCCTATTGACTTCGTCGTCTTTTTGCTTGCCTCTTGTGATGGAGTTCCGCAGAATCCCTATACAAAGACCAACAGTAATCCGCGAGCATTACTTCATTCCAACGGCCGTGATATCTTTGTTCCATAACAGAAATGTCCTGATGGAATCTCTCCCCATGTTCATCACTAACAGCTCCACAACTAGGAGGGAAAAAGTCTAGGTGGGAGTGGAGAAAATGGATCTTAAGGGACATGTTGCATCCAAGATATTTTTGCAGGAGCGCTGTCACCAAATGGTTGTAGTTGTCATCTCTTTTGTTGCCTAAAAATCCATGAACAACACCCTTGAAGGCTTCCCAAGCTTCCTTTTCTTTCCCCTCCAAAACTTGGTCAAATGCAGGATCCTTTACAAGTTCTCTTATTTGTGGTCCGACAAAAATGCCTTCTTTAACTTTTGCATCACTTAATTTCGAAAATGTCTCTCTGATGTACTTAAAGGCCCGTCCTTCCCGGTTCATAGCTTTGACAAAGTTTTTCATCAAACCCAGCTTGATATGCAGGGGTGGAAGAAGAACGTCTTTTGGGTCCACAAGAGGCTTGGCAACGACATTTTTCTCGCTAGGGTGAACCAGAAGTTTTGCATTAATTTGAGTAGAAACTACATGTAATTCAAAGTCACAGCAACAGTATCTATGTTTATGACTTACAAACAGCTGAAGAGCATTTGTGTTTTGTTATTTGACAGGTGTGCCAACTCACAAAAAAAAAAAAAAAATCCCCCAAATTTAAAATCTTCACTCTAAAAAATGAAATGTCACTTTATCTTCAAAACAAGAGCTAATCTATCATTTTTATGGTGATTTTTGAATTCAGCAGATGGAAATACATATAAATTCACTATTTTTAAGCCCGAAACATTTTCATTGTTGCCCAGTGTTATTTGACTTTCGTCATTTTATTCAATATAAATAATAGTTCGAATTCTAAATTCTTTACATCCCACTATGTAACTTAGTAAGGCATTCTCTCGTTCAAATGTAAGTTAACATTTCGGTATGCATAATATCGCAACCAATACAAAAATGTAGCCTTCCTGTTGGTGAGAATGGAGAACGTGCATCTGCAGTCTCAGGCTTATGGGATGGTGTTCAAGAACGGTTATTGAACTCTACAACGAATCGTTGTTCTAATTAAGTGAGAGACATATGGTACCTACTTCTAGGAAAGGAGCTAAGAAATGAGGTTCTGACCATATAGAGCACACGCATAGCAACCAGATAAAAGTTTATGTGAAAGCGAGAGCGTTATCGTTGAAGTTTCCAGCCTCTTCTTACTGAACACACAACATATGCTGTCTGCTGAGGATCAGCATATTATTGATGAGGTGTTTTATGCATTGTATTCCTTATTTCCAGTCATCAGAGCAGAAGTGCCTGAAAACTTGCGTATTTTATGTGGCTAGACAAACGGTTTAGTATTGGGTATCAGGAAGTGGTGCAGGATTTCGGCAGTTAAGTGCACAGTCGCCAATTGTGCTTTCGGAAACCTTCAGGAGGAAGGGGAAAGCGAAGGTCACAGGGAGCGACCAGGTTCGGAGCGGTCCCTAACGTCTCCAGCCTACCCCATCTCTCGCCACTAAGATGTAATTCTGAAGGCCCTCTCAACACAAATGCCAGGGCAGCAATTCCAAAGAGTCAGTTCCACCAGCATACGCCTAGATCGCCGTCCACTCGGCTGATCCATCGACCCTAAAGCATAAGGCAATGAAATTACAGGAAATTGGGGGAAGGGGGGGGGGAGGGGTATTCGTGGCTTCATATAATCCACCCAGCATTTGCATACCAGTCACAGAAAAGCGCGAAAACCCCAAGTGCTAATTAGCCAGCCCAAGGGGAACCCCACCCGGAACCTCCCGAATGCAAACACACTTAACGCGGAGCTATCCGAGGATCTTAAGAAAGACATCAGGTACGTACCTGGTCTCCTCTATAGGAAAGTTGACCTGGATTAGAATGGGTCGGGGTACGACGGACCTTTGTGACCTAAGTGCAGGGCTCCGTGTATTGGGGTCCATTCATGTTTCCGTCCATCCAAAAAACTATATGAATTACTCTTTATAATTAATAGTAAGACTCTCGAAACTCGTTAAAAAGGTTTCGGCAAGCTAAACCAATTGCGTAATTCTTAAACAAGTGAGGACAGCTGTGTTGATGACAAATGTATCGTTTAATTGATCATATTGTAACCAAAAATGCCTTGAGCGGAACATTTCTCAGTTGCTGGTATTGTAAAGACGGTATGATGTCATGAATGTCAAGGTTAACGGAAAGGAAACCAAGTATTCTTGAAAAACTTGCCTTCGCGTCGCTCTGTCTGCCACAAATTCCATAACGCGTCGTACATGAGGTTGCCTCTTCGGGAGTTCCAATGAGAACTCATTCTTTTGTTTGTTTACTGCAAAGTATACACAGTAGTGTGTCTTCTAGTATTCATGTTTTTCAAGTTGTGCTGAAAGTGTGAACAAGAGGACAATGAGAGGCCTTTCACAGTTACAAAGGGGTCAAAGGTTTGCTATCATGCTAGCTGGAGCTACAGTGACTGAAACTGCCAATTTATTAAAGATTTCAAGAAGTACAGTTTCTGAGGTTATACCAGCATAGTCGTCGTCCTCCGTGGCCTAGGGGTAACATGCTATCCAAGGTCGCGGCTTTAAACCCAGCGGAGGGCGAAGATTTTTCGGGCGTGAAAATCCATAGAGAAGTAAAGTAGATGTAGATTTACGGTACGTAGAAGAATTTAAAGCATGATAAAGAGATCTCTGAACAAAATTAAGCGGTCTTTCATGCCCAATACAGAATGGGACACAGAACCATAATAGAAAAAGAGCCTCCATTAAAAACAAAGACGTTTCAGCGTACTTGTTGGAAGATAAAACAACTTGTGCAAAAAGAAGCAGTGGTCGAAGAGGTGCTAAATGGAGAGCCATAAAGTATATTGAATCAAAAAGCATTAAGGTAGTGAGTAAAGTGAGTTCGTGTGCCTGGCAACCTGTTCCTGACAGAACTGTGAGGAAAGTTTCACAACTTGGAATATACAGCACAGCAGCAATTGCTAAACTATACACTGATTCAACAAAGAAAAAACAATGCTATCATGAGCATGAGACCTGCACAGCTGATTACTGGAAAAATGTGATATGAATTATCTTTCACATGTTATCCTACCATTGGAGAACACCTAAAGAAACAAATGATTCTGACTGCTTAATGCCTACGGTTTGGTCTGCAATATCTTGGTTTTGTGTAGGTCCTTCCATCACACTGAGTGGTAAAGTGACTGCTAATGTCTAGAATATTCTGGGGACCATGTTTACTCTACGGTGCAAACATTGTTTCCTTCATTAAATGCAGTATTTCACGATGACAATACTCGTGTTCGTACTGCAAAGTGGCTTGAAGAGCAGAAGTCAGACATCTTCCATGGCCAACTCAGTGTCCAGATCGAAACATCATTGAGCCCTTAAGGACCTTGAAACAGTTCATGAGGAGTGGTATACAATACCTCTTGGGAGAATCCATACATTGTGTGGCTCAATTCAAGTGGGATGAAGCTGTTTTGAAAGGAAAGGATGGCCCAACAGCAGATTAATAAAGTGTTGAGATTGAAATGTGTGACAAATGTATATCTTGAATTTACCAAGAATGCCCTCTGAAGTTCTTTTCCTTCTGAATTACTTTCACATAACTATCAAAACCGTGTGGGTCTGGTGGTTAGAATGCTAACTTTCAAATCCAGAGATCGCGGGTTCGATTCCAACCTGGAGGGTGGAAATTTGTCTTTAGCCAGGATTATTCCCCATCCGCCCTAGAGTCCAGAAGTATGAATAAGAGTGTGAATGTAAATGTTATATAGATAATAAAAAATAATATGAGCCTAAATATAAAACACCACCGTAAGCACATACCGATACTGTTGCAAAGGTAAAAGCCGCTCATATATATTAAAGCGGCATGTAAATGGAACATAAACACACAGTTGCAAAACAAATAATGTATAACTTGTTAAATCATGCAACTTGACAACTGGAGAGATAATGTTACAGGTTTGAGTTTTCAAATACTTATATTTTTCTCAATTAGTAAGTCGTTATTCGTCTTTTAATTTCTTGGTCATTCAAAGAGATCGAAATTTTAATGTCATCAGCTAGCGATTAGTTCTTAAAATAGTTGGCTATCGCTTAAACCTACTATATTTCCCTGTTTCCATTGTGCCTAAAAGGAAATATGCAATAAGGCAACTACAGGTGTTTTATCTGGAGTTAACATGTAGTGGATAAAAGAATAAACGCTTGCAAGAAGAGTTTGTACAAGAATAGTGAACCCATTGACCCATATCTCTGAGGTACAGGTTTCATATTTGGCCACAATATTGTGTCCACATGGGGAATTAGAGTTACAGTTACTATCTGTAATCCTTACCATTTACGTACTGTACCAAAACTGTGCTTGGGTGGTTTTGGTGGTAGTAAATGGTAAGATTACAGGTACTATTGGTAGCATTGTTAGGGAAAGAAACATAAAACAATACAACGAATTACTAGTGATCACTATCAGTGTCTTCGATCTGAACTACAGTATACTCAGAGGAGTTTCCAAATATGTTTGAAGGCACTAATGAATGTTGCGTAGGTTAAGCGGCCCTTTATGTACCCTCTCGCAGTCTGGAGAAGGTTCATCCCGGCTTGTAAACGAATCTGATGTCCAACCTTGTCTCTTTGGCTACCTCTTTCAGTCGGAGGGTGAATCACCTAGACTCACAACCGATCAGTCAGTATCCAGTGACGGACACAACAGTTTCTAAGTCATATCGTGAATTTTGAATGGTTTTTGCATAAATGGTAAACGGTAACTTACTACATAAAAGATGTGGATCTCGTTAAACCACAATTTTTATCAAATACTTGTTTTTTCCCCCTTTTGAGTGAACCATTTCCGAGATATTCTTCATTTGTTTGAGCTTGCCAACACTTACACTTTTCTCAAATAGGAATATGTTATTCGTCTTTTATCTCTTGACCTTGTAGAGAGAACTGGATTTCAAAGGCATCGCATAGGAACCAGCTCTTAAAACATTTCACTATCGCTTAAAGCCTACTGTATTCCCATATTCCCCTTGCACCTACAAGAATATTAGCAATAAGATAATTTCTGAAAATACCTATGTCGATTAAAATGTAGTAGATAGAGAAATAAGCATTTGCAAGATTAGTGTGTACAAGAGAGACATATATTGCGAACAGAGTTTCTCCAAATTGAAGTGTATCGCAATAGGTTTCGCGACGATCACTTGGTGGATCTTCGACTTTATCGCCACATATTGATACACTTCTTAGAAGTAAGCCGTGCCAAAGAAGTCAATAATGAACAGATGTTTATCGCTTTCGTAAATCAAACACAACGTACATATAACCAAACCGCCACTGCAACACAAAAGAGTAGTACAATCCGCATAAAGTAGGAGGAGGTAAATCCAAACTCCCCTCTTACTACATCGCTGTAGTAATATATGCTCAAATCGATATGAGGTGGTAACGCCCGACACCAAGGTGCAGGTAGTGTGAGAAGACTAAATTCTACACTCCAGAAGGAAGTGGTGTTGGAGCCCGATCGTCTGGAATCTTGTTGTAAGTGCGGTTTGTCTGCCTCCTCGCCACTGAACAGTAGGAAATGTGTCCATTCTAACCAAATAAAGCAGTACAGGATAAAACCCTTGCACTACTCTCTGAAGGACCATGCCGTTTTAACTCACGTCGCCATGAGAAAATGTACACAAAGTTTGCGCAGGAAGCCGGGATGTGACATTCGCACCACTTAAGGCTACGAATTAAGAATGACTCACTTATCTTTTTATGACGCAGTGCTAACAACTGAACAACGGTGCAACTTCTCGCTAGTTAAGGTTTTATTGTTCACAAATCAAAAGAAGTTAATTGTAGGTAACGCGGGCAGTCATCCAAACCAAATTGTTGCATTTTGGGGTCAGCTCGCTAAGACCTCGGTTTGTGATTGGCTGCTTGTGAAAGCAATGTTTCAATATATGTAAACAATGCGCAATGTGAAGAAGCTAGGCTAAGAGTTTCATGTCAAGCAACAGCAGTTGGTTAAACTGTGTAGCGGAGAAAAGTTTGGAAATCACTTGTCCAGGGTTCGAAGAAAGGAAATGAAATTCTTACGATTAAGCAAAGTCGGAGTAAAAATTGTAGTTCACTACGAATAAGCAACACGTCGTGGGAAGTGATAAGTAAGGTTTGACTCGCTTATTCCACTATTCCCATTGTAGCTGCAAGGAAATGTGTAATGTGCAAATGTTTATATCGATTCTCTTGAAGTACATAGAAGAATGCGCCTTTTTGAGAAGAGTCTGTTGAAGAATGGGTAAAAATATCTTGTGTTGCACTCACATGACTTTCTCTACTCTTGTACTAGCGATGTGGGATTTTGTTTAGGTTTCGATATTTGTCTTGGGGAGGAGATTATAAGGACAAGCATAGGTAGAAACTGTACCCTCAGGATGTGAGGATTAAAGAGAAGATGAGAAGAACTTCATTTCTCCTTCACCGCCCTCTTTATTGTGAATATCCGCTCCTCACTCCCATAGGATTTCCTTTATCGCACACTCCATGTCAGACTTGAAAAACTCAAAATCTTGCCTTGCTGTTGAATACAAGTCTCGGTTTCGTATTTGCACTTCTTACCAGTTTTCAAGAGGCTTGTTATTCTTTTACTTCTCCTTTTTCTGCTTCTTTATTATTCTGTCACTCGTTTTCTTTGATCTTGCAATCAAACTTCTATACACATGGATTTTTAATGCAAATACTAATAGCTAACTTGCTATTTAAGAACTAAATCGCTACATTTTCTTAGCAGTCTTACGCTTGGCAACGAAACAGCTTCACTTGTTTCTCGAAGTGACACGAAACGATGTTCAGCTTGTCATAAGGTAAGACACGATTTTCTATAATCTAATTTTGCTTCGCTGGACATTTCAATCTCCGTGCAAACTCTTATTCCTCTATCTTCTTCAAGTTAGTCGAGATAAGTATTTGCAGAAATTACCTTATTGTTAATTTTCTTGTAGGCTTTGGGCGATAGTCTAATTTTTAAAGCTGGTCGCTATATGAAGGTTTTGAAATTTCGTTCTCTTTGCACGGCCAAGAGATAAAAAATTGAATAACTACTTTCCATTTGGAAGAAGGTTTAAGTATTGCCAAACTCACACAAATAACAAGGAATATCTCCGAAATGGTTCAATCTACGAATGAATGCATTTGGACATACCTTGTGTTTTAACGAGACCTACATTTTATATAGTAAGATTTGGTATATCTGCTACAGCTTACCAGTCATCAAGAGTAACAGGACTACATGGGCTACAGCCAGAAAATTCGAATGACACATTTCATCGTTAGAGCCACTTTTGAGAAAATCAAATGTTCGAACAATTTTCCATGTAAAGGGCAGTTTAGATTTTTCAAAAAATCTTCGTGTCGCATCCTAGAAAGATATTAAACTTAACTACCAACTCTGGTTTTTAACCCACTTTTCGCTTTCGAGTTAATGCTGTTGACAGACACACAGACTACTGACACGCACACACGCACGCGGACGTTTTACTGAAAATGCTGGTTTTCGTTTTTTTTTTTTTTTTTTTTTTTTACTCAGGGTGCCATAGAAGATATATTTTCGGTGAAATCCCGTTGTTGTTATAGTGTTTAACGCCCGCTTTTACTTCTACGGCACCGCAGGCGGTGACACTGATGACACATGGAATGAAGATGGAGCACCAGTGGAATGAGATGGCGGGGGAAACCGGAGCACCCGGAGAAAACCCGCCCTGACGCCGCTTCGTCCACCACGAATACCACATGCGGGTCCCTGGGATCGAACCCGGGCCGCCTAGGTGGTAGGCGAGCGCGCTAACTGCTCGGCCACGGCGCCGCCGAAATCCCGTTGCTATATGCAGTAGAGAAAGTAGTATAATGTTTACAATACTACAACGAAATGTGTAATGAAAGTACATATATCTCAATTACCTACCACGAATTAGAAGAATAAGCTTTCGTATGACTAGTTTGTAGAAGAGCGAGCAGAGAGAGCCATGTGAATGCAACACGGTGCATTGGTAATTGCTCTACGAGTCTAGGGCCAATCCCTCACTCAGGGTTCCATTTGGATGAGTCACGCGGTTCTCCTTTGACGAATTTGTTCAGATTCTGCGCTAAATGGCATGCAAATGAATCTCGGCAAATTAGAGGGTGTGCCCATGATGGTAATTTAGCACATGCAGCAACAAGACATTTTGACGACTTCAAATTGTGCATTTGGGAATTAGCATCAGTTTTAATGTTTTTGTATTAGAATTGAACAATTTCTTCCTCATTCAAATGGAATCGCAAAATCTTTGTATCTCGGTTCATTAAGCTTCAACGTGTTTCTTTATATAAATGCTCCTAGTCTCGCGGTTTCTATTCAGACAAGTTACGGTAAAAAGTACAAGAAGATCAAATTTAACGTGGTAATAATATACGAGTAAATGTTTAGTATGGCCGGGAGGGCTCGGGGCACTGACCACGTCCCACCCTCCAGTACTGCACCTCACCAATGACGCCTGTAGTGGGCAGAGGTGGGGGACGCAGCGGCTGGGCGGTAGGCCTTGGCCCTTCGTGGGCTGTCGCGCGGGCTTTACATTTACAAATGTTTAGTATAGGAATTTCTATTTTTGATATGCAAGTTCAACATGCTTAAGCCGATAGGCCGTTTCAATCATAGATGAATGAATAGCATTGGTGAAATGTCGATCAATTGATATCAAGGTACGACATTCCACTTCCACAGTAGGGGAATATTCTGTGTTGCTCTCACATGACTTTCTCTGGTCGTGCACATTATTCTTACCAACGCTTATTTTACTATCTACTCGTGTTAATCGAGATAAACACTTGTAGAAATTGTTTTATTACATATCTCCTTGTAGGTACAATGGAAATAGGGGAATACCTTTTTGTGTAGTAAGAGTGTAAGTCTATCTCTTGCGGTTTATGTAATGCAAGTCATTCAGGATGAAGAGGACGTCAGAGGTTATTCCCAGAAAATTCAAGATATCAATTAGTCATGAAAATATTTCTAATGTATGGTATTTAATCAAAATCGTGAGCGCCATTTTTGAGAAATGTTGCCATCTTTTTACTTTCTCTACTGATAAGTACAATGAAGTATTGTATTCCACCCAAAAATTCGATTCGATGTCGAGACTTCGCTGGAAATACATGTTTTGAGACCCCTGAATCCTAAAAAAGCATTTTTAGAAAAAGATCGTGTATGTCTGTGGACAGCATAACTCAAAAACGAAAAGTCGGTTAGCAACCAAAGTTGGTATTTAAGTTTAATGTCGTTCAAGGATGCGACACGAAGATTTTGAAGAAAATAGCCCCACCCTAAACTATCCTTTACATGGAAAATTTGTCGAAAATTACGATTTTCTTGAAAATGGCTCTAACGATTTTGATTAAAATGTCATATGTTTGAGATATTTTTATGACAAATGAAATGTATATCTTGAATTTTCTGGCTATAGCCCCTGTAGTCGTATTTACTCTGGACGACTTTTGCATAACTGGTAAACCGTTAGAGATAGACCAAAGCATACTATACAAAAAATGTAGATCTTGCTAAAATACACAATTTATGTCTGAATAAATTTTCTTGTAGGGTGAACCATTTCGGAGATATTCCTTGTTATGTGTGTGAGTTTCGGAAAACTTAAAACTTTCCTGAAATGGAACATCGTTGTTCATTTTTTTATATGTTAAATGTGTAAAGAGAACAGAATCTCAAACATTTGACTATCGCACAAAGCCTACTATATTTTAACATTCCCCTTGTACCTACAAGGAAATAAGCAATAAGATAATTTGTACAAATGTTTATCTGAACAAACCTGAAGAAGATATAGGAATAAGAGTTTGTAAGAATGGTTAGTACAAGAGTAGAGAAAGTCATGTGAGTGCAATACATCAGATTTTTGTATCTGCATTCTCATTTTCTGCTCTATTAACGTCGTTTACTCAACCTTTATTTCTTTGATTTGTTTCTTCATACAGTTATTGATATTTCCTGTAATAATTTGTGTACATTTAATGTGTAAGGTAGGTGTTGCTCTTCTATACTAAGTTGCACACCTACTTGCTTGTGACTCAGGACATTGTGTTAGTGAGCAATTCAGTTTCTGATTCGTATGAGCAAGGAGTACCGGGCAATTGTGCTTCCTACTTTGGAACTATATCAAAAGGAAGTGGTGATCAGTATTCATGCAGCGACCAAGTTCATGGTGCCACCAACTGAATAAAAACAAAGTAGGTACTGTTAAAGAGTGGTGCACATGAAGCTCCCAAGCACCTTCTCATTGTCCCATCGTGTCACTAAGGTACATATGCACTTCCCGATTTACTTAACGCCGCTTTAACGCGTATGAGTGTGCTGGAGAGATGGTCTTAGTCGCGTAGTCACTTTCCTGTATCATCTGCTGGAGTAGTTTGCTAATAGGTGGCCTT
This sequence comes from Tenodera sinensis, assembly GCA_030765045.1. NCBI lineage: Eukaryota > Metazoa > Arthropoda > Insecta > Mantodea > Mantidae > Tenodera > Tenodera sinensis. The sequence goes on along the minus strand of CM060971.1, from coordinate 18,591,382 downwards.
ATTTGTCAAGTCCCCTTCATGTGCCGTCAATTTGCTGTTTACACAGTCTGGAAGTATGAGTGAAGAAGTGAATGTGTTTTATAAATAAAAACTTATAAAACCAACTAAGAAACCGTACAATTCAGCTAGCAGTAATACCAAGTTAAATGGTGAAAAAAGTACAGGGAGCTTACTCTAAAAATATAGAGCCCATTAAAACACTTTTTAAAATATTTTGTGTGGCATCAGTCATTTCCGAGGTGTTTCTTCCTATTAGTGCGATTTTTTTTCCAGTGCTTAGTAATGTTTGAAGTGTTTTCATCAATCAGCGGTTTGTCGCGATTGCCACGAAAGGAGTATGGAATTCAGAGTTTCAAAGCTAACATAAACTGTTTTTCCTTCTATTGCAAAAGTTTGTTACCACAAATAGTCGAGTATTGTTTCCGCAAGCTGCTTAATTTGTAATCATTCCTCAGTAAAAATATATATTTTCATGATCGGAGCTAAATGTGGGTTTCTAGGTTACCAAAAACGGAAGGGGAGTATTAACTAACAAACCAATGAAATGGGTGGAAGCCAATATTCAAAGCCCCCTTGTATCTCGTCAGTCATCTCAAAGCACCTCAATGACATAGTTTGAGTAAAACTCAATAACAGTTAATAAAATGCGACAATTTCTCTCCGATCGTGGAAAAGGGATCGAAACAGATTTCCTCTCCCTTATACTGTCACGTAAGCTGAATAGAAGAATTACTTTTATGAGCATTATAATTACAGTATATGTGTAAGTTTGTCATTGTTAAACCAAGTCATATGTCTATATCAGAGTTTCTGCTTACAAAAGTTTGATAGGATTAATATTAAACAGTTACGTCAGTCCCCCCCACAAACCAGGTGTTTGGTCAATAGTGTTTGCTTTCCTGTTACAATGAGAGAGAGCATAGTTTCAAACGCCCGAAAGGCAGGAGGTTGTTTTCTCTCACGCTGCTGAGTGTGAGACGGGAGGAAGACAAGAGGATATGAGAGTGGGAGAGATAGCGCACCTACCGTTTGATCATGCGGGTGTTCCTCGTGAAATAGGTTAAATATTTCAACACTCCTTTATCGGTTGTTTTGCATATTAACGTCAGCGGGTTTAACCCTACACAACGTGGTGCAAGGGCGTTACTGAACATTTTTAGAACATCAAACAGGCTTTAGTTTAAAAAAATGTAAATGATTTTTTATTGCTTTCCCCTTTAACATTAATACATTTTTGCATTCGATGAAACCAGGCCTGAAAGCAATGGTGCCACTCTTCCTGAGGCACCTCAGAAACCAGGTTTTACAATGTTCCACTGTATCTGGTGACAGAAAGACGATTTCACGCATTTTATCTTTAATTTTTGGAAACAAAAAGAAGTCATAAGATGAGGGCTTATGGTGGAATGTCAGACTTGTAGACTTAGGTTCTGGCCGAAAGACCCATTGAGCTGATTAACTTCTCTTTTCAGGATCACAAAGCCAGTAAAATTTGACGCACAGTGGTCCGTTACGACCGGAACGGAATGAAACCGAAAATTTCCGCGAGAGTGGGATTCGTGTTATTTAATGATGAAACGCACACTGGCCCTATGGGAAGGATTTAACTTCCGCTCCTTCCGACAGGGATGCCTGCCACACGACTCTCCCGGAAGTTTCCACCTTCGTAAACGCTCTTTATATTACGTATGCGTTCGAAACCCTCCCCTCTACATACTGCTTATCTCAAACACCTGCGACAGTGGATGGTCAATTATTAATAATGCTGCAGATGTCATTTATCACAACCAGTTACGCCGTGAAAAGCATTCCCAGAGTCTTCTCGCAAGTCTCTACATCTCTTCTCCGGTTTATGCTGAATTCACTTTTTCTTTCTCTCTTCTTCAACTGCTAAAACATCTAATATTACAATATCTATGGTCCGAGGAGCTGGAGCTTTTACTGTTGTAGCCATCCATATTTGTTGACCAACTAAATTTTCCTGCCGGAATATTCCAAGCACTGAGCGTTTAAGCTTCCGCGAAAGACGGATGGCTGCAAATTTCCGTTCCGGTCGTGACGGGCAAGTGTGCGTCAACCTTAACGATATTCCAAACCAAATTTGTCCTGCCACCTTGGAATTTCTCCAGAGTCAGTTTATGTGGAATCCGTCGATAACGTTTCCTCAGGTCTGTTAGAAAATGCCCGGTACAGAATTGTACATGTTTTTAACGGCAGTAACCTTGCAGTTTTCAAACAAAGATAGAGGGAATTACCATTTTAATATCTATGAAAGACGTTTTGGGCGTGCGTCTTTTCGTGAAAGACTTACGTTGTTATCTAGGCTTATCTTGCACACTTCCCGTTTCATGAAACATATTTATCAGTCTATGAATCATATTTCTACAGCAGAGAATAAGGAGATAGATCCCATATACACACATGGACATAAGTATTCATACACTGTGTATTTGTACAACATACAAATATAAAATTAATAAAGAAACCTTCCTGATATTTTTTAGGCCAACCTCTTCTATAAATGACTTGCTCAGTTGTTTGGGCATTGAGTGAGAAGTTTTCTAATTGTTTCTGCACCAGTAGCTGTTTTAGTGGAGATTTGTTTGACATGTGGTGTTCAATGGGGACAACGTCTTCAGTATGTTTTGGGTCATTGTCATCGAAATTCAACTTCTCGGCACTCATCTTCAAATTGCCTTTCACTATGTCAATGCATCCATATCTGTCCATATTTCTCTCAGTGAATACTACTCCCCCTACACCTGAAGTAGCCATACATCCCCACCTTTATGTTTAACTGTTGCTTGCACATTTTCAATATCCAATGCCACATTCACATTCGGCCATTATTATGAAATATGTTCGTCCGAAAATAAAACTCTTTCCCAGAATGCATTGTCCTTTCCTACATATTCCTTTGCAAACACTAGCCCGCTCTTTTAGTTTGTCCTTCTGATATATGGCCTCTTTCTGGGTTCCCTGGAATAGAACCCAGTACCATTGATGAGTCCTCTTGTTCTGGCTGTTACATGCTTCCCATACTGTTCTTTTACATATGTAGTAATTTCAGAAACGGCAATTTGGGGTTTTTCTTCACCATTTTCATCAACTGACTTTGTTCCCTAGAATTTAGTTTCTGTGAGCGGCCCACTTGGGTCTCTTTAAAATGTTCAATAACACTCTGCACTGTCGAACTTCTTCCTATGGCATGAGATATTTCAGAATACGATTTTCTTCTGCTTATGTATGTCAACAACGTTGCGTTGAGGTTGGTCAGGTAATTGACCTGGTTTCCAGATATAAACAGGTCGAGCACTTTCGCTTTCGCCTAATGTTTTGGCAGGTAACGGTTGTGATTGGCCTACGTTCGTATAGTAAACATAGGAGACGTTCATGAGACGCATAGTAGCAGTAGTGACGTTTGTTTGTTTATGTACTGACCTTGTGAAAGTGAAACCTGCAGTGTTGCCAGCTTGTTTTCGATAACGTAGGAAATTGTCAGAGACAAAAAAGTAAGATAGAAAATGTGTTCCAAATATCAAGATCTGTCACTGGTTTAAATTAATGCAATGACTTACCTTCCATCCTGTATATTCTGTAGACACCTGTGAATCAAGTTTCATCATTTATAAAATCCCAGCGACATGAACGTCGGCAGACTTTTTTCCAAGGGGGGGGCCAAATTTTGGAATTTTGCAATCAGATAATATTAATTCATTATTTTGTTGTCAAAAGTTATAGTATTTGTTGTGGATAACCGTGTAAATTTGCGCTAAATAGAAATTGCTCTTTACATAAAAATTAAAATAATAGTTTAATAGTCAGCACATTAAGTTCATTAATTTCCAAGGGGGGGGGGCCGCGGCCCTCCCTTGCCCCCCCTTCGCGACGCCCATGCCCAGCGACATGTTTGTCCCCTTGCACTCCCTTTAATCCCACTGCACCCACACACTTCCACTTTCTGTATTGTTTTCTTCTTCTGTTTCTCCTCTGTTTTACATTTTTGCGAATGAAATGTATTCCTTACATTTGAGTTTTGCTCCATATGACTTCAAAAGATTGCAGATCTAGCGACAAGTCGCCACACTTGGCAACACCGTCACATACACAAATTTCGAAGTAAATTAATCGACTGCGTGAGCAGATTAACAATTGAAGCCTCCTCGCGACTTCTTCTGGTGGGCAGACAGTAGTCTGGTGTGAGGGGAGGGGATTCTCTTGAAATTCTTCATGTCGCATCCTTAGGAGATGCTGAAAAATACCAAACTTGGCATTTAACTGACTTTTCGTTTTTGAGTTATGCCGTTCACACTCAGATGCACACATACACACGCGCACGCGCGCGCGCTCACTTACACACAAATATTTTTCTACAACTGCTTCCCCACCCCTCCTTGTTTCTTTCTTTTAGAGATTTTTCTGGAACTTCTCAGGACACGATTTCCGGTGAAATCTTGGTCTCGAATTTTTGGGTGGAATGCGATACTTGCTCTATAAGTAAACAAAGTAAAACGTAGCCCTTTAAATTTGTGGCAATCAGAAGCCCTGCTCTGTGACGTCATACTGGTGGGCAGACGTTCTCATGCCCGGCGTTATCCACAGTAATAGCGGCGCCTGGAAATCTCCAATTGAACAGTGGCGGCACGGAGCTTATGCCACACCAAGTACACGGTACACATTATTTGCAACTGACTACACATAAGGAATAGCAATACATTTGTATGAAAAACAGTGTAACAAATGTTATAATTTAATGTATGAAAGATAAATGTCGGGTTACTCAAGTTCTATGGACCCCGGACTCATTACATTCATCGTTCGGTATGATCTAATCGGTTAAACCTTAAAACGTTTATTTTCTAGAGCCTTTTCTCTTTTGTCTCCCTCAATATTTTATATTTAGAGACATGCTCTTGCTAACGCCCAAGTAAAGAACATTTTAAAGTTAACGTTTGGAACCGACGGAATTAACTAACTGCTGAGTCTTAACTCACAACTGCACTGCACTCGGCACTATCTACTGAAACTCTCTGTCAACTAAAAACTGTCCACTTTTAGTTAATCCAGTTTGACGGACTCAGTTGACGCTGTTGGGCGATGGTTGGTTTCTTATATAGGACCCGAATATAAAGCGAATCTTCTGGAAGACGAAATTTCTAGAAACTGTGCGAGCGAATCTTCGAGAGCAGAAAGACGGCACACAATAAATGTTCTGTTCAGACTATTGTTCAGCCAATTGGACCGTTCATTAGTGGCAGGTAACCGGTCGGGTAGTTATGTGCTAATTCCTCCGCGACCGCGGTGACAATATTTTGGAATCTGGTATCAAATTCTTCAGTTCTTTCAGTATTTGTATACTTTGGTCAAAATCTTTTGAGACAGTGGGAGGGACAGTTAGACAGCAGATTGCTTGTGCTGCAGGTCAGTTACACGTGCTGGCACACTGCAATTGCAAAACATTTACCTCCTTTTCATGCTTCTGTTGCATTCTTTACATGTTTATCCTTTATTTGTTTATTTATGAACGCTTATTCTCTCGCTGGGACGGTGAATACAGTTAATATAAGAAAACAGAACACACGATCACATTTACTTGGGTTACATTACTTTTATTGCTTTATTAATTATATCAACATAGTTGGTACTGCATGCGACCCTCACAAAAAGAACGAAAGAGGAAATACAAACAGAAAAATGAAACATTGCGTTGGCATAGATATGTACATTGGCATTTACCCAAACTTTTGTTTAGTTTTTTTCTTCCTCGTCCTCGGAAGACGACGAAGAAGCCATCAGTCTTGTACAGTTCACTAACGGTTTTGTTTTCCTCACATTTCGTCTTTGTTGGAGTTGCATAGTTCTGAGTAATTATGTACTGCTTTTCCACGTTCTATAGGCGAGGAGTTCGCTTTATGAGTAACAGGTGCATTACCTGTTTCCCATGGCTTTTACAGGTTTAAGAGTTTTGTGCAATCTCTGTTGTGCGCCACTGCTAGTGTCTAAAAGATTGCATAAACCTTGCAGCTCTGCCTGGGTTGTTTTGGTTTCTCTACACGCGCCGACCCCTTCCACTGTCTCAAAAGACTCTGAACAGAGCATACATACATAGGTATTGGTACTGCAGACAACTATGATAGTCTTTCACTACTACATTCAAGTTAAACATCACCTTTACTATTGCACTACCCATCCGCCACTGCACCGGTTCGTGCTTATGGTGTTGTACTCCTATCGCTGGTTTCTGTGCTGTCCTTCGCTCAGAACTGCCTCTTACGTAACAAACGCAGTAGCACCCGACCACTTGCAATATGGTGATATATTCTGTAAACCCCCTGTTCCTTACTTAGTACGGACTGATACTGTCTCAGAAACAGCACCTGACCACGGCCATGTTAGCAGTTGCTAAACCACAATATAAAAGGGCTGTTTTAAATGTAAATTTAAATGCGTGTTGAAAATTTTAGCCTGGATATCTCAACTCCCCATGTCTGCACTGTTACTTTGCTTTGTTTTTGCTGCGTCGGTGTTTTTCATTCGATGGCAGATTAACTCTATTACTTTAAAATGAAGAGTTGAGATCCAGCTGATGCTTTACAGCTCGCTGAACCTTGACAGTGGAATAAATAGTTATTAGCACTTGGGCTGCTGACTTGACAACCGCAACGTGACTCACAAGACGAAAACAACATTATTTTAGTGCATGTATTATCTATTTTCTTCGCTTTTGCCTTTTATTTACAGATGAACGAGTGTGTTCAAAAGAAATTTATGTCAGAGTTCAGCGCAAATGTAGATTTAAGGATGACCACTTTGCAGTGTTGGGGAGAAGTTTTAATCATTTCCTATATTTCATGACACATTTTGTTATAGGCACAAAATGTATACGGGAAACAATCGATAGATGTTCTAACATGTTTCTTAAAGTTCTATACTCATTCCATAACATCAGGAGAAACAACCGAATATTGAGGGCTTTAACACTTTCAAAGTATTGAAACTAACATGGATATGTGGATTTATTTGAAATAAACACATCTAATATCGTCGTTTTTAATTTTATCAGTCTTTTATCATCTCGACATGTAACCTTCCATTCACTCCCAATTTTGGCGTGTTCTCCATTAATGTAATGAATGCACTGGATGCGTCTAGAATAAAGAAATGACTAACATTCATCAATAATGATAATATAAATGGCAGAGGAATGAACAATAACCCACGAGCTAAGAGAGAAAACCATGGCTTATGTTCCAAAGAGGCGTTCCCTAAGGTTGAATATCGGATAGCGTGTTTACGGGGGTGATTATTTTCTTTTAACAGCTTAGGCGTGGTGCTGGGGTATTCTCACAAATAGCCTACGATCATGACGTCATAACAACAATCTCTTAGATACGGAGAAATGCATGCACCACGTGTCGGTGCATTGAAGGTGCATTCCAGTATGGGCGATTCTGAAAGTTAAATTATTTTGTTGTTTAACGACCCTGTCAATTGCCAGGATCATATCAGCGTCGCCGGTGTGCCGAATTTCGTGCCTCAGGAGTTCTTTTACATACTAGTAAATCTACTGGCATGGAGCTGTCGTGTTTAAGCACACTTTAAATATGTTATATCAAGTTGTTTCTTGTATCATGAAGAGTATATCATCCAGCATTATCGCTTCAACATCCTGTGTACCCCTTTTACGGACAACGAATTGGTGATGAAACAATTTCTATAGCAGTAGACAGAAAAACAAGATTTTGAAGACTAGTTAGCCAAAGATCAATAAAAAGAAAATACATAGTTGTTGGTGAAAGTCAATGAGTGCAACAACATATCCGACCTTTTATAATTTTGTTAATTATTTATTTTAGGTTTTGAACTCTCAGTTTAATGGTGATACAGCCAAAATAGATGCAACTCAAGTAGATGCTCGCAATATAAATCCTGCAACTCTCGTTTTATGCTCTAGATAAACTTGTTTGTTAGCCTTTTGAAGCAAAGTGCAGTATAGATACCTTGAAGTAAGTTTGCTACGCTTTACGCTGTTGCTGTTTATTTACTGGAGATAATCTCATGCAGCTGTACATAAATCACTAAAGCTTTGTACGGTCGTCATAAAGAAGTTAATAGTTTGCTCGATGCAGAAGCAAACGATAGTCTGAAGATGCAAAAGGAAGAAAACCAGTTTTAAAGCGACACTGCCGTACTCCCTGGAAATATCGTTCGACCAAATTTGATGAAAATTCGTGAATAGAATATTTAATGTATTTAGTCTACCACTGTTAAGAAGTGCACAGCTAATATCTATAATTATTTACAATACACAATTTAAAAGCGATATTTTATTTTGCGAGTAGAAATGATTGCGAGGATAAATAATTCCGAAAAGTACTCGTGTATCTGACTTTCCCCACAGATGTTTGCAAATGCACAAACAAAATGCTATGGATTAGTATTTACATGTATACCTAAGCTTAGGTTTCTGACTTACGGGGATTAGGTTAGTTTTAGTTTAACTTTTGTATATAATCCATTTCCTGTGGTGTAATGCATTATTAACGGCTCACTGCCTCAGCATTCACTTTTACATGGACGAAAGTGAACAAGAAGAATAAAAACAAATCAGAACGTCGCTAATTCATGGATTTCGCGTCTCCTTTAGGTTGGGAGTCGCCATTGCGCGTGCGCAGTAGCGGGAAGATGGCCATCTTTTCCTTAAGCCATTGTTTTGCTATAAAAGAAACCGTGTATTCCGGGCTCTGCAAGTGACATCAACTCCAAACAATCCCGTACATCATTTTCTTTCACTTTTATCACTCTTTCATTTGCGAAATGAGCGCGCGGCTATGAGAATACCTAAACGATTATTGTTTAAGGTTCTTCTTTGTAATGAACGAATAAAGCCTAAAGTGTAACGTAATGGGCAAAAGCTCCCCCCCCCCTCAAGAGAGGAAGCTCTTTTGTAAGACTCACGAAGTGAGCTATTCCACGTCCTTGCAGCACTGGACCAGTGTGAGTAGCACATGGTGGTCGACTGAGCCCATCTGTCGTGGTGAAGCCTTGTGACGTGTCTCGCTCACTTCTGTGCGAGTCTTGCAGCCTGTTGTGTTACATTCTTGGAGAACGTGATTTCTTGGAGCCTTTTGTCTCTGTCCCGTTGTGAAATGCCCAGGATTATTCTTTCCATTTTCCTTTGGCAGATCTCTGGTTTGTTCGATGGGGATCAAGTCTGTCATGTAATGCACGTGTAGAGGGTTTCGATTCGTGTGCAAAACATTAACAAATAAGCCGGTTACTTCTGCTTCGCGGTTCTGGAATTTTTCAATCCATCTCGGCTCTAATTTGGTCTGTCCATCTTTTCTTCGATCTTCCTTGGTTTCTTGTTCCTTTAGTTCATAATTTATGGCCATTTTAGGAATTCTGTTATTATTCATGCTTTGAACATATTTTTACTTTATTTACTAGGTATAATAGAGGAAGAATTGTATTCCACCCAAAAATTCGATGTCAAGATTTCACGGAAATATGTTTTGAGGCCTCTTGAATAAATAAAAAAATTTTAAAAAATTAGAAAAAGGTCCGCGTGTGTTTGTGTGTCTGTGGAGAGCATAACTCAAAAACGAAAAGTCGGTAAACTAAAGTTGGTATTTAAGTTTAATGTCTTTCAAGGATGCGACACGAGGATTTTGAAGAAAATAGCCCCACCCTAAACTACCCTTTACATGGAAAATTTTTATTTTCTTGAAAATGACAACGATTTTGATTAAAATGTCATATCTTTGAGATATTTTTATGGCAAATGAAATGTATATTTTGAATTTTCTGTGCTAATGCATATGTAGTCCTTTTTACTCTGAATAACTTTTGAATAACTGGTAAACCGTAAGAGATAGATACAATCTTACTATACAAAAAATGCTAAAACACAATTTGTCAATTTTTTTGTAGAGTGAACCATTTCGGAAATATTCCTTGTTATTTGTGTGAGTTTTGGAAAATTTATACTGCCGTCGAATGGAACATCGTTATTAATTTTTTTATATGTTAACCGTGCAAAGAGAACGGAATTTGAAAGCTTTAAAAGATTTGGCTATCGCTCAAAGCCTATTCCCATATTCCCCTTGTACCTACAAGGAAATACCCAATAAGATAATTTACGCAAATGTTTATCTCAACTAACACGAAGAAGATATATGAATAAGAGTTTGTAAGAATGGTTAGTACAAGAGTGGAGAAAGTCATGTGAGTGTAACACATCAGATTGTTCACATTGATTTCTATTGTTAACAATAATATGGTTTGTTTCTTCTACTTTTAATGCTTTCCTGATATCTTTACTGCGTTTTTTTTTTTTTTTTTTTTTAAGTATACCCAATTCTTACAAATTTTATTTCTGATGTCTGTATTCTTGTACTATGTCCATGTTTTTCAACCATAGATCAGAGTTGTACTGCCATAGATTGGTACAATTTAACTATGGAGTCTTCGGGCTTTGTTTTTAATGTTATTTCTAACGTGCCTGTTATATACATAGTTAAATATGACATCAGCTTCTTCCTAGTACAAGATGTTACATCTGAAATACTTAATGTGGCGATTACCTACAGGCACAAATAAAACGTATTACTTGAATCATAGCTGTAGAAGAGATATTTGTGCAACGAAGGGCCCATAGGGCGGCTAACTCACGTGATGCTTTGAAAGCGTAAAGTATGTAAATGCTAAAATTAAACCGCCTTAATGGAAACGGCTGAGTAACGAAAAGCGACTCTTGCTGATGTAAATCGATACTGCGATGAAGGGAGAAGCTGTGACATCACAGAATAGACAGCAGTTTTTCTTATTATGAACCTTAAATAATGAATATTACAGCACCGTTATATAAGTTGGCAACCCCGAGCTTTTTTATACGTAAAGTTAGCTCACATAACATCCTGGTCCTTTGGAAAAAAAAATGTCTGCAACGAGGTACAGATTCTCCGATTTTGAAAAAGCCCAATTTTTGGCTAGGCGTCCACTGGCAGTAGTTTACTGCTTTGATGAGCAGTACTATACTGTGTATTTCCTGCAGTAAAACAGAATGGCTACGTTTATTGCTTTTACAAATCACTCCTTTGAAGTCCCAGCTCCACTGCGGAACCAGTGTACGGGGTCGGGTTTAAGGGCCCGTCGACAACTTGGTCATTAGGTCATTCAAATACCTAGTTACAAAATTTCCTAGAATTAGTGAGGCCAAGTTAAAGGAAGGAATTTGTGTTGGCCTACAGATTCATCAACTTCCCCAAGATGAGATATTTGATCAACTTTAAATGATGCTGAGAAAGAGGCATGAATTTCTTTCAGAGAAGTCGTAAACAATTTTAAACGAGCTGGAAACTAGGACTTTGTCACAAAATGAGATGCAGCATGTCCGTTAAATTACACTTTTTGCACTCCCACCTGAATTGTTTTCCTGGAAGTTGGGGGGAAGTAAGCGATGAACTTGCGAACGTTTCTACCAACAAGTATCATTAATGGAAAAACGTTACCAGGGAAAGTGGAATGTAAGAATGCTTGCTAACTACTGCTAAACAGTCATCAGGGATGCTCTTCAACTCGACTACAAGATACAAGCAAAGAAAAAGCATATTTAGTAAAGGTAAGTCATCAGGAATGGTTTACAAGACATCAGACTACTGTACTTTCTCTACTGGTAAGTTGGGGAAGTATTGTATTCCACCCAAAAATTCGATGTCAAGATTTCACTGGAAATATATATTTTGAGACCCCCTGATTGGGAAAAAAAAAAAAAAAAAAAAACGTTTTTAGAAAAAGGTCCGTGTGTCTGTGGATAGCATAACTCAAAAACTAAAAGTCGGTTAAAAACCAAATTTGCATTTAAGTTTAATGTCTTTCAAGGATGCGACATGAAGATTTTGAGAAAATAGCCCCACCCTAAACTACCCTTTACATGGAAAATTTTTAATTTTCAATTTTCTTGAAAATTGCTCTAACGATTTTGATAAAAATGCCATGTGTTTAAGATATTTTTATAACAAATGAAATGTATATTTTGAATTTTCTGGCTATAGCCTATGTAATCCTGTTTACTCTGGATGACTTTTGAATAACTCATAAACCGCAAGAGATAGACAAAATTTTACTGTACAAAAAATGTAGGTCTCTTTAAAACACACAATTTATGTCTAAATAAATTTTTTGTAGAGTGAACCATTTCGGAGATATTCCTTATTTGTGTCAGTTTCAGAAAACTTAACTTTCTTGAAATGGAACATCGCTGTTCATTTTTTATATGTTAAGTGCGCAAAGAGAACGGAATCTCAAAGCTTTAAAACATTTGACTGTCGCTCATAGCGTAGTATATTTCCATATTCCCCTTGTACCTACAAGAAAATAATAAGATAAGTTGTACAAATGTTTATCTCAACTAACTAATAAGAGTTTGTAAGAATGCTTATTTTTATATGTTAAGTGTACAAAGAGAATGGAATCTCAAAGCTTTAAAAGATTTGACTATCGCACAAAGTCTACTGTATCTTGCACCTACAAGGAAATAAGCAATAAGATAATTTATACAAATTTTTGTCTCAACTAACACGAAGAAGATATAGGAATAAGAGTGTAAGAATGGTTAGTACAGAGTAGAGAAAGTTATGTGAGTGTAGCACATCAGATTTTTCCTTAATATTATTCTTAAACCAGAACCAATCTAGCATTCTTGTTCTCATATTCTTATTCAACGTTCTATAATCCTCAAGAAAAGTGAAGTTTCATTAATGTCACATTCAGAATTTGTTGTCCAGTGTAACTTAGGTGAAAGAGTGTTTAGTATGGCTCAGTTGGCGGAGGAGGTACCACCCGCGTTTAGGGTATAATAAACGAGGATGTCAATTCAGAGGCATTAAGAGAGTAAAACATCAACAGGCCCGTAACTTATGGGGGCATGTTCATACTGACAATCCTCAAAAATATTAAATTAAACATGCTCTATAATATATAAGTTAAGGGAGGAAGGTGATCATTTTTTTCAAAAGAACACGAAAACTAAAGCATCTTTTGTCGTCTGCTGCGATGATTCTAGATGCTAGCCACTAGGAGCGCTAGTACCGCGTCAAGTGTCAAACCGATGCTTTCTATGTTCTGAGCTTCCGGACTGTATTGTACTAGGCTTTAGCTTAATTATAAAAACAGTTGTAATGCATCATAAGATTAAAGGTAATTTTAAATCATAGAATAGTCCGCAGTCACAATTCACATGTGGCCTTAATGAGGCCTTTATGCATAGCTTACAATGAGTGAGCAGTTCACAGTGATGTTGCAGCTGGAGAATCTTCAGTCTCTATTTGCACCATCTTGCCAATTTTCATGCACGCTTGTCAAAGTGCTCTTGTAATCCTTTCTTTGTAACCTCGTTAAGAACGTGGCTGTGACCACGGTCATTATGCATTGTCAAAGAAATGTCTTTCTGCCATTATTGTTACAAAGCAGAAATAAGGGTAGCAAGAAAATGTGCCAAAAGCCGTCGTTAGGAGTTCGGCTTTTAACTCTTCTTACTGCTCCACTCTGGGAGAAGAAATCCCAAATTGACAATATAGTAATTTAAATTTCGTCATCAATATATAGTACATGATTTACATGCAATATAAGGCATTTTTATTGATTTATGTCTTCGATTCCCAGCTGGTGGTTCGCGTACTCTGGGAGGGGGAATTAGTATGGTTGATTTGGACGAAGTCCTGACATCAAATTGTGAAGAGGAACTACAAATGATGTATGTGATTGTAATTGCTACAGACTTTTCATATAAGAGCTTCTGTGATGATATTGTTATTTTACATGCATTTAGTAGAATCATTTTTTACTTGCTCTGTAAATAACAAAGAGGTGTTGTATCCCGTACAAAATTTCCATATCGAGATTTCATCGTAAACATAAGGTTTCCTAAATTAAATAAAAACACTTTAAAGAAAAGGTGCGCCTGTGTGCAGAGGCGTAAAACGACACAATTTGCATTGGTAGCGCTACAGTGTGCTGTTCACAGTGTCGGTTCAAAATGTTTAAAACAATCGATTGATCCGCCGACAGTGAAGTGAGGTATGTGATTCGTTTTTGACAGCAAGAGACGTTTCAGCAGCGAACAATGTATGGCCAAAATGCGATGAGTGACAGTAAAATGCGTTAGTGGGTGAGAGCTTTCTAGGCCGGACGGGATAGAGCGCATAAGGAACCGCGATCAAGCCGGCCGGCCGTCTATGATCACAGAAGATTCGGTCAATTATGTGGATGCAAAGATTCGTGAAGATCGTCGATTGACAATTTCTACTGCTTATCCTCACAGGCGACAGACTTCTATGACCTCTCTTACAAAAGCTTGTTGAAGTTATGACAAATGTTTAAACAAATATGACAACTACTTAGAAAATAGAGAAAGATGTAAGGAATTAAATAAAACAATTGTTTTGCAACTATCTATGATGATTTGATGTGTATAAAAGATCGGTCCTTATTTTACGAATTGCCCTCGTACCTGCAGAGAAATGTGTAATGAAACCACTTCTGCAAATCTTTTTCAAAAAAGTTTTTTGAGTTGAGAAACTCATGTGAGCATAACTCGCCGTATTTTTTCCCTCATAACTGAAATGACTAAATTGCTGTGAAAATGGGTTTTGTTCTGCCAAAGTCAGAAATTGTCATCATTTTTACTGAACTTCATAAACGCTTCACATTTTACGACGTCTCAAATAGATTTCTCCATCAGTTTGAACCACGTGTTCGTAACATTGTCGGGTAATATATAAAAGTTGCTCTTCAAAAATCGATGCAATTTTCAAGTTAATTATTTTAATTATGTTGTTTAACGACGCTGTCAATTGCCAGGATACCAGCGTCGCTGGTGTGCCGGAATTTCCTCCCGCAGAAGCTGGCTCTACTGGCACGGAGCTGGTGTTTTTAAGCACTTAAAAACCATCAGTCTGGACTGGATTTGAACCCGCGACCTTGGGATCAGTGGGCCAGTAGTCTATCCAACTGAGCCACCCAGACTGACAGCAAAAACTGGAAGAAAACAGGAGTGATTTGAAAAGGGCCCTACTGACTGAGTGGAATAAATTTTCTGCAGAAACAAGAGAACTGCAAGTGAAATCAATACCGAGGACATTAGCTGAAGTTATCAAGAGGAAAGGCGAACTTACAAAGTACTGAAGTGAGCAATAATGCCCAAGAACTTTTGTTTTCTTATAGACAGACCAATATTTATTTGTCATAGTTGGAAACAAAGCTTTTTTCATTTCAGTTTACTGTTTATTTCGAATTGAAGAAAGGTCATATTTTGTATTGTTTTTATTACATATATGTATAAACAATCAAATAATACAATATCCTGCGCTCAGTGTTGTTTACTCCTTATTCTATGCCATCAAACCTGAAATTTATTATCAGACCAACACTTTTTGTAGTCACTGTATGTAAGAGAATGCCTATTAGTTTTGACATTGTTCTGCCAGCATTGCACTGCCATGAATGTATTCTTTGGTTGTTGCAGAAAGCAGGCGATTCCTCCCAGTGTGGTCCTTCGCCGTGAACAAAAGTGGCTTCGTATGCTTGCCAGCTGGGAAAGGTTCATGACAAAAAGTTACAAAAAGGTAAGAAATGTTCTAATATTAAATATCTGAAAAGTTACTGAAGTGCTAGACAATATTCATAACTTAAATGCCCCTTATAATACAGAGAGAGCCAATGAACTAAGAACCAGCTACCATCGTGTTTTTTTCACTGGGCACATGGATGCATGCTTCCACGCTACTGCTGCAATCATGTAGCTATGCTCTGCTCACGCTCTGCAGCATTCAGTTGACAGTGATATGGAATAATTAAGTTATTATGAGTTATTTATTATTTTTCCAGCATTTAATCACAAAGTATATAATGGTTCAGTACGTTTTCTACTGTGCAGTGTGCATTGATTTATGATGTGCTAACTCAGTTTGAATGAAAATACAACTTGTAAGAAAATTCCCTAGTATAAAAGTTGCAGGCTGTACAACAATCCATACACTTTATAATAAATCTAGGTCACAGGAAATGTTCAGTCTAAGAAACCTAAAAGACAGCATAGGGTACATATGGAAGAAATAGTGACATCAGTCATGGTTTGGAAACTTCCTCCAAAAATCACTTAAACAACAGGCTCACTGCACAGCCCGTTTGGAACATTTTTGCTCTCCCTGTACTTACACTGTCATTGGCCATATTTCGACATCTCTGAGTCAAGGCAAGAATGTTTAGAGCATCCCTCATATGCTTTTATTTAAGAGAACTCTACAAGTGATATTGTGAATTTCTACAAATTTCAGCCACTGTAGCTGAAATGTTTATCACAGTGTTGTTCCATAGAACTAGGCATTAATTTTAATTATCATATATACTTATCTTTAAAAAAGTAAAAATAAATCTCATGTAAAATGACATGCTGAAAATTTGAAGATTTTAAACCTGTAAATGTTTATTATTCCTCTAATGTATTTTGTTTAACATTAAAAGTTTTGCTTAAAAAATCCAAGGCATGTAGCACTTTTAATTTTCAAGCGTGTTCTACTTACTTGTGAATGTACTTGACTGTTATTTTGAAACCTAATAGTTCCTGCAACTGTTACTCAAAAAAAAATAACGATTTTCCTCTCTATTTGTATCCATAAATAGGTGCGTGAACGGTGTCGGAAAGGTATCCCTCCATCAGTCCGACCTCGTGCCTGGCAGTATCTTTGTGGTGCAAATTTGTTATTGAATCAGCGGAGGAACATTTATGACCAGTTGGTGGCACAAGATGGTGACCCAAAATGGGTGGATGACATTCGCAAGGATTTGCACAGGCAGTTCCCTTTCCATGAAATGTTTGTTGATCAAGAAGGCCATGGGTATGTTATCTAACTTTCTAACTTTCATCTGTTCCCACTAAACTAAATGTACAGAGGTATTTTTTAGAGGTGGCGCGTTGTCACTCGCGCATATCCGAGCATCACGCAAAGCGATGGTGGGGGTAAGTTTCCACCAGCAGCCTGCTGGCTAGTGGGCTAGAAGTCGAAGAGATACTAACCAGACACCCCTTTTATCTTGCAATAGGCAAGTGGACTCGACCATGAACTACTGTGCAACATTACGACACACGCCACCTCTAAAAAACACCTCTGTAAATACTACTTGCACACTTTATCTTGAGCCCTGAAATCATTGAACAAAATAATTGCAGAAACTATAACTAACAACCTTCTATGATATAATTTAAAGTACGACTGCATAAAAGACATGAAGTCCTGCTGCAGCCTTTGACAACAATGCCATCTGAGAGCTTAAGATAAAGTATGTGAGTAATGCTTGGTGCATGTGTAGAAATAAAAGCTTGGATAGCAGTACCTCATAGCAAAATACTACCATTGACTGAGTCTGTAAAATTGTTGTGTTATTTAATTGTCTTTATTGTAACTGTCGACCATTCATGTTTGTTTCTTATTTGTACTTTGTAAGCTGACAAATTCATGAGATTAATATCTATAATGCAAAATGGAAAACATTTAATTTCATGAAAATTAGGTTCCACAAATGACTCTTTCTGTGACGACAATCTACAAGTTTACAATGCATCCTCAAATGATTTTTGAAACATTTCAATTTCAATCAAAATAGTATTGATTTTTCTAGTGAATATTTCCTATAAGTTCTATAAGACTTAATGGACAATTTAAATAAACCCTGCTCTTGTAATATTCAAAGAGAAAATAGTCACGCAGAGATGTGGCAATCTTGGAGATTATGCACTGTCTTCACTTTTTGAGATGACTTGTATCTCAAAGAGTTAACACACAGCTGCCATGGACGTTGTGGCAGCATGTGCTATGGCACCATCTTGATGGTACTATTTTGCATTCTGTCTTGTAGAACTTAAATACAATGTTCATATAAGAATTATCTTATGTTACTAAAATTGCTGACAATATGCTTTGTAGTTTGCCATACTGTCATCGCATAAATGGAGACCACTTGCGGGATGCAATTTTTAATAAATGAAATGTTCTCCTTTATTACATAAAATGACACATTGTTAATTAATCTCATATATTTGTTAATGTATGTATATTGATGTAATTAATGCTTACTACATGATAATATAAAAACCTGGTTTCATTGAATCATCCTGTATAATATTGCTATCCAACTAATTAAATATAGTTGAATCTCAATATAGATAAATTGCATAGAAGTATTTTAATAACCATAAATAAATCCTATGTAAGACCACAACCATATTAATGAACCGAAAGCATAAAGTTTATAAATGTTACTATTTTAAGGTAATATTCTGGGTAAGTCTGAAATATTGAATTTATGGGTTTTAGTCCCTCAGAGAGGACCTATGCTAATGCTTACATTCCTTAAAATCTGTTGGCCTTGGTTGAGTTTGAGCCCACACAAACATCTTGTGCTTCCATATCACTTGCCCAATTGAGTCACCAAGGATAACAAGCACTTAAGAATTCGTAAACGTTTAAAATAAGATTAATTTTTTGTGCCATTTTGTTGATGTATGCTAACAGCACTGTTGAAAACCAGAATAGAATATTTTTATTTTATTTTTATTTTATTAACCATTCTTCCTTCGCTTCCATAAATCACTTCAAAGATACTTCACAGTATTTTTTGTTTTATTATATACCCTCGGTGTTTGTTCCCTAATGAAAAACGCAGAATGTTGAATATTTCTGAACTTAACAAATTTGTTTTAGTGATTAAGCAAGTGTTGATCTTCTGGCTCCGAATTCAGACCATTAAGACATAAAATCTAATGCAAAGACACATGATTTTCTCTACCCAGGATGAATTAGCATATCCATTACATATTACAATTTTCTTATAGAAAGTACTTCATTTATGGACAATATGTTATTCACAATCCATGTTTTACCTAGGAGAGTTGTTATATTAAGCAGTAAATGCTTACTTACACACAAGATTTAGAACAGTATTAAAACTTTTAGCCATAATAATAAGCTCTTGTGATGGAAACAAGAAAGGATCACAAACTTTCAGACATGTCTTCAGATGATAGAATTGCATACAACATAGAATATTTAAAAAATGACTAATGCTAGAAAGATTTGACAAAAATCATACATATACATTTTCCTGCTGTAAGCATTTGTCTGGTCGGTTCCTGAACATGGTGGTAGTGCTGCTGCTTACCATGCAGGAGGGGATTTTCTCCCACTGAGAAATCTGGTCTGGAGGTGCACTCCGGTACCAGGAATCGAACCCGGTCACCCACTTGGGAAGTAGCAGCACTACCACTGCACTAAGAAAAATACAGTCCCAAAATAAGGACAGTAAAATTAAGGTGAGCAATGCTGAAAATTACTTAAGGCTGGTCACACCAACAGAAATAAACAAGTTGTACAGGAAGAGAACAGTAAAATGAAAAGATTAAGTTAATCAAATCTAGGATTTCTCCATCTTGTTAGTATAAGTAACTTCATCATGGGTGTTGGCAGACTTTTTCAGCAGGGGCTGCATGTTGGAAATTCATTATTCTGTTGTTAAAAACTAAAAGATATGAGTTATAGTATTTGTTGTCATAATGATTTACAGACGTGTGTGTGTGCGTGGGCGTGTGTGTGATTTTGTCAACACAGTTGACATTTAGTGTAATAAGGTTATTCTTTCTAACTATAATAAAACATGTACTTGTTGTGTTTCAGGCAGCGTGAGCTGTTTCAAGTATTGAAGGCATACTCCATCCTAAATTCAAGTGTTGGTTACTGTCAAGCACAAGCTCCTATTGCTGCCTTTTTACTTATGCACATGCCAGCAGAGCAAGCATTCTGGTGCTTAGTGTCCATTTGTGACAAGTATCTTGCTGGGTATTACAGCCAAGGCATGGTAAGTTGTAAAGCCCTATCCTGGTAATGTTAAATCTGCTAAATCCATAACTTCCTATCTCAGAAACTATGTAAGATATGAGAAAAATCTTTTAGAGGATGTACAGGAATGTGTTCTAAGTTTACTGGTGTACTTTTATCATAAACACAGATAGGGAATATTAATGGGAGGAAAGACAAAAACATGGAAAGTTAAATTAGAAAACTCACTACTAGACAAACATTCAGTTATGTACGTAACAAATGTTATTATGTAAAATAACTTAATTTGCAAGGAAAAATTTTAATAAGCACATACTACATAAATGAATCAAATATTTTTCTTGTATAATCATTAACAGATGCAAACATATTTTGTCCTATTTCATGGCGTTTTATTGTGTCCAATTAAGTTTGATGAAAGTGATACACAGCTGTATTGCTTAGGTGTGTGTGGGTCATGGATAATGTGTTGAAGACTACTGAGCTTCTTTTTGCCTCTCAGGAAGAAGTTGGAATCACTAGAAGTACCAATACTTAAATATTTTGTAATAGACATAGAAGTTTTGTGCAATGTATACAGCATCAGCCAATGATTTCGCTCGGTATTTCTGGTATGGAGTGCCTTTGATTTAGCCTATCCTATTGATATTATTACTAACAGAACATCATTATGAAGTGGAAACAAATTATTGAGGGGAGGTGTCCCCAACAACCAGCAGCTCTTTTATCCAATAAGTTTGTTTATCAAGGAAGTGACAATCTTTTTCTCGATTGTATCACCCTTTGATTTAAATTTATCAGCTATTAAACAGCAATAAAAAATCGTGACAGGAAATTTTATGGAGGTCATAGGTTATTGGAAGAAGATGAAAGAAAAATAATGGATTAAAGGCAATTATACTGCTCACAAAAGTTAAAGGCATGTGAACGCTGGCCAGTGCTCAAGCGGAGCGCTGTTGCCAGGTGTAGTGCATGTACCGGCAAAGCTTCTGTACGTAAGAGCGGGTGAGATGCATGTACCACATTCGGCAGTGCTGGTAGGAGGGGCAAGCTTAGGATTCGCTGGAGTCTGCAGTACGGCCCGCTTCCATATGCCTTTAACTTCTGCAAAAATTATACATGTGCATAATGATCTGAAGAATATTATATTGGGTACCTAGTACCTTCTTAAAAGATTTGGCTCATATTCAGTATTATATACTGGGAGAGCAAAGAAAGTTTTGAACTAGTGGCACAGTGTTTTGCTTGTCTGCATCCTCAGCACTCATTGCCGTCTGCCACTATCATAGAAAAGTGCGGATGAAACCATACAACATTCTTATAACTATTTTTAAAGGCTTTACTTACCAACTTTATGAAAGGAGATGCTGAAACTGGCCACCATCATTGTTCATACATTTTTGGCACCTCTTTAGGAAACTATCCATCACTCGCAGTCATTCACGTTGAGAAATGCTGGCAACTTCCTGGTGGATATTTTGTTTTAATTTTTACAGGGTGGGTAGGTTTGTCTTTTACACTTTGTTTTAAGTTATCCCAGAGATAGAAAGCGCTTATTGGAGCTCTGAGAAACCTTTCTCTGCTAATGGCGCACCAGTTAGGTGTGTTTCAGAACAGAATTATTAGTAGAGATTTGTGGCCCCATCAGTACCCCGACCTAACCCCCTGCAGTTCTTAGAACAGGAGGGGTAACCTCAAAGATGGCCTGCTACAGGACAGCAGATGTATCTCGGTGCCAAACAAGAAGGAGCTTGACAATTGCTCACCACGTGGTGAAAATGTCAAAATGAACAGGAGGGGATGGATGCGTCATGGCGATCGTCATAGCAATGGAAAGAAGAACCAATTAGAGCTAAGACATTTCCATAGCAACGCTAA
This sequence comes from Tenodera sinensis, assembly GCA_030765045.1. Taxonomy (NCBI): domain Eukaryota; kingdom Metazoa; phylum Arthropoda; class Insecta; order Mantodea; family Mantidae; genus Tenodera; species Tenodera sinensis. The sequence continues at coordinate 18,569,612 of CM060971.1, read as the reverse complement.
ATTCTAAACCAGTGTTGTAGGCAGTTTTCGATATTTAACACGTGATTAGCATGTGCCTGACCTGCAACCCAGCAGTAACATAAACTGTGTGTCTTATCTTCTGTTTTCCCTGCAATAGATACAATGCCTCCCTCCAGCTGCAGCTTGCATCGGGCCGATGTGCTGACAAGTTCGTTTGCATCATTCTACTTATGTTAAAAATGTGAAAATGTCAAAATGAACAGGAGGGGATGGATGCGTCATGGCGATCGTCATAGCAACGGAAAGAAGAACCAATCAGGGCTAAGACATTTCCATAGCAACGCTAAATTCTAAACCAGTGTTGTAGGCAGTTTTCGATATTTAACACGTGATTAGCATGTGCCTGACCTGCAACCCAGCAGTAACATAAACTGTGTGTCTTATCTTCTGTTTTCCCTGCAATAGATACAATGCCTCCCTCCAGCTGCAGCTTGCATCGGGCCGATGTGCTGACAAGTTCGTTTGCATCATTCTACTTATGTTAAAACTTCATTTTTATCACTGTCCTCCTCCTCATCATCATGAACAGCACCAGTCATCTTCGCATTAAGCTTGCATAAGAATATATATGTATGTGCATGTACAAGTGGTGTATATATATTGCTAAGAAATAGGTTTCTTCAGGGTCTTAACCATGTATAAGAACATCCACTGAAACTTAATTTGGAAAGGGACTAAGTAACATTTTGTGTTGTGGTGGTTTTGTATTTAATACAAGACACACATGGTAATGTTTGGAACAACATTTTGCTGTGACACATTAAAAAATAGTTGTATTATTGCTCACATGATTTCTAATAAAAAGTTTTTTGTGATCATTCCAAGCTGTCAGATGCATACAATTAAATTGTTTGATTTGTTTCCTTACTTCTACTGTTTGAAATTCAGCCCTACACGAGGGTATTATCTGGATTACTAATATGAATCTATCACAACATTACATAAATGCAATGTTTTGATTAGCAAAAAAGTTAAAGAACATGGTGGGTTCATTAAGAGAACTACTTAATTATACATTGGTATATTGGTATACGATGCTATTAGGGTTTCCGAGGGCTAGGGAGTCTTTATTTTTCCAACCTCTCCATTTCTCTATAAAATCTTAACCCCAACATGCTGACCTGTCATGGCATGTAATACGTTCTCTGATTGGTAATCAGTGGATATGGTCGGTGAATTTACTTTGATAATTCTCCCGGTCAGGTCGGTGAGACCCGTAAACCAACGACAGGTGTGGTCCTCCAGACATTCTGGGGGTTGTGACAGAGCGATGTGACCGCCAGAACATAAAAATATGGTGCTCTCTAAAAAGCGGTTACTATTACTGCTATTGCTCTCTTCAATATCATCAGTGAAAAATATTGGAGAGCAAGAGGATTAATGACTTCATTGTCAGAAATCCAGCATTAGCTAACAACAACATATTTGCCTTGTATTTACATGTGTCTGAATCTGTGTATCTGTGCGTATGTTGTGAGCATTTACAATTGTCTCTTTTAAGGAATATTTAATTATGTCCAAAAATATTGACAAAGACAGCGTAGCCAAAAGAAAAACTTTACGTACTCGAGAAGCGAATAAAATTGTGTTTGGTACATAGTCCAATTAAAGGATTATGCAGTCAATGGTATTGCTGAAGAACACGGTCGCAAAATTGTTTGGTTTCTCCCTTTCCTATTGTAATCTGATTTAATTAATTTAGGCCTAAGTAAACGGTTACGTTGGGCAAAAACAACAAAGATTTCACTGTGTCATGTGTAATAAAGCTACATCAATAAAAAGCTGAAAACTGTGAACAAGTGGTTACTGATACAAAACGCATAATAACTGCAACATAGGAAAATGAGTTTTAGAAGAAAGGATAGAGCAGTGTCATTTTCCATGGGTAATTCTAGCAACAACAGCATGATGCAAGCGATTCAGATATCAGCGGCATTTTCCCATTACAATATTTCACAGTATGTTTCTGTATATGTATTTGCATGTTCTATCCTTTGCATGTAGATTCACTATTTTACTATTTTCTTCAAATACGAATATAAATTATACCTGCTCTACATTCCAAACACAATCCAACTGTCTTCTTACTTATAATGCTCACGCACTCTCCACGTGGTCGCAAAGCGGCAACGTTACCGCTCTTTCACAGAGAACTGTCAATACCTTTCTTGTTTAGCGCCGATAATAAATGTCATGAAAGTAGTTGTCAATGTATGTTGCAAGGAAATCATCACTGGCAACAATGAAAATCATCCTCAAAGAAAAATTCCACGTCAGAAAACACTGTCTTTATTGGATCTCCATCCAGCTCTCATGTGAGCAGAAAAAAATAAACATGTGGATTGTTGCCGGAAAATGTTGGAAAAACTTAATGTAGGAAGATAAAAAAAAAAAAGAACATTTCATATCATCACTGGTGGAAAAAGCAGTAGATATGCCAGTGTGATCCAGTAACAAAGCAACAGTCATTGATTTGGACCTTCCCAAGAGAGAGGTACTCCAGCAAAAGTGAAACAGTTGAAAGATATAGGCAAGAAGACAATTTTTTCTAAGCTAGTGGGAGCATCATGACATCCAAGCAACAAAAGACTGTCAGTGCTGAATGGTATAACAAAACTGTCTGCCCAAAGTCTTCAACAAAGTATCCCAAGACTGGTCCACAGACATTGCCCACATTGCACTAGAAACAACTCAATTTCTGCAGGGGTAAGGAGTCAGATGTTTATCCCATCTTCACTACTGTAGGGATTGTGAAACATTGTTCTATTCCCAAAAATAACATTAAAAACTTTGTGGACAACAGTTAGAATCACAAAGCTGCATACAAAGATAGTATTTCCACTGTATACAAAGAAACTTGACATTCAGTATTTACAGATGAAACATTGTGTATCTATGTATAATATAAAAAGAAAATTCTTTGAAAACATAATGATCAGAAACCCCACTCCATAGTTCAATGTCAGTGTGGGTGGCTCAGTTGGTTAAATGCTGACCTACTGATCCCAAGGTTGCGAGTTCAAATCCAGCCAGACCAATTTTTTAAGTTTTTAAGTGTGCTTAAAAATGACGCTCCATGTCAGTAGATTTACTGGCATGTAAAAGAACTCCTGCGGGACAAAATTCTGACTCACTGGCAACGCTGATATTATCCTGGCGATTGAGAGCATCGTTAAACAACAAACTAATTTTAATTTTTTTTTCAAAGTTCTATTAATTTGACAACCTATTGTTTTTTGGTGGGGGTTATAAATCTAAGAAATGTTAGTTATAGTTATCTCTGATTTCAGGAAACATTGCAGTTAGATGGAGATATTCTGTTTGGTCTTATGAAGAAAGTCGCTCCAAATGTGTACAAGCATTTAGTAAGTATTTGGATAACTACTTTTAATAATAGATTCTATCCTTATTGGAATTTAAGCATGTTAAGGACCACTTTTCAACACATTAGCAAATTAATAATATACATTATAATTAATTGAGCTTATTTGTGTACAACCAGCATACTTTGCAAAATCTCAGTGCAGGTACTTCAAATAAAGGGAACATCCTTGAAACCTAGTAAATTGTGCACCCTTCAGAATGGAAGTGCTAGGTGACATGGATTTACTTTGAGCAAAAGTTTCTGCTGCACAAGACCTTTCAAGGGTATATGGTAGAGCTTGCTTCAGTGGGACTTTCCCACCCTGTTAGGGATATTATCTAATCTGAACTTTGGTTGCTCTTCTATGGAATTGTTTGGCATCAGCCACCCCTGCGCTAACTCACCTGGCATGTTCTTCCTCCTTGAGTTCCCCAGTGGAGGGACAAGGTTGTGCCAGAAATATCCAACCTAACAAAGAAAACACAACTTCTCTTATGTACAATCTGTGCTTGCTTATGGTATATTTATATGGGGATCCAGTAGTGAAATAAGTGCGCTATTCATAATGCAAAAGAAAATACTTAGACTAATGCTAAATTTGCACAGGACAACATCATGTAAACCATACTTTCGGCAAAATCACATTCTTACGCTGCCAAGTCTGTATATTTTAGAAACTGTTTGTTTTATAAGGGACAATATTCACTTATTTAGCATAAACAACACTGTTCATACACATAGTACCAGAAATAGTAATAAAATACACATACAGACTGCCAGAACAACAAAAAAGGTAAATTCCATACTGCATAGAGGCATACACATGTATAATAAAATCACAAATAGAATCCACAGTAGCAGTCAAACTAAGTTTAGGAAAGAAGTTAGAAATTTTCTAATTGAGCAAACCTTCTACAGTGTGCAGGAATTCTTTGACTCATTCTCTGAATAATTTTATCTGTATATATTACTGTAACACTGTCTCTGTATATATATTATTTGATTCACTCTCTGAATAATTTTATCTGTGTTTAATCTGTAGGCCATATATATAACTTATACTCTTATGACTGTAATGCTGTCTCTGTTATTATTATTTGTATTCATGATATTGTTTAAACCAATATTAATTATATGTATTCCCTATTTAAAAATTGACGAAGCCATGAATTTGTAAACAAATTCTTACGGTGAATAAAGACATACATACATACAACAAATTTGGGAAAAAATCTCTTTAATTCTCTACAAGCATACTTTTAGCTCATTACTCTTCCCAATGATGATCAATAATTTTGATATCCTGTTTATAGTGAGACCCATCAAACTCCTTAAAATATCCATCAAACTGCAGACTCCACCTCTTTAAATCTTTTACCACCAAGCAATTTTTTCAAGATTAGAAACATCAAAATAAATAATTTGAGGAAGCTAAATCTCTTGAATAGGGTGCGTGACAAAGCAATTTGGACCTTAACTCACTGATTTTGGCCATCATAATAATGAATGTGTGCACTGGTGCATTGTCTTGATGAAACAAAATTTTGCCAAACGATTGAAACATCCTTTCAATGCTGTTTTTGTCCAATTGTGAGCAAACATGTCACATCTTGCACACAACTTTCTTATGCCCAAATTTTCAGTCAGTATGTGATGTACGGCACTTTTTGAAATTCCTTTTAAGTCTGCAAGCTCACACACTTTCAGTCGACGGTCATCCTATACCGTTTTGTAAATTTTCTTCACCATTTTTGGCATGGTCACCTCATTTGGTGATTAACCATGTACATTAGATAGTTCATATAAATTTTGATGATGATATGAGTTTCCCTTTCGTAGTAAATTACTTTTTTTCTTGGGGGTTAATGGTTGAAACATCTTGCAAAACAACTTGCATTAGGCATAAAATATTGAAATTTATACAGTAGTTAGGTACTTATGATAGTAAGCACACACAATTTCAAACAAATTGGATATATCTACCCTGAGATATGATTTTTTTCTGTCAATGGAGGAAAAATTACATTTTGCAAGTTAACGTCACCTTAAAAAGTACTTCGCTGTTTCGATAATATGAAAAACTTTCTTAAAATTGTACTTTAATTTCAAAAGGCTGGTTTAGAGTTTATTCAATTCATGATTAACTAAAAGCTCTTTTATAAAACTATATTTTATGGAATTTTTTCTGGCATGCCACATTCACAATGTAAATGAGCTGTTTTACACTTAAAAGGTTTTGTGCTCTCTTCAGTATTACACTTACAGGTGTACAGTAGATCAATGCCATAAAAAGTAATTAACAATAACATATTACAGAACTTTGGTTATTTAATTAAATCCAAGAGATGGTTAGTTACAAATTTGCTGTACTTACCATTTCTCATGTCAAAGCAGTGAGAACTGAGGAAATACCTCTACCATATTTTCAAACTAAAAAACTAAACCTCTAGAGCAACAGCCCATGAAGGGCCAAAGCTTGCCACCCAGCTGCTGCGTCCCTCACTTCTGTCCACTACAGGCGTCATTGGTTGGGTGCAGTACTGGAGGGTAGGATGTGGTCAGCGCACCAAGCCCTCCTGGCCACTTGTGCAGCCCTCTCAACCTGGGGCCGCTACTTCTCCATCAAGTAGCTCCTCAATTGGTCCCCCTGGGACCTAATGAGGCGAGTGCACCCCGTGCCAGACCTCCCAGCGGGGGAAAAATCCCCGGTATTTTCTAACCCTTAAGTATAAAATTCCACAGTTTATTTCATCTGGTCATTTAAGGCTGATTCACAACCACTGGCAGTGGCAATGATAACCAGAATGAGAAAGTTGAAATACATACGAATGCTGTCTCAAATTGATAGTGTATCTTGCCATTATTGTTGCTGTGCTCTTTTAAACCAAAATATTGAGTGCTGCCTTCCTTCCGTTGCTTTATAGTTACCATTGCCAGGTGGTTTTGAACCAGCCTTTATACTTTAAGGAAAACAATTTAATGGCAGTGTCTAAGAATTCAAAGTTAACTACTTTACATTAGACTAAAGTGATGTGACAAGTGCAGTGGGATTTTTTGTTTCACTTTAAAAACCCACGGCACTACAGTCCATATTGGACCAGGGCCTGCCAACCTGACTGCCAGCCTCACGCCCACATACGCAAGGTAGAGATAGGCAATCATCCAACCAATACTGGGAGGACATGTGGTCAGCATCTCGACACCCTCAGCTGCAATGTGGCTTTCATGACCAGGGCCGCTTACCTATTGCAAGCTCCTCAATTTCCTCACGATGCTGAGTGGGCACCGGTCTTATACCCGGGACTTAAAATCTGCACCCCCAGGGGTGGGATCAAACCTGGCCAGCATTCCATGGCAGGGAACCAAGGCATGATGCCCTAGCCCACTACGCCATGGTGCAGGACTTTATTTCACTTTATTTCTTCTAAAATTCAATCACATTTCATGATCTTGCAGCTCACAGTAGTTCTGCTATACCTTAACCTTGACATGCTACAGTAACACAAACTTCTCTCTCTGTCACAAATTCTTCTCAACTGATTACTACTTACAACAACAGTTTACTAACTTTTTGGTCCATGCCGACTGCTTATATAGTTTCTGAATAACTGGTGACTTTTCTGGAAATCAGCGTTTCTCGGCTTGCACTATAAACAAAGCCCAGTCTTTGACAGCTTCTAGAACATTGTGCAATGGCATTTGTTTTGAGCAACTCATTCTCTTGTGTTGCATAGCAGCTATCACAAAGGCAGTACATGAGGTAGCTGTCATGTAATCCTTCTTTGCTGCACAACAGTACTGTCAACCTTACAAAAGGAATTACTAGCTTGTCAGTTAATAAATTGCAGCCACGCCATAGCCGAGTGGTTAGACCATTGGCTTATCACCAAAGTGGCCTGGATTCAATCCCAGGCAACCTTATGTGGAATTTGTGGTGGACGAAGTGGCGCTGGAGTGGATTTTCTCTGGTTTCCCCCGCCATCTCATTTCACCCGTGCTCCATCTTCATTCCATGTATCATCAGTGTCACTGCCTGCAGTGCCGTAGCAGTAAAAGCAGACGTTAAACACTACAAACACACCAGTTAATAAACCATATCTTGTTGTGAAACGACACCAGTTGATTAAATCACTTCCTAATCCTAAATATGACATTATATTGTATTTAATGGCAGATCATGTTGTAAAAGCAGCTATTAAAGTGTAAACCTCTTATGTAACTGTGTCAAATAAAGACAAATATGGAACACAATGGGCTCTACCCAACCACGCATTATTTACATTGAACTCGACAATTCAAGATAATACCTTTACCACCAATGTAGAGTTGTAATAACACCAACTATGGCCATATCTTTACTATGTGTATATTTTAGAAGCAATTGCTATTTTTTTTTACTGTTCCTTTATATGCCACCTTTAAAATTGAAGGTCATATTGGCGGCTTTTAACCTCTTGGAACAATTGCTCAAGAGCAATGGTGTTCATTCCCTTAATGGTGATTCTAAACTTTGGGTTTCTATTTCTTTGGCTTAATTTTTTTACAATAAAAGACACACACACATGCGCACGCACACACACACACACACACATGCACACGCACACACACACACATACACACACACACACACACACACTCACTGTCTCTCTCACTCTCTCTCTCTCTCTCTCACTGTCTCTCTCACTCTCTGCCTCTCTCATTCTGTCTCTCACTCTCTGCCTCTCTCTCTCTTTGAAATTCACATTTTTACTTCCAGACTCTAAGAAGGATTAGGAATAATCCTAATAGAAGAGAAATTCCTACCCTTCCAGCCGGGAATGAAACCAGCAGATTGCTGGTGTTGATGTAAACTGAACAAACAGAATGACACCAAAAGTAACCAAAGAGCTTTATATTGGTGGCAATGTGTCAATTTGCGTTTGGTGAATTCCATTTTCTTGTGTTCCCTATATATACCTGGCAGAAGCCATAAGTTACCTTTCATTTTCCAAAAATAACCAACCTTTATGTTCATTCATATAGTAAATACCTGAAAAATTCTCTTATCCCTTTTATTTTAAAATTACACTACATGGCCAATGGGAGCACAAATTTAGGAATTTGAGCTTGGGAGTGATGTTAAAATTTGATTGCACCACTTTTGCTTTAATATATTGTGACAAAAACAACAAAAGTCCAGTCCAATGACTATTTCTGCCACTTTATTTTCTTCTAAACTGAAGCACAAAACCAAAATTCTCTTTTACAGTTGTAAACACAGTGAACAGTTTGTGATCTTACAGTTAACAGCTGCTGTCTTCTCATAACCTTGACACAATCACTCAACACTTATTAAAATTGCCTCTTGTCTGTACTTCGATGTGACAGTTTCCTCATGACTGTACACACACATACACACTCCTAACAGTTGTCTCCTTCAACTGTCTCAAAAACTGACTCTCTCACATCCAGCTAGCTTTTATACTGGGAATGAAGTGGCACAGATATTTCTCGAAACTAGCACAGATAAACGTACAGCTGAGACTGAACACTGACAAATCCTTTGTTCTGCTGCTGTGATTGTTGTCATGTGTTCGCAAGCAGCCTGACCTTGAGTGCCTTTGATGCATGCCTTCCTGTGGTGTGAGATAGCTGGACCCTAAAAGTCTTTTGATGTGCAGTAGCCATTTGGCATCACAATATGTTTAGTGTTTAGCAGGAAGAATTTCAGTATGAGTGACAGAAAGCAGCAATACTACCAGGTCTTTAAGGATTCTTATAAAATGGAATTCCCATTTATTTTGTTATTTTTGGATGTTTACTGCACTAACATGTTACACATTTTAAATGTTAGTGTCACTGCAAAATGATTACATTTTTCTGGGTGAGGAAAAGTATGGATTTCAATTTCAGGAAGTTGGCAAGCATGAATATATTCAGGAGTAGAGAGGATGTGTTTTCCAAATATCTATTTCAGTGTGTTACATGTGGTAGTAATGAAAGAAGCTTTTCTCCAATTCTTCCTAGCTTTCCTACAATAAGTTATTTAATAGTTATTGCATATTTCAGATATTTGTGGTGCAGCTTTAACATAACTTTTGTTTTCCAGAAAAAGCAGAAAGTGGAACCAATTCTATATATGACAGAATGGTTTCTTTGTGTGTTTACAAGAACATTGCCATGGGATACTATTTTGAGAGTATGGGATATGTTCCTTTGTGAAGGTAGGTATGCGTTCAGCACAATTTAAGCATTCAGTTCATACACACACTGACAAAGTAATTGAAAAAAAATACTGGGTCTCACTCACTAAGGTGTCCTCCAGCTTATTTATTCAGTCTTTTAGATATAGTTTATTTAACAATGGTACTTTTAAGATAGATCTACTTTTAATATATTTTTTATTATTAATTTTAGGTGTAAAAATCATATTTAAAGTTGCCCTGGTGATACTGAAATTCAGTCTTGGACGACAAGGTGTGCTGAAGAAGTGTCCTACAATGTATGAGACCTTAGAGGTGCTCCGTAATCCTCCACAAGGTGTAATGGAGGAAGAATTTATGGTGCATCAGGTATGTCAAGTTATATGCTATGGCAGCCATACATAATATTTTATATTTGAAAATTATTGTAACTAATTCTCACTGCTGATGTTTGTCACATTTGGATGAAGTTTCTCAGAACCAAGTTATAATATGTTAGCCTTTGGCTCCTGAGGTCACAGGTTCAAATCCTAAACAAGGTCATGAGTTTTTTCAGGTGTAAATATCCTAAGAATGGCTTCCTTAGGGAGGGAAGTAAAGCTGCTGGTCCATTGTGATAAATTTAAGCATGTAAAAAAATATAAAACTGACAATAAAAACAAAGTTTAAAACTGTTAATAAAATGTTAAAAACATTAAAACACTGTCAATATTTAAAAACACTTATTGCTCTGTTTTAAGTGTTTCTATGTTTTTAACATCTTATCTAAGAGAAACTCAAGCCTGATAAAAATGCCTAAGTAAAATTAAGCAGTCTTTCGCGCCCTGTATAGAATGGGATCCTGAGAACCATAACAGTTAAAGAGCATCCATAAATAAAACTCGATTTCATTTCAAGAGGTGTAATAGTATATTGTGATTCAAGTGTGTTAAGTGCCACTTTGCAGAACGAGCTTTGAAAATACGATTTCATCTCATGTTTTTACTTTAAAGTTCTTCCAAAGCGCTTAACTCATGAGTATTGCATATTGTTTTTGACAAAATTGAAAATAAAATTAAGCACATGAACTTTTCAAAAGCATTACCATAGTTGAGCATGCTAGTCTCATCAAACTGGTAATGGATTAGCCGTGCCTGGTAGTGTGATCAAGCTGACAATGAAGGTGACATGGCTGCTTGTGCCGAAAGAATTCTATTTAAATGCTGCATGAATTAAATCATAAATAAATGTTAACAAATGAAGAAAAGTAGATGTTAAGATGTAAATGGTAAAATATAACTGTTACTTATGATTATACTGCATATCTACAGTAATAAATGTACAAAACACTCAGTTGGAGGATGAAATACATTTTATTAACGTCTGTGGTAAACAAGCAAAATGCATGGAGTACAGAAATTTCAACCTCCCACCATGGTAGGAGGAGTTGGATGTGGATAAAAAAGCTCTGTAGTTGAAAAACTTATTTAACCTCTTCAGCGATATGGGCGTGAAATCACGTCCATTTAAAATGACGGATGAACGATATGGCCGTGTATACACGTCCTGTGCGTTTGTGCATTTAACCCTTATTTATCCCTTATCTAACTCAACTTATTTTAATTTTCTCTTTATGAAACATTTAAGTAAAGTCTATATACTGAGCTGTTGTGACAAACTGCCAGAATGACATTAAATTCTCAAACCAGTTCGTATTTCTCCTGGTAAACCACAAAGGCAGTCTCACATCAGAGACAAATTACCCCAATGGTGACTTACTATTGTAAGTACTTTATGTCCCAGGATTAAATAACCTTCAGATGGTAATTATTATTTATTTATGCCAACAAACTTACTGTTGGTGGTTTTAAACACACAAGCCATGCGTTTGGGCAATGTTTAAGAGGTAGAATCAGGACTGAAAAATTCAATGTCACAGATGTGTGGTGCAAATCCCAGCAAAGGCATTGAATAGATTCCACCTCTTAATCCATCACATATTAACATTATTTTTGTTAAATTAAATTCTCGTTTAATAAATTCTCAAGTTGGATTACAGCTTGAAATACGCCAGCTGTGGAAAATGTTGTAATATTACTAAGATAAGTGAAGCTTTTAGTTTCTAATTTGTTCTTATTTTAGTCTCATTTATGGCATAAGACGTTTATGAACACGAGATTACTTGATCTTCTTATACCTTTGATTTGTATGCCTGCATTTTTTCAAATAGGGGTCTCCATCTAGGGGATATGTGAATGGCGACCACAAGGTACCCAAGCTGAGCAGAACATTACTTCCACTTACTGGTGTTTTGCTCCTCACTGTAACTTTTCTATCTGACCTTACCTTGGTCATCTCTTGTTCTCTTCCGACCCCGATGTTATTAGGGTTCCTGAGGGCTAGGGAGTCATTATTTTTCCAACCTCTCCATTTCTCTAATTTCTCTATAAAATCTTAACCCCTAACATGCTGACCTGTCATGGCATGTAATACGTCCTCTGATTGGTGATCAGAGGATATGGTCGGTGAATTTATTTTAATAATTCTCCCGGTCAGGTCGGTGAGACCCGTAAACCAACAACAGGTGTAGTTCTCCAGACATTCTGGGGGTTGTGAGAGAGCGATGTGACTGCCAAAACATAAAAATATGGTGCTCTCTAAAAAGCGGTTACTATTACTGCTATTGCTCTCTTCAATATCGTCAGTGAAAAATATTGGAGAGCAAGAGGATTAATGACTTCATTGTCGGAAATCCAGCATTAGCTAACAACATATACTTTACTGGCTTACCTTAATATGCTCGTTCTGCAGTGATTTACCTCAAAACAGGAATAAATACACAAGGGTACACCTCCACATTCGCAAATTCCCTTCTTGTGGCACACGAAACACTTTCGAGATGGGTGGGACTTCTTTGCTGTTGGTGGTATCCTTTTAGGATAATGTTTTCCTTGAAGTCTGAGGGGTGAAGGGTTTCTGGATTTTCTACCCCCAACATTATATTGTTCAATTAGGCTGCAAGCTATTGATAGTCGGAAGTCCAGGTAGGTGATTGTCCTGTGTGGGTTTAGAGCTCTCCAAATTACCAAACAATTGTATATGGTTATATCCAGTTGGTGCAAAAATACCTTTTTATACCACTTCTCCCTTCAGCTTCAAGCAGGAAAGTATATGTATGTATTTCAACAAAGAAAGAAACGGAGTCTACTAACACGCGCAAGCAAAAGTTGCAATGTTGCTCTATTCTGATGACTCAAGAGACCACGCATACAGTAGTGCTTTATTACACAGTATGCTGACGCACAAGCCACACATACAATGGGTTGACTACTGTTTCTTTCCGAGAACTTACATTAGATGCGTTCGACAGAGCAAAGTTGACTTTTCACCACAGTGAGACAAAATTGTGCCATTTCAACATTTTGTAAATGCAACTCAACTTTGCTGATGATGTACATGTATACTGCATATAACGAGTTTTATGCCAGTTTTTGTTTCATTAAAATAACTTAATATTTACACAAAATACAGCTGTGTATATACCAAGCACTTTAAATGCCCAGCGCTAGATATTGAGTAGCAGTTCTCGGCTCGCGGACGTTTTGAATGGCCATCGCTCAAGAGGTTAATAGTTAGAATTATAAGGTTGTTATAATAATCAAAATTCTGCATGAGTGGCTCTTTCAGCATGCATGCCATAAAAACTTCATAGAAACAATTGAAGTAATACAAGGGATGATCAAAAACTAAGGTTAGAAAACCTGCAGTGAAATATTTACATTTTATTTCATACAACCAATATAGCAAACTGATTAGGGTATTTTTCGGCATTGTGTCCTTATCAGTTTAGGTACTTGTCGCTTCATGGAATGAGTTTGAATGTTCCCTGATAAAAATCCTGACCTTGGGTGTTCAATCGTGTTGTAAAGTGTTTCATCTCCTTGTATGGAGTGAACTGTTGGTACCCTAGCTATTCTTCAAGTGAAGAAAAAGGTAAAATGTGCTTAGAGCATGGTCCTGGCTGTAGGAGGGTGGTTGAGATGTCCCAACAAAACTGCTTCAACACATGGTGACACACTTTTGACACCATTTTGCAATATGCTAATGAGATACTAGAATCCCTTCATAAATCTCTACCAGTTGCTGGTGAATTTCAGTCACAGTTATATGCGTAGCCCACAGAAACCTAATAACAGTGGATTTTTTTTTCATGAGACTAGTTTTCCAAATGAGTTATTTGTATTTACCTACAACTAGCGCTGTAGGTGGTAGGTGGCTGAAACTCTGTGCAGTTGCCAACAGTATGTATTAGAATTACTTCACACTATTATTACTCTATAACAGATGAAACTCCATGAAAATCAGCATTGTAACATAGTTTTTTATCACTTCGTCGATGTTTTGAATCAGATCGGCCTGCCTTTATGATGTAGAGGTCGTGTCTTCCTTTCTTTCAAGAAGTCCCAAGTTTGAATCTCAGTTGGGTTCAGCTACCTGGATAAGGTTTATCTAGTATTTTCCCTTGTCCTCACAAGATGAATGTGTTGATTTTGGCAGTAGAAGCTTCAAACTTAAATTTTTAATGGTCTCTTTTATTTCTTGAGGTTTATACCATACAGTTAATAATCTACACATTTTGTTAGGAAAGCAGGAGATTGGTTAAATAATCCAACATTACTTCATATATAACTTTGGTGCTGTTTTTATAATTGGTGATGGTAATGAGCTTTTGACTCTTTCGTTATCTCGGGTCGTGGTACTGGATGGAATGAACATACACTCGGGGTTAACTGTAGTGAAATATTTTATTCGCACCTTCTCGTTCACAGTATTTAAATCGTATCACAGTTACAAGTCTTTTATTTTAGTAGATCGACTTCCCTAGCATCGCCAAGATTTAATGTCTGAAAATTTAGCGATATTTCGCTAAATGTGTTTTCTATCACTTTACACTTCGTCTATTTCACGTCCTTTCATTTAATTGCACACTTCATATTAACTAACTTATTAAAGTTAGCTAATGTTTCACTTATTTTACACAAATTAACGGTCTTTAAACACTTAGTAAATTTACTTTCACTAGGTAATTATTATTTATTTATGCCAACAAACTTACTGTTGGTGTTTTTAAACACCAGGAGAAATACGAACTGGCTTGAGAATTTAATGCCATTCTGGCAGTTTGTCACAATAGCTCAGTGGTTAGAGCGTCCGCCCGACAAGCAGAAGGTCTGTGGTTCAAATCCCAGTTGTGGCATTGAATTTTTAAGTTCCAGTTCTACCTCTTTTACTTTCACTATTTTGTGATGCAAACACATAAAAAATGCGTCCATCTACACCAAAGACACGACGCCATTCCCAAATTCTTTTGGTTGCGAGTCTAGCATTCCGACTGCCATGTGTACATCCGCGTATGCGTTCATCAAATAGTTCCCGCATTGTTAGGGAAGCGATCCTTAGCCATTCTCCCTTCGCTTTCAATATTGAACACATATAATTCTTTTATTTATACATATATATTAAAATTAAATATGGAAATATTTATGACATCTTTAAACAAACTTAATTGTTTGTAAAAATGAACATTAGTAACACGTTTTCGTCATTTAACCATCTCATACCAACATCAAAAACAAATTACACTCTTAACAAATATTCATATAAACGATTTTCTTTTGGGGTCTTACAATATCCTGTCTCAACTTAATAAACATGAGTCTCTAAAAACAGTATATAATGTAAATGTTAAAAGTTTTCCTTTCAGTATCCTTTAACTGGGTGTGTTTTAATAGATGGTGAACAAATGAAATTGTTGAAATGATGCCCAAATATGACCTGGCTCCCTAGAGCTTAGGGTTATTCAATATTTGTCTTCTGAAGATTAAAAAAACTCCTTAAAAAAAGAAAATACGGATAAAAAAGCTTATCTAGGTAACTTGTCCTAACCAAGATTCCTATTCAGGACCTCTTGAATTGATGCAGATATTACCCCTCACCAAGGAGGAAGGCTTTTCTATTTTGTTTGTAGTGGTGTGAAACTAGGACTTGGAATATTGATTTGCAAACATATTACTCACAAAACAAAGTAAAACTTAACCTTTTCATAAATAACTCACATGGTTTTAATATTCATGTTGCAGATGCATCGTTTGAATCTGACAGAAGAAGATTTTGAATATGAGCATCAAAGACAAACGACGAAAAGAAGAGCTGCACAGGAAAACGGAAAACGCAGTAGCAACAAAAGATAGCATCATAGTTACATAATTTTTCTGTCAGAAGATTGTGAATTGCGGCAGCTAATACCCAGACAAAATTAATGTGAAAGAACACTGCATTTATCACTAAGCACAATTAAACGCGGGGGTCATTAGCACAGTCTCATTCACTAATCCTTAGATAACTCTGTGCATTTGAATATATTAAAAAAGATTTTGCTCCTTTGCATGTATTTAAGTAAAAACATTTGACTAATAAGCTTGACTGGTTTTGTATAGAAATCTAAGTTGCTTCAAGTGTATTGAATCATTTTTAAGAAAGAAGCATTTAAGGAAATTTTAAATTATTCTCAGTATTTTAAAATTTAGCCTGTTACCAATGTTAGCAACAATGTTAGTTATTGCCTTTGCATTTAACTGCCTGTAATTTCTAGTTCCTCTTCTTCCACATTGCCATTTTAACTAAGTATAAACTTTTAGTTGTAATTTTCATGGTAGCCTTTCTTTTTGCTGAATGTACATTCTGAGAAAAGATAAACTGTCAAGAGTTGAATTTGAAACATTGACTTTTTCATTGTTTTTATTAGTGGTCTTTAGCTTAAATGGACGCAAGTACAAAGATACTTTTGAGTAATACATAGTTTTATTACTGTATTTCATGCTGGTGGTTTTAAGGTCAAAGGTTTTTCTTTGTTAAAATTTAATGTAGATGCATACTGCTATTCAGCTTTTCAGCAGCTATTCTACTTGATCTTCAAAATATAAACTTATTACTTGAAAAATTATTCTGATATCTTGAAAATAATAAATGTACATTTTAAAAATTTTCTCAAATTGGTTGAAGTCAACTGCTGATAAAGTTAAAAACCTGTTATGATCAATGCTGAATGGCGCTATACTTTTAATTTACTATCAAGTTATAAAGCAAGTTCTTAATTTCTTATGCTCCAGCTATTACCATAGCTCATGTTTATTTCCAGCAAAAGGATTAATGTTAGTCATTTTTACAATTTCATTTGTTTAAAGTTAATCTTGTCTTTGATAAACAGCATTGTTTATGGAGATTAAAGCTTCTTTACCCTAAGAGTAAAATGCAGCATATATTTATTTTAATTGTATTCTAAAATGTGCTTATAAAGGTCATAGAAATATGTGTTATAAAAGTTCTGAAGTAAAGCTACCAGTCATAAAATATAGATTGTAATACTTGTAGAAGGGAGGAATAAGGAGTAACATATGTAGTGCAATAGTTTGTACTGTTTTAAGTTCAGAGAATAATGGCTTAGCATATTGGTACAAGTAGCTTATGGTTTTATTTGTATGTTAAATTGAGAGGTGGTGTTATGATTCCTTACATGTTACAGTTGTACTCTTGTTTTCAGACTAAAATAATGAAAACACAGTGTTTTAAGAAGTTTTAGTTTGCAGATGTTGATCTAAGAGGTATGTCATCTCATATGTCGGTTAATCTCATACTATTGTGCTTAAAACAGGTAGTCTTCAAAAACTATATTTGAATTTTGCTTAGCGATATGGTCTAATATACACGGTAATGAAGCTCCCTCTTCCTTTTCCAATCTGCGCAGTTGCAGTGCCACCATAGTCCAGTAAGCACAGATGTAATCAGGTCCACACTCCATGTCGATGTTGCTGCCTTTTGAAGCAAGAGCAAATTCAGCTTAAAAGTGAGTTGACGAAATGTTTACTCAAATATAGTAAATTCTTCATTATTTAGAGTAACGGGCAGACAAGGTGCTCGAAAAATTGAAAAACACCAATCGTGAAATCTGTAATTTAATGCTTTTTTATGTGCAATATAATAAATATGAAATTATTTTTTAAAAAGGCTTATTTTCAAGCATGTATTTTTTGTTTGGAAGTTTATTCAAATTCTGTGCTGCTAAGTTAAATCACATTAACATAGGTACTATAGACCTACTTATTTCTTAAAATGTGTAGTCTGTGATGTTGGTCAACTTTCGAGAGGAGTTGATCCTTTTTTGCATGGCACTTCAAATTTTTCTTGCAGCAAATATGTCACTGTACTAAAAACCCCTTTGGCCCATATCATCAAGAAGAGTATCAACATATTGCAGTGCAGTGCAGTACAGTGACAAACACTAGAAAACTTAGGTTGCTTTAGATTTTCATGGAACAGCCAGGTCAATGGAAATGGTACTGTATTATCATGTGGTGGGTTGTTTATTGCTGTATCTAGAATTCCTTTATAAGCAACTGAGATGCAGAAAGCTTAGTTCCTAAGTGGACAAAAAGTAATATGCTTTTTTTTCTGTACGTAATGTCTGAATAATCTGCACACCAAATAACCCACATACATATACTTGGGAGCTTACTGTATAATCTTTAGAAATCAAAACAAAACCCCTAAGTTACCATCTACAAGTATACAAGGGATCCTGCTGAAACTCACCTCACACTTCAGTGTGGCAATGGAGATGTCCACATGGGCGCTAGCAGTGTTAGCAGATGGGGAAAATGAGTATCCAAGATAGCCTACTAGTGGTAGCCCACACAGATTGCAGCAAGGAGAGGTTGATGAGAGCATTAGAGCAGATAGGTGTATCACTGTGGATGAACTCGCTGCACGTATTGCAGTGCAAGAAGTGATACAAGCTTAGGTTATCAAAAGAAGAACCCAAATATACTTGAACAGCCAGTACCCAGGAAGTGCCTAGTGTGTATAGCTAATTGTGTGCCTATTGCTGGCTAAAAACAGCCTCTCTTGATCTTTCAAAAGGCTACATTTCTGTGACTAGCAAAGTTTGACATCTGTACACATTGGACTGTGGTGATACTGTGTTTCATGTTTAGAAAATATTAGAATAATTGTTTTGTTATTCATTTTTATGTTGAACTAATCTGATTTTCTTGTGTCACGTTTCTCTAATGCTCTATTGCATGGAATCTATGAACATTTGCATAAGCATTAGCAACTTAAGCATTAGTACAACATAAATGACCATTTTAGGTCATTTGTATCCTGTAAATACTGATTTATTTATCTTTAACCAAATATCTACGGCCCAACAATTTTTAAAATCATTCTTGCATGTGACAGTGCCTCATTCCAGTAGCATCTTCGCTCGTTCAAAGATATAACCATATCAGATATTCATCTACAGAAAATAAAGTGTCCAAAAGCATCTCTCCTACTATTTTTATAATTCTTCAGATATCCACATGGCATAACATATCATAGTATTTTGAAAATTTTGGCTTTTAGATAAAGTTAGGCTGTCTCAGAGCATTTTTATATGGTGTCTGAATATACCCATTCATATTTTATAGCATTTAATATGGTATTTCATTGGTAGAAATGTAGTATTATATAGAGAACTTTTAAAGTATATTTTATATTTGTTATATTATTTCTCATTCCTGTAATTTCAATAGTGTGCCAATAAGTAAAGGGTGTATAAAAATAATAAAAGTACCTTATGCTATTTTTGAGGGATTTTTCTCTCTGTCTCTGTGTTGAATAAAGGTGTGCAAATGTGAATGTGTGGTATGCTACTAAATTATGATAAAGTGATTGCAGAAACAAGAATTGTTATTGTTACAAAGATGTAATGTCTACATTCCATTTATGCATTTCATACAGTTTGTGTAATAAAACCATGATTTTCTTTTCTAACAAGTAAATAAGGAACAATTAAACATACCTTTTAAACAAAAATGCACCTTGGTGATGATAAACCAGATTGTGCAATCCAGAGTATAAGTATGTGTAAAGAAACAGCTAGTCAAAATTTAACTGCTTTATGTAAGAATGTGATAGAGACAAAATAAAAAACTTCCATGTTTTACAATCAAAATACCAGTTGATTGCTTAAAAACGTTTCACAATTATTTGCTTTACAGTGTTAATCAGCTGTAACTCAATTTCAATGATGAAACATTATGTTTGTGAATGCTAACTTACAAACAAACAAACAATAGTACAAGTTAAATTCTAACCACATCAAAGAAAAAGTGGCAAACAAATATCACCAAGAAGTGAAGCCAAATTTTTACATGATGTGCATTTAAATAAACAAGGGTATAGTGTTGATCATCATGTGTATTCCAAATTTAAATTTGTGGATCAAAAACTGGCAAGTTATTGCTTTGTAGGTCTCTCATTGTTTACAAATCTAAGAAAAGCCATAATATTCACAGCCACAAGCAGTCTCTGCATTAGCATTCAATATTTTTATAAAGTATGAAAATGCTGGTGTTGCAGAGTAACTGGAAACATCATTGTATAAAACTTTTCTGAGGAACTGTTAAATCAGAATGGTGCTGTTTATGAGGCTATTTTATAGAGTTGGGAAATTTGTTCCTCTTGCATTTAAACATTTCCTTTGAATTACTTTTCTGTATTATAACTCTTATCTTGTACAGTGAATTGTTTTATATTGTTAGTAAGTATGTTTGTTTGTGCCTGAAAAAATGTAAGCTTTGATAATTTAATGAGTGTTGAGTTTCTTTATATTATGTTCTTGTTGTTCATATTCAATACAGATATAGTTATGAACAGAATCTTAAATTCTTGTATGTTTTATGTTGATAAAGCTTGATTTATGAAATATTCAGTGTATTTTTCTCTATTAACAGGCGTTTTCTCTCCTTTTCCAGCAATGTAGCTGAGAATGTTCTCAGTGAATGGTAAATTAAAAATCTGATTGTTATATTCACATGACTTTCTATATCAATTATTTATTAGTGGATATACAAACTCTTGTTACAAATTCCGTTTCAGTTTTTATTCAGCCAATTGCAATATTTTTACAAAGCATCGTCAATTTGGTAAAAGATATAGTAATATTTAACATTATCAGTTTTCTATTTTAAATTCATCAATTGAGTAGGAAACATATTTTATAAGGTAAGTCTTTATTGGATTAATTTTCTTCTCAACTTCACATAATTCCTTGATTGGGTGAGGTAAGTGATTGTACAGGTCTTTAGCAGCATTTTCAATACTTTTGGAAGTTAATGATCCCCTTAATCTATTCCTAAAGTAGTTCTGTTTTGTTCTTATGTTG
Organism: Tenodera sinensis; assembly: GCA_030765045.1. Taxonomy (NCBI): domain Eukaryota; kingdom Metazoa; phylum Arthropoda; class Insecta; order Mantodea; family Mantidae; genus Tenodera; species Tenodera sinensis. The sequence continues at coordinate 18,548,800 of CM060971.1, read as the reverse complement.
TATTCATGCATGTTCCTATTTTTATCTTCAGTGTAATTTCTTATAGCATACTTAAGACATTCAAAAATATATAGGCAGGGTAGAGTAAGGATTTTTAGTTTTCTAAAGCTACTTTTACATGATTGTTTCCTTTGTATTTTTTCCATTACTCTTATTGCTTTTTTTTTTTTGTAATCAAAATATTCTTAATATACTTGTTTTATCTGCTGCTCCCCATAGAATAATCCCATAATCTAGATGAGCATGCACAAATGCATAATAAACTTTTAGTGTAGGTACTGTCTTTATCCATAATTTGTATTATCTGTTTCAATACATATATACCCTTATTAATTTTGTTACTAACCTTTTCTATATGTTTGTGCCATTTTAAGTTTTTGTCTATGATCATTCCTAAAAAGTTTGTCTGTGTTACCTGCGAGATTTCTTATTTTGTATTGCTAATGTGATGTTACTTTTAGTTTTATGACTAAGTGTAATTTAAGATTTGTAGCTTTCCTGGCGATGAACATATTCAAGATGCTCTCGGGCTTCGAGCCAGGTGTAGTGATGAACAGTATACCGCAAACCAACACATACTGACCTCTATTTGGATGCTCGCAGTTTCCATCATAAGTCTCAACGGGTCGGAGTTCTCAACACTCTGTTCCACAGAGCTCTGTCGATCTCCGATCCCAGCCACCTAAAACAAGAGCTGCAGCACCTGAGGCACACATTCCGCCAAAACGGCTACTCTGTAGAGGATATTGAAGCCTCTATCTCCAAGGCCAAGAGAGGAAAACCACAAACTCAGCAAATACAGACCAGCCGACCGCCACTGCCTGCATCCCATACACTGGCAATCTTTCCGGCAGAATCAGTAGAATTCTCGCTAAACACAACATCAGAACCATCCACAAGCCGCCTTTGAAGATCCAACACCTAGTGAGGCCGGTTAAGGACAAACTGCTCCTTAATGTACCAGGGGTATACCGTATCCCCTGTGAATGCGGGACGCCGTACATAGGGCAAACCGGCAGGACCATTTCCACCAGAGTCAAGGAGCACGAACGGTCCATACGATTAATGCAGCCTGAAAAGTCAGGGCTGGCAAAGCACTGCTTTGAAAAAGACCACAGAGCCAACTTCAAAGAAACGACCATTTTGGCAAAATGTAGCGGTTTATGGGAACGGAGGGTTAAGGAGGCTCTGGCCATCTCCTCCGAGAAGAGTACACTGAACCGGGACGCTGGATTGCAGTTTAGTCCATCTTGGAAACCAGCCTTAAAATTGGAAATCGACCGACTCAGAAAACACAGATTCCAACGGAGCGGTGAACCACCTCCACACTAGACTGGGTGTTTTCTACTCGGTACGTACTGGCTGACAGTACTGGTCCCTTCACTCTTGCTAGTCATTCATCCTGAAGATGGGAGAGATGTACACTCCCGAAACGTTGATGTCTTTTCATCACTACACCTGGCTCGAAGCCCGAGAGCACCTTGAATAAGTGTAATTTGCATCCATTCGGTTTTATTTCCATTCAGTGCCATTCCAAGTGCTTCTAGATAAACTCTAATTTGTTCTAATAGGGAGTTTGCTTTTTTTTGCACTTCTTCCGTATTACCTGTTACCACAATCGTTGTATCATCAGTGTAGCCAATGTCAAAACCACCAGCGTCTTGGTTTTCCATCTACTCCATTTTAATTGGGATAAAACCTTGCAAAAATAGCTACATTACATATTTCATTATAGATACAAAAGGAAAATTGATGGCCAAATGTTTAAACAACTAAACACTGAAGGAACAGAGAAAGTGAAGATGAACAATTCTGACCATTCATGATGGGTGTCTCAGAAATAGCTGATGCCACATAAAAATTACCTGAAATCATGTGTTTTAAAGAGAGATACACTTTTTACTTTCTCTATTATGTATAGTAAAGTAGAGGAAGTATTGTATTGCATCCAAAAATTTAAAAAGGGGTGTGTGTGTGTGTGTGTGTGTGTGTGTGTGTGTGTGTGTGTGTATGTGTGTGTGTGTGTGTCTCTGTTTGTCTGTCTTTGGACAGCATAACTCAAAAATGAAAAGTTGGTTAGAAACCAAAGTTGCTATTTAAGTTTAATGTCTTTCAAGGATGCGACACAAAGATTTTGAAGAAAATAACCCCACCCTAAACTACCCTTTACACGGAAAGTCACAGTAGCGGTGTAAAGGAACTTCTCTAACACACATTTGATTTTTATACATGCTTAATACAGGTACACAAACTGAGAGGACTTTATCATTTATTTTTCATTAACGTATTCTTTACTTCATCAGGAGCATTATGGTTTCGCATACATCTGACATTAATTCATAAATACTGACATACAACAGAGCATTTCATCTGTCAATTGCGATCTGCTTTTAGATTTTACAATTTTCAATTTAAAACAAAATTGCTCACATATAGCACTAACATACACAGCAAATGAACAAAAAGATGGAAATATTGTTACATCAAGTTCTCTACATAATAAACCAGCCTTATTTTGTAATTGTGACTTTAAATTTGTTTTTGATTTTATAAACTTTACTGTGACATTTACGGACAAAGATTATAATATTATTTTAAAATACCTTAAGATTTTGTACTTGTGATTTGGTTGTAGTGTTGTGACAACGTTTATAATGTCGTTTAATGTTTGACTTGTAAACACCAATCAAAACTTTAAAACACAAGACATTTTACATTTTCACCCATAGTGCAGCAAAAATGTTGTTCTTCCCACTCCTCTTAGAATAGGAAAGTTCCTTTGCATTTTCGTGTTTTCGAAAGAGCCATGTCCACCACTGCTTGTTTTCTTTGAATGTATGTCGAGTGAAGGAGGCAGGGTTGAAACAGGGCAACATATTGCTTGTCCCTGATGGTGATACCACGTTATATCAGCCAGTACAGATTTGCCGACTCCTGTATTAGGAGATAAGACAAACAGAAGTAATCCAAGAGTCATGAGCTTTGAAAAAGAAATCTGGTATTGCATTCACAAGACTTTCTCTACTCTCTCTTTTTAAACTGTTTTTACAAAGTTTATTCTTCTATCCATTGTTGTTAGTGGAGATAAACTTTCATTACACATTTCATTATAGGAATAAGGAGGATCCATTAGGCTCCTAAAGCAGTAGTTAGCTTTTTAGAAAGTGGGCTGCTATGTGATGGATTTGAAATTCAATACTCTTTATAACCATGGGGAAAAACAAATTTTGACTTACCATTTGAAGAAATTATAAATATTGAAAAATTCAAACCGGTAATAAAAAGTATCTCAAAATGTGGTTAATGCTTTAATGAGATGCACATTTTTTATACAGTAAGAATTTGTCTCTTACTCTTCACCAATTATATACTAAAGTTAGAATAAAGAAGACTTAAAAAATATCTTAAAACTTGGGTATTTTAATGAAAATTGATTTATTTTTTGATAAAATTAAAAACATAATCAAATGTTTTCCATGTAAAGAGTAGTTTGGGTGGAGTAGGGTAATTTTCTTGAAAATATTTTCATATCCTTAGATGATGCTGAATTTAATTGCTCAGACACACACAAACCTTTCTTCTAAAAATGCTTTTGCTTTTTAATTTACTCATTTATTTAGAGCATCTCCAAACTTGTATTTCCAGTGAAATTTCCATATAAAATAAGGTAAAATGCCATACTTATACTTTACTAAACGAAGGTAGTTGAGAAATTAATAAATATGTAAAACGCTTTCATTAGAACCAGCAGCATACAGCCTGTGCTACTAAAACCGTCTCTACAGTCATCCCAATACACTGGCAATAACTCTACTTGACAAGCCAACTACAGAGAAACCAAGTCTTGGAATTGCAGTACAGATTTGCACCCAAATTATAAGCAAATTTATGGCCAATGGGCCATAGTTTTTAAAGTAATATGTTATCATTGTTACTTATTGTTCAACTATTGAACAGATTGTAATTTTGCAAATGTATAAATAAAAAAAAAATTTAGAACCAGGATTCCAAAGGAAATAAGATATTTAATATTCATTCATAGATTAAGCAAAATTGTTGATAAAAAGCACAGTTAAGTGTAAAATATGTTTTTTTTTTTTAATTAACGTCCTCCAACATGTCATATCGGACGGTAAATGAATGAAATGAGTGGAATGATGCTCAAATGAGCCCAATGTTCATGGAGCTTTAACTTACCCAACGTTCGTCTTCTTGTCACAATGCCCTCAATTAAATCATGACATAACCTGATTTGTAATGTACCTGCATTACTTATTCATTTATTTTCAATATAGAACTATGTTGACGACACATGGTATGGACCTGACTAATATTTTTATGTTTAGTTAACTGTTGTGCTTTTCAGTTTCCGAGGTGAGTGGCAATTTTAGACAATAGTGAACAGACATGAATTCAGTTGATAGTTTATTTAAAACAATTTTCTTCTAAATCTTTAGAAGATAAAATACAAATTAAACAAATAGGTAGGCCAGTCCCCAACTTAAACCTAACACAAAAAGCGAAAGGTGCTGGCAATTTGGAATATACACGCCAGTTCAATAGGAAAACATATGATGCATGTAACTGGGTTTATGCCTGTGATATTAGATATGTCCTGTGCTGCTCTCCTTGCCTTCTTTTTGGAAATGGTGATGCATTTAGTAAAACCGGTGTTTAAGATCTCGGCCATCTTAACTATTTAATTAAAGTGCGTGGTGAAAATAAGAAACACATCAACAATACGTTGGATCTGTCCATGCTTGGAACAGTTAATATTGCTGCAACATGAAGCAGAGCCTAACAAGATAGTATTATAAAACAACAAGCAGCTAGAAAAAATACACATTTTATCTAGGATAATAGACTGCATTAAGTTTTGCGGTGCCTTCGAGCTTGTCCTCGGGGGGCATGTTGAATCATCAGAATCAGAAAATGCTGCAGTATTTTTAGGATTCATAGACCTTATTAGCAGCATTGACCATACAGTGAAGAATCATATGGAGTCAAAGTTTTCAAAGGAACTTCGAAAACTATACAGAACAAGCTGTTAGACTGCATGCTCGAAGTCTGCCATGAAACAATTTCAACAGAAATTGACAATCCAGATTATGTCTCAGTAATATCAGATGAGGCAACAGGCGTCTCTGAACACACGCAATTAGTTTTAGTGTTCAGATATGAAATTAATGGATGTCCAGAAGAACGATTCTGGGGATTTTTTTAAACCCCGATGGACAAAATGCCGATGCCATTGCGGAATGTATTTTAGGGGATGTAGATAATATTTTGAAGGGTGATAAAAGCAAATTGATTGCACAGACATACGACGGAGCATCTGTTACTAGCGGTGAAACTGGCGACGTTCAAGTTGAAATAAAGCAACAATATCCTTATTCTCATTATATTCATTGCTACGCGCACCAATTAAATCTGGTGATGGAACGTGCCGCGTCGCAAAATCGAGCTGCTAGGATATTTTTCAGTACACTTTCGGCATTTCCAGCATATTTTTCTAGGTCTCCCCAACGAGTTGCTGCTCTAGAATCAATCGTTTCCAAGAGAATTCCCAGTGGCTCACCAACACGGTGGAATTTTAAATCTAGGACCGTAAATGTTACTTATGTAAATAAAGATGAACTTGCTGAATGTTTCTCGGAGCAATCTCTTTTCTCAACACCCAGCGTTCAAGGATCCCGAGGGCTTAAGCTTAATTTGCAAGATCCCGAATTTAGTTACATGCTCTCTTTTTTCACAAAGTTATGCCGCACGTGGACATTCTGTACAATCATATACAAGCCAGTAATGTCGACGTGATTAAAGTTAAAAGCGATGTGACGACATTCATTCAGGCGATGCGTAATATCAGGCACTCTCTGGAAGATCGAGACAATGAAGAAACAATTGAAAGACCTGCCAAACGTCGAAGAAAGCCTTCCATGGCCAAAGATGCAAAGGAAATATGCGATCGAATCATAGAATAGACTCGTACTCGTTTTCAATCTCTCGATCACTTAAATTACGATAAAATTCTTAATTGTGAAATTTTTTTGGCATTCTCAAAGCAATTCCTAGATAATCTCATTGATGATGTGGTGCAATCTTATCCCTCATATGACAAAGGAAGGCTTAAAACAGAGGTTTGTGTGTTATATTCCCGACCAGACCTTCAGAAATATAGCTGATGCAAAAATTGGCACAAGGTACATTCAGGGAGTTGGTCAAACTTCTAAAAATTCTATGACAACTTCTGAGACAGAGCGATGTTTTTCTACTCTCAAGAGGATTAAAACATTTTTTTAGGAATTGCATGAGCCAAGACCGCTTGGTAACCCTTGCAATGTTCTCTATAGAAATACGTCTAGTGCTGCAGATTGAAGGATTCAATACAAAGCTGATAGAAAAGTTCGCCAGCAGGAAGAATAGAAGAATAAACTTTAAATTTCGCCAGTAGGGTGAGTGCTATTATTGTACCTACTTCTGTTATATTTGTGGTTGTTGTAGTAGCACATAAGTTTAAAAAGTCACGAGCCGCCACTGCCTTGGCCTACTTTTAACTTTTACGCACTTGCAGAGTGAGCAGAACGAAAAAAAAAGAAAAAAAAAAAAAAAAAAATCTGATGTGTTGTACTCACATGACTTTCTCTACTCCTGTACTAACCATTCTTACAAACTCTTATACCTATATCTTCTTCGTGTTAGTTGAGATAAGCATTTGTACAAATTATCTTATTGCTTATTTCCTTGTAGGTACAAGGGGAATATGAGAATACAGTAGGCTTTGTGCGATAGTCAAATCTTTTAAAGCTTTGAGATTCCGTTCTCTTTGCACGCTTCACATATAAAAAATGAACGATGATCCATTTCACGAAAGTTTTTAAGTTTTCCGAAACTAACTCAAATAACAAGGAATATCTTCGAAATGGTTCACTCTACCAAAAAAATTATTCAGACAAATTGTTTTAGCGAGATCTACATTTTTTATATATTAAGAATCTGTGTATTTCTCACGGTTTATTCAAAAGTCATCCAGAGTAAACAGGACTACATAGGCTATAGCCAGAAAATTCAAAATATACATTTCATTTGTCATGCAAATATCTTAAATATATGACATTTTAACCAAAATCGTTAGAGCCATTTTCAACAAGATCACAATTTTCCATGTAAGGGGTAGTTTAGGGCGGGGCTATTTTCTTCAAAATCTTCGTGTCGCATCCTTGAAAGAATTAAACTTAAATACCAACTTTGATTTTTAACGGAATTTCCATTTTTGAGTTATGCTGTCCACAGACTGATTAGACACACACGCACGCGCGCGCGCGCGCGCACACACACACACGCACACACACACACACACACACACACACACACACATACATATCCGTCACAAAAGTAATGAGCAGTGATGCCAAGATTAGCATCTCAAAGAACAAACAAAGTGCAATGTGGGAGGGAATTAAATATTAAACTAACCAGAAACAACCGGTCACCAGAAATATCCAATTAAGAACAAATGACCATTCTATTAGCAAATCCAGGGAAATAGCTAACACTTTCAGTTATTTTGTGGAAATTACAAAGAACATGCAAAGTAAAAGCTGTGCATAAACGATTGAGAGCAACAACAATGAGTTCAAAAATGTCAATTCACTTTTTTCTAGAACCAGCTACAGAAAAGGAAGTATTTTCTATAATCAGGGAATTAAATAATAAGAAAGTCTGAAACTTGGGACGGTAGCTCAAATGAAATTATTAAAAAATGCAGTGACTACATAATAAATCTCCTTTGCTTTTTTGATAAAAAGTCACTGGAAAATGGACAATTCCCAGAACCACTAAAGCAAACAACAGTAAAATCATTTTGTTAAAAGGAGATATTCAGAATATCAATCATTACAGGCCAATAACCCTACTGCCAGTCTTTTAAAAAATCATAGAAAAAATAATGTACAGAAGAGTGATTCAATTTTTTTCTAAGTTTGATATAATCAATCCCTGTCAATTCGGTTTCCTGAAATGTAAAACTACTAGTGCAGCCATCATGAATTTTGTTGTTAGCATCTGTGACTCAATGGTCAATATTGAACCAGGGGTGGGACTATTTCTTGATTTGACTAAGGCATTTGATATGGTAGATCATGATATTCTGCTCAGTAAAGTATACAATAGTGGAATAAGGGACATAGCTTATAATTGGCTTACTACATATCTAGCAAACAGGGAACAAGTAGTACAAAGTGATTCTTTAGATGTGAAAAACTACACTTTTTGCTGACGACACAAGCATATTCATTACTGGAAAGGATAGTAAAAAATTTGAAGATTCTATATCATCCACTCTAAATAAAATTTCTAACTGGTTTAAAATCAGCAAACTAATAACTAATAATCAATAACCATAGCTGTCGAATTCCACAATAGAACTCTAAAGAATCAAGGGTTACCAAGTATTAAATTTGGATCAGAAATAATAAAGCTAGAAACTGAAGCAAAATCCTTGGGTCTGTGGATTGACCAACGTTTGAGGTGGGATAAACATGTGGAGAAACGGACAAAGAAATTGAGTAAAGCGTGCTTTATCCTTCTCCAGTTAAAGTCTCGTGTCCTAAAAACCTGCTGTTACTCGTATTTTAACCCACTACTATTATATGTAATAAAGCTATGGGGAAATTCAAGTTATACTAATACAATATTTAAATTACAAAAGAGAGTGTTAAGAATCATTGTGGGTATTTCTCCTAGAGAAATCTGTAGAGGAATTTTAAGGAACTAAACATACTCACCTTTCCAAGCCTCTGTATAAAAGAACCGTTAATTCATGTTAAAAGTAATTTGGGTAACATAACAATGAACACAGATACACATGCCCATAACACCAGGAGCTAGTATAAATTTCATATAAAGGCCCATAGACCTAAACTTTTCCAGAAATCATTTAAATACAGTGGCATAAAAATTGTTAACCAACTACATGAACATTTAAGGTGTATTGAATCAGAGGCTGAGTTTAAAAGGGAAATTCACATATTCCTAAATCACAACCAGCTCTACTCAGTGGAAGAATAATTATATTATAACCAAACACAAATAAATGAATAAATTATCGCTCAAAACGGTACTCCCATATTCCTCTTGCACCTACGAGGAAAATATATATACTTTTACTTTACTGCAAGTGGCACCGCAGGTGGTGACACTGGTGATACATAGAATGAAGCTGGAGCACCGGTGGAATGAGATGGCGGGGGAAACTGGAAACCCCTGTGCCGCTTGGTCCATCACAAATCCCACAAGCGGTTGCCTGGGATCGAATCCGGACAGCTTTGATGAGAGGCGAATGATCTATACATTTGGCCACGGCGCGGCCTTGGTAGGCCTAGTGATGTTCCAAGTCACAACCCTAGCATACGCCACTGCATACCATGCCATCTGAGTGAACCTTTGGACCCTGAGTACGGAGCGTAGGAAAGATGAGATAATGCGAGATAGCTATTTGCATTGGTGCGTGTCTGAGTATTCACAAATGTATGATACAGCGCAGTGTGTTTTCACCGGAAATAAGTTGTCGCGACAGTACAGTTTATCACATTCTGCACTCAGTAGCCATTTTCATGGCAACTTCAAATAGTTTACGATCATCTTCTGCTTCTTGTCGCTGCAGTCAAGGATGATAAAAACGCCTCGGGCAACATAGGCACAGGTAAGCTCCTGATGGTCATTTGTAATATTTCACTAATTGTTTTCCCCATCGTTTAGCATAGTTTATGGAGTTAAGCAAGTCGCAATAGCAGATCCCGGGTCCATAGAGCTCCTGATCAGAGTGAAAAGTAAAGCAAACCAGAAAAAAGAAGATACTTTAATGTGTAATAATTTGCTGCTTCAAAAATGTATTATCTTGATCAGGCCTCCGTCATGAAGTCCAGGGTGGCCACTCATAGTCAGGAAACCTCCGTGAGCTGTACATTTTTGTGTATTTCATGGCATAATAGTTGATAATGAGCTGCTGCTCTTCCCTGGGTAGCACTTGCAGTAATGTTTTGTCAGTAGCATTTACAGAGAATCGGTAAAGAAGTGAGATACAGCTTGAGGAAAGAATGATATAACGTAGTAAACTTCCAATTTCACTTTTGTCATATGACTAGTCACAATTCCGGACCCCTGATTGCCCTGATATGAGTCCACCTTCTCTCTCCCGCATTGAATGGTCCTTGTAATTAAAAGTTTAACCCACCTACCGTGACAAAACCGCACCTCTCTTAGTTTGGAATTATGAATTGTATAACAAGGCTTCCTCATTAACCATTCTTTAATCTAAACACTTATAAATTCCAAGTATTTACCGTTTGTATTCTCTCTGCAATCGAATTACACGCATGCCATAATCCGATATGTGGCAGCAGGTGTGACACGTGTATGTCGTAACACGGTTACATATGACCAGTCGGGGAATCCCAAGTTAATGTGTTCTTTTGTATGTAATGTCGTTTATATCACGTATATAGGTGTTTATCTGTACCAAATTTTATCTCTGCACCGCATACAGTTTGGAGCATTTGGAAGTAGATTTTCAGTTGTGGAATTCTAAATTATTAGTTGAAAACATACATTGTGTGAACAAAGAAAGAGATAATAGCAGGTACACGTTCTGTCTTTATTTCTAGTTTGGCGTAGTATTAATTTAAATTTAATTTGTTTGTAATTTGGAATGGTAAATGCTACAGTTGCAAAATTTTGATAAAATGACATCTCATCCATATTATCGATAAGGTTAAGTGAATTTTATGGTAGATACCTCTTTCCACATTTTTATCGATAGCATAGTAATTGAAATTCAGCGGTATCGTGGCACAACTTTCAGTCTATAACTATTCAGTGCATGAGTATAAATCTTTTAGGCTTAGACTGCAGAAAAAGAAAATTGTATTCGTTATGTACGCACTATGAAATTCTCATACAACCACAGGAAGCTATCGATGTGCTATCGATATATGTATGAAAAATACAGGTATAAATGCACCTCGAGATACACTTCCTAGTTTTGATTACAAGCATTTAGACGTGCTTGCGAGTTTTATGGTGTTCTTAACCGAATAATAATTAATCTTAAATTATGGAGCACAGAGGGTGTTCAGTTATGTGAATAAACTCATTCTGAGACATTTTATTCCGTGTTGCATTTAATTTTATTTAGGACACTGCATACCAGGCCACCACAAAAATGTGTGACGACGACGTTCTGTTCTGTTCAAATTGGTAAGGATTTCAATATTATAATTCATAACAAAATACTGGAGTTACTGAAATATGCGTGATTTGTGTCCGCATACTCGATTTCTTCTCTATTTTACAGCAAGCGAGAAATACCACAGAGTAATTTTGTAATGCACAATGTGCACTGCCAAAGAAAACTTGCACTATGCATGAAATGCGACGAGCCGGTGCCACGATCGGAGTTAGCGGCACATGACGCAAATTACCATACTGTGGTGGAGTGCCCCGCATGTGGTCATCAGTGTGAGAAGCGAGATTTGGCAGATCACCAGGTTAGTTCCTTTGGTAACAGGTCCTTCTCTTCAATTAAACTTTAAAAAGTTGTATTTGTGTGTATTCAAACAGTGCAAGCGGCATATTGCTTGTTTTATTGCAAACTAAGAACATTTTTAAATTCTAATTGGAGGTTAGGCATTCATTACTACAAATTTTCACATTTGGTAAATGCTCAGGAGGCGTACTGCTTGTACTTCTATCAAAGTGATGTAGGTATTTCACTGCAGTAGATCCAAGGGCCCCTTTACCATATAGCATATCACAGAATCACAAATAAAACAAGTTAATATTCTCTATCCTTGAAAGCCCTGTCAAACAGCAAACTACACAAACGGTTGTAGTTTTCATAACCTTGCTTTTGGCGGCGCCGTGGCCGAGCGGTTAGCGCGCTCGCCTACCACCTAGACGGCCCGGGTTCGATCCCAGGGACCCGCATGTGGTATTCGTGGTGGACGAAGCGGCGTCAGGGCGGGTTTTCTCCGGGTACTCCGGTTTCCCCCGCCATTTCATTCCACCGGTGCTCCATCTTCATGTATCATCAGTGTCACCGCCTGCGGTGCCGTAGTAGTAAAAGCGGGCGTTAAACACTACAACATAACCTTGCTTTACAGAGCTATGATTGTTTTCAATGCCTATCTTATCAAAATACATTTATTAAGTTGAGAATGTCCTCTACCCCACTCTGTGGATAGCATGTTGCATGAATTAAGGTAGTATAAATGGCCAGATTAAAGCAGTTTAGATACTTAATAATTAGAAAAATAGTAGTTATTAAGGTGAATGAAATTTGGGAATATATGCATACAAAATTAAAAAGAGTAATTAGATAAATGGTATACTTATTATTGCCTTTATAATTCAAATAAAATATGTATACTTCATCCAGCCTTAGATCCACCCCTTGTATCACTTTGCGATAACCTGATGTTCATATCATCTGCGACTAACACAACAAATGCCATGTGGTCTCATGTTTCGTGTTTATGATGCAACAGAGCGATATTTACTCGGGAGTTTTAGAAATAGTGCTGCTATCATGTTACATTCAAGTAATCTTTACCAGGGTTATCGTACATCTTGGAAACTCAGAAATCCCCAATATTTAAGGTACTATATTTTGTAGTGTGCTCCGGTTTCCGGCGTATCGCGGGTTAGTTGTTGACGGCTTGTGTTTACATCAGGTTCGGATCTAAGGGTGGAGCGATTATAGACATCTCTTGATGTCACCCATTATGCTATTTTCTTTCCTTCCTAGGACATGGATACTGAGTGAAACAGTTTATTTTAATGACTGCTTGTTCTAGTTTAATACTGCAGTGGGTGTGCTCAGTAGGCAAGTGTAACGCTGAATACTGCCTTGCTTTAAACAGTAGGTATGTCTCATTAAATGAACAGTTCTATTTGGGCATTTTCATCTTACAAGGCAATTTCTGAGTTTAATATTCACATTCACTCTCGAGTAACAGTTGACTATGTGCCAACTTTTACCTCTAAGTGAGAACTCTTGTTCGAAAAATTAGTAGACCTGAAGCTTTGTCACTGAGTTAGTGAAATTTGTCAACCATGACTGCAGACTGTTTGGACAGACGTGCAAACAAGCACTGCTAACACAAGTCGCATCACTCACATCCTTCACAAAATTAACTCCTGCATGGAGAAATGCTCTTTTATAATGTGAAAATATATATTTCCGTAGCGTGCTAGGAAATTTGTTTTTCACAAATATTTAATTAACTGAGAAATATTGCATGCATTTTGTTTCTCGATTAAAACAGTTCTGTCCCAAATGACTTTCTAGGGACACCAGCACATTTATGTAAAAACTGAGATATCTTGTCAACCTACCTGACATGAAACAACAATTCTGCAAACATTTCTCTCTCTTAACATTAAGTAGACAAAAATATCGCAAGAATTTACAGAAACTATATGAAAGTAAATGACAATGGCTAGAAAAAGTAATGTGACTATACATCATATGTCCATGTTTGGAAAGTTACATGATGTATAAATAATTTACAAAATAATGTGTATTGTTATATTATACATATATTCTGTCCCATGTACATATTGCTGGATAAAGCGACAAGCAATATTGACCTGGAAGACCATGTGTTTGAAGCTCTGATGTATCAATGTCCATTTTTACAATCTCTGCCATGTACATAGTAGGTACGGAAGGTACTGCATTCCACCAAAAGTTCAATACCAAGATTTTAGTAGAAATGTGCGTTATGAAGTCCCCTGAATCCAAAGAACATTTTTAGAAAAAGATGTGTGTGCATGCGCATAACTCGAAAATGAGAAGGCAGTAGATACCAAACTTGGTATTTAAGTTCAGCATCTTCCAGGGACTTGAAGATTTCAAGAAAATCCCCTTCCCCGCTGCAAACAACCATTTATGTGAAGTATTTTTAGGATTTTAATTTTCTTAAATGGCTCTTAACAATTTTAATTAAAATATTATGTGTTTAAGATATTTATATGTCAAATGAAATGTATATCTTGAATTTTCTGGGAATGTCCTAAGACATGTTGTTCATTCTGGGTGACTTGCATAACTGGTAAACTGTAAGAGATAAACAAAATCTTACTATAAAAATGGTAGACCTTTGAGAGGTAGAACTGGAACTTAAAAATTCAATGCCACAACTGGGATTTGAACCACAGACCTTCCGCTTACCAGGCGGCTGCTCTAACCATTGAGCTATTGTGACAAACTGCCAGAATGACATTAAATTCTCAAACCAGTTTGTATTTCTCCTGGTAAACCACAAAGGCAGTCTCACCTTGTTAAAACACTCAAATTTTGTCAAATACATTTTTTTTGTGGAGTGAACCATTTCTGATATGTTCCTTATTATTTCTTTAAATTTTCCAATACTTATACTTTTCTCAAATAGGAATACGTTATTTGTTTCTTTATCTCTTGGCCATGCAAAGAGAATGGAATTTCAAATGCATCACAATGAAAATGGGATTGTTATGTTTCTCAAGATAATCTGAAATAGAGTCTAATAATTCTTTTTTATTTAAATAGAGCTCATCTTGCAGCCGCAGAGCTATATGCTGTAATTATTGTCACATTGAAACAGAAGCAAATGAGTTAGCAGAACATGAGAACTACTGTGGAAGTCGCACAGAAAGGTGTGATGAATGTGGAGAATTTGTGATGCTAAAATATCAGCAGTTGCATCAAGATTCCAATCATGGCTTCCTGAAACTTGAAGATGGTATTTACTCTTTTTTTATACATTAGCATAAGCTCTTTCCAGTTTCTAATGTTATTGCACTGAACAATTTATTCTGAAATGTTTTTGCACCAGTCATACATAGCAAAAATGCTAGAAAAAACACTTATCAGATTTTAAAAATATTAACTAAGGCAATATCCGAAGCCCACAACGTCAGACTAGCTGTATAGTGAAATATATGTCATGTATGTGAGTCAAGCATTGTTTCTGAAAGAGTATACAGGTTTATTCAGAAGTATGTGAAAGATTTTAAAAATTCATTACTGCTAAACTATGCAACAGATAACCAAACTTTTTACCCTAAAAGAAAGGGACTCTACAAGTTTTATTGCTTACTTGTTACGTCTTACAAATGGTCAATGTGTCCACCGTTGCTTAAATGGCAAACATCGATGTATAATTCATCTTCTCTCATACACACTCCAGCGTGTCATGGTGATCATAGCCAAGGTAAGGTAGCTACAGTCTGGTGGCAAAGTTCCTTAAGATGGGGGGGGGCAGGCAGTTGAGGCACATAGACAATGTCCTTCGCAAATCCCTACTGAGTTAAATCTGGTGATCATGGTGGCTACGTCATTAATGGTTATCTTACTGTCCAGTGCATCCAATGCATCTTTGTGGTAAACGTTTATTAAATAGGCTTGCATGCAGCTGTGATAGTCACAAGGACATCCATCTTGCTGAAAGGTGTAATCATTGCTGTGTTTATTCACCTGAGGCATCAGCCAGATTTCTAGCATATCCAAGTGGGCCATCCCATTGAGTTGCATTTCATGAAGACAAATGCTCCATACAATTTCTTTTAGAAAATGGCACAGAAGATGCTCACCTTCGGTGAGTCTCAAACATGCTCAATGATTGTATGGGGATGTTCAGTCTCCCATATACACACATTATGTCTATTCACTTTTCTGGAGATGAAAAGTTGCTAAAGATGAGATTGCCAGCAAAGCGTTTACTTCTAGTCTTTCATGCATTTTGATGCAGAAATTGACACAATTTTGTCATTTTCTTTGAGAGACTGATGAAGCTGAAGCCTGTATGGTTTGCACTTAAGTCTCTTATGAAGAATCACCAAACTGTTGGTTGCAAGATCCCAAGCTCAACACTTGTACGTGTCCTGGTCTTATGGGGGTTGCCTTGATAAGCTTCTCTAACACGATGCACTGTTTCTTCACTGGGTCCTGCAAGTCTTTGCTCTAGAGTGATGCAATGACACTCTTCCTCACAAAATTTCACAAACTAGTGCGTGATACTGTTGAACCTTTTTAATTGCGCTCGAAAACATCTCTGCACGGTCACAACTGATGAGGTTCATGCATATTCCAACACATAAAACACTTTTCATGATTAATAAAGAACATTTTCCCACTATTGATAACTGCTGCCACCTAGCGATCAATCAAGACAAGTCTGCACAGCCTTTTTTCTGTCACTAATGTCACGTACTTAACTTGTTAAACTTTAAATTGTTCCGAGTAACTCTGTATTATGTTGATTCTTTCATTTCATTCTCTAGTACAGTCGAAACTGCTTACAGCTACTTCACTTTTAACAATATACAATAGAGCCTCAATTATCCGAGGTAAAGTGGACGACAGTACCTCAGATAATTGAAAATTTAGATAACGCAGACAGTGTCAAAAATTGAGAGAGAAATATGTGGTAAACTGGTGAGATGAATGTAAATGTGATCAAAGATGTGAAGAAAAGGTATGCACTGCATTATCAAATGAAAAAATTATGTACATACAAATAAAAAGAAAAAAGAAAACGGCCTGCAGCACACACACAGGCATGCACGCACGCACACGCAAGCGCTTCTTTACCATGCAATCGTAGTAACAGTAGGTCTGTTGGAGCTGTCACTGTTGTTCTAGGTACTCAATGGTCTTTTCTATTGCTTTGCATCCTTCACTGTGGCTAATTTTCTCATTCTCCATTTCTATGTCTTCTTATCTCTTTCACTTTCTTCACCCTCTACATTTACTGGCTTTAGTATTATCTCATGAGTCACTTTCAGTTCAGCTGTGTTGATTCACTGGACTACATCGTTTTCAGTGATTGTTTCATCTGCCAATCTTTTAGCTAGCTGTGCAAGACTGAGGTCGTCATGCTCTATTGTCAAAATTTCTTGTTTTTCCGTGATGTTTAATAACTTTGCGCAGCACACGTCGTAAAACGGGACTTTGATTAACCCAGAACTCACTTAATCAGTGGCCGGATAACTGCAGCTCTATGGTATTGGTTATAACAGCAAAATCTAACAGTCTGGTCTAATTCCTATGTAAATGCTGTATATAAAAAAAATTGCTTATTACAACATTGTGTATTGGAACTTACTGTATACAACAATGTATTTTTTATTATATTTTCAGAGAAATATGTTGATTATATAATATCCAATGTTCATTTTTGTTTGTTACCTATTCGGGAAGTAACACTTATTTTTATACTCTTGTTTTCTGTAGATTGTATATTTCAAATTACCATGTCTGTTAAACAGTCAGTCGAAGCATCAATTAAAGATGTCGAATAAAAGAGGAAAGTATTTAATATTGAAGAACAGTTACACATATGTTGGCAATTAGAAAATGGGGAAACAAACATCAGCATCGTGGAGGAATTGAGTGAGTTACCCTGAACCATTTCTAAATTTGGAAGAACAGAGAGAAAATAGTCTCTTTTCAAACATAATTCTTTAAAAATCAAGTGGGCGAGATTATCTGAGCACAAAGATATTGAAGTTTTACTTATGTGGTTTAAGTGGCAATTATCAAATAATGTGCCAATCAGTGGGCCTATTCTTCAAGTGAAAGGTTAATAATGTTGCCAGGAAAATTCTGTGGCAAAGCTGCCAAGGTAACTGATGGCGTAATAGAGGAATGACTATCTAAGAAATGGTTTTTATATTTTCCTGGCGTGTTTGTGCTGTACATAGTGCATAAAGATGAGAAACATTTCTCTTCAGTCCTCGCAAATGCTGAAGTGTAAATCTGTAGGTGTACTATATTTCTGCTCTTTCTTGAAGTTCTAACTTTATGGCAGCCTAAAATTTGCAGAATTTTGTCGCAAAAAAAACAAAACAAAGTAGATATTCTGTTTGTGCAACTATCAGTTATAGTGACTGTAAACCGTCGGTCCCTTGAACTTTGTTATAACCAGTTTTGACTGTGTGTGTGATATAGGATGTTAACCTTCCGCATACCAAGCAGGGTACTGTGGTACCCCAAAATGACTAGTTTATTATTTATAGCTGTTTGAAATAGTTTATAATGGTCAGACTATGTGACATTGTTAAGCTGCCCCCACTAAATGTTGAATTTTATAAGTAAATTTATTTATATAGTAAATAATAATTGAAATGTTTATTTGGGGTCCTCTGGTACCCCGCTTGGGAATCCGTGTGACAAGAAAACACCCATGTTTAAATGCACATTGGGTACAGCAGCAACAGCATTGTCGACCTTTAGCATCCATTGTAGAGCAGCACAGGAACATAAGACAAGAAAACATGCATGTATAAATGCACATTGTAGAAAACTATGTTGGTACAAGTGTGAAATGTTGTGTGAAATCATTTGCCTTCAGTTCTGTTGCTATAGCATGTTGTGTTGTGAAACAAACATGTCCTAAAAGCTAAAATTACAGAAGAAAGGCTCAAGTTTAGAACAGCTCACTTTCCACTTGCCAGCCAGATTCTAAGTCCGAACTTACTTACTGCGCATGCGCCGACAGTAGTTTCACAATCGCCCACTAGATTTCACTTCATGACTAGCAGACGATTTTCACATCTGCCAACATTGCTTTTTACACTACACTAGTTTTCGTTGCCAATACATTAAACACAAATGCACTCACTCGCGTCGTTGCTGCCACAGACATACCGCTATCGCGTATCATGATAATTATTACATTTATATTATATATATTATTTATATGTAATACTATATATTATACTTATATTTATTATTATTATTTTATTATTTAATGTTATTATATTTATTATATATATTTATATATTATATTTATTATATTTAATATTATCATATTTTTATTATGTTTACTATTTATCGTTCTTTTTTATTTATTTTATATTATATTATAATATAATGCCAATGGCTTCATTGCCAGATGCAAGGCACTAGAAAACAACATATTATATTATTGTATTATTATTATTATTATTATTATTATTTAATATATTATATATATTATTTATATATAATATTATATTTAATAGTATTATATTATTATGTTTATATTATTTTTATTAATTATCGTTCTTTTTTATTTATTTATTTTTTAATTTTCGAGTGGAAAAAAAATCCATTTACGGAGCCCCATGCGCTGGGATGGCACAGATGGGGGACTGTAGGCTTTGCCCTAGGGCACATCACATTCTGCATAGCATTCGAGTCCTCAGCATGCCCTCGTCGTACAGGAACTGCATGCATGACTCATTAAAGCACAGAGGCGCCAAATCTAATATACTGATAAAGCGATCCGTTGCACTAGTTGCTTCTAAGAAGGTCAGCAGCATACTGCCGACTCCCGCAAAAACATTCAAACTTACTATTGGCAACAAACTCCTGGGGAAATTCTGCTGTTGGCAGCGCTGCATTAACACAGCAACTTCGGCAACTTTCGTGACCATTCGTACACACTGCCGAGTGGGACTTTGCCGAAATTCTGACCAAGTGCTTGCATAAGCTTTTCTAAACAATATCCCAGAAGAAATATAATTTATGCAATGAACAAGATATAGAGGAAGCAATGCAAATAGAGCAGAATCAGAGATGGGAGATAGTGATGTGGAATTTGTGTGTTCAGAAATAGAAGTTAATGTGGAGGAAATTACATGTTTGAAGACATTGAAGGAAGGGACTATGAAGAGGTGATTGATGAGATTCACATGCTGGAGAGACCTACATACACCAGCAAAAATGGAATGATATAGCAATCAACATACAAACAAACAGGCGTCAGAAACAGGATATTTTGTCTAAATCTATCTCACAATGACTTCTAGGAGTGTGTCTTCGATTATGGAGACTTTCATGTTCTTCATTACACCTCAAATAATGGAGAAAGTTGTAAAATATACAAACCAAAAAGCAGAAACAGTTTATAACTTATGGAATGCAGCTCATCTTTCTAACAAACGTAAGTAGATCTCAACAATACAACAGAAATGTTCAGTTTCATAGGGCTCCTTATAACTATGGTAGTACTGAAAGCTAAAAGAGAGCCACTTTCTATGCTATATGGTCCACAGACCCCATGCTCCAAAGGAAGATATCCCCAGCTTCGTTTTCGAGATACAGGTTTTCTGAACTTCTTTCTTACATCAGATTTGATGACATGACTACAAGGGAGGAGTGGAAACAAACAGACAAATTTTGTGCAAAATTATAGAGGCAGTGGAAAGGTCCCCTAAAGTTATAAATAAATATTATAGTCGGCAAAGATGTATATTCAGTTGTCTTCTTGTTGAATAGCTTGGGTTGGCATCATATGGAAATCACGAAGTCCGCATGTAATTTGGAAATTTATCTGCGTATAGTGTTGCATTGGGCGAACTGTTGTGAGAGATAGCAGAGATAACAACACAGAGAACAAATATATATATTGTTAAGCGGCGTGAAAATAGAAGAAGATTACGAACTTACAAATATACATAGTCCGTGTTAGGGTAGTGTGGACCCCGTAGTGCGTTATAGAAAGGATGCCAATCCAGAAAATTTGTATAATCTATTTGTTATATAACAGAACAATAAACAAACTTTTAATGAGGAACTGAAAATTCATCATTCTTGTTAAGTGTTGACCCGTACCGCACCCTGGATACGAAGGAAATAGAAGAGAGTTGTCCATGCACGCCGCTGTTCTAGCCCAGCTGAACGAAATTACCAGCCCTCATACCACACAGTAGATGGTACCCCAGCTCTTCCTTATATTTAAAACTTTACAAAAGGGTGCACCAACGTGTGGATAGTGAGTAAAGCAATTTTATTTCGTTACACATTGAGACAGAATATTAAAAGACCCCAAAAGAAAATTGTTTATGTGAATATTTGTTAAGAGTGTAATTTGTTTTTGATGTTGGTATGAGATGGTTAAATGACGAAAACGTGTTACTAATGTTCATTGTTACGAACAACTAAGTTTGTTTAAAGACGTCATAAATATTTCCATATTTAATTTTAATATATATGTATAAATAAAAGAATTATATGTGTTCAATATTAAAAGCGAAATCAGGATAGCTAAAGATTGCTTCCCTAGCAATGTGGGAACTATTTGATGAACGCATGCGCGGATGTACACGTGGCAGTTGGAATGATAGACTCGCTACTAAAAGAATCGGGACTAGCGTCTATATGCTCAAGGTGATAAGACGTATTTTGGTAGCGTGTGTAGAACATTTACCAGACTTTCATCAAGCTTTTGTTCCACTATTTGAAAAAGTGGAAAGACTTAAATAATCTAAAATGGTGCTAAGAGGATTTATTTAAATGTAAAATAGAGAAAAAATGTTAATAAAATAATACATTGTGGTGAAGAAATATCGTGTGATTTTTCATTCCATCCGTTACCACGCCCTGAGGGAAATGAGAGCCACATCGCTCAAAATTGAAGCAACACTTCAATAAAAACAACACCAAATGGCGCCCAACGTGGGGCACGAATTTTGGATGGAATGGAAATCTACGGGAAATGAACTTAAGCAAAATACCAAGTGACGCCAAATCTTCGCGCCAAAAAGAAAGAAGACGCCATTAGAACATCGTTTGAAATTTATGACTTCGGAAACGCCGATGAACGGATAATCAACATGGGAAAACACCAGAGATCGTCTAGCGAAGCCAACCACCCAGGAGACGCACGTAACTGGATAAATCAACGAGAAAAAAGTAGGACCAAAAATTTTTATTTTCATATTCATTTTATTTTTATGTTACTGCGAAGCGGCAAAATAGTAGGACTTTTAAGCCAAAGTGAACTGAATAAAGAAACTAAAATGTCGTAAAAAGAGAGAGATCTAGTAACAGGAGTAGGGGAAGGGGCAGATAGGCCTAGTTATCAGATAGAAACAGTAAGTGAAGAAGAGGTAGCAATAGGAAAAGACCAAAGGTTAATGATGATCATGTTTGAAAGACTAGAACAGAATATGAAGGAAATAGGTCAGAAAATGGAACAAAACAAGGTAGAATTAGGCCAGAAAATGGAACAAAATAACGTAGAATTGAGACAGAACATAGAACAAAGTTTAGGTCAGAAAATGGAACAAATTAACGTAGAATTAAGACAGAACATAGAACAAAGTTTAGGTCAGAGTATAGGCCAGAAACTAGAACAGAATAAGGAAGAGATAGGTCAGAAAATGGAGGAAGTGAGAAAGGACTTAGAACAGAAAATGGAATTAGGAAGACAGAACTTAGAACAGAAAATAGAATTAGGAAGACAGGAGTATAAAGAAAATATGAAAGTAATGGAAACTAATTTAAAATTAGTACATAAAAACTTAAATGAGACAAAGGAAGCCTTAAAAAAAATTATTTTCTTGTTTAACGACGCTGTCAATTGCCAGGATCACATCAGCGTCGCCGGTGTGCCGGAATTTTGTCCCGCAGGAGTTCTTTTACATGCCAGTAAATCTACTGACATGGAGCTGTCGTTTTTAAGCACACTTAAAAACCATCGACCTGGGCCGGGTTTGAACCCGCGACCTTGGGATCCGTAGGCCAGCGTCTAACCAAGGAAGCCTTAGAAGCTAGGATAGAAATCATAGGAGATAGGATGGGAAAAATTGAATCGGAAATGAGAGAAAATAAGATTGTATTAGAAGAAGAAATTGGTAGATGTAGAGATGAAACAACAGAATGTAATGCAAGTGTAGACTGTAAGATTACAAATGTAAAAGCAGAAATAACTGAGGAATTAAGGAAAGAGATTGACTCTTGTACAGAGAAAGCTGTGTTCGCCTTTTCAACATTAAAGTGCCTTTTAATAGGGTAGTGATAGTTTGTGTGTTACAATTAATATATAAATACATAGTACTTAGTGTACGTGATGTAAGGAAACAAAAAGAAGCAGCCGGTTTTACACAAACAAGTGAGGGGCATAATATATAAAGTGCATTCCTTCTTTAAGAGAGAGGCGTCTGCTGGCAGGCCATTATGCAGCACTGCCAAATGTGGGAAACATACAGCTGAGGCTAGGTCTTAGAATGGTGCAAAGAGTTGTTCATGAGGATAGGTTATCAGAACAAGCTTCTGGTAATCCCATATTTAATTCCCTGGAAAATTATTGTTAGATAATGCCATAAATGTTGTAACTTAGTGATATTGCCAATTTTCATCAGAAAGAGTTTTGTTATTGAATATAAAATGTTTAAACTGACAGTGCAATACTATTTAAAGAAAATCAATATCGACAGAGTAATAAACAAACAAAACACAATATAATTGCACAAGGACGCGTCAAACAATTTGTAGAAGAAGAATATGCAACTATTTGAAATAGCGTTTGCTAAAGCCACATTATGTAACTATCTGTGCTATTTTCTAGATGAATGAATCTATTGCTACCTATCTTTTGCTATTTTATAGGAATGAATCTTAAATGTTATTGTCTTTTTAATTCCATATCTCTTAGGTTTATTTTATTATACGATTTTCACATTCATGTGTGTTGTGTATGTTTAGTGTAAGAAATTAAAAACAAATGAGGTTTAAGGTGAAATTATACTGTTCCCAAAAGTTAAAGGCATGTGAATGCTGGCCAATGCTCAAGCGGAGCGCTGTTGCCAAGCGTAGTGTGTGTACCGGCAGACGTTCTGTACATAAGAGCATGTACCACATTCGGCAGTGCTGGTAGGAGGGGCAAGCTTAGGATTCGCTGGAGCCTGTAGTAAGGCCTGCCTCCATATGCTTTAACTTTTGCGAAGATTATAATATAAAGAACGTGCTTTATACATACGTGTGAGACAGAATATTGACCAATGGAGGGTCGTTCATGTAAATATTTTTGTAAGAGTGTGTAAATTTCTAATTCTTTTAATTTGAGTGTATCAGGGACTTATTTTTTTTAATATTCAAGATAGCCAATGTTTTCTCGTCACTTTGAGTTCAACCAATGAGAACTGTTGCGCGGATGAATACAAAAGAATGGCGGTGTTGCGTCATACCGACGCCAGGGACTCTTTTTTCATTGGCGTCTGTGAGCTCAAGTTGAAAGGATGTGTTTTTTTTGATAGCGCGTGAACATGTAACTTTCACCCAAACCTTTATACAGTGTAGATTCTACCAAACTTTTATCGTGTGTAAAGTCTTTGAATAATTAATATGGTGCTAAAAGTGTAAATTAACGAATAAATACGTTGTGATAAAGGAACGTTGATTTATGCATTCCATTCTGTAACCACAACCCTGTAGATAAGAGTAGCGTCTGCTATCAAACTATTACATCATTCAGTAAAAACATTATTCCTGCTGCTATATCTCCGGTATGCTATGTAAAGAATCTTTTCCTGCTGCTATGAAAAGACATATTATAAAAACAGTACCACGTGCATTATAATGTTTTTCATTAGGGTACACAAAATTATGGAAATAACTGTTTTGCCACTTTCCTTTAATTGTTGAAGGGAAGTTTGCTCTGGCACAAGAAACTTGCTGCACATGCGACAATATGGCAATGCAGCTATACTAACTCTGTCTCTGTGTTCTGCGCGAGGAACTGCCAAGTTAGTTGCCAGTCAGTATAGTGATATGCTACAGTCAAATTTTTTTTTATTTTCTTCTATCTGTAATATCTACTTGCTGAATTTTTCAGGGGTACAATGTAAAAATTTGAAGAGATCATGTTTATCCCATATATTTAAAGAAAAAATTGATTATGTTGTTAACCTCTTGAGGGATATCGACGTGAAATCACGTCAATTTAAAATGACGGATGAGCGATATGGGCGTCCTGTGCGTTTAAGCATTTAACCCTTATCCCTTATCCAACTCAACTTATTATAATTTTCCCTTTATGAAACATTTTAGTAAGGTCTATATACTTTATTGGCTTACCTTAATATGTTTGTTCTGCAGTGATTTACCTCAAAACAGGGATAAACACACAAGGGTACGTACATCTCCACATTCGCGAATTCCCTTCTTGCGGCACATGAAACACTTTGGAGATGGGGGACTTCTTTGCTGTTGGTGGTATCCTTTTAGGATAATGTTTTCCTTGAAGTCTGAGGCGTGCAGGGGTTTTGGATTTTCAACCCCCAACATGGTATTGTTCAATTAGGCTGCGAGCTATTTATAGTCGGTAGTCAAGGTCAGTCATTGTCCTGTGTGGGTTTAGAGAGCTGTCCAAATCCCCAAACAATTGTATATGGTTATATCCAGTTGGTGCAAAGCACCTTTTTATACCACTTCTCCCTTCAGCTACAAGCAGGAAAGAATACGTATGTATTTCAACAAAGAAAGACACGGACTCTACTAAGTTACGAAACTCGCGTAAGCAAAAGTTGCAATGTTGATCTATTCTGATGACTCAAGAGACCACGCATACAGTAGTGCTTTATTACACAGTATGCTGACGCATAAGCCACACATACAATGGGTGTTTCTTTACTCTTTCTTTCCGAGAACTTATATTAGATGCGTTCGACAGAGCAAAGTTGACTTTTCACCACAGTGAAACAAAATTGTGCCATTTCAACGTTTTGTAAATACAACTCAACTTTGCTGATGACGTACATTTATACTGCAAATAACGAGTTTTATACCAGTTTTTGTTTCATTAAAATAACTTAATATTTACACAAAATACAGCTGTGTATATACGAAGCACTTTTAGCGCATTTAACAATTTAAATGCTAGCAGTTCTCGGCTCGCGGACGTTTTAAATGACCATCGCTCAAGAGGTTAATTTATCTACCATTGTTAATACTCCTTGCCAATAAATATTCTATGGAAATTAATAATGCATATACCCAGTTTCCTGAATGAAATATGAGTATGAAGCTTTCCTCAACTTGCTTCATTGATTTTATTTACTGTATGAACTTTAGCATTTTATTTATTTTTTTTTTTTTTCCATTAGAACCAGGACCAGCTCCTTCATGGACTAACACAAGATCATCATCAAGCCTGCTCAATGACTTGAGCCGGCAGCGTAAAGTATCAAATGCTAGTCAAGACTCGGTACGTCCAACTTCAGCTTCCAACAGACTTTCACCAAGCAAGCGCACCAATGATATGCCACAAATAAATTCAGCTACAACTGCAACTACTACAAAAGATTTACACAAAAAGAGTATTCCTTCAGGTAATGTCTTACTTAACAGTTTGTTGTATAAGTGTTGAAAATAGCTAACAGTCTTGATATAACAGAGATATGCACATTCAGAAGTGCTAGTGAGTGCATTTTTCAGGTGTGTTACGTATAGACATACTAATGTTATCCACAGCTAATTAATGTTGTTGTGAGCAAATATGTTGTTAGCTAATACTGGATTTCTGATAATGAAGTCATTAATCCTCTTGCTCTACAATATTTTTCACTCATAGAGCAATAGCAGTATAGTAACCGCTTTTAAGAGAGCACCATATTTTTATGTTTTGGCAGTCACATTGCTCTCTCACAACCCCCAGAATGCCTGGAGGACCACACCTATCGTTGGTTTACAGGTCTCACCACCTGACCAGGAGAATTATCAAAATAAATTCACCAACCATATCCTCTGATTACCAATCAGAGGACGTATACATGCCATGACAGGTCAGCATGTTAGGGGTTAAGGTTTTATAGAGAAATTAGAGAAATGGAGAGATAGGAAAAATAAAGACTCCCTAGCTCTCGGGAACCCTAATAGCATCAGGGTCGGAAGAGAACAAGAGATGACCAGGGTAAGGTCAGATAGAAAAGTTACAGTGAGGAGCAAAACACCAGTAAGTGAAAGTAATGTTCTGCTCAGCTTGGGTACCTTGTGGTCGCTATTCACATATCCCCTAGACGGAGACCCCTGAGTTAGTTATGTTTACCAATTGTAAACTCTTGTCAACATTTTGAATGTGGTGCTGCACTTTATTCTATTTTTAAAGCAAAATTAAATGCAAAAGCTTTGATCCATCTTTTGTGAAAGAAAAAATTTGCCAAACACTCGCAAACACATAACTTTCTCGATGTCAGCAATAAACTAAGTATTCAAAACAGCTGAAAGCACAAACATACATCAGGAATATGTGTACAAGATAAAAAAGGGTTTTGAAAATTGGTTGTATAAAGCCTGCAAAATTTAAAAGTTCCCATTACTTTTTGCTTAGAGTTAAAGAAGAAACATAAATGGAATGTATAAACTATGAAACAAGATATGCATATTGGATATTTTATTTTCATCCTTTGCAAACACTTTATAAAGTTTATTTCTTGCAGATGACACAGGTGTGGATTTGGACAGACTACTTGCAATTAGACTGGCAGAGCAGGAGCGAGAGCGAGAGAGAGCGGTGAACTCTGTCTCTTCTACTCCTTATGAAGTTGATCTTGGCATTCCAACTCAGCCTAAAGGAGAGCTAGTAGCATTGCCATGTGAATTTTGCCAGGCAATGATACCAGCCAACCAGCTGGTTGTCCATGAAACTGGCTGCCGTCCAGATCTGGCATGTTACAAAACTAAAGAGCTTCCAGTTAACAGACATAGAAAACTATCTAGCTCCTCGGATGAAGAGGACAATGATGGACTACCTTGTGAATTTTGTGGTGCCCTATTCCCTCCACAATATCTTCTTCAGCATCAGGTTTGTATGAATCTTTGAACATGTATTGTAATAATTTAAGATATCAAAGCATATATTAGCATTAAATGTTTCACTGCCACATATTTCATTCTAGTTGTAAAAAATGGTTATTTTCAGTAATGATTAACTTTGGTACAGTGGAGTGGTAGACACCAAGCCTTTGCTTACACTACTCTGATAAACTAACAAATATAAAGTAAACAAAGAGACTAGCTTCACTTATCTTAGCTAGAATATGCAGGTAACTAGTTTCATGATTTTTTATTCACACCATCAGACCAAACACACATATACTGATTGCCATTGTTCCGAATGCTGGGTGACGTAATCCTTATCACATTGCTAACCACTGAAAGCAAAACAAATGTATTAACAGAATCATTTGGCAGTATTTCAAAATTCATATTTTTCAAAATGAAAATCTTCTCCCAAACCATTAATTCTGTGGGCCCATTTAATTCTTTTTAATGTCTGTTGACATCATCACCATCATTCCAGCTTACATAGTCCATCAGAGTGCTCCAGGGAATGGAAAATTTCTTAGCAGCTTTGGATATAGGCCACTTTTCCTCTAAAATCACCTATGTGCTATCTGCAGGCACAGAGTATCATAGTTTTGTTTTCTTTTAGTTTTAACTTCGTTTTACCTGAATTCCTGTTTGAATTCTGTCTTTCAGTAGGAGCTACTTATTCTGTTAGTTTGAAAAAATTGTAAGAAAGGTCGCTTATTTGCATAAGCCATTCACAGCATCATTCCAGTTTTAAATTACAAAATAGCATAATAGTGCAATACTTACGTGTGGTAAGTTTATAATAGTTGGACAACAGAGTAAGTATTCTGTATGTAAAGCGCTGAATAAATTTAGATTATTACTCTTACATTTTAAAGGTAAGTAGAACTGGAACTTAAAAATTCAATGCCACAGCTGGGAGAATTCAATGCCATTCTGGCAGATTGTCACAGTAGCTCAAGTTCCAGTTCTACCTCTCAAACATTGCCCACACACGGCTTGTGTGTTTAAAAACACCAACAGTAAGTTTGTTGGCATAAATAAATAATAATTACCATCTGAAGGTTATTCAATCCTGGGACATAAAGTACTTACAATAGTAAGTCACCATTGGGGTAATTGTCTCTGATGTGACACTGCCTTTGTGGTTTACCAGGAGAAATACGAACTGGTTTATGAATTCAATGCCATTCTGGCAGATTGTCACAGTAGCTCAATGGTTAGAGCACCTGCCTGGTAAGTGGAAGGTCTATGGTTCAAATCCCAGCTGTGACATTAAATTTTTAAGTTCCAGTTCTACCTCTCAAACCTTGCCCACACATGGCTTGTGCGTTTAAAAACACCAACAGTAAGTTTGTTGGGATAAATAAATAATAATTACCGGCTGAATTGCAGTACACAACCAACATTTTGCACAAATTTCCAACTGTAAAACATTGTCTGTTGTCTCGCAAAACACTTTTGTAACGTGAAAAACTACTGTCCACGTCACAAGATGTTATCGGGGCATATTTAAATGATGTTAACTGCTTCACAGAGAGCGTCAAGTCTCTTGGTGTGACAGACTGTTTTGTTTTGAGGATGTCTCGAATATTGCATATCTGTTTATAACCAGCATTTTTTTAAATTACATAATTCACTTTCTCTTTCACTTTTTGTTCTATGCTACCAGGAACCGAACTTAGATCACATATTGTTTTTTCAAAGACAGTGATTCATGCAAAGGAGTTCCTACAGCTTCCAATGCTGTTATGGCTGTTGGTAAGAAAGAAAAATGGGCAGATATGAAACCAAGATCCTCTTTTAACCCAGTGCCTGACAGAATATTTTGCTCTGTTTCTATTGATGAAGCATCTGTCGAGTCCAGTGAATTAACAACCTCTTTGACTATTTCTATGTGCTCAGCATAATATAAAACTGCATTGACCCATGTTCCCCATCGAGTTAACACTGGTGCAGGAGGAAGTCAGATATTAGGTGCTGTTGATCTAACCAACTTAACTCTTAGGAGATTAAGCAAAAATTCTCTTTGTACTGGACACAAATCTATCTACCAATAGGAAAGAATCATGTTTTGTCTCAGAAAGGCGATGAAGAGCGTGTGCCAAACAAGTTATATGAATTTAGTTAGGAAAAATACCTTTCAGAGTTTGTCCTGATTTTAACATATAAGGACCTGTATCACAAACAAATAAAAGTAACCGGTCGCATTTGATTCCAAATGGCCATAGTAATTTCAAAGAGTCCATCACAAACTGGGTCACAGTTACATTGTCAGCTCCCGACAATTCGCACACATTAAGAAGATAAGGTGTAGTGTTTTGTTCATAATTTAAAGCACCCACGATTATATTAGCAATAGAATGGCGCTCAAAATCAGGGGTTTCATCAACAGACAACCACACAAACTGATCCGCTAATTCATTTCATATATTTGACAATACGTTATTGTAACAATGTCCTACACAAGTCTTACGCAGTGTTTTTTCTTCAGGCACATGCTGTCAGGTGTAGTTGACAAGAAGGTTGATATAGGTTTTTAAATGTCGAATTATTAATTTTGAACAAGGGAATATCAGCAGCTAAAAATGCTTGGCACAAGTCATAGCAAAATTCAGTAACCCTACTTCCTAAACACTCTACTAGCTGTTTTTGAACAGGTTCTTCTTTTGCGAATTTTCTGATTAAATTCTCCTTATGTTTTGCTGTGTTTATGTGCCAAACTATTTGAAATCTTTTCTCACTCCCTACATTTTTCTCACATGTTCCACAAAAGTGTCCAATTATCTGTAGATATTAAATAACCTGAAAACTCTTTCTGTAAATTAATTAACCTAGCACTTGAAATTGGTTTTATTTTCAGCATTTGAAGAGCTTTTTAACATTTTATACGCCTAATTTAATTTGGTGGGAACCAGTTCACAACACTGTTACGTTTGAAGACCATGACACAACTACTGGTGGGCTGGCAAGCGTTGACCTGCACTTTATCTTTGTTAATATAAACCTCTCAGATAACGCACTGATTATTCTCTACGCACATACATATAA
Source organism: Tenodera sinensis (assembly GCA_030765045.1). Lineage (NCBI taxonomy): Eukaryota > Metazoa > Arthropoda > Insecta > Mantodea > Mantidae > Tenodera > Tenodera sinensis. The sequence goes on along the minus strand of CM060971.1, from coordinate 18,518,130 downwards.
TGAAAGGATGGAAACAGGATTCACTGCATGACAACATAACTCAACATTAGTTCTTGCCACCTCGCAAGTTGTAACATGTGCAATACTACCAATATGAAAAATATCCAGATGGAAAAAATAATAAAAAATCATAAAAACCATTAAAATATGCAATATTATGCATTTATCAAAATCAAGAAAATATGCAGTTACATGTACCATAAAATCACGTCCACATGACTGAAAATTCCATAATTCGCACACATAATGTAAAAGCATACATTTTTAACCCCTATGAAAAAACATGCAAATGCATGAACTTCCTAGCCCATTATTATTATTATTATTATTATTATTATTATTATTATTATTATTATTATTATTATTATTATTATTATTATTATTATTATTATTGTTGTTGTTATTATTATTAATATTAATTATTCCTTATTCTGCCAACATGGAGAGACTCACAGATTACCTGTAACTTGAGTTTCTGCTTATTATAACTATACTCTCTATAGTCAGAAATGATTTCAACAGCAAATATTCTTTGAGCATGTATTGGATTTGTTTGTCAGGCAATCTGTGATATAAGCACAAATCAAGATGGAAACCTCAAAAATGAGCTGGGATCTTCCTCACAGTCCAAGAATCACACACCAAAGAAGCTGCTGAACCTGGGCCCTGAAAGTAATAGGCTATTTCCAATACCTTCACTAGACCGTGGTGATGACAAAAACCAATACCTAGAAGAAATGAAAGCAGCTTTGAAGAAGCCAACTGCAAGCATAAGGCCTGTGGGTGAGTTGCTTGAGGAACCTTTGAAATCTTCAGTTGGTAGCACACTGGAATGCATTAATTCTCTAATATTCATCCCAAGAAAGTAAAAATATAATCCATAAGAAAACATTTATTTTGTAGATGGGGTCTGATTGATAATCTGGTTTTCTGAGAATGGAAGGTAATGTTTAGAATAGTCTCAAATTTAAAATTTTGAGGCTTTTATTTTGCAGTCTCACTCTACACCTTTACAACCTTGTCCTACACATGGCTGGTGTGGAAGAACAATTAATTTCCATTAAACCAGTAAATTGACACAAACAGATATAATGTTCATGTTTGAGGTTATTTTGAGTCACTTATATTCAAGATATAATGTTATCAAGTGGTGAGACAATTCTTGCAAGCATTGGGAGAAGAAAATTCAGCAAAAAAAAAAATTAGTTGATTTTGTGATACAGTCTCACTAGTGTAATGTTTTTTAATAACGTCATCACCAGTGGTGAGATAAATGGCTGCAACTGCTGATCTTTGCAGTAGTTTTGGAATTATTTTTGAATTTCACGTAATCTGCATCGAATTACAATGTTTCTTTTCTAGTACTTTTTATATTTGCAATTTATTTATTTTTTGTGCGTGATTAATTTGGTTTTCTTTCTTTATCAATAAACCAGGATTTTCATTGTCACCCACTCCACAATTAAGTGGAATCCATTATAGTGTAACTTTTTTTACCTTGTTTATTGATTTGTGCATCATCTTAGAGATTTCATTAATTTGTTGTTTTTTCTACAAAAATGTAAATATGTTAAAGCACAATTGAGGCCCTTAGAATAGCAAAGGCGTATGCGCCAAAAGCTAGTTTTGAGAAAAATGTGATTAAAGTTTTACTATGCAGTACATATTAAAATCATCTATAGAGAGATTAAAAATTACTCAGATGTGAATCTAATGCATTAATACTGTTAATTAGGAATGTGAAATGTTATTTGGCAGATATTTAAGATTTCAGAAGGTTAATTTCATCAACAATATAATTCATATAATGTATGCTTTCATGTGCATTATAACCAAAGCATTAACTTGTAAAGTTAGCATTTTGCAAGCAATACTTTAACTAATATTAGTAAATATTTGTTCTAATACTAACAAACAATACTTCTAAAGTGAATATAAAGAAGTAAGTTGACAAAAAGTATGTTTAGATCACCGAAGATGTGTAACCGCTGGTCCAAATTGTGCTGTGTCGCAAGGAACCAGAGTATGTTAGTAATGTAAAATATCGCCATCCAGTACTGCCTCTTCTTCTACCTCTGGTGTGCACCTTTACTACATGTTTGGTATTTTAACTTAGGTGTTCTTCACCTGTATTCATCTTCTTCTTGGCCATATGCATTTTCCATTGGTTTTTCTGCATGCTACGTTTTTTGGGACAACTTATGTGATGAGAAATAAAATCAATGTCTTTGTCACTCATATTGCTTAATAAAAGTAAATCACTTCGCTAAATGCACTAAAGGTTTGTTCAATGGTATTGTTAGTAAACAACACAACTCTAGAAACATAATGCTAAACAGAAGTTAAACCGAGAGCTGCAAGCCACTAAAACATGTTACAGCTTTCTTTAAAAGCAACAGACTGAACTAAAGAAATATCCTGTACAGGCAGGAGTACATCTAGGCAAAAAACTATTTACAAAACTGCAAAAATGTCGGAAATGTTAAAGAATAACCATTTATGAGGGGTAAAGGCCTGAAAATAAACAACACTCTCACTTAAGTGATTTATTGGTACATTCTTTTGAAGAGCGACTGAGACAGCATAGCGGCCGGCTCATATGCCTTTGCTATTCTCAAGATTCAGTTGAAGCACGTAAGATCTAATATCATGCTGCATTCAAATGGAAAATTTGTTCATATCCAGGGCGTATCAACCATTCACACTTAACAGGCATTAAAGAGTAGGCTTCATACTATATATATATATATATATATATATTGCAAGAAAAACAAAAATTTCATACTTTGGCACTTACACCCTTGCTATTCTAAGCACCTGAATTTATGCAATACACTTATTTTTTGTGTTACTTTAACCAATTTCTGCAATATTCAGTGTTGTTGTTTGAATTTTGAAATAGTTTATACATTTTTGAAGTGGTAAGTTGCCATTGGTTTGTTTCTCAAAGAATGAAATTTCAAATGGCAAACCACGTTCTAAAGATTTGACATCTTTTATGTACAGTGGAATGCTTGGTAGAATTATTTTTAAACCTTTATCCCTATTAACATAAAATAAGTGACAACCTGTAGACTTTCTATTGGGAAGCCAGGGGGAGAATGAATGCAGAGCAATTAATCTCCAGTGCCATTGGTGCACAATAAGAGCAACATAAAATAGAAAAAAAGCTTTTGCAGAAGTGCTGTAGAAATAAATGACGCTCTGTAGAGAAAATAATATGCATGTAATATAACAGTTGTTTTGTATTCCTTTTGTGTTTTCAAACCCAAGGGCATGTTTACTTGTTTATAGCTTATGGATTGTAACTGTTGTACTTGATGCATATATTTGTAGGTTATCCTTCCACATTCTATTCTTTTATGTAGATAATCTATAAGAATCAGCAAGGAACAAGAGAGCCACGTGCAAAACTTTTGAGTTGTTTTATAATAAAGATGATTTGTCATTGCAATATTATTTTTAAACTAACAGGTCGCCTCTATTCTTCTGGCTCTGAGCATGCACAGAACGATGTTGGACCAGCTAGTCATCGGAGTTACATTACTTCACCAGGGTAAGTTCTTACTACAAAAAAATGTCATGCTGTACTATGAAAAGTGAGACATGTAAGCATCCGAAAAGCGGGACCATGGATTGAAACAAACAATGGCCTGATCATTTTGAGGCAGCTTTTTATCGAGGGGAGCGATGAGAGCTTTGTTCAGGGTTGTATTTTGTGGGTAACAGATAAAGATTATGATGGCTAGGGTTAATGTCTTTTCAATTAAAGTCTGGATTCTGTCAAAATTTACTTTATTTAAATTAAGATAACATATATTAACAAATTATCTCACTTTTTAAATATATTCTTGAAGTCAGTGTCTCAAACTATTTGGGACAAAGTATTCTTTTGTAACTGTTACTCACACAAAATTCTTTTAAGATAAGCATCGGTTTTTCTTTCACTTGTAATTACATTTGGGACATAAATTTACGGTATTTCTTTTCTGCACAATCACTGTCAGGTTGTTTAATATTTCTCATTATAATGTTGCATCACCTAAGGTTTTTTCGGAAATTTACATTGCGCACTCGCTCTATTTACACAAAGGTTTCAACGCCTACTCTATTTGACATTAGTATTGGAACTGTGCTGAGAAAAAAGATTCATTACTTATTCTTCTTGGTTATGGAGCTTAGCAACCATTGACTTACATTTGTCTTTTTTCACAATTTTCACTTACAATCAATGTTGGCCGTATTCCATTTTAACGAATAGTTTCGGATGCAGCAATAAAGCTTACAAAAATAAAATATAACACGAAATTGACATATTTGTCATGGACACAATAAATATAACAGATATCAGCACAAATCATTCTGTGGTTGTAATTTAGGCTACAATTTTATAAGGTAAAATGTGATCCATAATGGATGAATTAAGAGCAATGTATAATCTAGAATTGTGTGGGCTTCTAACCAGGTTTTGGTATTGCAAAATCAACTCATTGCTTCTGAACATACATTGTGCCAGCCATTAGGTTAACTGAATACCATTTTGATTATAAAGAAAACTGAGTTGAATTGAAACACAAAACATCACTTACATATAATTAAACTTGACCGGTTTCAATAGCCCAACTTGCTCCGATCATCAGAATTAAACGACTGGCTCTTGTTGATATTGTTTTATGTATGGTTGAGATGCCATCTAGTGGTGAGCCAATAAACTTCCATGAAGGGTTCTGTGGGGGCGTGGAGCTTGCTTTTTATTATATGAATTTTTTCCCAAGTATCCAAATCTGCTGCGTGTTTTGTAGCTTTTAAAAGTTTTATGTTCAGTGTAATGTTGTGGTTGGATGTCCAAAAATGGTGTGCAACTGCAGATTTATCCATCTGTTTGTATATTCATTGTGTGGGTTTTTTTTTTTTTTTTTTTTTTTTTTTTGCTGTTCTTTAAAGATTTTGCTTTTGTAGATTTTTTTTTTTAATGTAGCACAAGTGTAATAAAAGGTTTTTTTCTTGTGTGTTTCCAGCTGTACAAATGGAGTAGCGCGGCTTCCATCGTCAACCGGAGCAGTTCCAAAGCAGAAGGCAGGGAGACGTGTAAACACCCGTGTGTATAATACTAACATCTATAAATTTCAGTAGTTCACATTATTTGGTCCAGTGACTCTTTTTAGTGATGCTGCCATAACTTACGTTTCCCATGGAGTATGTCATTATGCAGGACCAATTCTAAAGGCTATAGTAATAAAATAGTCAAACCATGGGCAATTTATTTCAGCTAGCACAATATAAATTTAGAGCAAAGTTTTAATGGAACCATAATCCAGGCTTGTACTGCAACTAAAAACAAATGAAAACTCCTGTCACAACGGCCTAGGTCTACCACATCCGCTGTATCGTCTCCTCATTCCATACAGAATGATGAGCACATTAATGTGGGTGGTATGTAGTACTTCTGCTTTGACACTTTTCTGAGACGATAGCTCCTACCTTCACACCAAGTAGCTCCTCAGTTGGTCCGCAAGGTTGTCTGGTCTCACTTAACTTACTTTTTATCTGGATGTTTTTTGAAGACCATCTTCATTATCGACAGTTTTTCAACTGGCGTTTGCGGAGGAAGAATCTGTTGTGGTTGTTCAGGATGTCATCTGCTTGTCATATTTCAAAATTCATGGCTAGGTGAACATTCTTCTGTGGTAGAAATTGTATGTTGAAATGCATTGGGGAAAAGGTTAATGCCAATATTGAATATCCCAAGTTGTACACATTACGCCACTGCACCTCTCCTCACACATTACGCCACCACTCTCCACCTCACATTATGCCACCAGTCTCCACTTCACACATTATGCCACCAGTCTCCACCTCACACATTACGCCACCAGTCCCCACCTCACACATTGTGCCACCACACCGCACACACATGCCACCACACCCCACCTCACACATTATGCCACCAGCCTCCACCTCACGCATTACGCCACCAGTCTGCCTCACACATTACGCCACCAGTCTCCACCTCAAATTATGCCACCACACCCCACCTCACATTACAAGACCAGTCTCCACCTCATTATGCCACCACATCCCACCTCACACATTACGCCACCAGTCTCCACCTCACACATTATGCCACCACACCGCACCTCACACATTACGCTACCAGTCTCCACCTCTCACACATTATGCCACCGGTCTCCACCTCACATTATGTCACCAGTCTTCACCTCATATTACGCCTCCACACCCCACCTCACACATTACGCCACCAATCTCCACCTCACACATTACGCCACCAGTCTCCACCTCACACATTACGCCACCACACTGCACCTCACACATTACGCCACCAGTCTCCACCTCACACATGCCACCACACCCCACCTCACACATTACGCCACCAATCTCCACCTCACACATTACGCCACCACACTGCACCTCACACATTACGCCACCAGTCTCCACCTCACACATGCCACCAGTCTCCACCTCACACATTATGCCTCCACACCCCACCTCACACATGCCACCAGTCTCCACCTCACACATTACGCCACCACACTCCACCTCACACATTACGCCACCACACCCCACCTCACACATTATGCCACCAAACCCAACCTCACATGCCACCGGTCTCCACCTCACATTATGCCTACACACCCCACCTCACACATTATGCCACCAGTCTCCACCTCACACATTACACCACCACACCCCACCTCACACATCACTGCAATTAGACTCTTTGTAGGGCCAATAATATATTTGAATTATACTCAGGGGTCTCTGTCTAGGGGTTATGTGAATGGCAACCACAAGGTACCCAAGCTGAGCAGAACATTACTTCCACTTACTGGTGTTTTGCTCCTTACTGTAACTTTTCTGTCTGACCTTACCTTGGTCATCTCTTGTTCTCTTCCGACCCCGATGCTATTAGGGTTCCTGAGGGCTAGGGAGTCTTTATTTTTCCAACCTCTCCATTTCTCTATAAAACCTTAACCCCTAACATGCTGACCTGTCATGGCATGTAATACGTCCTCTGATTGGTAATCAGAGGATATGGTTGGTGAATTTATTTTGATAATTCTCCCGGTCAGGTCGGTGGGACCCGTAAACCAACGACAGGTGTGGTCCTCCAGTCATTCTGGGGGTTGTGAGAGAGCGATGTGGCCGCCAAAACAAAAATATGGTGCTCTCTAAAAAGCTGTTACATTTACTGCTAACTCTCTTCGATATTTATGAAATATGACTCGAGGGGTAAAATGTTCCGGAGTTAAAATAGTCCCCCATTCGGATCTCCGGGCGGGGACTACTTCTAGAGAACCAAAACATTATATTAATAGAAGATCTAACATCAGACTTCTACAATGGAATGCGGGTGGTCTCACACGAGCACTTCAAAAACACATAGTCTTCCAATGGATACCACCTCACTGTGGACTGAGTGGTAATGAGAAAGCTGATTTTCTTGCAAAAAAGGGTACCAGCGGTGTACAAAAATCTATAGTTAATCTACCATTTTATGCAGCTAAAAGATTAGTCAACTCTTGAATTCAAAAAAATTATTGCAAAATATTACTATGAAAAATCAAAAAATAAAAGATGGGAACTACCAAACATTCAAACAGTAATTCCTGAGTATCCTCGAAAAACAGCAGTTGCAACCTTCAGGTTGATTACAGGACATGATTGTCTGGCAAAACATTTAAACAGAATTGGGATATATTCTTCACCACTCTGTCCTCTATGTGATCTGCAAGAGGAAATGGATCGAGACCACCTTCAAATATGCCCAGCCACTTCTAGTGCCCCATCCATCAGTGAAAAATATTGGAGAGCAAGAGGATTAATGACTTCATTGTCAGAAATCCAGCATTAGCTAACAACAACATATAAATATTATATACACAATGTGGTTATCAAAACTGTATTTCTTAATCCATGCCCTGAACCTATTGTGAAACGAAAGGAAATATAATTATATAATAATTATATGCAACTCATACTCATGTACGTGGCTTTCATGTAACTGTTTTCTTAACGGGCACCAGTTTTACAATGTGGCAGTTAAATCACCCGACTTAAACCCCCATTTTGCAAGGGGGACCACACCTATCGTTGGTCAACAGGTCCATTGGACCTAGCCGGGAGGACTAAATAGGTGGTATTTAGATCCACCGACCTTCCCCTCATGTGCCTCTGAGGGACGCTGTTGTGCTGTGATAGGCCAGCACATATGTAAATGACATTTCCTCCATTTTAAATGAAACAGTTATACCGCTGTGATTCGGTCCCCAGAGCCTCATCTGTTAAAAGCAGGGTGCACCACGGGCAGGATGAGGATGGGAATTGGGTAGGAGAGGCTATAGGAGGCGCATCACTACCCCTTACTACTATCCTGTGTAACGATCCAGCAGAAATGAACGAAGAACACTTGAAGACCTGTGAAGCATTAAGATCAGAATTAACTACAGTTCAAAAGTATTGGAAAGCACGAATGCTAATGGCTTCATTGCCAGATGCAAGGCACTAGAAAACAACATAATTATATGCAAGGAAATATGTTCTAGGCCGATCATGGGCATATGATTGATGCATCACAATCAAATCGATAAATAGCCACTCAATCGCATTTACTATGCCCATAACTAGGGGAATAAACAATTACCTCTATAGAGAGGTAATGAATCATTACTAGTGATATATACATTGCTAAAGACAGTCACATATTCGTACTGTAGAATAAGAGATTTTGTTGGCAATTCAACAACGTTGCTGAAGGATGTCTGGTTGATTACTGCACTTAAATATTCAATAGGGCAAATATTGTATATATCCTAAAATAGTTACAAAAGAAAGAAGTGAGGATATAACTCTTACAAAACCACAAAGTTCCTGAACACAATTTTGGGACCTAAAAGTATTACTAGTTATGAAAGAGTGAAGATATTATGTTTAAGCATTGCAAGTTAATGATAATAAAGTTGACGTAGCGGAAAATTGTAGTATTTATTGGAAATAATAACACCTTGCCCTTATTTGTCCGCCTGTACCATAATACCCTGGAGATGAGACTCATTGCTGTATTACTATATCGTTAAAAAGTCCATTCATAAAAATTGCTAGATTAAGAACTATTCGTAAGAAAATGGTACATTTCTTTATGTATTTTTTCCCAAATTATCACAATTAAACCCAAATATTATAAATACTCATGAAGAATGTTCATGTGGCCATGAATTTTGAAATACCACAAGCAGACAACATCCTGAGGTTTACATCCAGCAACCAATACACTAACAATCATAACAGATTGTTCCTCTTTAAATGCCAATCGAGAAGCTGTTGATAATCAAGATGATGGTCTTCGAAATGCATCTGGATAATCTACAAATCAGTGTAAAAGTGTCACTGTTTATATCACTTCATATATGTTAAGTTGAACAGAAAGCATGCTTTACTTTTCTGCTTCTGTGGACTTAAAAAAAAAATTATGACTGAAAGAATTGGCTCTTGCCAATCTTCCTGGTAAAACTGCCTTTCGTCAAACTTTATTTTCTCTTGTTAAATATTCTTCTGAATGTTCCAAAAGCAACATTAGATGCAAAGAATACATTAAGAACTACTGAAATTAAATTTGTTTGTGAAGAAGCTTTGTGTGGTTTTAAACTAACAACTTTCATGTGTTTGTTATCTTTGTGTGTTTTCACATTTATGGGATTTGTAAGGCCTGCACTGAACAAAAACGTATAATTCAAAATCTTATTTCTTGTAAACTAGAGTCTTTGCCATGAATAAAGGCAGTTGGACAGCAGCCAAACATCTGCAGTGCCTTGGTCATATCAGTTACATACTTTACGGATAATCAACACCTCAACAGCCTCAATCCGCGCATCCAGTTCACCATGGAAGAAGAAAAAGACGGTCAGCTAGCCTTCCTGGACGTGCTGGTCAGCAGGAAAGACAACGGCAAACTTGGACACACGGTAACCCGCAAGCCTACTCACACAAACCGTTATCTCAACAAAACCTCCAACCACCATCCGAGACACAAACGGGATATGATTCAAACTCTCCTACACCGCGCTTCCCGTATTTGGGAGCCTCATCTGCTACCACAAGAGCTGCACCATCTGGAACAAGCCTTACAAGCCAATGGCTATTCTACACAAGAAATAAAGAGAGCCTTCCGACCACCCAGACGGCAGCCGATCTCTGCTAAGCCGATCCCACCTAGGAGCAAAGGCACGGTATTCCTTCCTTATGTTCAAAACGTCACCGACAGGATTGAATGCCTTCTGCTACGCCATAATATCAAGCCTACAAGAGAGCTCAACAGTTTACTACGCTCAGCCAAGGACCCGAGGGACCCCCTCTCCTCGGCTGGCGTCTACCGGATCCCCTGCTCGTGTGGTGCAGTATATATTGGTACGACGCTACGTAGTATCAACACCAGACTAAACGAACACAAGAGATGCTGCCGTCTTGGACAATTTAAAAAGTCAGCGGTCGCTGAACATGCTATAGAAGCGGAGGGGGAGCGTGTCATCAAGTTTCAGGAAACCAGCATTCTATCTAACATCTCACACTACCATGCTCGACTACAGCGCGAAGCCATAGAAATTTATAAACATGCCAATAACTTCAATAGGAAAGAGGAAGCCCTTAAGCTCAACAAAACTTGGTACCCCGTCATCGATAACATTAAACAACACAGACAGTCAAGCAACACAAACCAATCAGAATCTAGTAGTGCCCGAGATGCAGCTAGCCCCCTCCCACCAACCGCACCGCCTCAGCGAGCTCCGAGCCAATCAGAGAAGACCCCTCCGTGTATAAATTCCGCATCCCAGACAGTCAACGCCTCAGACGCAACAGTGCCTTCACCAAGAAGACTTCGACCATGCCACCGATGATGTCCACCGCAGTAGTGGACGAAACGTCTGGACCAAGTTACTCCAGCAGACCATGGCAAATCAGCCCGGAAGACTTTTAGAATTTCGAACACCGGCCGTGAAAGCCTACGCCAACTCAATCAATTGTTTGTTTCAAAGGATTTATGTAAACTTGCTTCCTCTTTTAACAGCAAAATTTGATAATTTTGAGCAATAAATTGACTATATTGTGCAGATACCTTAGTGATTCTGACTCTGGAAGATACTTTAGCAATGAAGGATAACCTAAATGTGTAGTTCATGTAATGTATTAAATTAATGATTAACAACAAAATTATGTCGAATGGAGTGGCAAGGGATGTGAACCATTTGGTTAGCATGCACTTATTCACTAACCATCTTATTCTTCAATTGTGTACAGCTGTTTGTTTCTATAGTTATTCTAGCATATGCTTATCCATGCTAAATGTTCACACATTTTATACCTTCACTTATTATTAGAGCCCGGATTTTTACGTAATTACATATTTTAAATCCTGCATAATATTTCAATGAGGAGTAAAAATGTTGGCAAATTACGTCATTTGGGACTCCCTTACACATTTTTATATTACATATTTTGCATGTTTCTAATATTTTAACGATGTTACATAAAACGTGCATATTTTCTGGGTTTCGTTACAATTTTGTTATTTTTTAAAAAGAAATATTGTAGTCACATTATAAACTACTGTTTTCACAAGTTTTGCTGAAAGCAACAAAAATCAATCTGCGAAATAGGATGCAAGTTAAATTAAGAATGCGATAATAACCGCCTCGCCTCGTTCTGATTGTTGTCCGTTTATATCAAAGCAGGTGCCGCTCGACAATGTTGACCTCCAGTGTCAAGTTTCTCAAAGCACTTTGGGCATTTACAAGGACTGGAGAAATTTATTGTTACCATTGTCGCAGTAGTCAGCATCTTGTAATATAATAGCTGCGAGGAAACAAAGTGAGCCGCTGGACAACCATCAATATAGCGAGGTGATAATACTGCAGTTAGTGTCTTGCAAGTCTTAGTAAAATGGCACCAGTTGCATCCTCGCTATCCTGCAAGTTGAATTCATGGGTGAAATTAGATAGCGCCTTTACAACAAATGGAAAAGTAATAGTCTGTCAAGCATGAGGTAAAAGAATTCGCTGTTCCATGAAATTTCAGTTGGAACAACATATCAAAAGTGTTCTTCGCATACATAACAAACACCTAATCTTCTAGAAAGCAAGTTCTGTTGACACAAATGCAACAGGAACTGTCCGGAAATGATTTTTTAAAGACCTGTGCAGTGCAATGGTTGCAGCTAATATTTAGTGGCATTAACTTCATATTCCTCAATTTCGCTCCTTTCTAAAAAAATATTACAAGAAAGCTATTCCAGACAAATATACTATGAGGAAAAAGTATTTTCATGTGTGTTATGGAGAAGCAGTTGCTCATATACGGAATGAAATTGGAGACTCCTGTATTTGGTTTGCCGTCGATGAAACTACAGATGACATGGGTCGCTAGGAACATGGCAAATTTAGCAGTAGGAAAACTAGATTCCGAAAGTCCTGCTAATCTGCTGCAAGGTGTTGGAACAAACAAATCATTCTACAATTGCAAGACTTGTAAATGATACGATGAAGATTCTGTGGCCAGAGGGTGTGTATGAGGAAAAGGTTCAGATGCTGCAGCGTACATGATTAAAGCTGCTACTGCCCTTAAGGTTTTCTACCCGAATGTACCTGCTTGGCCCATGCATTGCAACGTGTTTCTGAAGTAGCAAGAAGTAATTTTCCCTGTGTGAATAAGTTGATATCATTGACAAAAAAGGTCTTCGTGAAAGCAGCGCACAGAATTCAGTGCTATAAAAATCATCTCCAACATGTCCCTTTGCCTTCTGAGCCAGTACTTACAAGATGGTGTACATGGTTAGAAGCTGTGAACTTTTATTGTAAACATTTTGAAGGAGTCCAGTCAGTGGTGAACATGTTCTCTTCAGAAGTAGCTGTTTCCATACGTGAATCTCAGGACATCTTTAAAGTTCCGAAAGTGGCAAGCTCCTGTGCTTACATCAAAAGTAATTTTGGCTGGTTGCCTAGCACCATCAAGACATCAGGTTCCCTTCTTCAGAATATATGGATTTAATGGAACGTGCATCACAGAAGCTTAGTGTAGTTGCAGAAAGGAAGCTAGGTGAAAAATTCAAAGCTGTGCTAAGCAGGAATCCAGGGTACTCAATGCTTCTGTCCATGTCTAAACTGCTAAATGGCAACCATGTCGATTTATCCAAACATTTCTCTGCAAATCAGATTTCTATACTAAAATATGCTCCTATTATTACTTGGGGAGAAGCTTCTCTGCTTAAAAGAACATTTTATCCGGTAGGAGACAAACAATGACCCCTGAAAATATGGAGAAGTATATGGTTACTCACTGTACGTTGAAAGAAGTCAAAGACTCAAAATGAAAATGCCTGGTTGTTCATTGTATGTCAAGAGATAAAACTGAAAATGCATCTTCATTATAAAATTTAATTATTTTGAATTCATTGTTTCACTCATTGATAAATTGGTTCAGTATTTCAACATTGCTTCAACATTAAGTAAAATAATTATGTGAAATGAGTAAGTTTAATAAACATAATCCAAAACATTTTATTTCGTGATTACCTACTTGAAAATAAATTTTAGGTAAATTCTGCATACAACAAAACATTTTCCGTATAATTAATTTGATATTTAGTACATTTTAACTCATTGTAATTAATTTATGTACTTACAGACCCATCAAATTACAAAATTCTGGGTAATTTGCAGTCTGCATTTAGATTTGAGGTTGTAATGTTAGGATTTTAGAGTATTACATAATTTTACATATTTTGTTGATATTACATATTTCATTACATATTTTGATGTTTTTTGTTACATAAATATGTACATATTTCGCACCTTGATATTACATAAAAATCCGGGCTCTACTTATTATTTACCAATTTTAACTTTTTTCCAGGCCAAATTATGGACCTGTTCAGTAGTTTAATAATATTGGCTCCAGTTTAAAAGTACACGCAATTATATAAATGCTTTTGTAAATAATAGATTAGTCTTAATTCAGTAAATCCAAATGTCACATTGGCTTTCTTTTCCTTTTTGTTGATTTTATTTATTTTTATTTTATTTATTTAATTTTTGCTTACTGGAGTAGATGTTTGACATTGCCGTTTCAGTGTCACTTTTGTTTCCCCTCATTCCCCTCTATTCATTCCAACCACGTACAGCATAACATGGCCATGCTTCAATATCTCAGACTCTTTCTTACTCCTGTTACTGTGCACCAGTTGCTGAAAGTTAACAAGGCCAGTGTTGAGCAATTTATTCTTTGTATAATGTTCGCACTTGCAGTGTGCCAACATAGTGTAATTTTACTTTATGAAGAAGGCATAAAAAGTGCAACGATTATACTATGAAATACAGTAATCAATCATACTCTTGACCCATTGTGCTCATGAATGTACATTCTCCCCATTTGTCCTCCTCTCTCAAACCAAATGTTCACTGAACTCATTTTCTGTCTTCCTTATTTAGTGCCTTATCTCAGCATTTTCTAATCCCCTTGATTTTTATCCATGCACGTTCACTTTCTACACTTGTGAATCTTATTTGACTTTCTGTTACTCTAGCACTGAAGTCCCCAAAAACAACAAACTCTTTATCCAGGTTTTCCCTTCTTGGCTCTTCTAAATTTTCACTTAATTTTATGTGTAAGTTTTTATAAAAAAAAATGCTCATGTTTCAGGTCTCATGTTATGTACTATACATATTCTGTACTATTACTGCTATTGCTCTCTTCATTATGAAATATCCCCATCCATCAGTGAAAAATATTGGAGAGCAAGAGGATTAATGACTTCATTGTCAGAAATCCAGCATTAGCTAACAACAACATATTCTGTACACAGTTCACTTTCCTTCACCCACATTACTTGCTCTTCTCCCGAAACAGCACTTTACCCACTTTTATCCCGCTATTTGTGTTGATAAACACTCCTACACTCCAGAAACTCTCCCTCTAAAATCCTGCATGCCTCTATAGCCATAACCTATGTCTATGTGCTCATCTTGTTTAACCATGTTTCGACCATTGCTATCACATCCCCTAGCCTTAGTAGTTCAAGCACATCATCACTTATGATTTTTGGCCGTAAACCTTCTACATTCCATAACACCACCCTCCAGTCCATTTTCAATCTTGAAAACTACTTCCTCTTGCTCTAAACTACAATTGGCTCTATTTCTTATTCTTTCATTTGCAGTTTGATCTTTGTTGCAATCCAGTATGCCCTCCCGTCTGGCAGGGACACTACTTTCAATGCACTTATCCCATTGCTACACCATCTGTTACTATTAGCTGTAGCTAAAGCTTTAGTTCACCCTTTTCATTCATGCCTGGTGTGATACACCTCTTTGGTAATGCCATACTTCGCTTTCTCCTTTCTGCACTCCTATTACTCCAGTAGCCCACCTTGGTGTATACCAGAGAGCGCTGGTCCCTTGGCCTGGGTTTGACTCTGTGATCAGTTCTCGGTGACAACCTGCTATCTGTAGATATGGTGCTGTGGTTCGTCACCAAAATTGCTTTTGCAAAGCAAGTTTAATGGGTATTTTATTCTTCAGGGTTTAATTTTTACAGTTTCAGTCTATGAACTTGGATTTACATTGTTTTACCATTTGCATTTAGCATTCTACCTCTTTACAGTTTTAATGTTTTAGCTTTCTAGCTTTCACTTTTTAATGCTTTAACTATTTGCCATTTTAATCTTTTGTTTTAGTTTTCATCTTTTAGCCATACTAGTTTGTGAGTGTTTTTAGACTTCAAAATTTGACTTCGTGCCCAAATAACTTAGCTGTCGAGGGACCCTTAAACCCCACATATATACAGCATGCATGCATGCCCACTCACTCACACACACATACACACACACACACACACTCACACCACTTTCTCCTCCCATCTTTCCTTAGTTGTAATTTTTTCTACTCTGGCTGATTTTAATTTTACATTTGTTACATTGTCAGGAACTTCAGAGTTCATTACCCCTTACAACATATGTTGGTGTTTCATATGCTGTTTCTTTCCATCAGTCCTTAGTTCTAGGCGTTTGATAAATACTTTTTTTTCCGTCTTGCCTTGCTTGGTTCATTTTCTTTAATAATTCTTCTTCTCTTCCTTCCCATAATCTTGTTCTAAAAATACTCTAGTACATTGCATTACTCAGAACTCACCATTCAAATACGTGGTTATAGAGCATGTCAAATCTGCACCCTGTCCTTAATGATTCAATCGCATACATAGTATGCATGTAAGTTTGAAAGAAAGGTTGTGTTTTGTTAAGACATATGAATTATCACAGCCCTTATAGGATAATGAAGTTTCAAGAAGAATTTCATTTGATAAATTTGGGACACAACAGTACATATAGACAGGCAAAAGCAATGTTTGTTGTCTTGATATGATGTAGAAGGTGTGATAAATAAGTAACTGGAATTTTTCAATTTCACAGGCTTTATACATCCAATTTTCAAAAAAAATTTTATCTTGTTGGTACACATGTTCTTGATGTATGTGTGTTCAGCTGTTTTGAATATTTAGTTTATTGTTGGCAGTCAAAAAGGTTATATATGTTTGTGAGCGTTCTGCAAATTTTGGCAAATTTCTGCTTTCAAAAAAGATGGATAAAATAATTTGCATTAACTATTGCTTTAAAAATGGAATAAAGTGTAGTACAGCATTCAAAATGATGATTGAGGCCTTTAAGGAATCTACTTGAGTAAGACAGTTTACGAGTGTATAGACACTTCAAAGAGGATCAAGAAGATGTTAAAGATGACTACTGTCCTGGATACCCTAGCACATCAATTACTGACAAGAATATGGAAGAAGTAAAGAAAATGGTTCTGGAAATCGCCAAATTATCATCAGAGAGCTTACTGATGATGTTGGCTTATTCTTTGGCTCATGCCAAACAATTTTTTTGGATGTTTTGGGCATGAAACTTGTGGCAGCAAAGTTTGTTCTGAAGTTGTTGAATTTCAACCAAAAACAATGTGGCAAGGACACTGCTCAGGAACTGACAATGACCCACGTTATAACATGTGACAAAGCATGGTTGTATGGGTATGACGTCGAAACCAAGGCCCAATTGTCCCAATGGAAACTGCCTGAAGAGCCAAGACCAAAAAAAGTTAGACAAGTTAAAACATACCAAGAATAGCAAGTCCACTGGAAACAGACAAGATCAAAGGCTCAGGAAAACAATGTTGAGTTTGAGCTCTGCTTACAAAACGCTTCAGAAACTATCTGTATAACTAGTAAAATATGATTCTGGGCTATGACCTAAAGGAACAAAAAATGACTTTAAAGATTGTAAATATTATGCTTGATATTTGACCAATTTTTCAGTTTTGAGTATGCATTTCATAGACAGCCAGACAGACCTTTTTTTAGAAATACTTTTCTGGTTCAGGGAGTCTCAAAACGTATATTTTTATAAAATCTAGGTACATTATTTTTGGGTATAATGCAGTACTTCCTCTATGCTTACTATAGGAAAATAAAAGAAATCTCAACTAATGGAATGGCATTTTGTTCTTATGTAAGCTCTTTTGTTTTTCAGATGAAGTCTCCCAAGAAGTATCGCGCCCCTCTTCCTCCTCGGTAACTTTCAATGGACAGTTAAGGTACAGGAATTTGGATGGAAATAGGTGATCATATAGAACCAAGGACGTTTACAGTTACACTAGTTACTACTCCCCGTGTGTATAATCCATTTTATTACTACTATAGGATAAAACGTAGCATTGTTGCAGTCAAAAAGCAAATACAATTGCATGAAGGGATTTTCATAACACAATGTTTGTCATGATTGCTAAAGGAAAATTTAACACAATTGGTCAAATAGACATGTACTCATATGGACCATGTAGTTAAAATGTATTTATTTATTTATTTATATATATATATATATATATTTTTTTTTTTTTTTACATATAATATGGTAGCAAAACTGAGCAGGTTACGAAGTCAATATGTGTGCCAAGTCCAATGCATTCTGAAATGTTGCCAAAAGCATATTTAAAAATGTAAGAAAGTAATATCTTTATTGCAGAATATAAATTGAATAGATTTTTGTTCAACAGGAGCTGTGAGAAAATCTGACATTTTTTTTCTTTTTTAATTTTCATATAGTGCCCAAAATAAAATTTAGAAACTATTGCTTAGGTGTAAGTGAGCACTATCAAGAATCTTTAATTCAAAATATTTTGAAAGATTTAAGATTAATGCATATGCTGACCATTGAAATTGCATTTTAAAACAGAGCAAGTATTTTAACTCATTAATAATTAATCAGAAACCGTTGTACATTTTAAAGCAAGTAAAATCAAGATAGGAATGGATTACTAAATGTATTATAGATGCTCTATAATGTGATGATGGGTAAGTTTTCTCTCTTTTCACTTACATGATGCTTGGTGCCACTAATCCCATTCTTTTTGCTGGCGGATTCAAAGAGTAGAGCTTCACTACTTTATGAATATCATTTTGTTATTGACAGTGTTTATCAGTTATCTCGGCAAATCTGGAATTAGTGGAATCCATCATTCTGGTGTTACAATTTTAATGGACAGTATTGCACAGTTTATTAGACCATTAAAATGTGGGTGAGACACCCATTTAAAACCTGATTATGTTTTAACTTGAAAGAACGTAAGAAAAAGTGTCTCATTTTCTGCAACTAATTATTGTGTTCAGTTGTTTTGTAAGAAAAGACGTTACAGCTATATATATGCTTAAGTTTAGTGTTAAATATTATTTCACTTATAAAGTACCAACATCAATGAAAAATGGTGCAAGTACCTACATTTTTTATCCTTATTTATTTGTTATTGAAATACACTTCCCTAAGTATGTTAATATTATTCTGTCTGTGATGTTAACATGTTCTTTCTTGTTTCCTGTAAAATTTGATCATGTACCCAGGACTTTCCCGGTGAAAACTATTTTAATTCACATTTGCTATCTTTGTGTTTAGTGTGACATATAAATGCATGTATTTGATTTTATAAGTAGATTTTAAGTACAACCCATATTCGTTACAATTCTATAAAATGTTTTGTGTAAATAATTACAAATAATTATAGAGGAAGCAGCTTATTGGAATACTCCAAAAACCAACTGTGACATTTTTCCCCCCATTATGGTGTGATCTGGTTATATTTGGTGATATCCCATCTGTTGCATTGCATTAGCACCACCAGTTTGTAGAATATAACCATGGTAAAGCTACAGCCATAGATGGTGTTATTGCATCTGTACTTTTTAACCCATTGCAGAGAAGGTAACGGTAGGTTTTAAAACAAGATTCTGTTTTAATCTGAACACCATTGTGTTGCTCGTGTGTGTGGTTTTGTCTTGAGTTGTTTTAGAGCATTCTATACAATTATAGTTAATGTTTCACAATATATTATGATATTTGGAGGTGATTTTATCCAAAATTGTTATTGCAGAACAAGATTTGCTGAAGGTGAGTAGGTTTATCATGTATTGTGCGGTAACGATATTCAAGCATTAATATCATTTGAAAACATGTTACTTTAATCCTGTGATATTTGAGGTTAGAAATAATGCTTTTATTATGTAGGTTGGCAGTACTACTTTTGGTGTAATGTCGGCCATTGAATTCTTGGGAACTGCCAATAAGCTGTTTCCCCTATAAGATGTGCCTATCCAGGCAACTACAGTCTGTATGTGCCATGATAAATCATTGTTATGAACATTTGGTCTTTTTAATAAAAAGCTTTAACTTTAGCTTCTCAACAAAGGGAAATATCCTTTATTCTGTATTGTTTTATAGCTGTAATTCCTGGCTTTCAGTTGTGTTTCTAAAACAAGCACATAAGAATACCCATAAAATATAATAATGAACATTGCAAAATTCTTTACATGTAGCACTGATTCAGTGATAGCACAAAATTAATATAATTTTGAATTGAACTAATACTCTGTGCTCCATTTATTAAACGTGTTTACCTCTTGAGTGCTATGGATGTGAAATCACGTCCATTTAAAATGACAGATGAGCGTTATGGGCGTGTATAAGTCCTGTGCAAACCCAATCACAATCCAAACAGTTGATCATCTCTTGTTCTCTTCCGACCCCGATGCTATTAGGGTTCCTGAGGGCTAGAGAGTCTTTATTTTTCCAACCTCTCCATTTCTCTAATTTCTCTCTAAACTCTTAACCCTAAACATGCTGACCTGTCATAGCATGTAATACGTCCTCTGGTTGGTAATCAGAGGATATGGGTGGTGAATTTATTTTCATAACTCTCCCGGTCAGGTCGGTGAGACCCGTAAACCAACAGGTGTGGTCCTCCAGACATTCTGGGGGTTGTGAGAGAGCGATGTGACCGCCAAAACCGCTCTCTAAAAAGCGGTTACTATTACTGCTATTGCTCTCTTCAATATCAAATTATGAAATATGACTCGAGGGGTAAAATGTTCCGGAGTTAAAATCTTACGTCTTCCAATGGATACCAGCTCACTGTGGACTGAGTGGTAATGAGAAAGCTGATTTTCTTGCTAAAAGGGTACCACCATTATGCAGAAATCTATAGTTAATCTACCGTTTTATGCAACTAAAAGATCAGTCAGCTCTGAATTCAAAAAAATTATTGCAAAATATTACAATGATAAATCAAAGAATAAAAGATGGGAACTACCAAACATTCAAACAGTGATTCCTGAGTATCCTCGAAAAACAGCAGTTGCAATCTTCAGGTTGATTACAGGACATGATTGTCTGGCAAAACATTTAAACAGAATTGGATATATTCTTCACCACACTGCCCTCTATGTGATCTGCAAGAGGAAATGGATCGAGACCACCTTCAAATATGCCCAGCCACTTCTAGTGCCCCATCCATCAGTGAAAAATATTGGAGAGCAAGAAGATTAATGACTTCATTGTCAGGAATCCAGCATTAGCTAACAACATTTTTTGTATAGTAATTTTTGGTCCATCTCTTACGGTTTACTAGTTATGCAATAGTCATCCAGAGTAAATAGGACTTCATGGGCTATAGCCAGAAAATTCAAGATATACATTTCATTTGTCATCAAAATATCTCAAACATATGGCATTTAATCAAAATCGTTAGAGCCATTTTCAAGAAAATCAAAATTTTTGAAAAATTTTCCATGTAAAAGGTAGTTTAGGGTGGAGCAATGTTCTTCAACATCTTTGTGTCGCATCCTTGAAGGACATTAAACTTTGATTTTTAACAGACTTCGGTTTTGAGTTATGCTGTCCAGACACACACACGGACCTTTTTCTAAAAATGCTTTTTTTGGATTCAGGGGCCTCAAAACATACTTCCGGTGAAATCATGACATCAAATTTTTGGGTGGAATACAATACTTCCTCTACTTAACTATATGTAGTAGAGAAAGTAAAAATGTTGAATATGATTGCTTTTTACATTCTATCACACTCAAACTTCTTCTACAATGGGATTACAGCCCAATGTCGGCCTTAGCCTTCTTCATTCTTTTCCTCCATTCTTCTCTGTCCAAAGCTAGTCTTTTCCATTGTGCAGTACCAAAAAGAACTCTTGAATCAGAGGTCATGGCATCTATCCATCTGTTCTTAGGTCTTCCAACTGGTCTCTTGCCATATACCTTTCCTTCCATAACCCTCTTTCCGCCATTCTGTAAAGATGTCCAGCCCATTCTAACCTTTTTAATTGAATAACTACATACGTTAAATTATTGCAGTTTAAATAAATGTGGTCCTAATTTATAAGAAAAAATTGGTATGTTCTGGCTTTGAATTGGATTTTAACGTGCTACAAATACTCTAAAACCAAACATCTGAGGCAGGAATTTCATTGCAGACTAGTGTAACCTAGCATTCTAAAACTATACACTTTACAAGAAAACAAAATAAGCATATTGGTACTGCAACAGGATTTGAATGTAGAGCCTTGCCATCAACGTACTCTGGAAATATGTGCCTTAACTCTCTGCACCATTTGTTCTTTGCATTGCAGTTCCTGTATGTGTAGCCATCATGCTTGCATTTGCTTATCAGATGTTGCATCTGTCAATTATTTCAGCTCTTAGAGAGACCTTGATTGATAGAAAAAGCGACATACATATATTTATTAGTAGAGTGCATTTTGAAATGTAAACTTGCAATGTATCTAAAGTTCAGTTTCATTACTGTTACTTTGTAAACCAAGGCTGTCTCACAACTACTCATAAAGATCTGCATAGTGAACTTAAAATCTTGTGGCACCTTGTTATTTCTGACAAGTGTACATGTAAAGAGCCACAATTTGTAACTGGCTAATTTTGTATCACTCCTGAAACCCCTTCAACATACAACCAACTTTAGCAGCATGCCATGCAAAATTATGAGCTCTAGTTTCAAGAAACAGATGAGAATTTGGGAACACTGTGTATATGTGCTCAATCGAAAGCTATCCACTAAAATATATCAAGTGGTTAGCCCACCTTCATCGTGTGTACAGCTGGATTCATAGTTCATGGCCCCTGACCTTGAGTGGAAGTCCTGTAGGCGAACCTATAGTTTCTGTCTCTCTCGTCATCTCATATAATTCTGATAATGAAACCATCCACAAGTGGGCGGGGAGGGGGAAAGTAGTGATGTCTGCATTTCAACAGTCCCTGCTAATTCACAATTCATTTTTTGTTCAGCTTGCGGTAATTAAAGACATATTAAGATGTTTGCAATAAGAATGAATATAGTGAATTTATGAGACATTGATCATAGCATAAATAAAGTATGCTGCCATTGCTTTCTAAATTAGCATCCAAAACATTACACAATCAGAGTAGCAAAATTGTTTCAAATGTATGGGCATACATGAAGAAAACAGCTGAAAGCAAAGAACTGCTTACATAACAAGAGTTTTTCAAAAAAATTAAAAAAGTTCAAAAACACGTATTAGATGCCACAGGAGCGTCAGAAATAACAGTGAAAAGAATTGTTTAAGAACGCGAACAACATGAAAATCAGAACACGTCTTTTGGAACTCCAGGCAAAAGAAGTTCCGAAATAGTAACGGATCTAGATGACTTCGATAAATGTCATTAGAAGAACAATTTATAATTCTTATGTCTAGGAAAAATGTGCTTTTTTTTTTAAATTAATGTGCTCCAACGTAATGTCATATAGGACGGTGAATGAAATGGGTGAAATGATGCTCAAATGAGCCCGAGGCCCATGGAGCTTTTACCCGACATTCGTCTTCTCAGGATAAGGGGAAACCTCGGGGGGGGGGGACGACCTTACCTGGATAACTTACCCTCAGCGAGATTCGAACTCGCGACCTCTTGAACGTGAGGCATCACGCTACCGAGCTGGGCAAAAAAGAAAAGCTCCTACAGTAGCCAAATTACTTAGAATTTTAAGAGAAGGCATTAACTTCCGGGGCGGCAAGTCATCCTTAAACAGAATAGTGAGAGAACTGGGTTTTAAACGGAAAAAGACCAAACTTACAATATCTGCAGTGATACATGTATTAATACGAACACATTTGCACAGCTAATTAAGCTAGGCACATTGTATAGGCATTTTTTTCTGCATGGACTGTACATACTACTTTACGAAGTAGAACGTTATGTGACTAGCATATGACGCTTACGCACCAATTCACTTGCTATCAGCAGTCACCTGGCTTGGTAAGTAACTTGCTTTCAAGCTTTACATTTATTTCCTTCATGGGCCAAGAACGCTGAATCCAGCTGTAGGCAGCAAGTCTGCCTCACATTCAAGAGGTCCTGAGAGGAATCTTGCCTAGGGCAAGTTACCTGGATAAGGGTTTTTGAGGTTTTCCCATATTCTGAAAACACAAGTGTTGGATACTAACCTTTATGTATCCCAGACTCATTTCAATCTTTCATGTCCAAAATGACCTACCCAGTTATAGGACATTAAAAAAATCAAGAAGGTTGATGATAATCAAAAACAGAGTTTAAGCCATTTAGGTCTAGATATATTTTTGTTTCCTTTTGATTATTAATCTGGGAATGTGGTAATTACCCATTGTTTCTACATGGTCCCTTCAATTATTCAGATATTGATGAATTTTTTTCTGTTAAATTGAAGATCTTTACCTCCTCCTTTAGGTATAACCAGCTACATTTCTGCCACCTCAATTTTTCTTTGTTTCATCATTGTTCAACATTCGGATCCATATAAGTGTTGAGACTGCCATTGATTTATAAAATGTTGTTTCTCGTCATTTATTTTCAGAATTCTCTTTATGGTGCTGCACATCTGATCAAATCTATTTCTTATACTTTCATTTTGAGGATTAATGATCTGAAGGTGAATTGCACTTTGTAGACTATCTGTGACTTACTGGCTTCCCAGTTCCACCTTGAGCTGCCTTTCTGTGAGAAAAAGCACAGAAATGTAGCTCTGCATTCATGTCAAACCGTTTTACACGATGGTGCAAGCTTAAAAAAACTGATGTGTTGCACTCTTGTACTATACTTACGAACATACCTCCTCCTCTAGGTTCCGTTTTCCTAACATTTTCTTACGTTTCTGAAGATTTGAAGTATCCATGCAGTGTAAAAATTAGAGGCCAGACAAAAGATTTGGCAAATATTCTAGTAAGGATAGTGATATTGTAATGTTAAATGTAGCAAATCTACCTTTAATGCAGATTTGCTTTTTTATGTTAATGTAATTCCTCATTTCTCTGGATTAAATGCTAAAATTTTTGCTTTTTTGTTCTCACAGCTTACTGGATTAGTTGTAGTCCCAACAGTGAAAATAAAGCTTAATTAAAATGTATGAATGTTATTCCAAGTTATTTAATCTTAAATTAATATTAAATAGTATTAAATAAACTAATCAATTATTTTGCCAAATACTCTAAACAAATACCACTCGAGGTTTTCATATTTGGGATAGTGTCTCACACTTGCAAGATTATGTTATATGAAACCCTCTCGTGGTACTACTACAGAAGGTGCAATGGGAATACAGTAGGCTTTGAGCAAGTCAAATCTTTTAAAGTTTTCAAATTCCGTTGTCTTTGCATGGCTAAGATATAAAAATGTGAATAGTGACCTTCCATTTGAGAAAAGTATTGCTAAGTTCACACAAATAACAAGGAATATCTTCAAATGGTTCATTCCACGAAAAAAATCATTTGGACATAGTGTTTTAATGAGATCTATATTCATTTGTATATTAAGATTTGGTTCATCTCTTATGGTTTATCAGTTATGCAGAAGTCAGCACTACATGGGCTATAGCAAGAAAATTCAAAATACACATTTCATTTGCCATACAAATATCTTAAACAAATGGCATTTTAATCAAAATCATCAAAACATTTTTCATGCAAAGGGTAGTTTAGGGTGGAGGAATTTTCTTCAAAGTCTTTAAAGATATTAAACTTAAATACGAACTTTGGTTTTTAACTGACGTTCCATTTGAACACACGCACGCACCCATGGTTTTTTCTATTCAGGAAGCCTCGAAACCTCTGGTGAAATCAAATTTTTGGGGTGGAATACAATACTTTCCCTGCTTAGTAGTAGAGAAGGTAAAATGAAGACAAGCTGATGTAATACTTTCCCTGCCAATGCCAAATTCACACATTCCTTGGGCATTTTTGGTCCATTTTCATACAAATATGGACCTTGTTTCTTCTGTTTTAATCAAGAAACCTCGAAACAGCTTTGTATTGAACCTTTGCACAGTGGGCCAGAAGGCAGTCAAAATGGGATAAAAGTCCAAAAATGAAATGTTAAAAATTAGGAATTTGAAGCTTGGAGGTGAAATTAGGGATGTTAACGGATACAACATCATTAATAAATCATTTCTTAGCCTTTTTTTGGTACCTCTGAAGAGTGGCTTTGTATAGGTTAGATAAGTCCATTACTCAGCCGAAGTTAACAGCTAAAGTGTGTCATTTCCTTGTTTATAGCGCTGTGGTAATGTTTAAACCAAACAACTGCAAGAATGAATACTTCAGATGGTAAGTTTCACCATTTTATAGAATTTGATAATGGATATGTCAAGTTAAATGTTACACAAATATTAGAGATTACGTAATAGATTTTGTTATTGTTCTAATATATGTAACTTTTTTCCTTCACATATTATGCACTGAACAAATAGGTATACTTTACAGAACATATCCTCAAAGTTTCATCTGCATCTTGTGACTTTCGAATGCAGAGCATATTTTGTCTAATAGTATACTCTGACTTGCAGGCGGGCAGTGCTTTACACGTTGAGACCTGTAAGAGGTATTGTTGGCTAATAACCAAAGTAACATGTCCGTTTACGACTTTATAATTTCTGATACTTCCATCTATCATAGTGAAGAGGGGTTTTTGCAATTAGAAAAAAGGTGGAATTATTTTGCACCAACTTCAACTCACAATGACACAAATCCTACAGAAATAAGGAAAATTTTGAACTGAAGTGCAGTGATTGTTTAAGAATTTTGATATCATGTTACAATGAACCAAATACAAGTAAACCTACTCCCTCAGCTAGAAAAAAGAATTTTCAGAAAGCAGAATGAAATTGAGAGACAAAAACAGAATCAATGAGGAACTTTCTTTTGCCACTCAGATAAGTTTAAAAACGTCTGGGAAAGCTGATGCAGCTAAAGTACTTGAAACTGCATTCAGCAGTTCCAACAAAGCCACCAAATTGTCTTCATTTAAAAACTATCCTCTGTAAATGTAAATAAAAACCATAGCAATGAAGCATTATAATGGAAGTCAAACTCAGTATTAAAGCTCGAAACAAAGAACAGAAATGCTGAGTTATACCTAACATATAACAAAATGCAGGAGGCTAAGCTCATGTGTTACCCAAACAAAGAATGTATTGTCACAGAAATTAGTGCTGACATAAATTTACAATTACTAGATGGATTATTTAGTATATGGAATCAATTCAAACTATTTTTAAATAGGGATGTGATGGTAGTACAGGTCATTAAGAATTTAAGCAGACATACTGAAGAAAGCTGCTTATCTGACAGAAATGTTTTTGTTCTGCTTTTGCTATACGGTGAAGAAAATGACAATACAGAAACTGTGAACTGGCAAAATTTGCAACTATCGTCAACAAAATACTGTAGGGCTAACCACGTTAAACTCATGCATGAGAGAAGTGTTTTAGTGATTTCTTCTGGGAAAGAGATAAATTGTAGCACATTTGTATATGTGTTTGAAACTGTGCAACTTTTCGTAAAGAAATACCCCTGGTTTTACCTCTCTGCTAGTGTACACAAAATGCTAATTTATGGATCACATCATAAATTCAGCAATGATGTCCATGCAAAGAGTGGGCATCTGGCCCACTGTGCTCCATATTGAATTGTTGGGCAGAATACTGTACTAGATGTTAAAGAAAAAAGGGTACAATATGGTGCATTCATGAATTATGTGATACTATTTAGATAGGGTCTCTTTTAACCACTTAGCCTTAAATGTGATAGATGTTTACTTAGAAATGATTTCACATCATGCTATATTTTGTAATTGAGCAGGACAATAAAACAAAGTAAGCATTCATTGGGTAACCATAATGTTTAATAAATACTAATAATGTACAGAACAGTAATTTGTATAAACTTCCAAATCATATGTAGCCTTCCATTACACTTGACTATTGCTCTTGACTGAAATGCAGTGTATCAGAGTTCCGTTTATCACTACAGTTATTCACATGGCAGTTTGTGTGCCTGAGATAACTGCTTCATTCGCTCTCATATTGGTCTTTGATGTGCTTCCACAATTTCTGAAACAGGCAAAAACATTAAAGTTAAGATATAGGTATATAAAAAAAGTGGTACATTGATTAAAGCTGCATCAAAAGTACACATTTTATGTTAAAATAAAAATTAAATAAAAATGTAGTCTTCTTAGGCACAAAGAATAAAAGTTAATTCTTACAATAATGTAAGCTTGAAAAGTACTGTGAGAGTATGCTCTATAGGTCTATATGAAAAACATCAGATTTAAACTAAAATGTGTAACCTCCAGATAAAATAATCAGTCTGAGGTGTTATACTCGCAGGCCTTTCTCTACTCACTCTTCTGTAAACTGTTTTCTCAAAAGCTTATTTTCCTGTCTTGTTGATCAAGAGGAATTTCATTACACATTTATATATTCAGGACTCTACGTGTACTTCAAAACTCTATACTCTACTTGGTCACAAGAAAAAAAGAATAGGATTTACCATAAACAATATCTTGGAAATGGTTAAAGTCACAAACATGTTCAGCCAATGTAAATTATGTTCTTTGTCAAGATCTAAATTTAAGATTTTGTCTGCATCTTACAGTTCACCAGTTATACAAAAGTAATTTGGAATGAAGAGGACTTCACAGGGTATTTCTAAGATTACATTTTGTTGTGCAAATATCTTTAACATTAATATGTTAATCAAAATTGTAAACAGCCATTTTTTCCGTGTAAAGGTTAGTCTAGGATGAGCATATTTTCTTGAAAATCTTTCTGTTGCATGCTTAAAGATGCTGCTGAACTAAAAAATGAAAAATTGATTTAACATCAGTACTCTAATTGCACACAACTTTTTCCTAAAAACTGTTTCTTTTCTGGGTTCAGGTACATCAAAACATGTATTTCAACACTCAGTATCAAATTTGTGTAATGCATTAATTCCTTTGTTGACTATTGAGAAGTAGAGGAAGCATGAATAAAATCACAATTTTCTATAAAAAAATTGTACAGAGAGATAATCAACTCATCTTAAAAGCAGTCCTAATGCAATGTTGACAAAATTCATGTCCTTTGCATTGTCACTAAAACATTTTTGTTATACAAATTTTTCTCATTCTGGATCAACTGCAAAACTGGCTCGATATTTGAGAATTGGAATATTTGGTCACAGTAACCCTATGGACTTAAGACTTAGTTAACTTCTTTCAAATACACCCTAATTGAGTGGAAGGTATGTTACTAATGACAAAACTACGATGGTTGCACGTGGAGGGGAGCATCAATATTTTCAATTGCTTCAGACCTGCAAGCAAGATTTGCATGAGGTCTAGCACCCTGGAAATCATCTTGAATTTAAAATTGCACCTTGAAAAACTAAAATTCACCTTTATTTTCAACAGCTCTCCTTGAATTTTTCCTAAAACACTTCTGTTATATTCTGAGGTCACACTTAAGATACATGCTGCCCTGGGTATGACAGTGGGATTTGATACTCTTGCACATGACTTTCACTGTGCTCTTTCTGACCAAGGTCGAAGCCTAAGACTTAACCTGCTAGTAGCACTACAGATTCCTCACCAGCTCACTTTTGTTCTGTGCAGCTCATGGTGCTTGGTAAGAATGCAGCGAGTGAGTACGTCATTAAACAATTTCAGGCACATAGGGATATCTGAAGCGAGACTCATGCTTCTGGTTGCACTTATAATAATAGTGAGGAAGAGAATATGAAATATGAAATGCAGGCAAAATGGATGATTGGAGGGGTGGTAATGGAGCAATTGGTGGAATGAATGGTGGGGGAAACTGGACATCCTGGAGAAAACCTGCCCAGACGCTGCTTCGTCCACCACGAATACCACATGCGGGTCCCGCCTAGGTGGTAGGCAAGAGGTCTAACCACTCAGCCACAGCGCCACCATTATACTTCCAGACTCTGGGAAGGATGAGGAATAATCCTGGCTAGAGAAAAATTCCTACTCCCCTGCCGGGAATGGAACCCGGGGGCCCCTTTGATAGCAGGGAGGTGCTCTACCAATTGCGCTACGGGACCAGCCATTTCAAATTTGTTGGGGTTAAAAAAAGACCCCATGCATGCTGCGAGGGTTAATGAAAGGCATCTCCAGCGTAAGTCCATCTGTATTGACTCATGTCCACTGTACTCGTTCCTATTTTTGTATGGACTACAGACACATCAAAATTTGAGCTGCTAATATAGTGCAGTGTAACGTGTCAATTGACTCTCTTCCCAGTAGATTTGGAAACAAGTGAGATGCAGATGACAATATGACCAAATAACAATAGGGATGTAAATACACTCTACAATTTAACTGTAGAGCACGTGGGCACAACATGACAATCTGGATACTCACGTTTGTAAGTATTTGTGACATGTGCACTGTAAGAACTGTTTAGCAAGCTCTGTCCAAGAACTCAATGGAAGGTATCAGGAGGTCTGCTCAGTAGTACAGTGATAAAATTGTTAAAATTAAAACACTAAGAGTGCTGAAGTTAACAAATTAATGTTTTAGACATAGCTAGGCAGTCTAATGTAAGGACAAACCATGCACAGCTAGATAGTAGGTGTAATTCAGGCATAAAAAAGACAAAAGACTGCATTACTTTCAATGAAACAAAAATGAAAATCTGGCGCACTGAATCCTTTAATGACCATACGTGTAGTACATAAATAATTATAAACCTTAAAGTAATGTTTAAAAAATGTTCTCAAACATTAACATTACAATAGAATAAAGGGTAATTTAATGTAATTAAATATAGATTAGGTCACAAAATATGAAGTTATACATTGGACTTGGGCAAATTCTCGCGTCACTTGTTGGAAAGTTGTGCAGTTACCAAATAATAACAGCACACAATGTGGATATAGTTTTAGCATAGGTCTAGGCTATGATTTACTATATACTGTTATAGTAGACTCAGTCCTTTTATCGCACCATTGGATGTGATCTGTCCACACACACGCTTGCTTGTTGGATCGTAGTGCGTATCCTATAGTGGATATGCTACGAGACGTCATTCTCTTTGTGTGATCAAGCCCCTATTAGTATTCTCAAAACCTAGCAATCGTTTTAATACACCTTAGTAAATATATTAGGAGATTGGAATCGCAATGAACTGGTATCGTGCTCAACAGGAGTAATGTTGCTGGTATTCCATTCAAACTTGAGTAACGGAAGAATATTAGGCATGAGAGGTAGGTGCATGCATTATACTAGTGTTTATTTCTGGACGAAGGTCCTAGCAATACAAGCAGACACTACAGGGAAACCTATATGCATTATGCACATCCAGGGCTTTTAACTAATGCTTATGCCAAATTAACTCGATTGCTAATGCAAATTTAACTTACCCCTCTATTAATTGTTTCAAATATATATTCAGATCCCACATCGAATGCCCTTTCGAAGAAGAAAGCGCCAAACATTACTGTAACAGCAAATGTTGATGTTCTCCTAAACAGGGCATTATATAACGTAGCAGACATTCCAGCCATGCTGCTTACAGCGTAAAGTGAAGTCCTTTTCCTTTAAACAAAGACCTATTTTCGTTTTTTGGCCTCGCAGATTGAGGACCTTCAACTACTTCCTATCGCAGACGATACTACAAGACCATTCGAGAAACTGAATGTGAATAGCACTTTCGCCAACTCAACGTTCGGAAAAATAAAAGTCCTTACATTACAAAACTTTCTCCGGCTTCACGGCCTTTCCACAGAATCTTTCAATCGTCCGAAAATAGCAAAATCCATTGAATACGGTTAGTATAAAAAATTAAGTTTTATTTCACGAAAATTTAAGACCAGGTTTCGGGAAGGGTTCGCGTTCTGTGGGGTCATCTATATACAATGTAAATTGTACATCTTTAGAGCTACTGTTATGAGAACTTTGAAGTTGATGAACGAGTTGATAGTAACTAATTTTTTTAAAGAGGGACTTGTGGCGCCGTGGCCCTGCGGTTAGAGCGCCTACCTACGGGTTCGATCCCAGCGCCCCGCATGTGGTATTCGTGGTGGACGAAGCGGTATCAGGGCGGGTTTTCTCCGGTTTTCCCCGCGACTCATTTCACCAATTGGTGCATTGTCACCTTTTCGATCACTGATTTCGCTTGCATTTCATATCATCCTCTTCCTCACTATAATACCTGGTGCTTGGCTAACTACCCGCTTCCAGGTCTTCACTCTCTCCGGTCGATGGGTTTCTCTGCTTCCCGACAGGCGTCGGACACTAGCCACTGGCTTGTAAGTCCTAGTGAGTATAAATCCTGCATATGGGGAGGGTAATCAGGTAAAGAAAAAGAAAGAAAGAGGCATTAGACCCTAATAGTTTTTAAGCAGAAAGGGTTATTATTGGAACATTGCAGTTATATGTAATGAAGGAAGCAATGTATTCCATAAAATTGTTGATAGGGATTGCAACAATGTCTTACTTATTTTCTGCTATATATTAGGCAATAAGAAACGCATGTTTTTCTACATCACGTATAACTGAAATAATTCCTACGTTAGACTGGAACCATTGACAAAGAATAAGAGCTCCACATAAAGCATTTTCATGGAAAAAAGCAAAGTACTTCAAAGCTAAGATAAAATGTATCTACATTGAAAGTTAACACATGCAGGAGAAAAGAAATTGGAGATGACAGAAAAAAGAGCAACCTCAGATATATCTAGCATTACGCAGGTTATTCGTAAGAATAGTTTTGTTACTCATAGCCTGACTACAGAGCTACTGCATAAAATGTTCTAAGTAAGGGGATAACTGACCAATGTGGTTGAGCTATTTGTCAGTACATTTGGGAAACTTGGTCACAGGTTTTAGAATTGTCAGTACAGTAAAAAGAAATAAAGTATAATATACTTATCACATGCACAATTCAATAACATCCCTTTAATTCCACCGAGATCTACAACCTATAACACCTGGTAAAATCAAGAGGTCACATGACATTTATATGCTATTGTGTCTGGTTATCGCATTTTAATTATGAGTATTAGGTTCACACGTTCTAATAATATGCCCGTTTTTCATATTTTTCCGAAATGAAACGCTTTTTACTACTGCAAAGGGTGGTTTGATAAGTCTGGTAAAAAAAGCAATAAACCTGTTTGTTGCATAAATAAGTCGTCTTATCTCTTCTCATAGTCTCCATTGATGGCAATACACTTGGTCCAGGGTGCCTCCAGCTTTTTCATTCCGTCGGAAAAATAGGTTGTCAAACTCAAAGATAGTTGTTGACGGCGATGATTACGTCCTCATTTGATGAACATTTCTTTGCATCAAGCTAAAGTTTCAAGTAAGCGAATAGGAAGAAGTAATTTGTGACTAAAACCGGTGTATATAGTGAATTTTAAGCCAATTCAAAGTCCAATTAATCCACTTTCGTCATTCGCTGATGTGTGGGAGGCTTATGCTGGCGAA
This sequence comes from Tenodera sinensis, assembly GCA_030765045.1. Taxonomy (NCBI): domain Eukaryota; kingdom Metazoa; phylum Arthropoda; class Insecta; order Mantodea; family Mantidae; genus Tenodera; species Tenodera sinensis. The sequence goes on along the minus strand of CM060971.1, from coordinate 18,484,968 downwards.
AGGGCACATATTTGCATGTCAACCTTGGTCTTTCTCAGTCAATGCAAGTTTCATACGATCCAACAATGAAACACAATAGGTTTCAGATATGATTATGCCTTTTTCCAAGTAATCTCTGAGAATTATTTGGGGGGGGGGGGGCACAGACAGTGTCATCACCTTACCAGCTTACAAATTGGTCTTTGGCTTACGATAGTGCAGTGTTTAAAATACTATGTTGACGATCTAATTAAATTAAATAATTTAAGGATTGGGTGAAGTAGCTTTAAAGAAGAATGCTGGATAAATACATTGCCCCTATCAATTTGAAATCACTCATTCTTGTTCTTCGTCTACAAAGGCTTGTATAGAGTAACAGACCATGTTGTATAAATGTTCTATAAGAGCAGGCTTACCCCTATTTTTATAACCAAATGACAAAACGTTTAATCTGCTTGGGAGAGCACTGAACACTAACCATTGGTAGTGAACGCCTCTTTGTTAACAAGCCAGGCCTAGGGAGATTCTTCTTCGTTAACTATTTATGTTATGAATATATTTTTATGAAATCTTCTTGGTTATTAACAGGACCCGGATGTTTATGACCTAAAATGATAGAACTACGCAATCACTTATGACCGAAGAAATTAGAAAATATGACGATAAATAGGACCTAAAATTTAATTGGGCGTATTTTTGAAACCTTGAATAATTTAATGCTGTTTAAATTAACATTACATTGAAAATATCCCTAAAAAATTTATTACACTCAATAATAAATAAATAATATTAATTTTATTGTTAAATTTTGAATTTATTTAATTGCTCAACACAGGACTAACCCTCAGCTCTGCACAGAGTGAAATAAATATCACATTTTGAAGGGCGATCAGAAACAAGAATTACAATAGCAAATTACATACACTATAAAGTTTCAAGAAGGAACAAGATTCTATTACCTGGTAACACTGCAAATGGAAAAAGACCTCGTAATAGTACAGACATAGGAGATGTGAAAAATCATCCTTGGAATGACTGCAACCATATGCGAAACTGGAATAGACACGTAAAAATCTGATCTGTTGCACTCACAGGACTTTCTCTACTCTTGTAATAACCGTTCTGACAACTCTTATTCCTATATCTTGTTCGTGTTAGTTGACATAAACATTTGTACAAGTTATTGCTTATTTCCTAGTAGGTAAAAGGGGAATATTAGAAAACAGTAGGCTTTGAGCGATAGTCAAGTCTTTTAAAGATTTGAGATTCCGTTCTCTTTGCACGCTTAACATATAAAAAATGAACAACGATGTTCCATTTTACGAAAGTATTAAGTTTTCTGAAACTGATACAGATAAAAACTAATATCTCCGAAATGGTTCACCCTACAAAAGAAATTATTCAGACATAAATTATGTGTTTTAGCAAGATCTACATTTTTGTATAGTAAGATTTCGTCTATCTCTTACGGTTTACGAGTTATTCAAAAGTCATCCAGAGTAAACAGGACTACATAGGCTGTAGGCAGAAAATTCAAAATACACCATTTCATTTGTCATACAAATATCTTAAACATCTGACATTTAAATCAAAATCATTAGAGCCATTTTCAAGAAAATCAAAATTTTCAAAAAAAATTTCCATGTAAAGGGTAGTTTAGGCTGGGACTATTTTCTTCAAAATTTTCGTGTCGCATCCTTGAAAGTCATTAAACTTAAATACCAACTTTGGTTTTTAACCGAATTTTCGTTTTTGAGTTATGCTGTCCACAGACTTAGACACACACACACGCGCGCGCGGACCTTTTTCTAAAAATGCTTTTTTTGGACTCGGAGGGGTCTCAAAATACATATTTCCGGTGAAATCTCGACATCGAATTTTGGGTGGAATACAATACTTCTACTTACCAGCAGAGAAAGTAAAAATATGACAAAATAGGAAAATGTAAGGGAAAATATGACTATAATATGAAAGATGACAAGAAAATAACAAAATACGTTAAAAAAGCCAAAGTATGGCTGTGTATTATATGAGGCATAAGAATTGCATGCTTCTAATCACCATTGATGAAATTGTGCTTCGCTTATATTTTCCATGAAAAGAAAGAAGAAGAAGAAGAAGAAGAAGAAGAAGAAGAAGAAGAAGAAGAAGAAGAAGAAGAAGAAGAAGAAGAAGAAGAAGAAGAAGAAGAAGAAGAAGAAGAAGAAGAAGAAGAACAGACACACAAACAAAAATTATGACATTGCATAAACATCCGGGCCCTGGTTATTAACGTAAAAGCACACGAAGAAGAGTGTATATCATGCCATAGTGGTGTAAGAATATGTATTTAATTTATGTAAATGATATTTATGGGATTGGATATTATTAGAATAACTTTCCTTTGTAATGTAAAGATTCATTTACTTTCAAGGAATTGCCCCAGAATATGAGACTATGCTTAATTATTGAGTAGAAATAAGCATAGGATCACATTTTCAAAGTAGAATGTGATTGCTACAGATCGGGTCCTGTACAGATTCACGTGTCTAGGCACAAATCTTCTGAAGTAACAACTACTGGCGCGGATTCCACTTCCGCTGCTGGTTGGAGACGTTGCTACTAAGATCTGGATTGACAGGAATGGAAACAAACGAGGGATTTGCAAACATGTGACTTTATTTACAAATTTAAAGCTTTTCATAGAGAACTGCTGACAATATCTGATAAGAAATGTTAATTTCTAGCATCGATTGCAAGGTTATCACGATATAACTTTGTCACCCTTTAGTGACCGACGAGTAATGTGTACAGGCCAGGCTTGCGTACAAAAGTGTATAGCAACACAGGCGCAGGCCAGAAGACCACAAAAATGCGTATGGATTGACTGCGCGACTCCGACTTAACCTTATATTGCACACCGGTCCAGCGGCGAAGAAAGCCGAAGTGTTGGAGTCACGTGACTAACATGGCTGGGCGTCAAGTGACACTTGCTGCAAATATGGCTGTCAGTTTGTTATGGAAGGAACTGTTGCTTGTTTACTGCATTTTTTATGAAATAAGGTAAGCTATAATTTTTTGAGATTTGAAATAACTTGTATTTCTTACAACTGCTATCACCAGGTGACCTATTTCTGTTGTTTCAGAGCCGCAGAGCTGTTGTGTTGTGGCTACAAGTCAAATTATAACGTTATTAGCTCAAAGAAGATGCACACCAACTATCCTTGAGAACCAACCGAAATATTTCAGCACAGCATTAGCATCAATTCAGAAGGATCCTGGAGAAAGGTGATAGCAGAGACTTCAGGAAGAGGTAGCTTTCAGAGAATGGTGTCAAAACAAGAAGATTTTGCCATTTGGGAACTTTTAAAAACGGTGTTTTGTACTTATACTTTATTCGTCACATTACACTTACATGGGTGAGCAGGTGCTCGTAAATTGGTGACTCGTCAATACACTATAATTACAACTTTAAGGATTAAAATAAGTCTACAATATTTACAAACACATAGAAATATAAAAGAAAGGTAAAAGAGAAAAAATGTACAGTAATGATTTGTTAAGACACCTAAAATTGAGGTCACAGTACATCTTCCATGTATTCTGTAACAGAGTAGTATGCCTTGCTGGCAAACAAACTTTTGACTGTTTTTTTAAAGAGGTTTGGATTTGGGATTTTCCTAATCCTTTGTGGCAATTTATTGTATATTTTACACCCCATATATTGTGGACTCTTTTCATAGAGTGCAAGCCTATGCGCTGGGTATTTCATTTCTCCTTTTCGCCTTGTGTTGTGTTCATGCTGGTGCTGATTTGCTATATATCTGTCATGATGTTCTCTCCATTTGTTATGATTGAAAGTGAAAACTACTTACTCTTTGTGTATGAAAGTGATTTTATGGCGGTGCTTGAGCACATTGTAGGTTTCAAAGTGTTAGTTTCTTTAGAAGTTAAAGTGTTTTAAAAAGGTGTGTGTATAACAACAGTGTCCTTCAATCTCAGTAATGATTGGACTTAATTTGAAAATCTGGTGAGTCATTTAAGTCAGTATAAACTATTTGTATGTGATCAGGTAGAGTATATTGCACATGAAATGCAGAGTAAAACCCACTGTGTAACAGGAAGAAGATAAACATGTGTGTACCGCTTCTGTTAATGAAACAAAAAATATACCCTTGTGATTCAGTTATATGTTCATGCACTGCTTTTTTTTACTTATCCTGCTGCTTAAAGTGGTGACCCTAGTTTACCTCATCCCTCTAACTTCAGAAGAATTGTTGCTGGTGTAGGAAGTAACAAATGATGGATTGCCAAAATGTATACTTAAAACAGACACACAGGTTTGTGTAACTAACATCACATAATGGTCAGTCACACCAACTTGATTTATAGGCAAGCAATCACTGCATAATAAAATAAAGATTTCTCAACACCTGGAATATTAAAGATAACATGCCATCACTGCTATCTGTTCAGTTTACCAGAGAAAGTAGAGTATTTAGCGTATTGTAATATATTCTTGAATGTTGATGCCATCAGTTTGCAAACTGCCAAGATGGTGAAGTAAGAAATGTCGCTAAACTAGTAATTATATTACGTTTCGTTCATTGTAATCCCGGAATTATTCCCATTATTGTACACTAGCTACTGAAAGTTATCACAGCTGCACATAAATAATTTATTCTTTGCAAAATGGTTGCGCTGTATATTTTTACTTTATGAAGAAAGTATGAACAACTTTTTCCCCATTTAATAAACAACACTTTATTTACCTAGTTTTACATAGGTAATTTACAAGTCCTAAACTTCTGAATACACACTTTTATAAATTTACATCATAAAATAATTGACATTGAACACACATTACTCCTTCAGAATACCTACACTTTTTTGAGTTACATCACAAAATAATTGGGTTCTGAACTCATAACTTCCTCTAAATATTAACAGTTTTAACATTTTATGTCGGAAAATTATGAAAATGTAACATACATAACTCCTGAGTACCAACATTTTATAAGTTTACATCACAAAATAATTTATATTGAACATACATAACTCCTAAATCCGACACTGTTATAAGTTCACATCACAAAATAATAACTATAGGCTCGCTCAACACCATCAGTAAGAGCAACGATAACCAGAACCAGAAAGTGTGGCAAGTATGCGATGAAATACAGTACTGGACGCCAACAGCTTGTTAGTTTTATTCCCACAATCACAACTCCAGCTTCCCACTGTGTATGTCCTAGAAATAAATAAAAATACAATGCAATGGATAGCAGTATTTTATGTAACCTAAGTAATGAGTGTGCCTAGGGGCTAGGTCATATCTATTTTCACTTAAAATATAGACGATTTTAAATGGATTATAATCAATTTCAGTGGTTGTAAAAAGTATTTAGGTAGCAAGTTTACAATCTTATTACTCTCGTTATCAGCTTTGTTCTGTGTATGGCATATGTGAAGAACAATTAACATTGATTGATCTAAACTGGTTTAACTATAGAGTATGAGTGACTTTTTATGGATTCTCTAACTGCTATGGTTCTCAGCACCCCATTCTACAGAGAGATCCAAATACATGTGAACCGTACGCTGTGCTTTTCCACTGTGCACACAGAAACGCGTCACCAGTAGCTGATATACACAAGGTCACGAGTATCACTTGTTTTTCTCTGCTCACAATCAGTATTGAGTTGACACGATATCGTGTGGCTGTATTACTACTAGTGTGCTTTATTATTTACTCCTGTACTTAGTTACAAAGTGTATTATAGCTCAGTAATTGTTTTCTACTGCACGATGTGTATTTGTTTATGATTCGTATGTGTTAACTCAGTCAGCTCGCCAGGTGTATGGTGCAGCATTAGTGGAGAAACAGTTTTAGGCTGAATTTTTTTGAGTCAACAGTTGATGCCCATACATATGTGAATACAATTTTGCCCCATTACTTTTAGAGAACTGACAGGGAAACCACCTCCGTAGCGCAGTTGGTAGCGCGCTTGCCTCTGGTGCAGAGGACCGGAGTTCGATCCCCGGTACCAGCATAGGGATTTTATCCCCTCTGGGAGGTCTGGCTCGGGGTGCACTCAAATAGAATATACCAATATTACGCACAGATATATTTTTCTCAGTTAAACCGTCACTCTCAGGTACTGTTAGCTGCAATTTTAATTTTAGTAAATAGTATAATTTAAAATAACTCACATTAGCACTTACTCATGTGAGTTCTCTTGCAGCATAGACACTGCAATGTTCAGTGTCTCTGCTACCTCTGCCGCCTCAGTTCCTTCTTTCCAACTCTTGAAGTCTCCAAATGATGAGAATTCCAGTTCATCCAATTTTACACGTCTATCATGTATCACTTCCAAGTGTTCGTATAAACTACTTTCTGATCTTCCTTCAAAGTTGCAACGGCTACATTTAAACTGAAGTTTTTGGAGAGGTGCAATGGCATTCACTCTCCCCGGGTGAGCTGTGGAGCTGTGGAAGCGTGACGTTGCAAATGTCTCTGCTTGTACCACCTCCTACACTCAGCGCACATAAATTGTTTTTTGGCTCACTTCAATCACTTCCATATTGCACTTGCAATCACTTGCGCGTATTTCTTACCTTTCCCGCTCAACTTTTTAGTCACGTGACGCTCAGCCATGTTAGTCACGTGACTACAACACTTCGGATTTCTTCGCCGCTGGACCGGTGTGCATTATAAGGTTAAGTGCGACTCCGAGGAATGAAAGTCGTTCATCACGTGATCGCATGGGTAATGCGATGGAAACGATTTTACCGGTCAATTTTAAGCAAGTCATGATAAGATAAAAATCAACCCGCCAAACTCCACCCAGACTTGCTCGCATAACAATCGTACTTGTATCATTTACCTAATCTGCCCGGGCTTTCATTTTTGAGCCTACAATATACATTCAGATTTACTCTTAATGTTTCTCCCATTGAATATTGATTCCAATCTCCTTTTGATTTTTCTATAATTAATTATTTATCTTCGGATTATAATTTCGGCTTCACTACGCACCTCATCTGGTGGTGACGCCAATAGTGCTAACGACTCATCTGACAAAAAATCCTGGTTTCTGAAGGGACATTAACCACATCGTCCGCTGATGGTGCCAATAGTGCCAGCGTCACATCTGGCGTAGGCGCCGATTGTGTAAAGCGATGACATGTCACTTATATAGACATCGTTGAATAAAGTAGAAGCGACTTTTGTTCTCGAAGTTAATCAATATTTACATCATCACAGATTTCAAAGTTTGGGATAGCTCCAAGAATACAATTTTCATGGAATAAACAGTGTAAACTCTCAGTTGAGCAGCATAAGAATGATCTGAAAAAGAAGTTTTACTTTATCATTTTGTACGGGGTGCATGTTTTCTAGGAACACAACACTTGTTTTTCGTGGTTACAATGGTAAGGAAGCACCTTCAAACAGAGGTGGCTCTGCTGAATATTTAAATGAATTACTAATTGACACTTCTCTGAAAGAGCGTTTGGAAAAATCAACTGTTTTTCGTGCAACTTCACTTGATATTCAGAATGACTTAACTTGAAGTCATGACACATGGAATTAGGAAGCAAATTTCTGGTGCTTTGTTTGTTTCATTATCGTTAGATGAAGCTTCTGACATTAGTAGTGAAGAATAACTCCCTACCGTTCTGATTATTGGCTAAGTTTATCTCTCTTTAAACTTAATTAACAGTCAGGACGCCGGCTGTGAAAGCCTAAGTTTATTTATCTCTACCATTGATTACATAAATGAAGAAATGTTTACATTGCTTTTTAGGTGTAAGTTTTGGCAGAAAAGCAAGGAATCATGCTCTCAGTATTATCGAACATTTGTTTAAGACAATGGTAAAATGTGATCTCTTTGTATTGAGTCACATTTTAGCGAACTTTACAATATCCGTTGTGTTATATAGTCGAGTCTAATAAGCAGGTTAAGCCACTGTCGTCCTTCCCTTCCGGTTGTAGTGTGGGCGTAAGAAGCAACTGAAATAAAGTTTGAAGCTTGCTTCAGCTTGGCAACTGCGCCGAATTCATTGACTTATAATTGTTTTCGCTATAAATGGTCGTTTTTTAGTTTTACTTTTTTGACCAATATCCAACTTAAACTGAATTATAAGCTAAACAAATAATACTGGTAAACCTAAAAGCCTTTAAAGGAAATTTATAATATAGCTTCTTTATCTCTTTAAATTTGCTTTATTATAATAACTGTATTTAGGTGTTTGGTACAAAATCCTAGAAATTAAAATATTACATGGTTGTATCACGTTTTCTATATCTTTGAACATGGCACATTCTAGGATCGACAGAACAAGATATACTATACATTACACAATGTAAACTTCAATAAAATACCCGTAAAAGTTTGCATTGCCACGTAATAAAATGACCTACTGCCAATTTCGGTTACAGACGTTAGTTGTATTGCATATGAACATACATTTTTTTACAGCAAGGGTATATAAAAAGACAAGGTAGCGGATGCAAGCCGGGCTAAATTTTCGGGTGTGAAATCTGGATAAAAGTGCGACTTATTTTTGCAACAGTGCGGTACTTTGTTTAATTCAATGGTTGTTTCTTTACTATATATTATTTCATTACTCTGTGATGCCTTCAGTATATCACCTTGTTCTATACTCCTTGGCGCTTGGGAGTTTTCTAAAGGCTGCCTTAAAAATATGGCGAAGAAAACATTTTGTGATGTTAGTAAACGAAGCATATTTTCGCATTTAGTATGCCGAATCGGGTTAATGAGTGAAACTTTCAGAATAATGTATAATGAATAACAATGGACACACTATAAACAGGGGAATACTTAATATCTGCAATATACGTTCTGCAGTATATTTTGACGAATGCTCCCCATGAATTGGCGGCGTTCCCAACACATATACATTTGTGATAAGAGGTTATTAGTGAAAGACTTAAATTTATATCTGTAAGATGTAAATTATTATAGTAACCGAAGTGATTTACAAGCATGTCCAATTACTGAAACACGTTCGAAACCCGGAGGTTACACATTTGTCACTGTACTTGTGCGTTAAATGCACTAACTGATGGACATATCAATCGATTGCATTATACCAAATATGTATGCGTTAAGCATATGTATATATTAGACTTTCTAAATGGTTTCGCTACATATTAAGCGGTGAATGTGAAGTGGTGGTGGTTAAGGTACTTTTTGAAATCTAAGACAATGACAGCGTTTAATGAACATCAGTTTGAGAAAAGACTGCAATTCCTTAAGGACTCGCAAGAAAGCATCCAATCGCTGTCAGCATGGTGCCTACATAATCGACAACATCATAAAAAGATTGTTGCTTGCTGGTTGCGTGTACTGAAGAAAGGTAAGAACTGCTATGTAATTCCAAAAATTAGAGGATACTGTATTGACAACTGAAAGTTTAATTTTTTAGATTATGTTAGTTCATTTAAAACAGTTTACAGGTTAAACATACAGGGTGTATAGTAGCATTAGATACCCCAGTAACCCTATGATGCTATCACATGAAATGACAACCAGAGAAAGGGTATTTTCTTATGACTTTTGCAAATGGTGCCAAGCAATTGACCACAAAGATGCCAAGTATGGCTGAAGACGCTCAATAGAATAAAATGTAATGGAAACCAAAACATGTGCATAGTTTTATGTAATGATATTGTGTGTTCAGGGATAGAGTTCCAGAATTTCGGAATTTGTACTTTATTCTACTACATACCTTCATATTCAAAACCCTCTCTATGATCAAGTAGATATCTCCAGATAAAATAAAAAACAAACCTAAGAAATCTGGCTACACTCCCATTTTGTGGAATTAAAGATTGTGTATTTGCTAAGACACTTCATATCGCTTTTTGTGCACACATAGTACTATATTGCACTCGTTTGTTGCAGAACTTACAAGTAATGATTGACCCTCTTAAATATGGTATTTATATATCTAGGCATTTGATGCAAATTCTAGCAAATAGTTAAATTAGTGCAATAGTGCAACTTTGAGGTGAACAAAGGCCTCGTGATACTGAACACTGTAGGGTTTCCAGCAGTCGCTGATTATTATTGTTCCTGGCAATTTCCAGTCCTTTATTAGTTGCAGAGGAGTTTCCCCAATTCCTTTGTTCAACAGGTGACTTTTATTCCCATGCTTCACACCACCAAACTCCCATTTTGCTTCCACAAGAAGTGCCTTGTTATACTTTGTACGCTGAAATTTGGAATTGTCAGTTTCCACAGTGTTATCCCTGCCTTCGGCTATGTGCCAGTTCACACATACCTCGCATACCTCCTGAACATAGACCAATTCACAGTTTTGTTAGTGCCACATTGTAACTCCCCTGCATTGCCGTATTGATGTGAATGTGAGAGCAATAACTAATATAGGCAGAAAAAAACATCACATCATGAATGCTCCATTTACTGCCCCCAATCAAAGTGTTTACTCTAGACAGTTACTTGCAAGGCAAATGACCCCGTACACATTAGTGGGGGTATTTCCACCATTTCCTGCATGTGTCACCAAATTCCATACTTATCTGCATTTTTATACCAAACAATTATAGAATGTTGGAAAATCCTTACCCATCTAACAGCACTTCAAAAACACCTAGTCTTCCAATGGATACCAGCTCACTGTGGACTGAGTGGTAATGAGAAAGCTGATTTTCTTGCAAAAAAGGGTACCGGCAATGTGCAGAAATCAATAGTTAATTTACCATTTTATGCAGCTAAAAGATTAGTCAACTCTGAATTCAAAAAAATTATTGCAAAATATTACTATGAAAAATCAAAGAATAAAAGATGGGAACTACCAAACATTCAAAGAGTAATTCCCGAGTATCCTCGAAAATCAGCAGTTGCAACCTTCAGGTTGATTACAGGACATGATTGTCTGGCAAAACATTTAAACAGAATTGGGATATATTCTTCACCACTCTGTCCTCTATGTGATCTGCAAGAGGAAATGGATCGAGACCACCTTCAAATATGCCCGGCCACTTCTAATGCCCCATCCATCAGTGAAAAATATTGGAGAGCAAGAGGATTAATGACTTCATTGTCAGAAATCCAGCATTAGCTAACAACAACAACATATGTTAACACAACTCTCCCCAACTTCTCCTGCCTCCCTTTTGCACCTATTCCCTTCCTTCTGTGAGGAAATGGCTGTAGCGTGTGCTGTGCAAAGCTGGGATTACGATGAACTTAAAGTAATGTGACAACACAATGGGACGGAATGGAAAAATAACACATATTTATGGAGCTATTTAGGATCAATTTAACATGACGTAACGTAAGAATTTGGCAATGCCAAACTTTTGCTTCGCATTACATCAAGTATGAAGTACAGATGACCAATTTGAACCAATCGGTGAGTAGTGCCATGCAGGAATAAATTGTGTAACTATTTGCATCAAAACTCTTTCTCTGTTTCTTTTGTTTAACTCCTAAAGTAGGTTATGATCATCTCCATAGTACTTTACTCACCGTTTAAAAATGTTTTTATTTCATATTCTCTTTCTTTTCATTTTTGGAAAACATAACCTCTTGATTAGAAAATTGAATATCTGCCATGTCTGCCGAGCAGAAGAATAAGCAATCAGAATCATTCCCATTACATTAAGTTAAGTGCATCCTAATATCCCTTCTAGTTTCTTACTTTACATTATGTCCCGTCACATTAATTCACGTTAAGTAACGTTCATCATAATGGTGGCGTAAGCAGCTTTGATAAAATGTTTTGCGGGTAGTCATATGACAATGAGGCAGCATTGTGTTCTTGAAACAGTAATTATGAACTCAGCATATTTATGTACCTACCCAGAATTTGCTAACAAGTAATTGTGAAGAAAACTTGATTTTAGCAAATAATGCAATCATAACTGCTTGTTTGTTCCCATTGTGAGCACAGCTAAGGGACATTGAACACATAGAACATGACTCCTACAAGCAATTATGTTGCAAATACAACACTTTATTTTCGCTAATTGTAAGTACTGTTCATTCCACAATGTGGGAATGGAACCAGAAATCTAATGTACAACTTTCTCATAACTTCCTTTACTCATTACAGATCTACCATTTATGAACAGAAAGAGTGATTATTTTACCAATGTCATATTTATGGTGATACATGTAATACTAAAATTGATTTCAAATAGAGCCAATTCAACTGTTTACATTATAAGGCTTAGTAATCAGCTCATGCAAAGGAAAAGAAACAATTTCCTAGTTTTTAGTATGTTCCATCGGCTGACATACTTTAGTACTGTGGAAATTGATCAAGAATGTTTTACAAGCACTAAACATTGTGAAAGAAATTGAAGTAGATAAACTGTTTCAGTAGGCTTTATAGTTCTTGTTTCTCTCATATAGTTTTCCAGTTATACAAAATTAAATAAAATTCCAGCAGAACGGAGACATTAGAAGATGTTTATGGAAAGGTGATTTATAGAAGAAAAATACATATATTAAACATATGTAGATGTGATCAGTTTGAAAGACTATAAACCACACGCCTACCCTTTGTAAGACACTTTCTTGGTAATAAATTGCTAAATGTCAGCAAATTGCATTTTGTTACAACTGTGGATGCATGGAGGGAAGTACCAGCACTTGAATGCTAGTAAATTCTGCAAAAACAGTGATGCTTTTTAGTTCTTTCCTGTTTATAAACACACACTAACCTAGGCGTCATAGCCTTACTCTGGCTATGTTTTGATATCATAGGCTCTGACGTGCTGTTTATATACACACACTAACATAGGAGTTGTAGCCTAACTCAGGACCCGCTGATTGTTTGAGTGATTCTCTCTTACTCTATCCTTCATTAGATGTTGGCACCTCTTTGTTATAAACAGCCAGGTGCCCTCTACTGGCCAAACGGTTTTGGCCAGCTTTTAAGGTATCAAACTTTTTTCTTTTTTTCTTTACCTGATTACCCTCCCCTTATGTAGGACTTTCAAGCCTGTGCCTTGGGTCAGACGCCTGTTGGGAAGCACAGGAACCTATAGTCTGGACAGAGTGAAGACCTGGAAGTGGATGGTCAGCCAAGCACCAGGTATGATAGTGAGAAAGAGAATGATATGAAATGCAGGCAAAATCAATGATTGGAAAGGTGATAAATAGAGCATTTGGTGGAATGAGTGGTGGGGGAAATCAGAGAACCCGGAGAAAATCCACCCTGAAGTCGCTTTGTCCACCAGGAATACCACATGTGGGTCCCTGGGATCGAACCCGTGCCACCTAGGTGGCAGACGAATAGTCTGACCACTCGGCCATGGCACGACCTAGGTATCAAACTTTTATGTGGAAAATACTAATATACATTTTTTTATCATATAAAGATGTTACACATTTTAGTATTTTAATCAAAATCTTTAGATCCATTTTTGAGAAAATAAAAATAAAGTATCAGCTATAATGTAAAGAGTTGCTTGGGTTGGGAGGATTTTTTTTTTAAATATTCTCCTTGCAGCTGTGAATGGTGCAACAGAGATATATAGCCTGTGGTGCCGTTTGTAGTAAAAGTGGCCGTTAAACACTAAAAAAAGAAACCCAAGTATGATATTTAGTACTTATCAGGATTTTTGCTTTTGATTAATGCTGCTCCCCCCTCTACCTTCCTCTCCGATACCCACACACTCACCATGATTTACTTTATTTTTAAAGCAACTTTTTTTTGTGTTCAAGAGACATAAGAATTTGTGTTTTCAGTGAAATATCTTTGAAAGATACCTACGTAGCTATGCTGGTTACCTTTAGCTTCAACCAGCTTTCACAATTTTATATTTGTCATTAGTCTTAATGACAGTGAGGGAATTTCTGCAACTTAAACTTAGGTATATTTGGAGTTAAAGTGTACATATTTGCAAGTTTTCTTTCTACAGTCCATTCGTAATCTTTTCGACCAGTTTCCACTACGTCAGATAAGGTATGTGGTGGTGTGTGCCAGACTTGAGTAGTTGAAATATTGGCATTTTGATTTTGTTCTTATTATGCAACATGACTGTGAACTTTGTTTACAGTATCTATTTGGCTGAAAATTGCTTTGACATGATTGTAAATAAGAAGTCTATAGACCAGAGGAGATATCAGGGATGTGCAAACGTGAAGAATAAATAAAACAAATATAAACAGTATTTTATTGTACTAGTTACGCTATGAAATTAATGTAAATTAATGCTTATCCTCTGAAAATGTATTTTCATTGTCGTCTTGTAGATCGATTACCAGGGCCTGGCTGTTTTCCATTATACTTTCAAAGGAATGATATTTGTTTTCTAATCCAACATGGCACATGTGGTTAGGATAATGATTCTTGTTTTCAATGTTCTTTGTAGTGTTTTGAACCGACTTGAATTTCAGTAACATTTTTTCTTCTGAAGACATTATTGCCTGCAATGTTTCTTTTTAGTTCTGACCATACATATTCTATGGGATTCAAAGTACAATGATAAAGGGACACTCTAATAACTACGTGCCCATGCTTAGCAGCTAATTCATCAACATCATGCATTTTGAGTTTATTGTCCATTTCTTTTATAAGCTTTTGCAACTGTAGTCTGGTTGTTGGTAGTGGCCTCTTTTACCATTCACTTGAAATAGAGTAAAACATTCAATGTTGCCTGCGCTGTTTACATACATATTGTGTGTGCTGCCACGTTTCGCTTGCTGCACAGATCTGTTCTTACTTCCCCTGGTGGCCGAAAAGAATGTGAGTTGACTGTAGTTTAATCAAACATTCAGCATTAAAATGCTTTGAAACAGTATGTTTATGTAATAAAAAAGGTTTTAAAAATTAACATTGTGTTAATTTTCCAAGCTCAATTCCCGTTATCGATGTGAGAATTGTTTTCTGCTGGGAACCCAGGTTCAGGGTGCACTTATTCTTAAGAAATCCCTGGAAGACCATTTGAGGAACTACTTGAGGGAAAAATAATGCCTCTAGATCTCAAAGACTGCAATCACCACTCGGGAGGTTCTTGGGGCGCTAACCACATTGAACCCTACTCATGACGTCCATTGTGGACACACATGTGGGATGCAGTGTTCAGGTGGAGGGCCTGGCCCCAACATCAGGCTGTTGCATCACAGTTTATTCTTATTCTTATTCTTCTTCTTCTTCTTCTTCTTCTTCTTCTTCTTCTTCTTCTTCTTATTATTATTATTATTATTATTATTATTATTATTATTATTATTATTATTATTATTATTATTAGTATTAGTATTATTGTTATTGTTGTTATTATTATTACTAATTATTATTATTATTATTATTATTATTATTATTATTATTATTATTATTATTATTATTAGTATTATTAGTATTACTAGTATTACTAGTATTATTAGTATTATTATTATTATTATTATTATTATTATTATTATTAGTATTATTAGTATTATTAGTATTAGTATTATTGTTATTGTTGTTGTTATTATTATTACTAATTATTATTATTATTATTATTATTATTATTATTATTATTATTATTGTTATTAGTATTAGTATTATTGTTATTGTTGTTGTTATTATTATTACTAATTATTATTATTATTATTATTATTATTATTATTATTATTATTATTATTATTATTATTATTATTATTATTATTATTATTATTATTATTATTATTATTATTATTATTATTATTATTATTATTATTATTATTATTATTATTATTATTATTATTATTATTATTATTATTATTATTATTATTATTATTATTATTATTATTATTATTATTATTATTATTATTATTATTATTATTATTATTATTATTATTATTATTATTATTATTATTATTATTATTATTATTATTATTATTATTATTATTATTATTATTATTATTATTATTATTATTATTATTATTATTATTATTATTATTATTATTATTATTATTATTATTATTATTATTATTATTATTATTATTATTATTATTATTATTATTGAAATTGCTAATCACATCAGATATATAATCAGATATACCCTACTACGTTTAGTAAGTAGAATAAAATATATATTAATGGCATGTAAAAGAATGGTAGCTGAAGACCACAGCAGTTGCAGAGTGTCGTCTGTTTAAATGAAAATAAAGAAACTACTTATTTCGAATAGACATGAAGTATATGAACAAATATTATTCACACTAGACATTTTGCCTCCAATGTGCAATGGTTGCCACTGTACATTTTTGTGATCTCTTGGGATAAACTACCCTTAACCTTTTTTACTTTCTCTACTGGTAAGTAGGGGAAGTATTGTATTCCACCCAAAAATTCGATGTCGAGATTTGACCGGAAATATGTTTTGAGACCCCCTGAATCCAAAAATGGATGGCATTTTTAGAAAAAGGCCCGTGTGCGTGCGTGTGTGTGTGTGTGTGTGTGTGTGTGTGTGTGTGTGTGTGTGTGTGTGTGTGTGTCTGAGTCAGTCTGTGGACAGCATAACTCAAAAACGAAAAGTCGGTTAAAAACCAAAGTTGGTATTTAAGTTTAATGTTTTTCAAGGATGCGACACGAAAATTTTGAAGAAAATAGTCCCAGCTTAAATTACCCTTTACATGGAAAACTTTTTAAAAATTTTGATTTTCTTGAAAATGGCTCTAACGATTTTGATTAAAATATCAGATGATATTTGTTTGACAAACGAAATGTGTATTTTGAATTTTCTGCCTACATCCTATGTAGTCCTGTTTACTCTGGATGACTTTTGAATAACTCGTAAAGCGTAAGAGATAGACGAAATCTTACTATACAAAAAATGCAGATCTTGCTAAAACACACAATTTGTGTCTAAATAATTTTTTTCTAGAGTGAATCATTTCGGAGATATTCGTTATTTGTATCAGTTTCGGAAAACGTAAAACTTTCGTGAAATGGAACATCGTTGTTCATTTTTTATATGTTACGTGTACAAAGAGAACGGAATCTCAAAGCTTTAAAAGATTTGACTATCGCACAAAGCCTACTGTATTCTAATATTCCCCTTGTACCTACAAGGAAATAAGCAATAAGATAATTTGTACAAATGTTTATCTCAACTAACACGAACAAGATATAGGAATAAGAGTTGCAAGAGTGGTTATTACAAGAGTAGAGAAAGTCTTTTTCTGTACTATATATAGTAAGTAGGCAAAGTATTGAATTCCATCAAAAAATTCAGTACTGACTGGAAATGTGTTTTGAGGTCTATTGAACTCAAAAACCTAAAATAAACATTTTTAGGAAAGGGCGGGGGGGGGGGAGATTCTGGAGAGAGTGGTGTAGGGAGAGGGGGTAGAGAGGAATGGAGGGAGAGAGAGATTGAGGGAAGTAGAAGAGAGAGGGAGATGGAAAGAGAGACCAAATACCAAAGATATTTGAGTTCGGTGTCCTCAAAGGAAGTGACAAAATTATGAGAATCCCCCCCCACCCCAAATTTTGCACTTTACAGGTACATTTTTCAAAAATTTTGATTTTCTCAAAAATGGCCTTCAGTTTTGATTAAAGTACCACATGTTTAAGATATTTTCACGATAAATGAAATGTTTTTCTGGGAATAGCCTCTTAAGTCCCCATTCTGAATAACTTTTGCATAACTAGTAAACTGTAACAGACAAAATTTAACTAAACAGAAAAATGTAGATTTTGTTAATGTACACAATTTAGCAATTTTCCCTTCTTTCTTTTGATGGAGTTAACTATTTCTAAAATATTTCTCTATTGGTTTGCGTTTTAAACTGGTTATGCTTTTCTCAAATGGGAAGTCATTTTTATTTTTGTCTATCTTTTCGGTATTCTTGTCCATGCAAATAGAATTGAATTTCAAAGCCAATATGTAATGATTATCACTCTAAGCCTACTGTATTCCTCTAATTGTGTTGATGTACAAGGGAAAATGCTATATTAGCCAACTTTGGCAAATGTTATGAAGCAGATAAAATAATAAGCGTTTGTGATCAGTGCTTCACGGGTGATCAGCCGTGTTAAATTTAAGAAGGTCGAGCTTTCGGCCATTATACTCTCCATGGCCATCTTCAGGACTAAAATGATGGAAAATTCTCTCTCTCTCTCTCTTTTTTTTTTTTTAGGTGGAGGGGAAAAATCTTGTTACGAGACCCCATGGTACTGTGGGAGTCGCCATTGAAGATGGCCATACCCACTAAAAAACCCCATCCACCGGATTAGGAAGGTGAAAGCCTGCTGCGGTACCGCCTGTAGCACCCGCGCATTCAGTGGTGAAGATTGAGCTGGTTCGCATAGCGTAACCAGACGGAGAAGGTTAGGAGCTTGGGGATGAGCTTGACCGAAGCCCAGCTTGCCCCCTAGCGGAGTCATGGATGGTTTGGTAGGAGTCATTTGTGATTGCTGTCAGGAATCAGGGTGCTATGTATCTTGGCGTGAATACGCCGCGTCTGTTCGTGCGCCTCAGAAGTCTGGGAGCGTGTCGATACCCTGCATGCTGGATCCCTGAAACAATCTAAATATACATGTACATACACTAAGAACAAAGGAAGTGCGTACAATTAGTCTCTTAGGTTAGTGGTAATTTGTGCGCTTGTGGCGTCGTCAATCTAGTGTAATTATAATTGTTACGTTCCGCCGTATGGCGTCGTCTGCAATTCATAATTAAGGTTGTTGATATACCATCCGGCATCGTCAATTGGGTGAGTGCATGTCCGTTGTATCGCCTGTTCGTCTGGAGTGCACACTTGGCGGGCAGTCTGCCTGAAATGCAGGTGCGAGCCAGTGCCACTCCCGAGGGGGCCCTCATCCCCCTGGGTCCGCCTTATAAATAAGGACTTGAGGGTTATCTGATGGCTATAGTCCAGAGTGCCTCTAGAAGACTCACTACATTTCATAGCGGAACAATTTCCGGAGGACATCACACAACTCTTCAGACACACTCTCACGTCCTCCTACTTCTGCTACAACGACCAATTTTACGAACAAACTGACGGAGTGGCCATGGGCTCACCATTATCACCGGCCATTGCCAATTTCTTCATGGAAAACTTTGAACACACCGCTACACACAAACCAAAAGCTTTCTATAGATACGTCGACGACACTTTCGTCATCTGGCCACACGGGACAGAAAAACTTGGCTTTTTTCTGGACCATCTCAATAGCCTACATACTAACATCAAATTCACCATGGAAGTGGAGAACGACAACTCCCTTCCCTTCCTGGATGTTCTAGTGTACAAAAAACCGGATGGCAGCCTGGGACACACGGTCTACAGGAAGCCCACACACACCAACAGATACTTGGATGCCTCCAGCCACCATCATCCCTCTCAGAAGAAAACAATCATTTCCACTCTGTTTCACCGAGCGTTTGACAAGGACCACATACACCTAGAACTTCAATACTTACAGGATACCCTACGCAAGAATGGGTATAGCAACTAGGACATCAATGAGACCCGTAGGAAAGTCGAACGCAGCAGGAAGAACCCGCTACTGCTCACGCAAGGGAAGGATAGCCCTCAAGAGAAGGCCTACATACCTTTCTACGGCTCTGTCTCCAACAAGGTTTCCCGTATACTCGCGAGACATAATATCAAAACCTTCTTCACGCCCCCTAAGAAGATCCGACAACTCCCCAGGCCCGTGAAAGACCCACTTGGGCTTAAGGTCCCGGGAATATACAGGATTCCTTGCGAGTGTGGTAAGGTGTATGTGGGTCAAACAGGACGCACGATAGAGGAAAAATGCAAAGAACATCAACGGAGCATCAGACTTCTCCAGCCAGAAAAATCAGCAGTAGCCCAACATTGCATAGAACAGGTCCACAAAATAAATTTCCAAGACACAAAAATACTAGAACACGCAGAAAATTACTAGGACAGACTCATCAAGGATGGATGGATTTGGTTTAAGGGCGCTCAACTTCTAGGTCATCAGCGCCCGACTCATCAAGGAGGCCATCCACATCAAATTACACCCCCACAATTTCAACAGAGAGGGCGGACTCAAACTAAGTTCCGCGTGGATTTTTTTTTTGAAAGGGGAGACAGAAAGAGAGTTGGACAAGAAAGAGTTGGCTTATTTCGCCGGGAAAATGGAACAAGGGAAGGGTAGAAAAACTAAGACTAAGGTTTCAAGAGGGGGTTTAGGGAGAAGTGTATCGTAGCTGTCGAGGTACCGCCTAAGCACCCTCGCAGTACGGATGGATACAGCCGGCAATTACCGGCATCGGGAAGGGTATTCCGGGTGACAGACATGGCGAGGCCCTGACTGCCACACACGGGGAACTAGGAATAGGATGGTGAGTTCCGGGATCTTCATGTATGTCGGTTCCAGTTCCATGATCGTTTTCCTGTGACGCCACTGCATATCATGAGCTTGCATCGATCGTCGCAATTCTTGCGATGGTGATCGTAGTAGCCAGTGTGTGAAAACTCTGGGTGGTCGAGTTGTTGTGGCCACCATGATTGAGGAGTGACGTGTTCTTTGGCTAGAAGCTGCTGAAGTTCAATTTGTCGCTGTCGTAGTTCAATTTCCTGCGGAGATGGTGTCGGGAGGTGATGTCCTTCGGTTTGTGTGGTGGCCACTTGTGTTGTTGGAGTGGTCCTGCTCTCTAGTTGTGTCAGCTTCAGATGGGCTGATTTGAGAGTTTCACCGTTGAGTGCGACGTATTCAGATAGAGTTGTAACTTCAGTTCGTAGAGCTTCTACTGGTTCCATAAGGTGAAGTCCGGAGAATGTGTTGGCGGCGGTGTTGATTAAGGTGGTGAGGGCGTTGGTAAGTTGATGTAGGGCGTCTTCGATGCTACCCGGTCGTTGTTTGAGGTTGAGAACCTCAGAGCAGAGGTACTCTACTTCCTTACTGGGCGGTTGTGTGCTGGTGGAGGCGGCGGTGTGAGTGGAGTTCAGCCCTTGGGTTGTTGGTTCTTGATGCGTTGTCTGCGTTGATGGTTGTGTAGGCTGAGGAGCTTGGCGAGGCTCACGTTGCGGAGGCTGAGGAGGTTGAGGCAGCTCACGTTGTGATGCGGCGTTGTTACGGTGCCTAGGGTATAGCGGACAGCAAACCTGCCCGGTGAAGTGGTCTCTCCTGTCGCAGGTGGCGCAATACCTACGACGTCTGGTGAGGTCGTGGTGCTGACAGGAGGATGTCAGTACTGCTGCTCCACAGTAGTGACACTTGGCTCTGGCGACACAGGACTGGGTTTCATGTCCAAAAGAGCAGCATCTCCGACACGGCTGGATCCATTCGTTCCGACTACACTCTATACGAATGTGTCGGCCGAAGAGGGTGAGTCCTGAGGTGATGGCGGCGGTGAAATGCGTCCTGTCTTGGAAGACAAGTCGCACTAGTGGTGTCGCTCCGTATATTCCCCTAATCCTAGAGGCACCGACTAGTGAGCTCCATTTTCGCTGTCCCTCCTGTAGTATGATCTGCGGATGCAGGTGTCGATTGACTCCGACGGCAACTGCGCCGAAGCGGCCGTACCGTGGGTTGGTTACAGGAGGTTCGGAGGCGGCGGTGATGTGTTGAGGTGGTGCAATGCTAGGAGTAGCATTCAGCGTTGGGTCGGAATTGGCGGCCAATGTGGCTCCATTTTCCGGCGTAGTTTGCGTATTCCCAGGAGGAACACTGACGGCGGTGTTGTTTTGAGGTGTCGCGTAGTCAGAACCGGCGTTCGGCGTCGGCTCGGAAGTGGCGGCCGATGTGGCTCCATCTCCCGGCGTAGTCTGCGTGTTACGACGATTCTTCCTTGCCATGCTAATCGCTTCTTCAGCGTGGACTATAGCCATCAGAAACACTGCACAAAGTGCGTACCCGCGGGAAAACACTGCAGCCGAGCCTACAGCAGGCCCAATCAGAAAAAGGATTAGAGGCGAGCCGGAGCCATGGGGAAGAGGAAGACTCAACGCCGAACTTCAGCGCCAATCTCCGCCGCATCCGAGGCACCTCTGGGTGAGGCAGTGAGAGTGCCGGCCCCGGAGACCTCAACGCCACGGCAACCTGCGACAGCACAATCCACCGTCACCGAGGCACCTCATGGGGAGGCAGTGAGAGTGCCGGCCCCGGAGCCCTCAACACCACCTCAACCTGCAACAACACAACCCGCCGTCACCGAGACACCTCGGGGGGATGCAGTGAGAGTGCCTATCCCCGAGACCTCGACATCACCTTCAGCTACAGCTCAACCAGGGACAACTCAACATACATCGCCGACAAGATCAACTGTTCCCTATCCTGGGTGCAGTGTTGTCTTCCATGGGATCCCAAGAGACATACCGGAAAGGCATGTCCTAACCGCAGCGCAGCACGAGTGGTCGTCTGTTTTGAGGGCCACTCGCATCATCACCAACCATGGACCGTCAACCCTCGTGCGAGTCGTTTTTGCTGACACCAGGGATAGCGAGGCAGCTTTGAGTGGAGGACTTTTCCTACTTGGGAGGCGTCTTCTAGCAGAGCCCAGCCGAGCCACTCGTCATGTGCCCTGCCGGCGCTGTTGCCGGTTTGGACACGACGCCACATCCTGCACCGCAACACCAAGGTGCCACTACTGTGGGGCACGTCGCCTCACACAATGGTGTACCGCGCACGACTTGCGTAGGCGACGCCGGTACTGTGCAACCTGCAATGGCTTAGGCCATTATACAGGGCAAGCACAGTGCCCCTTCTATCCTCGGGCACTCAGCACACAACCAGAACCTGTCAGCGCAGCTTCTCAGCGACATCGCAGACCTTCACCAGTCAACACTCTTACAGCACCAACTCAACAGGATTCCACATCGTACGCTGCAGCCACTGATGGACCATCTCTGCCCAGACAAGAGTTGGAGGATCTTCGTCTGGAAGTTCAAAGCCTCAACCATCGCCTGGGCGGAATGGAAGGAACTCTACAGCAGCTCAACTCCGTCGTTACTTCCATCGCTAACAACGTAGCTCACAAAGACACCAACGCTACACAAGAACATCTCAAGGACGTCCATAACTCAATCAAAGAGTTTCGCAAAACATCAGCGACCACTATCGCAACTCTACATAAAGACGTCAAGAAATGCAGCCTCAAGACGAACTCACTTCGACGGACAAGCAACAAAAGACTGAATAACATAGAACGCAACCTACGTCACCACACTGAAGAGCTAAAGAAAGCAAATACTTTATTCGAAGATCTCTGGGAACTATACTACAACTTACGAGACGTCTTCAAGGACATCACAACTTCATTCAACGACACTGTCAACAGACTGGATAGGACGAGAAACACAACAACCTGCGCAGCTACTACTCAGACTGAAAAATCTCCACCTGTAATAGCAAATCTCGTCAAGGGGCCTCCTCGACCAACTCAACGACAAACATACCATCACCCGAGGGACTACTACGGACCGAAGACGCGCTACAACGAGCAACTCAACCCAACACAGCAAGACAACGCAACGCAGCAACACTACGCAACACAGCAACTAGACTACCAACAAGACACAACTGAAGTACATTGGACCAACCCCTACGACCATGGGACTGCACCATGTAGCCAGCTATGTGAGGTCATGGAATGCGACGCAGTTCTCGCCAGGAAGCGCAACCAACAGCTATACAACACCTCTCAACATTGAGAACTTCGCTTCTCGACATCGCCGTCGGAGCAGCCTTTGCCTATGTCAACGCCGTCACCCCCGTAATAAAATAAATCCTTACTTTCCATCTATTTCCCACGTCCAATTCCCGTGTGTGACAGTCAGGACTTGTCATGACTGTCACCCGGCAATCCTAACCCGATGCCGGTAATCATACCGGCTGTAACCCAACGTACTGCGAGGGTGCATCCGCGGTACCTCCCCACCTACGCCACACTTCTCCCTCATCCCCCCGAGAAAATTCCATCCCATAACCCCTTCCCTCCCCGGCGCAATAAGCCAACTCTTTCTCCCGTCCAACTCTCTTTCTGTCTCCCCTTTCAAAAAAAAAAAAAAAAAAAAAAACCAATCAGAAACCACCACCCGCGCATTGGCTGGGACAACACAACCTAACCATAGTATATATCTGAAAACTGAGGAGAATTTTCCATCATTTTAGTCCTGAAGATGTCCATGGAGAGTATAATGGCCGAAAGCTCGACCTTCTTAAATTTAACACGGCTGATCACCCGTGAAGCACTGATCACTAACGTTCGCCGTGAAAGCTTCAAATCTTATAATAAGCGTTTGTAAGAATACTTTGTGCATACAAGAGCAAAGAAAGTCATGCGAGCGCAGCACATGCTTTTCAAACCATTGATCATTTCAACTCCACGCATACAATTCTGCAGATAAAAGCATACAGTTTTAGGAAGCTCTGCGAATACACTTCCCTTTGTATACTATGGTGTTAAATCAGTTAATATTATTGAAAGTCACATATAAAATTTTAATTTTACAAGCATATTCAAACAGAAATTTATCAGTTGTTGAAGTGATGGAATGGAACGATTGATGCTAATTACTGCCCCACCAGCAGCAAACATACCTAAAATTATCTTATTTTAGAAACAGTACCTGGGCGACCGAGCTTCGCTCGGCCTTTCTTTTCTTTTCCTAATTTTTAATCGTGTTTTTCTTTGGGAGAAATACTTATTTAGATAAACTTAAAAAACGAAATGTTAACTAAATATAAATTTTCATATTAATTGTTGGAGACGTTTCCGTGACGAGACCTTTAATATCCTGGCTTGCTTGTTGAAATTGGCCCACTAACAGAGAAATTATAGTCAAAATAAGGTTTCGAATAATTGTGACTGTTACGCGTAAAGTAATATAGCTATGTTAACTTTCTTTACGTTTTCTTAATAAGCAAAACCCTGTCTGAATATAAAATTTGATGTAAATCTTTAGAGCCGTTTCCAAGTTGCGCGGAATATATACACACACAAGACTTGCTCGTTTAAGTATATAAGACAAAATCAGTCTCTAGTGCTTTGCTTGAAGTTCTGGGTAGTGTGTATAATGTGACAAAATTACAAAGTAGTCCAGTTACTTTTCTATCCATTATTATCTTCTAAAATTTTATCACAAATACACAGTTTTTTCCTCGTTTACACACTATACAGTCTTTTATGCTATCACAACTCACAAATTTTACTTCTCGTAACCTTGTCTCAGTTGTTTCAGTGTCTCTGCTTTTTCTGCATCTTATATTTTTTTTATTTAAGATCGATGAGCAACAATGCTTTAAAGATCTGGGAGAGCAACATATATAAAGCTAAGAACACTATATAGGCGTTGAGGTTGGCTACATCAGTGTAGCTCCTTGAACATAATTACAGTATGTCTCACAAAGGAGGTAGTAACACAATATATCACAGAGACAAGGCAAATGTGCAGTGGAATAGTTTGTGAAAACTAAAGGTCCGAGTCTCCGGAGCTTGAGGTGGAATAGTTTGTGAAAACTAAAGGTCGGAGTCTCCGGAGCTTGAGGTCGAACTGAGTAGGATATCTTGAGGCAGGCGTTTGCGGAGACGGGTTGGCCGGCGTGTTCTGACGCCTATATGGTATTCAACAACTCCAGGAACTTCCTGTAGGTGGAGGAAGAAACGGCGGGCTGTCTGGCGAATGAACTGTGGTATAGGGATAAGTCCTAGTTCTTGATGGAGCTGTTGGTTGCGGACAAACCAGGGAGCATTGGTAGCGAGCCGCTCCACCTTGTTCTGAATTTCTTGCAAGCGATGTAAGTGGGATTTACAAGCACCACCCCAGATAGGAGCAGCATAGGTGAGAATAGGACGAATAAGGGAACGGTAGAGCAAGGGACAGGAATCAAGTCCAAGTGAGGTGCGTCTATTGAGTAGTGGATCAAGCTGAGAAAGTCGGGCCGAGGCAAGGTTAATGGTACGATTGACATTTGGACGCCAGGTAAGGGTGGTGTCGAAAAGCACCCCAAGGTACTTCACTGGAACATCATAAGGTAGCCAGGGAGTACAGCTGTTATGGATACTCAAGGCTGGGGTGTACGAACGGTACGAAGAGAGAGCATTTTTGCCTCTGTCTTGTGAGAATTTAGGGAAAGGCGCCAGGTGGAACACCAATGAATAAGAGAGGTTAAGGATTCCCGCAAGGCGGCAGTGGCTGTAGGAAGATCTTGATGGGAGTAGTAGAGAACGGTGTCGTCGGCATGTAACGCCACTTCGGCATGCTCGAAATTTGGAGGAACTGAAGTGAAGACTGAACAGAAGTGGAGCCAAGATAGAGCCCTGGGGGACACCAGCCTGAATGGATTTCGGTGAGGAGCAGGTGCCACTATACGGACCATGAACTGTCGATTCGAAAGATAACTAGAAGCAATATCCAGTAAATATTTGGGAAGGCCTATACGAAAGAGTTTGAGCATTAGGCCATCATGCCACACTTTATCAAAAACCTGGGCGACATCCAAAAACACGGCCGGTATATATTGTCGATTTTCAAAGCCGTGAACAATAGCTTGAGTGAATCGAAGCGGCTGGTGAGTAGCAGAGTGATGTGGCCGAAAGCCAAACTGAAATGGAGGGATAATATTGTTGCTAAAGATGAACTAATTGGATGGTAACTTGATGGTAGATGTTGGGGCTTAGGAAAGACAATACTGTGTGCAAGTTTCCAAGAAGTGGGAAAATGGCCAAGGCGTAAGGCAGAGTTCATAATGGAAGAAAGGTAAACCAGGGCCTTTTCGGTGAGATGCTTTAAGGCGATGTTGGGCACCATATCATGTCCGGGAGATTTCTTATTCGGAAGGTGGGAAATGAAATGGGATAACTCCCCAGGACTGGTAAGAGACAGACGGACAGGAACAGTGGAGTGCGATTGGATGGCAACAAGTTCTCTGCGAAGGGATTGCGAGGTACGATCATCGATACTAGGATGAGGAGTAAATGCTTGTACGAAATGAGGAGCCAGAATCTCACATTTGTCAGAAGTAGATGTCACTTGTGATGAAGACCAGGAACAACGGTGGGTGTTCGAAGAATAGATCTAGTCGTATGCCGTAACATGTGATCACCGGGCGAAATATTGGCTAGATGTCATTGAAAGGTTCGGAAGCGGTGTTGCTCGAGCTCCAGTTTTACACGCCGTATCAGGCTATTTAATCTTCTGCGCAGCCAAGGTTGCCGTTTCCGTTGCCAGCGACGACGAATATGATTCTTCATTTGGATAAGAGCAGAAAGAAAGGGGGAAAATGAGAAGCAAAAGGACGGTGAGAAGGAACCGTGGACTGGCGAACACAGGAGCAAATGGTGTCTTAAAATGGTGAACCGCTGCATCAAGATCTTCCCGGGTAAGGACGTGGTATGAAGTGGTCAGAGCCAAATTCAGCCGTTCTTGGAAAGTCCATTGCATGTAGCCATTGATAGGCCTTAGTGGCGGTGGAATGAAGTCTAGAGCAGCGGAGAAACTAGCTATGACTGGGCAGTGGTCAGAATCTACATAGTTCGGCCAAAGAGGTCATAAAAAGTGGCAAACCCAAGTTTCTAGAAATACCAATGTCAAGAATGTCCGGAGACACTCTGGGATTGCTAGAATAATAAGTGGGGTCAGAAGGAGCCAGAATATTGCATAGAGAACTACTGAGAAAGTGTTGGAGACGACGGCCATTGGGGTTAGTAATTCTACAGTCCCAGGACATGTTTACTATTCAGATCACCTAATAAAAGAGTGCGGCCACGATCGGGAAAAAAAGCAACGAAAGAAAAGTGGTGTTGAGCTGATAATTAGAAGGTTTATAGGCACTGAAGAGGACCTGATCGTTACCATCAGCAGATTGAAGTTTGATACCAACAACTTCTAGGGCTGGGGAATCAGACAGAAATATAGCACTACGTTGAAGACAGCGGCGCACAGCAATGGCTACACCTCCTGAGGCCGTTAAAGATGCCCTATCTCGCCTATAAACGATAACCAGGAAGAGTAAATCTTTCACTGGGAAGAAAGTGTGTTTCCGTGATACAGGCGATATCGATGTTATGAAGTGTGAGGAAAGAGGTAAAAGAAGCACGTTTGCATTGGAGGCCGTTAGCGTTCCAGTTGAGGAGAATGAGACAATATAAGAGAGCGGCGATTACGGACCGCCATTGTTGCTAAAACTGGTCAGTTATGTGTGGAAAAGGTTGAGAAGCTGTGGTAAATAGGGTAGAAGAAAAGAACGGTGGATAGCAAAGAGTTGTGTAAGCAGATTAGTGTACCACGTCCAAGAAGATGACTCACCTGCGCTCTCCGCAGCAGGTATAGAGGCACTAGAACGAGAAGCAGCAAATCGCAGAGCGTTAGCAAAAGATGGGCGTGGAGAAGGGCGAGCTGAAGTCTGGTCGGGTTGTAGTGGTGGTGGTTGTGGAGAAGTCGGTGGAGTAGACACATCTCGAGGCTGACGAGGCACGGCTGATGGCACAAGTTGCGGTGAATGTAGTGGTTGAAAAGCACCTTGAGTGGCACGTTGCTTGAGCTTCAAATAGTGAGAACAACCACGATAATTTGCTGGATGCTCTTGATGGCAATTGACGCACTGCGCTGGCGTGATTTTAGGTTTCGGGCACTGAGAGTAGTGATACTCACCCAGGCAACGAACACAGCGAGGCCCTAGCTGACAGTAGTTTTTGGTGTGACCGTAATTTTGACAGCGGGTGCACTGCAGCATGTCTGCATTGCTGTGACGAGATTCCACGCTCACTGCACTGTATAGTAAGCGAGTGAGATTCAGAATATTTCGGCCTGAATCAATGTTCAACAACTCGTGGGCACAAAGGGGAATGGGCTGTTTAGCTCTTTTGAGTAAACGAGTTATTTTTTGAACAGGATATTGCAAAGCATTGAGTTCAGCGTGTATTTCTTGGTCAGTGAGAGAACAAGGTATGTTTCTAATGATCACAGAGAACAGCGTATCTGCTGGGTTTCTGTATATGAAGTATTGCTGGTTGATGCTGGTAAAATACCTAGTGAGATTACGAAAGTCAGAGGAGGTAAAAGAATACACTTTAACGGTAGATCCACGCAACACGTAACATGTTGCTTGATGCCATGTAGAAGCAGTTGATAGTTTTGCACATCACTTGTGGAACTTGTCGGAGAAGTTTCCGTCCCAGCGTCATCTTCCAAAGGCTGAAAACGGTTGTGCGTAGGAGCAGAGCGCACCAGGCTGGTAGATGGGGCACAATCCACTGAAGATTGTTCAGTAGGGGAAGTCATTATACCTAGTGAAGTTGACTGAAGCACAGAGTTACACACGGGCAGCGCGGAAGCAGATGTAACAGAGTTAACAACTGGGGATAAAGTCGATTGTGATGATTGCGATTGCACTAAGAGGTGCTCTTGTGATACAGTCGAAGCATGTTCCTGATCAGCAGTACAATAGGCTGCATTAATAGCTGAGTGAAGAAGATGGCATGAGAGCGGTACAGTAAATACACTTACTAGAAGAAAATAAAACGAACACCACTGTGAAAACACGCAATAACTCACGCGAATGCAGAAAAATCCACAGAAAACTAAACTTTGTTAGGCGAACTGAATAGAATGCACGGAGAGGCACGTAAACACAACCTTCCTCCGCGAAGGCTCGCGTATCACTCATCACACCGACACATGCACATCTGACCGACTCGTGTGCCTTTGTTTGTTCGCCGGCCTGGTATAAGGTCGCGCGTTACTTCTTGACGAATGAAAATTTTATATGAAAGGTTGAATGCGAGTCTCTACTCAGCTTTTGCGGGAACGAGAGAGAGGAGGTACAGTCTGCAGTGAGATGACGCGCATGCTTCTGAGCTGAAGTAGTACAACACTACAAATCAATTTATGACACTTGCAGTAATATCAGCCACACGTATTATACACTATACCTCTATAGCTGTTTCCACTTAACTTTCTTGCATTTATTCTATTCCCGACATCTCTCCCTCGTCTGAATTGCTATTTTCGTTGCATGCATACATACATCCGTACCGCACAAAACTTCTGCAGTCGACTGTATACACAAACGCGACAGAGGAAAACAGAGGTGTCTGTTATCGTAGCATAAACATTTGCTGACCTGTTTATTAAGGGTAGGCTCACTCATTGGATTTCTGCTCAAGGTCATTCGTCAAGAACGAACGCGCAACCTATATGTGGTGTGAAGTGGAGGTCTGTAGGGGCTTGGGCCCGGCCTTGAAAATAGCACAATTATCGCAGCATTTCTTTACGAGGAATTCTGTGTGAGTATTCTTTTTTATTAACTTCCTCCAACGTAGCGTCATATCGGACGGTGAATGAAGAAATGGGTGAAATGATGCTCAAATGAGACCGAGGTCCATAGAGCGCAGTTATCACAGTCCTCTTCTCAGGATAGGGGAAAAACTCGGAAAAAAACCTCATCCAGATAACTCACCCTAAGCGAGATTTGAACTCGCGACCTCTTGGACGTGAGGCAGACACGCTACCACCACGCTACAGAGGAGGGTATATGATTATTCTGCTGAAACGTTTCAAATAAAAAACAAAATAATAATAATAATAATAATAATAATAATAATATAATAACAACAATGGTAGTAATAATAATAGTAATAATATAATAATAACAATAACAATAGTAATAATAATAATAATAATAATAATAATAATAATAATAATAATAATAATAATAATAATAATAATAATAATAATAATAATAATAATATAATTAATGTCAATAACTGCAAAATAATTTTGTTCAAAGCAAAATTACACAATCGAGCCGGGCTTGTATTTGGTTGAGGCCGGGCCGAACCTAAGAATGTCGGCCCGTGGAGGCCTCTAGTGTGAAGTAGCTTAGACCGGTATATCCTTTGTTGTCTGTTGCGCCCGGCGTCACAATAACATTTTGCATTGTTCGCTGCTATTACAGGACCAGTCTTACTATGTAGCTAATCAGTCACAAATGGGAAGTTCTAAAAACATTGATAAACATAGCCTCTTCAAATAAAGTAACATTCTGGGAAATACTCAGATATTTCTTGGAAAATTATGTCAAATGAAGATCAAATATTTGTAGTTGTGAGGACGATATTTCTATACTTTGAAGTGAAAGCAGTTATCTATACCCCAAAGCAGAACTCCAATTAAAAAAAAAAAAAAAAAAAAAAAAAAAAAAAAAAAAAAAAACAATCCACCCAGATACTTTTTAAGAAGCACAAAAGGGCATCTGGTAACCACGTGTTCTGTATCGACGTGCATTTTAAGCTCTTATTTAATTACTCAGACGCTAGCAGCAATATTTCAGTAAACTGCCTAATCTATTTATACTTTAATTTGCTGCCTAATTTCATTGGCCTGTTCAGGCATTTTCGTAACATTTCTCCAGTTCTAGTGCAAATTTTAAAATTGTTTAGCTGTCGCTTTATTTTGTGTTTCGCGTTGACCTTGACCATTGCTCTCACAATATTTGTCAGAAGTTTATAGGGAAGCTTCAGATGCATATCTTTCAAATTGCTTTTTTGTGCTTTTAGTCACTTTGAGATCAACAGACTTTGCAGTAGTTATCAGGTCTTTGTTTTAGTACTTTTTCGAATTTTCTATTCATTTGTAAAGGAAGGCATTTATAGTGACGTGTGACACTCACAGGGTTAATATTCCTCCTGGAAGAGCTAATTTTCTTTCTTAAATGACAAATGTTTCATGTTTCAGTGGAATGATTCTTTAAGCATTTTTATTGCGTTTTACTCATTGAATTTTCCACCTTGACATCTCAGTTGCTATTCTATGGCAGGAAAAAATTACAAAGTAATGAAATCTGTAAAAAGTGTTATAAGTTTGTTTTAAACAAGAATTGAATTGTGAGAGTTACTAGGGAAGAATGTTTTCGTGTGGTTTCCATAGCAGTATAGACAGTAAGGGAGGGTCAACTCCCCCCACCACTCATCCATTCCCTGGTTCCCTTTGTCTGCAAGCTAAGGATTGAAGGGTTGCATGCTGCCACGTCATGCTACACTCAACATATTTGTGTTTCTGTGTTACAAATCAGGATTACTTTGTGAAGATAAACACAAAATCTAGACAAAAGATCTGATTGTTGCATTCCCATGACTTTCTCTACTCTTGTACTAACCATTTTACAAACTTTTATTCCTCTATGTACATTTGTAGAAATTATCTTATTGCTTATTTCCTTGTAGATCTCGCCAAAACACACAATTTACGATTTGGTCTATCTCTTACGGTTTACCAGTTATGCAAACGTCATCCAGAGTAAACAGGACTACATAGGCTATAGCCAGAAAATTCAAGACATGCATTTCATTTGCCATAAACATTTCTCAAATATATGGCATTTTAATAAAAATCGTTAGAGCCATTTTCAAGAAAATCAAAATTTTAGAAAAATGTTCCATGTAAAGGGTGGTTTAGAGTGGAGCAATTTTCTTCAAAATCTTTGTGTCACATCGTTGAAAGACATTAACCTTAAATACCAACTTTGGTTTTTAACCGACTTTTCGTTTTTGAATTCTGCTGTCCACAGGCTGACATACAGACAGACACACGAACACTTTTTGGATTCAGGGGGCCTCATAACATATTTCCGGTGAAATCTCGACACGTCCTCTACTCTACTTTACTATACGTAGTAGAGAAAGGAATAAAAAAAGCTTGACACTTCAATAATAAAGATATAGTTTGTACTCAGCTTTAGGAAGCCTTCATATATGGTGTTTCCAATCGCTGCACTGCTAGAAGGTGACGTTGCCGCTTCTGCTGGCTTATGTGAACTGTATTTCGCAGATCCAGAAATCGGAGTCAAACTTTTATGATTTTTAAAAGGAAGTCAAAAAATCCCCACACGTATCATTCCTACCGCTATGGTCGACTGAAACAGTAGACTTGCATATAACACAAAGCTCTTTATCCGTGTCATTTTCAACGCTAGTAACAAAAGGAAATTCGCGTTTTAAAACGTCCGAAAACACGCACTTTCGCCTCGGTGGCATGTCACTCTCATAAAATAACGAACCCGGTCCCAACACTCACAGAGGCGCTCAACACTATTGACTTCTCTTACTTCAGTCGTATACTGCTCAAGTGCTCTTAATACGGGTGTCCCAATTGAATCGTCCTATTTTCATATCCTTCGTGTGACTGGTGGGGCACATGTGGAAGTGATATGACTTTCTTGATTTGTGTATACAAACTTGATGAGTCATACGTATTAGTAAAGTTTAGTTCATTTCGATATCTCAAATAGTTTGGTAGAAATACTGAAGTGAAAATAGGGCGATTCAATTCGGACACACTGTATAGTATTATTGGTCCGGTTTTATGGTTTACAGTTGAAATCAGAGAAAATTGCCGCAATATCGTGCATGTGCTAACTAGGAAAAACATTGTCATCGCGTTTTCGTTCGAAAAGAGACAGCAAGATAATGTATAAAAAATAACCGACTTTCTTTTAATGTTATCGTTATTGTTACCTTCATAATTAATTTATTATTGACTTAGTAGCGACTTCCTGACTTCAAGTAAACCGAGTTTGTCTTGCGAGAAGACTTTTTTTTTTTTTGAATTAACGTCCTCCAACATTGTGTCATATCGGACGAATGAATGAAATGGGTGAAATGATGCTCAAATGAGCCCGAGGTCCATGGAGCTTTAAGTTACCCGACATTCGGCTTCTCAGGGTAGGGAAAACCTTACCCGGATAACTTACCCTAAGCGAGATTCGAACTCGCGACCTCTTGAACGTGAGGCAGACACGCTACCGAGGCGGGCGCGAGAAGACGTTCCGCATAGTCGGGCAGGCCATAAAGAATGCTTTCATATACCAGTTGTATAAAATGAAAAGCCGACAACTATAACAATACTGTGGTAGTGATTATATTTTTTGTGTCTTACGTTTTTACTGCCCATGTCACAATTCGGGGCAGTAATTTCTGAAGTTGCCACCAGAGGAAACTGCACATAGCTAATGAAGGCATAAAGCAAAACAAGAATTTAATAGAATTTCATAGAAAAGTAACATTGAAAAAGAGTACAAATGTAGGTCCCGCGACACATACAGCGGAATACGGGGCATGGGTTTCAAAATTGGTGCTATCCCGCTAAAAGCGAGACGTCTGGGATCCCTATTTGTACATTAGAGATTGGAATAAGAGGCCCCCCCCCCCCTCTTTCCTCCATTCAATTTCACCTCTTCGAAATATTCTCTTACAGAGCATATTATTCCCCGCGCTTGTCCTTCAATTGGGATACATTTACCAAAAACAGTTTTATTCGGTTCACGAGTAGACTCAACTTTTCGTTTGGGAGCACTTTCTGTGTCACAATTTTTTCGACATTATTAAATACTCATTAAAAGCGTTAGCACAGTTGCAAAAGCTCCCGACACACGCACAAAACAGACTCAGATGCACATAAACACAAAGCAAACAACCACATATACAGCGGATGATCCATAAGACTCCGAACCGGCTGCGTTTTGTTTTCCATTTACACATCCTCGGCGCTCGTCGCCGACTGCCGCTGTCGTAGGACAGCGCGGATGAAACCATACAACATTTTAAAGACTGGTTTGCCAATGTTATTAAAGGAGAAAGCTGAAACTGGCCACCGCCGTTGTCCACACATTTTTGGCACCTCTTAAGGAAACTATCCATTAGAGGTCTGCGCGGGCTCGGGCTAAATTTGGAAAATGTTTGTGGGGCTCGGGCCGGGCCTGGGCTTGAAAATTAAGAAATACAAAATAATGTAGGTATATATTTTTCCAGGAATAGCACAATTATCATAGCACTCTATTACTAGGAATTCTATATGATTATTCTGCTGAAAGGTTTCAAATAATAATGATAATAATGTCATAATCATAATACAATTAAATAATCGGGCCGGGCCGGGCCGAACCTAAGAATGTCGGCCCGTGCAGGCCTCTACTACCCATCACTCACCGTAGTTCACGTTGAGAAATGCATATTCATAAACAAAATACACACTATGCGGTAGAAAACAACAGCCGAGCTATAATACACTTTGTGTGACTAAGTACAGGACGAAACAATAAAGCACACTGGCAATAACTCAACCACACGATAGTGCGTCAGCTCATTGCACTTTCAGAGCAGAGAAAAACAAATCAACCGCATGACCTTGTGTACAGCAGCTGCTTTCCGGGCACAGTTGGAAAACACCGCGCAGCGGTTCGATGTTTTTGAGTCTCTATAGAATGAACTTCTCAGCACACGGGCAGTCGGTCTGGGTGGCTCTGTTGGTTAGACGCTGGCCTACTGATCCCAAGGTTGTGGGTTCAAATCCGTTCCAGACAGATAGTTTTTAAGTGTGCTTAAAAACGACAGCTCCATGTCGGTAGATTTACTGGCATGTAAAATAACTCCTGCGGGACGAAATTCCGGCACACCAGTGACGATGTGATCCTAGCAATTGGCAGCGTAGTTAAACAGCAACAATATATATCACAGAGGGAGTCTTTAACTGATGCAAGCATTGCATGCTCGGTGTACAGTAAGGCCTTTGTTTATATGCAGCGATACTGAACATAACACAAGCAGTTTGTGTTACTACTGAATTCCTCTATGCCACACGTTAATCACGTGTTACATAACGGCAGGAGGGTCTTTAGGCGTACCGTTGCTATGGAAACTTCTTAGCTATAATCGGTCCCTCTTTTCGTTGCTAAGACGCATCCATCCCCTCCCGTTCACTTATGTATACCTTTCCGCCATGTGGTTAACATCTGTCAATCCCCTTCTTAATTGACGTCGAATATGTATCTTTGTAGACGCAGCGGAAGCACAGAAATACTTGGTATAAGCGAGTCAAATCTTTTAGTAACTTTTAAGAATGTTGCATTTGGCTTTGCATGGCCAGGAGAAAAATACAAATAGTGATTTTAAAGGTATTAAAAGTAAATAGTATTGTGACAAAATCCAGTCTGATTACCTTTCTATCACTTTATTGTCTTCTAAAATTTTACCACAAATACAGTTTTCTTCTCGTCATTAACAGTCTACTGTCTTTCGGGCTATTGCAACTCATAACTGTTCTTTTCATAACCTTGCTCACTCTATCCTTCACTTCCTGTGTTTCTCATGCTCTAGTTACGACGCTACAACCATTCGCGATGCTCGTTGAATATTCTTGAGATTTACTAACGCGAAGACATACACGCACAGCTATCTTGCACTCACTGACACTCACCGATTCATGTCCGTAACTCAATTCTAAAACTCTCCAACTCACTCACTGTTGTTTTTTTGTGGTGGGGTAAAAGGCACTTACGCCCTTACCGCAGACAAGCCTGCGAGAGTAAGACTCCTACCCTGGGTTCGAACCAGGGCAGCACTACTCACTAAAAGCACTCACCGAGAGTCTTGAGGTGCAAACCTCACTGTTGCAGTACCGCATTAAGCACCTGCGCATTCTGTGGTGATAGATGAAAGCTGCCTGCCAGTGGTAGTAACAGCGAGTAATAGCTGAAGTGCCAGAGGACACACATGACTTAAGCCCTGAATACCCCCTGGTTGCTAGTCATGGTGATAGCGGTGAAACTCTAGTGTGTGGTGCGTGATGAAGATGGTCGTGATTGGTGACTGGAATGATCATGTTTGTGAGTCATGGTGTCAATTTGGATAGTTCGTGCACTTCATGTGCCGACACCGTTCCACGCAGGGGCGGCCGTCGTGTATGTGAAAGCCCCTGGAGTGTTCTCGTCCTGGAGTAAACTGCGGTGGGCGTTGTGGCTGGGCTGGTATTGTCTTGGCTCGGCGGGTCTGTGTCCCGGCATCACGGTTGGTGGTGGCAGTTGGGATCCCGAGCCGGTGAAGCTTCTGTTGAATTGGCTTGAGAGCCTCTGCGATGTTGTGTTGTGTTGGTTGAAGCGGAGATGGAGGCGAGAGCCTCTTCTATGGCGGCCAGGCGGGTGCTGACGTTCAGTAACTCCGCATGGAGGTCCTGAACTGCGTCGCGTAGTTCCTGGCTGACTGCCGCGACTGGTGGTGT
Organism: Tenodera sinensis; assembly: GCA_030765045.1. Classification (NCBI taxonomy): domain Eukaryota; kingdom Metazoa; phylum Arthropoda; class Insecta; order Mantodea; family Mantidae; genus Tenodera; species Tenodera sinensis. The sequence goes on along the minus strand of CM060971.1, from coordinate 18,448,066 downwards.
GCTCGATGGAGCTTCCGGTGCTGTTTTGTATGTGATGCTGTTGGAGTAGGTCTAGTGGCTCTCGGCGCTGGATAAGATTCTGTCAGTGTTGTGGTGGTGAGCTGGTACGCCGAAGAGTCCAACGAGGATGGAGAGGGCACTGTGCCTGGCCTGTAAAGTGGCCGAAGCCTTTACGGGTGGCACAGTACCGGCGGCGGCGCCTCAGGTCGTGTCCTTTGCAGTGTGCGGTTAAAGCCCGGGCGCCGCAGTAGTGGCACCGTGGGCTCGCAGAGCTGCTGTCGGCCTGGTGGCCGAACTGCCAGCAGCGGCGGCAAGGGACCAGGCGATCCGTTCTGCTGGCCTCGATGCGCAGGCGTTGCGCTAACAAGGACAGTCCCGCTGATAAGGCCGATTCCCGGTCGCCCAGGTCCGCGAACTCCAGTCAAATCATGTTTGGGCTACGGTCGGTGCATATTCTCGTGGCCCGGATGATGGAGTGCCACATTTGCCTGGCGGCGGACAGCAGGTAGCGGCACGGAAAATGAGGTCGCGATTTCAAATCTCGCTTAGGGTAAGTTATCCGGGTAAGCTTTTTTTTTCGAGGGTTTCCCTACCCTGAGAAGACGAATGTCGGGTAACTTAAAGCTCCATGGACCTCGGGCTCATTTGAGCATCATTTCATTCATTCGTCCGATATGACACAATGTTGGAGGACGTTAATTAAAAAAAAAAAAAAAAAAAAAAAAACTCCGCATACTATTGCGCTATGCCCAGGAGGATGCCATGGGTAGCGGCGGCGGTGTTGTCGATGCTGGTGGTTCAGGCGGCGTGGGCGCTGGCTCCTCCGCAACTGCTCGCGGCGAAGACTGAGCCACGAGTGGTGACAGAGGATTGGCTGGAAACGGCGCTAGCTCCGGTGTGATGCTGCGCCCTGGTGGCGAAGTTGGCGAAACCGCTCGCTCAGGCCAGGACCTTCTAGATTAAGATTAGAGGTATTTAGGAGGTCCTGCTCAGGCGTAGCAACAAGCGTCAAGCGTCTTGGGCGCGGCTTTCGTGCTGCCCTTTGCTGCTTCTTTCCTTCCCATATTTGGGTGCTGTAGATCTAGTTGAGCTGAAGATCTGCTCTAATCTCTATCCTCCTCACTGCTGTTTCTGGCCTCCTTATGTAGTGGGGATAGCGTCACAAAGACCTTTCCTTTCCACACACGCGCACCAGAAATGATTCAACTAGATCTTTCTCGAAGGCATTAGAAAAACCTCTTTTGTTTCTGCCGGCTCCATTGTTACTAGTAATCACGTATAATCGTGCTGCCCGCATTAATCTGCGCTTTATCTTTGTTAATAGAAAGCTCTCAGACAACGTACCGATCATTCTCAGAAGTCGCCGGTGTTTCATATTGTGCCAATGAGCACGTCATTTCAGCCAATGAATGCGTAGAAATCACAAATGACAGATGTTCAGTCCGAGTGGAGTAAACACATCGTTGCAACGTCTTAGCTGTTTCCTCTCTCACTCTTCTCATTCATTGATACTCTAAGAACTAATTGCACATGCTTGTAACGCGTATGTTTACTTGGAGAAAACGTGGCAGCGTTTCTCTCTGCGACCCTGGATACCTGCAATCGTATCGCACTCTTTGTAGCCGTGAGGGTAACCGTTTGGGTAGCACGATAATAGTTCACACCACGTGCCGAGCTGGCGAGCGGGCAAAGACGAAGGTCAGGCTGCCTCTCGCTGCTGTGGCCAGCACGATTATAACTTGTCCTCGTCCGTCCATTGTTGTAAGCCGAGCCCTACGTCACAGTATTTTAAAAGTCAATGAAAATATTGCCTCGGAAATGGTTAATGACAAAAACGTGTGATATAAATGTATACTTGAATGAGATGTACATTTTTTATGTAGTCAAGTTTTGTCTATCTCTTATGCTTACCAGTTATGCAAAAGTCAATTAAAATGAATAGGGCTGTAAGAGACTTCCTAGAACATTTAAGATATACATTTTGTCATGAAAATACCTTAAACATATGGTATTTTAATACAATTTGGAGCCATTTTTGAGAAATCGGAATTTACATGTGAGGTTTAGGATGGGAGGTTCTTCGCGAAAAATCTGTGTCACATCCTGAATGTTGAATTTAAATACCAAATTAGGCGCACGCACTCACGCACACGGACGCTTTTTGAGGTGGGATTCAGGGGCCTTAGAATTTTATTTTCAGTGAAATCACAGTATCAAATTTCAGTACTCTATTTACTGTAAGTACGTGGTAGGGAATTTAAAAATAAAAGAAATTGATACCACATCTGTATTCTTGAGCTTTCCAAGTCGGTCTGGGTGGCTCAGTTGGTTAGACGCTGGCCTACTGATCCCAAGGTCGCGGGTTCAAACCCGGCCCAGGTCGATGGTTTTTAAGTGTGCTTAAAAGCGACAGCTCCATGTCAGTAGATTTGCTGGCATGTGAAAGAACTCCTGCGGGACAAAATTCCGGCACACTGGCGACGCTGATGTGATCCTGGCAATTGACAGCGTCGTTAAACAACAAAATAGTTTTTTTTGAGCTTTCCAAACCAATATTGTGCAAGCTTGCACAGAGTTATAAAACATTTGTTACCTCTGCACAGCTTTGAGACAGATATTTGTCATTATGTTCAGTTAAACATTACTGAGAAGTCAAAAAGTCTACCAGAGACGTTTGGTCGGTTGGAAACTATTTTGTTGTTTAACGACGCTGTCAATTGCCAGGATCACATCAGCGTCACCGGTGTGCCGGAATTTTGTCCCGCAGGTGGTCTTTTACATGCCAGTAAATCTACTGACATGGAGCTGTCGTTTTTAAGCACACTTAAAAACCATCGACCTGGGCCGGGTTTGAACCCGCGACCTTGGGATCAGTAGGCCAGCGTCTAATCAACTGAGCCACCCAGACCTACTGGTCGGTTGTAGAGAAGGTTGAGCCAGCGCTATCCTCTGAGGTGTATACTAGAAGCGGTATCGATATAGACATCTTTGGATCGTTCTTTCCCCTGGCTCTCGCGAACACTGGAAACTTCTGCGACTGTATATTGGCGAACGTGCTCCCGACAGTTAACTGTGTTTTTGTTGATGCAACTTCAAGTATTGGTAATTAAATACATTCTACGTGAGAGGTGGTGATATGAGTGCTGTTCAACGTACGATAGAAGACAATATCTGTGAACGTCACTCTTATGAGGGAAGCTGAAGGTACAAGAGGTTGCTGACCGGGTGTTTAATGACACCACTATGTGCAAAGAAACGAAAGTACCAGTGAAGACTGAACTAGGTTGCATTGATGTAAGGACCGGTGTTTAAAAGTAACAATGGAGGACATTTTTAAAAAATTATTGGTTGCTGTGGACAAGATGTAGACGGAAATTAAGTCTGAAATGTCGCAATGAAAGAGCCTCTGCACCCGCTGTCGAAGGAAAGTAAGAGAACAATGGATGTCACAGTAGAGAAGATGTGTGTAAACCTGGAAGCCAAGATCCTGGCGAAGTTGTGGAGGATTCCAGGATTAAGAGATCGGCTAGAACAAATACTGTGAAGCCTTCCAAATTAGATAATTGTAGGCGATCTTCAAGCGAAAGCTTGAGGTCATGGCTACTCTCAGTTGATGGACGCTGGCGAAGAGGACGACACATCTTTTGGCTGCCCTTGCAAAGCTCAAACAGTTCACCAGAGGCTTCGCCTACGGCTTGGTTAAACTGTTGGAGGGGCACTAAGGAGAAATCGCCTGGCGTTGTTTACTGGACCCAACTGAAGTCAATGCAACAATGGGTGAGATCTAACAGGAATTCGCCATGGAGGTATAGGGTTATCGAGAAGTCGCTCCGCAGCTCTCTTATAGCCAAGGTTCCCCTAGAGACGGGAATTCCAGTGGCAGTACTGGCTGCCGCGATCGTATTTTTATAACTTCAGCGAAATAAAAAATCTGATAGATTCACGTATGGAATTCATGAAATGTAATGTACTGCCTACTGAGCATCATCATTCTGACGAAGGCCATGGAGTTTAGAATGGCCGAAAGCTCAATATTTTCAAACCTCACACGGCTGATCGCCCGTGAAACTTTAATAAATAACGTGCGCCGTGAAAGCTTTAAATCTTACAAATGTAATGTAGATAAACATTAGTATCAACATCATCTCGAGAGATAAGCATCGGCACTGTGCGGAGGGGCTTGTTGATAACCCTTTAGAACAGCTGGTATATTAGGCTCTAATAGGTTTATAGCAGACATTTCCGGAAAGTCAGCCTACGTATTCGTTAGCGAGGAAGATAAATTATATATTCAGCGAGGAAGACACCGACAAGTCAAACAGCAACTTCTCTTACCGCAGCGTCAGCCATTCCAGGTGGCTGCCCTCCACGTACAAGTGAGAAAGATGACGCCCGGTAGACTACCCGGTGTCGGTAAGAGCCGTGATGGTAGCCGGCGACAACCAGATCCTCCGACGTATAGGTGGGGCGGGAGACCTATGTGTTGGAGTTGTGGAAAGCCCAGACAACTAAGGGCAGACTGCTGAGGCAACCCAGGCGAGGATCAGGTATAACTACTAAGAATTGGCCTGAAGGGATGCACATTGGCGTAGTCATCACTTTCCATTTGCTTCGTTGAACCCATGGACAGAGAAACCCCATAAGGAATAGGATTCTGGAGGGAAGAGGACCGCATGGAGGTGGGCTTTACGTCGCGAGGTTGCTGCTACCAGCTCGGCAGACCATTCTTGTGAGAGGGTCTTTAATAATCAACCGAGCAAAGGAGCAGCTTAGCTTGACTGTCTTGTGGAATTGTGAGACGGTCATCTGAATAACCCTGCCTTCAGAGAGCTGGAGAACCTAACGGACACCAATAAACAGGATGGTTGTCTGAATAACCTTGTCCAGGAGGTGTATGAGACTTTGCGAGGTAAGAAAAAGCAGATTCTTAAGCTGCTCGCAGAATTCCAGGGGTCTTAAGGCTATCCAAGATAGGATCGTTGAGTCAACATTGGCGATACTTGACCGATTATAAACCTCTGCTCTACGTCCCACTAGCGAAGCAAAAGGAAATGGAGAGCCAGATAGTGGACATGAAGACCAGAGATAATAGAGAAATCTGATAATTTATGGTTAGCACTGGTAGTACTAGTGAAAAAGAATGGGGGGTCGTTGGCACCGATAGAGCTATTGAAAAAGGATGGAGATCTGCGCTTCTGCATTGACTACCATCAGCTACGTCACCAGGAAAGTCTGCTTTCTGGTGCCACATATTTACGATAGCCTGAATGTTTTAACTGGTTCCAGTGCTTTTCTACCCTGAACCTAAAGCTGGGATATTGGCAAGTGCCACTTCACCCCGACGACAAGAAGAAAACAGTACTTTTTGCTGCACATGGATTGTGGCAGTTCATGGTGATACTTCTCAGATTTTCATTGCTTCGGCAATGTTCTAGAGACTCATGAAGTCTCTCCTTTATGTTGATGACCTTATGTTTATAGGCACATCATTTGAATATCAATTGCCCAACCTGAGGAAGATGTGTGAAAGATTTTGACGGGCCAGTCTAAACTTAACCCCAATAAATGTCAGCTGGTTTAAAGAAAGTGCACATCTCTGCAACATTAAGCCCTAATGTAATAGCTGTGGACAACAAAAGCTGCCGGCCATCAAGAAGTGGCCCAAGCCAAGAAATCAACAAGAACTACAGTGCTTCCTGTGTTTCTGCTGATACTATTGGACATTACAGGAAATATGTGCAAAGATCACCAAACCACTGACACAGCTGACAGGAACGATGAGTGTTCCAGTGGTCTGAGCATGCCACAAAGCTTTCTTGACCCTGAGAAACACCCTGAATCTCGGATAGTCCATCCTCAGTAAGAAGTTCTTCGTGGACACGGATGCCAATGAAATAGGCATCAGAGCATCCTGTTTCTTGCAAGAGTAGGACGTAGAAGAGTGTATTGGCTTACTCATAGAACTCTGTTTAAGGATGAACAAAAGCACTGCGTGACACAGTGAGATGCTAGCTGTTGTAGGCACCCTGAGGCAGTTGCACAAGTAGGGGTTTTACATCTGAACAGCCATTTTGTCTTAACTTGGCTGTTGGGTTTTCACAACTTGGAGCCGTTTGCAGTAGTTGCAGGAGTGCATTTTATCTTGGAGCATTGGGTAGGATGCCATGCTTTTATATGGCTGTAAAACATGGTTAAAAACCAAACCAAAGCCAATTAGGCTTGAAATTCAGCAGAGGAAGTGGGGATGTCTGGGACATACACTTCGCTAACCTCCAGATGACCCGGTCAGGAATGCACTGGATTGGAATCCGCAGGGCAGTAAAGGAATTGGCATGTCCAAGATAACGTGGAAGCGAACAGTACTCGCAGAAGCAAAAAAGTTGGAGACGTGGAGTGAGATCAAGGAGAAGTTTTCTGAGAGTCCTATGTTCCATCTAGAAGTAATGGAATTATTAATTAATTGTTTGGGCAGGATGACGAATTCTAATTCAGATGCTCCTTATCAAAGACAGTGCTAGGAGGAAATCTATAACCGTTGTGTGCAGGCGGAGGTAAAGGAGAGTGTTACTACCTTATGCCCAGTCTTGAAGTCACCAGTAGGTTGGTGCACAGAAACCTAGGAGGAAGAAACTGGATGATAGGGACTTAGGACCGATCCTGACAGATAAACAATCTGGTCAATGACTTGCTTCTGTGGATATCTCGTAGAGGCTCAAGTAGTAACAGCAAATGGGTGCAATGGGACTCCCTGGTGGTCGGGGACGGTGAGTTAGAGAAAGTAGTAGTCCACAGATGCCAACATGGAACAGATGATATCGATAAGCAAGGTGATTGAAGTTGTTGCGGTACTTCCGGTACATGGGTGTAAATAAGACCTTGGAGAATCTACTTGCAGATGTTATTGATTGCATCTTCAAAGTGACATGGAGATACGTGCCAGGATGTGAAATCTGCACGGCAAGTCATAGTCTCTATACATGCAGTTGGGGTTGAATGCAAGAGTAGAATATTGGATCTCCATTTGAAAAAATTGCCCTCAAGGACATACACGGGAAATTGCTATCTGTTATTGGCTAGTGACTGTTTCACTAAGTGACCAAAAAACGTACAAGATTCTCAATCAAGAGGCTTTTATTGTTGTGACTAATGCATTATGAACAACTTCTTTTGTTGGTTTGGAGTGCCCCAAGAGCTCCACTGTGACCTGATAACTAATTCAGAATCCAGCCTTGTGCAGGAACTGCTCCAGCACCTTGGGATACGAAGACCCTGCCATTCCTCTTCATTTACAGTTGGATGGAATAGTGGAGCACTATATCAAGATAGTCGAGGAGCATTTCTGGAAGAGCTCATCAGCGAGGTTAGGATGTGCACATGCCTTGTTCCTCCTTGCCTACTGAGCATCAGTATACGAGTCCACTGGCATGACACCGGTCATTTAGTATTCCGATGTAAGCGTGTACCATGTAGTCCGTTATTTGGCATGTTTCCTGTTACATTTTTTTTGTAGTGCTTAACGCCTGCTTTTACTACTACGGCACCGTGGGCAGTGACACTGATGATACATGGAATGAAGATGGAGCACCGGTGGAATGAGATGGCGGGAGACACCGGAGAACCCGGAGGAAACCCGCGCACGGTGAATCCCACATGTGGTTGCCTGGGATGGAACCCTGGCCGCGTTGGTGAGAAGCGAATGATCTAACCACTTGACTTCGGCGCGGCCCTTCCTGTTACTGACTAGCCAGTAACATGTTTTAGTGACAATGGTCAGATAGGGAGAGATCTGTCATCTTGCCAGGGAGCACTTGAAGCTGGCAAATGACTAATGAAGGCTTAAATGACCTGGCAAACTATCGGATTCTGGAAGGGTGACACCTTCGCTAGAGATTTTGATTGGTTTGAAAGGAGTGATCATGCTCCCTTAATGTGCAGGGGGACCTATTACGGTAGGTTCGGGTTTGGCGCACCCGGGACCCCGAGCCGCTCACCCTCATTTAACCCCTTTCATGTTCATTAACTGTTGCCACCTGTAGCTGGTTTGACCGCTACTCTTCATCGCCCTCTCACCAGCAGGGATCTTTACTATCTTCGTGGTCCTGTCCCACGGTTTTCAGCGCGACCCCCGACTTATGTGCTCTTCGGAGGTCTCAGGCGCGAAGGTTGGGCGGACCCTTCATACTGCTCCCATGTGTAGCCTTAGGTGCGGAGCCCATCACACGTCATGTTTACCCACGTAGCTCCTTGAGAGCACGGCCTGTGTTAATTGCCCGACGGTCGCGTGCCGACGGGTTAGTATCACCGGCCGGGCGTGCTACCGCTGACGCAACCCCGGTGTAATCAATCGAAGTCCCCTGAATCCACGCTGACTCCGTTGAGGCAGCGTGGCCTAAAGTGGGGAGCCACAGGCGGTTATTCCTGTGGTGAGGAAATAAAGCTGGCGTGCGCGTGGTGAACGGTTTACACATGTAAACAAGCAATGGAGGTCGGAGGGTGGCCCCTCTGACGTACGCTTTGAGGTCAGTCATGGAGGAGTCTCCATGGCGGCACAGACCGTGGAGATTTTGGTGTCTTTCTTTTCTTTGACCCCCGGAAGGCAGGCTGACACCGAGGGACTTGGATGGGGGCCCAATTTCAATATGCATCCGCGCAAACCCTCTCAAGACTTTTCTTGTTGTGACATTGGCTTGTGAAAGGAAGACGATTATGGATATTAGCTCTTTTTATTTCAAACATGAGGTAGATAGAATATGTGGCCCGTGCAGTACGCGACAAGACTACGTGACAGTACGCTGTTAATCGAGACTAAAACGGTAGATCAGTCAGAGAAACTCTTAAAGGCGAACTTGTTGGGATCCAACCCGGGTAGCTCCACACAAATCGCTTAACACCTGTAGGGGAGTTGTCACCACCTCCAGTCTGGACAATTTGTCGAACGAGGAGATTGTCACCTGCTCTCCGACCAGCGTGTATGTCAGGCCTACCGTCTTACGCGAAAACAGGATGGCAAGAACTTAGGTTTGTGTACGATGTTTCTAACATTCAAAGGAACCAAATTGCCTGAGTACATCTTTTGTGGGTATGAACGTGCCGCCATGCGCCAGTATGTGCCAAACCCAATGCGTTGTTTAAGGTGCCAACGGTTCGGCCATACTAAGAGCTCCTGTAATAATCCTGCTATTTGTGAGCGTTGTGGGTCACCAGCCCATGAGGACTCGGCATGTACACGGGATCCTCTTTGTGTGAACTGTGGAGAGAGCCATCCATCAAGCTCTCGTCTGTGTTCTAAGTTTATGGACTAGAAGGCAATACAGGAGTTGCGCGTGAAAGAACGGCTCACCTTTTTGGAAGCGCGTCGCCGCTTTGAGCAGCTGAAACCTGCGACCACCCTAGGTTTTGCGTCAGCAGTCCGCCGCACTCCTGCTCACAGTGGCTATTCAGCACGTTCCAGTCGCTGATGCTGCCACGCAGACTGACTCACCAACGAGCACCTCTCCACCGTCCCGTAATACACCTGCACCGGCAACTAAATCTTCCGCCGTGCAGACACCTACTCACCATCCATCCACAAGCAGTAGCCATCCCGTTTTACCAGTCAACTCTCATCGTTTCGTGTAACATTTGGCGCTTGTTTGCAGCGTGAGGCCTAGATATTTGAATTCAGTTACTATTTTTAGTTTCCTTTCTCGTATGCGTATCTCCGCTGTTACGGAGGCTCTTCCTCCGTTTCTGAACATGGTTGTTTGTTTTTGATATGTCCAGGTTGTTCTTGGAGCACCATTTTTCTACTTCGTTTATTGTCTGCAGTTCTGCTATATCTTAGGAACCAATTACAATGTCGTCCGCGAACGTACATGAGAATATGCCGTCCTTTTGGGCTATTTTAATGATTTCTTCGGTCGCTAATATAAAGAGCAGGGGGTGTAGAGGGTCGCCCAGTAACATTCCATTTATTTGGTTAATCGACTCTGGTACGGCAAGGCTGTCTGAAGCTATTATTTCATTCCAGCTCAATAGTGTGTTGATGAGGTTTGACCATACGTTGTTTTCCCCTGGTATCTCGTGGAGTTTTTCTATCACTAGTTTCCTATTGAGCAGTTCGAAGGCCTTTGTGAAATCATGAAGACGGTATAAAATTTACTATTTTCCTCCAGGACAGAGTCAAAGTCAACCAGTGCATATGCAAACATGTAACTTCACTTAGCTATTTGGCCGCATTTAATTCTACTATTAAGCCCTTATACGGTAACATTACCGAACATTGTTGTACACATGCACACAGAAGACTAGGCGATAGGTAATTAATGTTTATAGAAGATTGTACCGTATATTCACATGATGCATGGATTAATTGCATTACATGGTTCCTAGCTATTATGTGTATGCTTAATTTTCAAGCACTTGCGGTATTTTAATAGAAATCCAATAATAAAATATATAATTAAAAAAGGTTATGAATTATCAATGTAAAGTCTGGCAGGCTCCCATAGTGTAACTTACTCAGGTCACATGCGGCAAATATCAGCACGTGGTCAAAACATAAGAGCTAGAGAAGAGGAGAAATTACCTTGTGATTCACACTTCCTAGGGGTCTGTAGCTGTGAGCTCATATACCTGACCAATCAGCACTGACTTGGGCTTTGTTTTCCTGAAATCATTGATCAGCTAGATAGCAAGCCCTCCACTAGCTGACTGACGAACGTGTATCAGTCAGATGATTTAACCTTCACTTTAGTGTGCTTCAGTGTGACAGCAAAATAACACTGTAGTGTCCAAATACCCAAGGGGCATTCTAATGGAGAAATGGGAAGCAATCGTACAAGACAGAGGACTGCAGCCTGTGTCACATCCAGTAAGTGACAGAGGGACAGACAGTTGTTCACAGCAGAAGTGAGATTCGTTATAAAGTCAGCCAAGAACAAGACCCCTGGACCCTACCTTATATTCAGCGAGTACCTGAAAGACCATCAAGAAATCAGAGAAGGGTATAATTGTACTACTCAGTGCACACCTTGGGCAAGGCACATTTCAGACAACTGGAGGAAAGCAACGGTAAAAATGCTGTGCAGAAAAAGGGAGATAGCAGAGACCCAAACTTGTATAAGGAATCAGTACTACTGTAATTACTAAGGCTACGATTTTATGTAATATCAACATGTAGAATATGTACATATTTATGTAATAATATTAGGTGAAATATGCATTATTACATAAGTTTTAAATATATATAATATTAATCTAATTTTATATAAATTATACTTTAAACGTATTACTTGAAGAGTCCTCATTTTATTATTTTCTTTCTCTCTTTCTTTACCGGATTACCCTCCCCTTATGTAGGACTTACACGCCCTAGGACTTACAGGGCAGTGCCTAGGGTTAGACGCCTTTTGGGGAGCACAGGAACCTATGGATCGGACAGACTTGGAAGCCAAGCATCAGGTATGATAATGAGGATGATATGAAATGTAGACAAAATCAATGATTGGAAAGGTGATAATGTAGCAATTGATGGAATGAGTGATGGGGAAAACCGGAGAACCCGGAGAAAACCTGCCCTGATGCCACTTCGTCCACCACGAATACCACATGCGGGTCCCTGTTATCGAACCTGGGCCGCCTAGTTGGTAGGCAAACGATCTAACCGTTAGGCCATGGCGCTGCCATTTATTAATTATATTTTTACAAAATAAAGCGTGGTTCAATGATTAATTGTGAATGTCTAAATTGTAGTAAACTTAAATTCCATTCTTATGAAGACTCAATTATATTAATTTTTATAGTCAATGTTGAAATTATCTGTCCACTAAATATTACTTTGCAAAACCTATGTACTTCAATCTGAATTGCAATGAACTATGAGATACATCCCCAAGTTTTCCATTGTCATGGGATGCGACCAGTCAGAGAGAATTTTTGTATACAGAAAATATCTCCACGCCACAGGAAGTTGCTGGTGCGAACTTAAGTAGATTACATTTCTCAGGACAGATTGTCTGGCGGCCTCTCTTCTTTGCAGCTGAGGATGTTGAAGATCTCTGTGGGTCTGGGGATCAACACTTACTGAAACTTGATTTTTATGGAAAGGAATTTATCACAGACTTCACATCTTGAAGATGTTCACTATAAAAGTAGGCAGCTTCGATCCACATAGCCCACCTAGTCAGGACAGGTTCAGGGGGCAATTTCACATTTGGTAATTGTTCTCTGTACTGCAACACATTTTTTTTGGGGGGGGGGGGGGGCGGACCTTTAACAAATACTTCCTTGGTATTTGAAATAACGTTGTTTACTTGTGGATATTTACTTGGCACTTCTTCGACCATACGTTGCAGTCCATGGACGAGACAGGTGAAATGATCATATTTTGATAGAACCTCGTGAAGCAGTTCTCGCCTTTAGCATATCGTCTTGAATGCCTTCAGGTCACACTTTTCACAAAACAAACCACTGTTGAATGATTTGTGTGTTCTAACACTGTCGAAGAAATCGAAATGCTTAGGGAATTCTTTTCATTGATCATGTAACCTTATTACAAGCCTGGCAAAGAATCACAGCTCCATCGGTAGTGAATGAATCGTCTATTGTAACCCTTGACTTTAACTTTGACATAATTTTGATGCTACCGTAGGCCTCTAAACGTACAAACTCAGTAACTTGTTTCGTTGACCTTACATGGCGATATTAACACAAGAAGACTGAGCATGTTTCGATTGTCGCTAAACAGACAGGTCACAAACGATTGAAACGATGATACGTATATTGTCATGCGGGAACTCTTTATTGCTAACTCCTAAACCTTTCTCTCTAAGCGCAGAAAGTGGACACAAATTATAATTGAATATACTTTTTTACTTTCTCTACTACGTATGGTAAAGTAGAGGAAGTATTGTATTCCACCCAAAAATTCGATGTCGAGATTTCACCGGAAATATATGTTTTGGGACCCCCTGAATCCAAAAGATGCATTTTTAGAAAAAAAGATATCTCTCTCTCTCTCTCTCTCTCTCTCTCTCTTTCTCTCTCTGTATCAGTCTGTGGACAGCATAACTCAAAAACGAAAAGTCAATTAAAAACCAAAGTTGTTATTTAGGTTTAATGTCTTTCTAGGATGCAACACAAAGACTTTGAAAAAAGTTCCTCCACCCTAAACTACCCTTTACATGGAAAATTGTTTGACAAATTTTGATTTTCTTAAAAATGGCTAACGATTTTGATTAAAATTACTTATGTTTGAGATATTTTTATGGCAAATGAAATGTAATATTGAATTTTCCATGTGGTCTTATTTAATCTGGCTGACTTTTGTGTAACGGGTAAACGTAAGATCTTACTCTACGAAAAATGTAAATCTTGCTAAAACACACAATCTATGTCCGAATAAATTTTTTTGTAGAGTGAACCATTTAGGAGATATTCCTTGTAATTTGTGTGAGTTTTGGAAAACTTATACTTCTGTGAAGTGGAACATCGTTATTCATTTTTTATATGTTAACCGTGCAAAGAGAACGGAATTTGTAAGCTTTAAAAGATTTGACTGGCTCAAAGCCTACTGTCTTCCCATATTCCCCTTGCACTTACAAGGAAATAAGCAATAAGTTCATTTCTGCAAATGATAAGTGATAATTATCTCAATTATCACGAATAAGATATAGGAATAAGATTTGTGAGAATGTTTAGTACAGGAGTAGAGAAAGTCATGTGAGTGCAACACATAAGATTTTTTATTTTGTTCTGTACAAAGATGCTTGGATAATCTGCACACTGGAGTTCACTGCGTTTCAATTAAAATGCTGTTTACAGCAAGAGGCAGAATGTTATTTTACTTAAACAGAGTAAAAGTATGTAAAAATGTCACTATGCTCAAATATGTAAAATATCTAACATGTTATTACATGGTTCCTAAGGTTCTAACTCATGGACATTTATCATTTTTGTTGACTATAGGTAAAGGGAAGGAATATGTATTTCCATACAAATCCTAGCTCTAGTAATCACTAACCAGGCTATAGTGTGAACGGTGACAAAGGCAGTGGACACAGATATCAGAAGAGAAATTGGGATTTAGCAAGGGAAGATCTATAATCTAGGCAATAGGATGTCTGTAAAGAGACATAAAGGAGGACCCGAGACTCTTTAGAGGGATACTTCATGCATCCTTCCTAGGTAAGTACAAGGCTTTTGACATCAACAGACTCTAATGGACAAATTAGAACACTTTGTGGACAAACAGCTACGAAGTGAGAGTCATCAGGAACCTGGTGAGCAGTAACCACATAGAAATATTGGAGATTAGTGGGTCCTTAAGTACACAACGACAAATGGTGTAGTACTGGTAGACCCATTCATTCCATTATTGTTTAACTTAGCCACAACAGATATGGAACTAATATCAGTAAACGAGAACACATATTTTTGTGCAGACGATATGGTACTGACCTCCACTGGCCAAGAGACTTATAACTGTCTTTTAATAGAATGGCAGACAGGTAGAACAACAAATTTGCATTTCAAGGAAAAGATGGTCATGATGACATTCAGAAAGGGAGGGAATATGGTAACTCCAGTCCATAAAGGCAAATCTCTCAAGTCAGTATCACTTCAAATATTTAGGAGTGACATTCCAGACAACAGGAGCAGTATTCACAACTCACAAGGAGAGAATGAATAATGCAAGGAGGGTTATGTAGAGGGTGATGTAGAGGTTATAGGACTTGTGGTCACAGCTGAAACAGAGACACCTGGCAGAATTAGAGAAGCTTAAGATCACCTATCTGAAACCAACCTGTGTCTCTCAAAGATTGCATCCTCCCAGCCTACATGAGTATTAATGGGCGAAATGCTGCTAATATAAGACCCGAGAACAAAACTACTACCATGGTGCGAGAGACTAATGCAAGCCCTGAAGGAGAAGAGAAGCAAAATATGGAGTGAATTGTACAACACGTATGTGAAGCGAGACAACACCACGACTGGAACCAAGAACTCTATGAGCTACAACACATAATGACCAGATACTTGGTTACAGTGATTCACGGTTTCCGTTTCAAAGTGTACAAGAACAGAAATTACCACCAACTGGCCCCTGAATGCAAGTGCTTGTGGTGTGCCAAAAACTGTGACAGATATCGTGTAATGTGTTGTGAACAAGAACAAATACCACCCACTTTATCATGATGATAACGACGACGATGATGGCACCAAAGAGAACTTTCTTTTTCACAAGGATGGATGTTTAACCTGAATTTGCATCTTTAATTTGGTCTAGTAGTGAAGCTTATATTTCTGCACTTGCGGAGATAGTCTATGAGTACCATATTATGTGAATCCCAGAAAACTTTAGCAATGAATTTTCTTGCAGATTAACCATTTCTGCTCTCTTTACCTCACTTTCACCTGCTGCCTTTTACTTTTTAAGGTGTTCCTTCATATGATCTGTAGTGAAGAATCCATATTTCATCTAATGTTCTTGAGAAACTCAGTGGAAATATTAATAAGTAAGTCTGAACACTTAAAAAATGCTCATTTGATTGCAGTTTTGGACCTTTGTTAACAAATGTGGCACCTGTTGAGCGGAAAGCTTTCTCGTATATTAAACTTTGTGTAAAATGTAGTGGACACATTTCAGTTGAATTTCCTAAAACATAGATGCTTACATAGTTCAATCAAAAGTGAAAGGTCAGTTGACAGATTGAAAAATAATATTTCTTAAAGATATTGCCTGGAAGGTATAATAAAGTACTGAAAATGCAAGGTACAGTAGATTATAAAGAGTCTAAAAACATCTTGTATGTCGTGTTCAGATGAACAATCTCTCAAGCAGGCTAACATGAAGTTGAGCACGAACCCTAATTTCATGTTCTGCACAGGGTTGTCAATCTTTAAAAGTAAAATATTCATACCGGCCACTCAAAATTATAGATTTGGATTGAAAATTATCGTACATCTTAAACCAAATGCTACTACAACAAATATATCGGCATAGCACTTATCAAAATGTAGTAGTATTGATGTTAATGGTATCCACTTACAAGATTGTTGACCTCAACCAGTATTACAACTTTAGCACTTATGTTTCCCGCACTACTCATCTGAAAGTTCATCTTCCTCTACTGTTGCAGCACTATACAACTATATGGTTGAGATAAACTTTAACATCTCGGTGGTTTGCAGATTTTTTGACATACGACATTCTTTCATAAGCCGAGACGGCAGAACCGTATCTAGCGCCAATCCGTTTCTAATTTTGGTTTTTATTAAACCTAGTTTAGAAAACAACTTACACAAGAAGTGTTTCTGTGGGGCAACGAAATCACTGACAATGCAAACTCCGCCAGTCATTTGAAATCCACCAAAGTGACATGTGTTGGACAGCACTCCAGAAACTGCCAGGTTCAGGCATGTTCTTTATTTCACATGAAATATCACTTATTCCGAATTTTCTCCATTAATCATCAATTTTCTGAACCGTGCCTTCTTTATGGAGATTACCAGCTCTCGGCACATTGGCAACAAGAGGATAAAGGGTAGGAGGCTTAGAAGGGTATGAAATAGTTGCCTTAGAGGGGGGGAGACAGGCCATGAGGGCAAAAGTGGTGTCCGTATTTGTAATTAATTTAATTTCGCTGGTGTGACAAACCAGTGAGAATTATATTTCGCCGGTATTAACTATCACTAGGGCTCGGAAGTTCATGCATGCAAATATACTCTTAAAAACTTGAAATTATGCCAAGAAATATGCACTATTTAATTAAAACAATTAATGTCCCTTTGCAGTAGACAAGACGAGTTAGTATAAATAATAAATAAAGTTACCTTATTCTTTAGAGGTAGAAGCAGAAGTAGTCCCGCTGCTAGTATTAACTGCTAAATTGCAGTTCACAACCAACACTTTGCACAAATTTTCAACTGTAAAACATCGTCTGTTGTCTCGCAAAACACTTTTGTAACGTGAAAAACTTCTCTCCACGTCACAAGATGTTATCTGGGCATATTTAAATGATGCTAACTGCTTCACAGAGAGAGTCAAGTCTCTTGGTGTGACAGATGGTTTTCTTTCAAGGATGTCTCGAATATCGCACATCTGTTTATAACCAGAATTTTTTGATATTATATAATTCACTTTCTCTTTCACTTTTTGTCCTATGCTACCAGGAACCGAACTTAGATCACATATTTTTTTTTTTTTTTTTTTTTTTTCCAAAGACAGTAAGTGATTCATGCAAAGGAGATCCTACAGCTTCCAATGCCGTTATGGCTGTTGGTAAGAAAGAAAAATGTGCAGATATGAAACCAAGATCCTCTTTTAACCCAGTGCTTGACAGAATATTTTGCACAGTTTCTATTGATGAAGCATCTTTTAAGTCCAATGAATTAACAACCTCTTCGGCTATTTCTATGTGCTCAGCATAATATAAAACTGCATCGATCCATGTTCCCCATCGATTAACACTGGTGCAGGAAGAAGGCAGATATTACGTGCTGTTGATCTAAACAACTTAACTCTTTTAGGAGATTTAACAAAAATTATCTTCGTACTGGACACAAATCTATCTACCAATGGGAAAGAACCACTGTCTCAGAAATGCTACCAATATGAAAAATATTATACAGATGAAAAAAAAAAAAAACATCATTAAAATATGCAATATAGGAGCAATAATATTGAAATCTTCGTGAATTGCATCAACATGTGCAGTACTGCCAATATGAAAAATACTATGCAGATAGAAAAAAGTAATAAAAAGCCATAAAAATCATTAAAATATGCAATATAGGGGCAATAATATTGAAATCTTCGTGAATTGCATCAACATGTGCAGTACTGCCAATATGAAAAATACTATGCAGATAGAAAAAAGTAATAAAAAGCCATAAAAATCATTAAATATGCAATATAGGGGCTATAGTATTGAAATAATATGCATTTATCAAAAGTCAAGAAAATATGCAGTTATATGCAGCATAAAATCATGTCCAAATAACTGAAAATTCCATAATTCGTGCACATAATGTAAAAGCATACATTTTTAACCCCTATGAAAAAACATGCAAATGCATGAACTTCCTAGCACTAACTATCACACATCGAAATTATCGTACACCCCATAATTATCGTACGGGTTGGCAACCCTGGTTCTACATGACCTTGTTGATTTGAAATGTGTGTGGCTGATAGGTTAAAACACGAGGCAAAAAATCTGTTTGTATACATACACACTGAGCTTACAATGACAACTTGAAAATTTGGATGATATCACAATCATTTGGATACACCAAAACTTACACAACAACTGAAAATGATGTTTCAACACTCATTGCAGATCATTTGGTTGAAATTTTAGATGAATAGAATGTTTAAGTGTGAGGATATTCCAGAAAATGGTAATATGACTAAGGAAGAAGAGGATCAATCAGTATTGGGGAAAGATCTTGCTCAAATAATCGTGAATGTTGTGATGTGATATATGACTCACTACCCTCACACCTGCTTCTGTGGTATGGGGAGTCATATCCATTAGGGTCTGTGTCGCAGCTGCAGGGGGAAGGTTCCCTTAACCTGAGGACATAAACATCAGGTAACTAAACTCTGTGGTCTCTACATAAATTTCACTGTCATTTCACAAATTTCATTTTCACACGCGCGCGCGCACACACACACACATACACACACACACACGCACACACACACACGTGTGTGAGCAAATTTTTCGAATATTTTGGTTTTATCAACTAGACTGTTAGTCCAGTAGATTACAGTTATGCAACCTAGATGCCAGTACTGCTTTTTGTTTGCTTAGGCCTAAATCACGAACTAGATCGTTCAAATAGGCTTGTGTTATGAAACGTGGAGTCGAAGAGCTCGTGGACTAATATCATGGATCATTTTTTTTCAGCAGGTGATGCCAGTTCTTCACTCACAGTTTCTGCATTGTCGGCATCTGACTCATTTCCTTCATTTGTTGGTCTAGAAGGTACTGGAAGGGTTTCTGAGTCTGGGATTGGTCTGATTACAGAAGTCACATTGGGGTGCACTATGTCTCTTTGATTTCCGATTTGTTTAACTATGAACATCTGTCATACAAAAATAACAATCTGTAACGTGGTCCTTTGATTCCCTCCATGCCATTGGTACTGCAAACAATTTGCAGTTACCTTTAGCTTTACCAGTTCTTCTCTTGATCTCCATAATGTTTGTAGGATTTTTTTTACAGTGGGCGAAATCTTCTTCCTGTACCTAGCAAATGTATACTCTCCGCAGATGTAGCAGAAGCTGTCAGGCGTATTTCTACAGGTTCTGCGACGAGGCATTTTCTAGAAAAGAAATATAACCAAGAAAGTCAGGATAACCTCACAATTTCACACCCTCTTCGTGTTACAATCTGTACTGTCCACTTTTATCAAACAGAAATATAGACAGTTTTACATTTTTGTATATTACAGTTAGATATGTAATAATATATTTAAAATATATATCAGTGTTTAACAGGTGGAATCAGGACTGAAAAATTCAATGCCATAGCCGGGATTTTTCAGTCCTGATTCCACCACATTGCCCACACACGGCTTGTGTGTTTAAAAACACCAGCAGTAAGGTTATTAGCATAAGTAAATAAATATATATCAATATTACTCACATGAAAAACGTTTCCACTAGTTAAAATGCCAGTTTTAAGACTCAGTTTTAAACAGTAATGTAACAATGACTTGCATATTGAGATAATTCTATTGGTAACAGGAAGGAAAACAGCTCAAAGTGTAAATTGACAAAATTAATTGTTGCCAACTGCTGCAAAGCAAATGTCACCAGTTTTACCACGCCTAAAAATTATCAGTTAAATTAGACATATATCTTCGCATAACTAAAAAACCTGTGCCTGATAGCGAATTTCTGATTTCAGATTTGAATTTCTCGCATGAAAATCCTTTGGAAACATTTCCTTATGAGAAAAATGATCCTTGTCGAACAGTGTAATTTGACTGGAGGTTATGGTCCCTTAATGGATTTGTCATACCCCAGATTGTTGTTATCATCATCATCATCATCATCATCATCATCACCATCATCACCATCACCATCACCATCACCACCATCAGCATCACCATCACCATCACCACCATCACCATCACCATCACCATCACCATCACCATCACCATCACCATCACCACCACCATCACCATCACCACCACCACCACCACCACCACCACCACCACCATCACCATCACCATCACCATCACCATCACCATCACCATCACCATCACCATCACCATCACCACCACCACCATCACCATCACCATCACCATCACCATCACCATCACCATCACCATCACCATCACCACCACCACCACCACCACCATCACCATCACCATCACCATCACCATCACCATCACCATCACCATCACCATCACCATCACCATCACCATCACCATCACCATCACCATCACCATCACCATCACCATCACCATCACCATCACCATCACCATCACCATCACCACCACCACCACCACCACCACCACCACCACCACCACCATCACCATCACCATCACCATCACCATCACCATCACCATCACCATCACCATCACCATCACCATCACCATCACCATCACCACCACCACCACCACCACCACCACCATCATCACCATCACCATCACCACCATCACCATCACCATCACCATCACCATCACCACCATCACCATCACCATCACCATCACCATCACCATCACCATCACCATCACCATCACCATCACCATCACCATCACCATCACCATCACCATCACCATCACCATCACCATCACCATCACCATCACCATCACCATCACCATCATCATCACCACCATCACCACCATCACCATCACCATCACCATCACCATCACCATCACCATCACCATCACCATCACCATCACCATCACCATCACCATCACCATCACCATCACCACCACCATCACCACCACCACCACCACCACCACCATCACCATCACCATCACCACCATCACCATCACCATCACCATCACCATCACCATCACCATCACCATCACCATCACCATCACCATCACCATCACCACCACCACCACCACCACCATCACCATCACCACCACCACCACCACCACCACCACCATCATCACCATCACCATCACCATCACCACCATCACCATCACCATCACCATCACCATCACCACCATCACCATCACCATCACCATCACCATCACCATCACCATCACCATCACCATCACCATCACCATCACCATCACCACCACCATCACCATCACCACCACCACCACCACCACCACCACCACCATCACCATCACCATCACCATCACCATCACCATCACCATTACCATCATCATCATCATCATTATTATTATTGTTATGACCGCCTCCGTAGCGCAGTTGGCGCGGAGGACCCGGGTTCGATCCCCGGTACCGGCATGGGATTTTTCCCCGCTGGGAGGTCTGGTACGGGGTGCACTCAGCCTCGTTAGGTCCCTGATGGGCCAATTGAGGAGCTATCCTGATAGAAAGGTAGCGTCCCTAAAAGGTCAATGTAGTCGCCTTACGGTCGGGGGAGTCGGCGTGCTGACCCCCGCCACCCCCAACCTGTACTCTTCCGTGGCCTTGGCTGCGGCTGGAGGACGCAGCGCCCGGGCGATGAGGGTAACCTCTGCATAAGGGGAAGACGCCCTAGGGGATTATTATTATTATTATTATTATTATTATTATTATTATTATTATTATTATTATTATTCATTGATTGATTGAATTGCAGAATTCCACAGGGATTGGTGCTAAGTGTTATACTGTTTTCTATAGCAATTAATTCAATGTGTAAATGTGTTCCTCAAGGAGTTCTGTCGTCTATTCGTAGATGATTTCGCTGTCCATTATACCCTTCAGCGCCTGCCTTTTTTGGATAGGCTTCTGCAGCAGTGTTTAGATAATCTTTAACAATGGACCTCAGAAATGGCCTTTGTTTCTCAACTGAAGTCTGTGCTACTTCTGGTGCCGTAGGAGACTTTGATTTTCCAGTTAGACAATTTGGAAGGTCATTGCTATATATTGTCACCGCGCCCGCCGCATCTAATTGCCGACAACAGCAGTGTCACCCATCGCATTATTGTCGGCACTACCGCAAAGGAGCCGAAGGAAAGAGACAGAGAATGGCCGCATTGTTGGGGCGCTTGCCGAAAGAGAGAAAAGGATAGAAGCTTCTGGAATCTTCCGCTTTGTACTCCAGCGCAATAACTGAACTTTCCAGAATAGTGCCTGGGAGATATAAATAGCGGTAAAGTGTGAGTCCAGGAAGTCAGACGTATGTGAAGCGTTGAGTAGTCGTGCCGACGGAGACGGACAGACGATGTGAAGCGTTGTGCCGACGGAGAAGAGTTAGTTCTTTCTGTTACGAATTCGGAGCCGTGCTGTTGGAGAATCGGAAAAGACTTTCTTGCTGTTGCAACGAGTGTACAAGTTACTGTTTACGGAAATAAAAGTGTTTCTTTATCTCGACTACATCTGTCTTCTTTACTTCACACCCACACAAAAAGTTACACTGGTGTCAGAAGTGGGATTCGTCGAATCGCTTCTAGTTTCGTTACATCGTCGTTAGAAGTTGCAACGTTAGAACCAAGATGGAGGGAGATTCGGAAACCAGGATGATGGCAATGATGAAAGAATTATTCGCCGAAATGAAGACGGCAAACGACAACCTCGTTGCCGAAATGAAGAGGAGAAACAACCTCGCTGCCGAGCTCAAAGAGATGAAGACGGCAAACGACAACCTCGCTGCCAAAATGGAAACGAGAAACGACAACCTCGTTGCCGAGCTGAAAGAGATGAAGACGGCAAACGACAACCTCGCTGCCAAAATGCAAACGTCAAACAACAACCTCGCTGCCGAGCTGAAAGAGATGAAGACGGAGCTATCGGCGAAAATTGATGGCGAACTGATTGGCGTGACGGAAGACGTGGAAGAACTCGGCGAAAAGGTGGTAGACCTCTGCCAGCATGTGGACGTCGTGGAGGACGACGGGGAACGTCTTGGCGCCCTGGTAGTAAGAGTTGACGAGAGCGTCAAAGTACTGGATGCCAGGGGCAGACGGAATAGCGCGGAGCCGGGGAGGGAGCACCTAGTGGCCGAGGCGACAGCTGCGCCCGTTTCAGATGATATGAGGGAAGACGTGGAACAACTCGGCGAACTGATTGGCGTGAGGGAAGACGTGGAACAACTCGGCGAACTGATTGGCGTGACGGAAGACGTGGAACAACTCGGCGAACTGATTGGCGTGACGGAAGACGTGGAACGACTCGGCGAACTGATTGGCATGACGGAAGACGTGGAACAACTCGGCGAACTGATTGGCGTGACGGAAGACGTGGAACAACTCGGCGAAAAGGTGGAAGACCTCTGCCAGCATGTGGACGTCGTGGAGGACGACGGGGAACGTCTTGGCGCCCTGGTAGTAAGAGTTGACGAGAGCGTCAAAGTACTGGATGCCAGGTGCAGACGGAATAGCGCGGACCCGGGGAGGGAGCACCTAGTGGCCGAGGCGACAGTTGCGCCCGTTTCAGATAACGAAAGTGTACGTCTCGGGGAAGACAAAGGGGCAGTTCAGGGACGTCGTCGAGGATCCTCTGGAGGAGTGTGTCGGGTACGTAACCAACCAGGATATGACGTGGAAGACGATCGGCAGGGAAGCGCACAAGCAAACGAGCAACACGCGAGAACCGACTTGGCGTGTGACATGGGGGGACCGTCGGAGCCATCCAATCACCTGACGCATAGTGCCGTGAACGGAAGAATGGTGGACATAATCTTGGACGGCAGGATACAGGAGAGGCCGTGCCGAGCACGAGTGAACACGAGTGCAGCGGTGGACGCGACTCGCGCGGATGTGGCGGGGTTTGTTGCAGGACCCATCGGAAGCAAGGTGGCTGCGAAGGTGCACCAGAGAGGTCGGCGGACATGGTACCCAGTGAGCCGTTTCCGAGTGCGCAGGATGGCCCGTCAACACACCAGGAAGAAGGGCAACTGGACGAGGGACCGTCAAGACCGGCGGTACTGTTGCAGAATTTCGAAGCAGGATGGCATACATCGTCCTACCCGGACCAAGGGACACTATCCAACAGCGATACCTAGGATCGTGCCTCCTGGAGAAGAGGTTCGATGGGTTAGTCCACCGGGGCGCAAGGGAGATGCCGCAGTGATAGTGCTGGTCGGGACGACCATCTCTGAGGAGGGAGCAGTGTCACCGCGCCCGCCGCATCTAATTGCCGACAACAGCAGTGTCGCCCATCGCATTATAGTCGGCACTACCGCAAAGGAGCCGAAGGAAAGAGACAGAGAATGGCCGCATTGTTGGGGCGCTTGCCGAAAGAGAGAAAAGGACAGAAGCTTCTGGAATCTTCCGCTTTGTACTCCAGCGCAATAACTGAACTTTCCAGAATAGTGCCTGGGAGATATAAATAGCGGTAAAGTGTGAGTCCAGGAAGTCAGACGTATGTGAAGCGTTGAGTAGTCGTGCCGACGGAGACGGACAGACGATGTGAAGCGTTGTGCCGACGGAGAAGAGTTAGTTCTTTCTGTTACGAATTCGGAGCCGTGCTGTTGGAGAATCGGAAAAGACTTTCTTGCTGTTGCAACGAGTGTACAAGTTACTGTTTACGGAAATAAAAGTGTTTGTTTATCTCGACTACATCTGTCTACTTTTTAACACAAACAAAAAGTTACAATATGTATAGTAGAAGCCCCAACACATTTCCCTGAGGAACTCTGGTTTTTACTAGTTTCCAGTTTGAACTGTTCCTGTTTGGCTATGTGCATTAATTATTTGTTTTTGATTTTGAAGATAACTTTCAAACCATTTTAGTTTGGTGTTGCTTATGCCATAAAATGCTAATTTGTCTAGTAGTATGTCATATGCGACGTATTCAAACGCTTTGAAGTTTTTGCGTATTAGTATGGCTGTGTGCTGTTTTTCGTCGATCATTTTAGAGGCATCAGAGGCAGATTTATTAGGGCAGTAATTCTTGAGTATTTTTCATATAGCCTATGTTGGGAATTACTTAACTTGGCAAAGTATTCAAGATATGAAGTTGTGAATGCTCAATTTTTTTTAAAAAATTGTGGAGAAAGTAGGAAGAATGGAGATTGGTCGGTAGTTTTTGAATTCTTTTTCCCCGTCTTTGTGAATCGGTTTTACCAGTGCATACTTGATTCTCTCTGGAAAAGTACCTGTTGTGAGGGAATTATGTATTAACCTGCAGTGGGCCGCTAATTTCTTGCTTTATTTCTCTGATAAGGACTTGGGGTAGTTTATCCCACCCATACAATGTTTTGGGCTTAATTGTGTTATCACTTTCTTAACTTCGTGTGGAGTGACACTTGCAAATTGAACTGAGGGAGTTAACGTAAGGCAGTTATTATTACATAATCCCTTTACCGATTCCCACTTGGGTGATGGACCTTCTCAAATTTTCTCTCTCATGTTGACGAAATAATTATTTAAGGATTCGACAGTTTCTTTATCCATATTATCTACCCTGTGTGTTATTTAATTCTAATTCCCTTTTTATTATTCCCCACATGACTTTGCTTTTATTGCCTGCATTTTTTATACTTTCCCTATAGTGATTTGTTTTGCCTTCTTAATTGCCTTTTTATTTTGAAGTAGTTTTATAGCATTGTATAAAGTTTACGTCTTCAGTAGTATTATATATTTTATACAGTAATCGAAAGAAATATTCAGCAACATGGCGAACATGATTAAGAACAGAATCTGCTTTTCTATCAGAACTTGCCTCTGTAAAGCAACATTTCTGTAACAAAGTACAGAGTTTCTCTTCACTATTAATGTCAGGAGTTTCATGTAGTATTAACGAAATAAAGAAGGTATAAAAAATGTCTCCTAATACTATGTGTCATAACGGTACTCTCACTTGAAGTAATGTCAGGACGACGTAATAACCACGGCGATGACGGTGCTGGAACAGTTACTAAGCAAGATGGACAAAATGGGAAATGAAATAAAAACAGTCTATTCTGGAATGAAAGAAATGAAGAGTGAAATGAAATTCAGAATGTACAAGATGGGAACTGAAATAACAACAGGGAACTCCATTATGGAAGGAATGAAGACGGAAATGGAAGGTATAAAGTAAGAACTGAAAACAAATGAATTCCGCAATGGAAATGTCCGAGATGAAGATGGAGCTAAGCATGCAGATTGACGAGCAACTGGCCGGTGTGAAGAAAGACGAGAAGGATCTCGGCCAACGCGTTAACGTCTGGGAGGACGTTGGGGGACGGGTTAGCGCCGGGGACAGCAGAGTCGACGGCGGTACCAAGAAACTGAAGTCAAATTGGAACAAATGCTTGGCCAAAAACTTAAGAACCTGAAGATTGAGGCGCCAGGACGCAACAAGCATTCATGCGCGTCAAACCACCGACATATGATGGAACGTCAACCGTTGGAGTCCTCCGCCGACAATTCGCTGTCGTCAGCACCCATAATCGATGTTTAGCAGAAGCCGCACAGCTGATAACTAGCCTCTAGGGACGGGTGGCAGGAGTATTGAACGCGATCCGGTCTTCAGCGGCGTCCATATGGGAGGCCCCAGAAAATCGGTTGGAAAACCACCGCCTTGCCGCAGCATATAGTACTCAGCTCAAGTCAAGGCTGCAACAACCATGGGAAACGCTTCAGGATTTCGCCCTGGCCATTGAACAACTGGTGAACCTCCCGGCTGGATACCTGTCCCAGGAAGCTGTCTACAAGTTCACGGGGTGCGTGACTCCGAGATATGTCAGCATCTACAGTCGGCGAGAACTAACCTGGCACTCGACATCTAGCTGATTCACTCACCTGCGATTGAGGCTAGTGCTATCTCGTTCAATCGACCAATCGTTACGCGATGTGTTTGTAGCGCGATTGCTGCAATCACTTCAGCTGTCACAACACGATATGCCTGGCCTGGCCTGGCCTCGGGGCGTCTGCCAAACTTGTGCCGCTGCTGAATTTCGTACACCCGAGTCTGCAATAAACATGCAGCCCCATACTGCATCAACATGCGTCGATGGATCTCTATTGGTTTAGTGCCTTCACTGTGTAGGAAACAAATCACTCCGCGCTGCTCTTCTTTGGTGCACTCCAACAGAGGGGTCGCCATATTGGAAACTCCCATATCGCGCTGCCGGATCACATGGGTCGTGGGACCAATGCCAACTGATGGTGGGAGAGTCCAAGCGCATGCGTACCGGGTCTGATGGTAAAAAGAGAAGGTTTAGATGTTCTGTAGAAGTTTTCCGGTTTTCATTTGACTCACCCTCGAACATAATCTTCTTGCGTTCTAAAAATTTCACACATACATTTTTCCTGACGTTCCCTTCTTCCTTGCCCAATTACTTTATATTTATCGCACTCAGAGATAACACGTTCAGGCGTATCTAACTAGTTCCATATCCTTTTTAGGTATACATTACATGGGCCATGACCTGTAAAGTTGTGAAATAACCCTTTTCTTGGGAAATATATCATGTACCCTTCTTCCTATATCTGAGTTGTCCCATTCTTCTCGTCACTCCTGCAATAAGTATTTAGTAACTTCCCGCGTGGTACACATTTTTCCAATAATTTCAAAAACTTTTCCTTATCTTCCCTTTTTACTGCAGTAAATTGCTCCCTCTATTCTGATTAAGTAATCGATAGGCCAGATACCTCAGATTGTTAATAAGACTAAAGTAGATGTATTAATAGTTTCAGTACTGCGAAGTAATATTTGCCGCTGTACCCTTCTAATTAAGTTTGCACAAGTTTTGATTCTTAATCGATGTGCCCATGTACTTGCACCGTAGCCTATTATACCAATTACAAAACCCTTGTGATATATTTTAGTTGCTATAAAAGGAATTCTGTTGTTCTTTTGGACAATATACGCTAGTTTCATGACATTTACTGTTTTATCATGTGATTATTGAAAAGTGATCTTTTCATCTAACTCTATGCCTAAATATCTAACGTTCGATGTCTCTTAATATTTTCATTATAAATTTTAACTATGGGGTCTCTTTTAGCCTCGCCTTTTAATAACATGTATGCAGATTTCTATGGGGCTAGTTTTAACCTGGCTCTACAACACCATTTTTCGAGTGCAGCTATCATAGTTCTAGATTTCCTTTCCATTTTTAATCTATTCTTTGCTTTCACCATAAGCATTAAATTGTCGGCATAAGCGATGATCCCCCGTATCTCTTTCATATTGCCAATTTCCTCTAACATCGGTTCAGTTGTTCAATCCAAAAATGGACCCTTGTGGACATCCTTTATTAGTTTCTCTTTCAATTTCCCTTGATGTGGTTTGAATAAGTATTCTTCTATCTGGAACTTTTTTATTATTATACAAGGTGTTTAAAACGTTTCCGATATTGCAACAGGAGTTAGGATTGGTCAAAAGTAGAATACATGTTCCTATAAACATACGTGTTGAGGTATGAGCCATTTTACTTGTGTTGCGTATTTACACCAGACAATGGGCTTCATCCAACAAGTGAACTCTAGATAACACTTTACTGTCACAATTGTTTAACAGAACAATTGTAGGGTAAACATTCATAAACACCAAACAGGAGTTAGAACGATTTCTGTAATTTTGTCCTCTGGTAACTCTACATGTTGTCGATATTACTAAAGGAGTTCCTCCATGTCGTTAGCCTTCAGCTCTTCGCTCTGCTCTGCTCTCTGATTTAGGCACATGCATTGGTCACGTGCACATTGTCGATGGGCTTGTCATGCATCAATGTCTTTAAATGTCTCCACACCCAGAAATCCAATGGATTGAGTTCCGGCGAACGGGCAGGCCATATTACTGGAGCTCCACGGCCAATCCATCGTCCATTAAATGTTTGGCTTAAATGTTACGTACAACATGGGGTTGTGCCCCATCATGCACAAACCACATGCGTTGTCTTTCTACAAGCACAGAGCTCTCCAAAAGCACGGGCAACTCATCGCGCAGGAATCGAAGATACACAACACCTGTTAATTTGTTCGGTAAAATGGATGGTTGTAGGCGTAGGTTTACCCGTAATTCGTGCCCACACATCGAGACTAAAGCGATTCTGATGCCTCAACTACGTAAATGTTCCATCAAAGGCAACCCACACTATTCTTTTTTCTTTACCAGATTACCCTCCCCTTATGTAGGACTTACGACCCCTAGGACCTACAAGCCAGTGCCTAGGGTCAGACGCCTGTCGGGAAGCTGAGGAACCTATGGACCAGACAGTGAAGACCTGGAAGTGAGTGGTCAGTTATGATAGTGAGGAAGAGGATGATATTAAATGCAGGCGAAATCGATTATTAGAAAGGTGATAATGGAGCAGTTGGTGGAATGTGTGGCGGGGGAAACCGGAGAACCCGGAGAAAACACGCCCTGACGCCGCTTCGTCCACCACGAGTACCACATCCGGGTTCCTGGGATCCAACGCGGGCCGCCTATGTGGTAGGCGAACGCTCTAACCGCTCGGCCACGGCGTCGCCTCAACTAACACTCAACGTGGGTAAAATGACTCATCTCATCAGATATTTGTTTCCGGACATACGTTTATAGGAACATTTATTCTAGTTTTGACCAATCCAAGCTCCTGTTGCAATATCGGACAATTTGTTTTAAACATCCCGTACATACATTTTGGATAATCTCTGTCCCGTCAATCTGCTGGCTCAGTTGGTTAGACGCTGGCCTACTGATCCCAAGGTCGCGGGTTCAAATCCGGTCTAGACCGATGGTTTTTAAGTGTGCTTACAAACGACAGCTCCATGTCAGTACATTTACTGGCATGGAAAAAAAAAAAAAAAAAAACTCCTGCGGGACGAAATTCCGGCACGCTGGCTTTGCTAATATCCTGGCAATTGACAGCGTCGTTAAACAACAAAATAAATTTGTTAATTCTATCTGTCCTAATTCTGAACAATTCTGGCCACCGTATATTGTCAAAAGCGCCTTGTATATGAAAAAATCTGATGTGTTGCACTCACATAGCTTTCTCTACTCTTGTAATAACCGTTCTTATAAACTCTGTATCATCTTCGTGTTAGTTGAGATAGACATTTGCAGAAATTATATTATAGTTTATCTTCTTGTAGGTACAAGGAAAACATGGGAATACAGTAAACTTTGAGCGATAGTCAAATCTTTTAAAGTTTTCAAATTCCGTTTTCTTTACACGGTTAGCATATAAAAATATGAATAACTATGCTGCATTTGACAGAAGTATATGTTCTCCAAAACTCATACAAATAATAAGGAATAACTCCAAAGTGGTTCACTTAGGAAAAAAAAAAAAAAAAAAAAAAAAAAAAAAAAAAAAAAAAAAGAAAGGTAGACACAAATTGTGTGTTTTAGCAAGGTCTACATTTTTGTATAGTACGATTTGGTCTATCTCTTACGGTTTACCAGTTATGCAAAACTCATCCAAAGTAATTTCAAAATTGTATTTTGATCAATAACGTTAGAGCCATTTTCAAGAAAATTAAAACTTTCGAAAAATTTTGCACGTGAAGGGTAGTTTAGGGTGCAGGAATTTTCTTCATCCTTGAAGGACATTAATCTTAAATACCAACTTTAGTTTTTAACCGACTTTTCGTTTTTGGGTTATGCGGCCACAGACTGATAGAGCCACACACGGACCTTTTTCTAAAAATGCTTTTCTTTGGTTCAGGGGGCCTCAAAACATTTCTGGGGAAATCTCGACATCGAATTCTTGGGTGGAATACAATACTTCCTCTACTATACGTAGTAGAGAAAGTAAAAAGATTGTTACCAAGTAGTTTTGTTCGCAAGTGTTTACTACTTTCAAAGTATAATTTATTGCATCCTCCGCACATTTATTTCTCCTAAAACCAAATTGCTTGTTGCTCATTCCTATGATGGCTCTATATTCATTTGTGCGTTTAGACAATAATCGTTCCTGTGAGTGTATTAAGTAAATTGGTTTGTAAGACTTAAGCTGAGAAAAATCCTTATCATTTTTCCTTCTTCAGGGTAACTACTTTAGCTTCCTTCCAGCTGTAGGGGACGTTTCCTAAGTAAGGTATTCATTTAAAAGCCGAGTAAAGTGTGAGTGCTAATCTCTCTTCTAAGTTCTGAATAACTTCTGATATTATTCCATCTGGTCCTGGAGATTTATTTTACCTTGCTTCCCTGGTAGCAACTCTCCCTTTCCTAATATTATATGGATAACGTACTCTTTCTTCTTCGTACTCTTTTTCATAAGGATGTTTTTTATTTATACGAGCATGCTCTTGTAGCTCATCCTCTTTCCTATCTCGTGGCAATAGATTCCCTCCATATTTCAGTTTCTTTCCCAATCTTCTTTTTCTACAGTAGAAATATAATCATGTGCTCGTATATTTTCCACCATGATCCATTTACTCTATTACCAATTCCATATTTAGGTGTGGCTGTCCTAATTACCTCCTGTATTTTACCGGTAGTTGCCTTAGCATTTCTGTTTACATCGCGAGAGTGGCTGTGGAAGTGCTAGACGCCCTCAGTAGGCACAACGCGTCGGTCGACGTCGGCAAGAGGGTCCTACGACTCGGCCGAGACGAGGTGAAACTTTGGAGCCCAAACAAGCTTCCAGGAATATCCATGTTGACCCGGGTGGATGACAGTGCCCGCGAGAGGTGACGTGGTTGTATAGGCGCGTCTGGATAGGCAACTATTTAGAAACTGAACCGGAAAATACCCTTTCACGGATTCTGCGTCTCCAGGGCATTCTTGCATTGCTGGAAGTGCCTGTGAAGCCGCTGAATCCATCACACAGCGATCGGGATTTACAAGCCAGAATGCAGTCGCAGGCCGGCTATGAGTGATACGTACAATGCGACGGATTTATGGAGCCAGCACCATGAAAGACTTGGGGACCCGGATGGCTAATTGGAGAGAGCAGCGGACCATTTCACCAGAGAGCAACTGGAGAGGATCCGAAATCTACTAGCTTTAATTTTTAGCCAAGGGAACGGCGATTACTATTGCATCGACAAAGTGTTCCTCCTCATCGACACCGGTGACGCTCGACCTGTTCCGTAACCACCTAGAATGTTCCTCTGCCAAAGCAGGCAGAGGGACACACTTACTAACTGGACACTTGCTGGTGCTCAGTGATTCTCAATTGTAGACTTGAATTCGAGATTCTGGCTGGTGGCTCTATATCCCAGAGACAAGGAGAAGACGGCATTTTCGACGATAGGTCTTTTTGTTCTCAGTTATGCTCTTTGACCTCTGCTACACTTCAGCCACCTTCCAGTGCCTAATGGAGCCGGTGATTAGGGGCTTGGTTTAGGACGCCTGCCTGCTATACCTTCGATGGCGTGATTGTCAGCACCTTCGAAGGTCATCAGGAAAACCTGAGCAAGGTATTACGGAGATTACAAACAGCCAATCTGAAGCTGAACGCGAAGAAATTCCAGCTCATCAGCAAGAAGGTTCACCTTGGGCCACATATTCTCACCAACAGGGGTAGCCGGGATCTGGAGAAGGCTCAGGCTATGAGGGATTGGTCTCGGCTGAAGGATAAACGAGAGTTGCCCAGTTTTCTGAGTCCGCAGCCCAGTGGTGCCTGCGGACGGATGGGATAGTGCAGGCTGAAGAGGGAGAAGCTGGCGGATACCCACCTAGGGTTGCTCCTCCGAGAAAGTGGAGCTGGGAGGACATCGTATAAGTCCAGGGGCCCTAATGACCTAGCTGTCGACGGGCCCTTTAACTCTACTCACTCACTCGTATAAGTCCTGCGGTTTCAATGAGACTCGCTGAGGATCAAGGACAATGTGTTTTACCGGATCGTGAGTCACCTGATGGAAAGACCCAGAGAAAACAGCCTGCGCTTCCTGGGAGTAAGGTGATGGAGGTAAATTCGGGTTCCTTGGAAGGGCGTCTTGTATCCATCCGCCCGATCGACAAGCTGCATCAGAGGTACTACTGGTTGAGGCTATGGGCATATGCTGAGGTTTTGTCGTCAATCTCATGTGTATGCGGCAGTTGCGAGCCGCATACCAGGAGAAGGGATTTCATGCAGCAGTTTAAAGTGATAGCACCCTTCGAGCACATCGTTACGACCGTTGCCTGCCTCCGACAGGGACAAATTCTGCTGGTGGACACGGACTACTTCACCCAGTGGCTGGAGGTGTATGCGGTCCCTAACCAGGAGGCCATGGCGATCGCGGACTACCTCCTGAAAGGACTTCTGCCGCTTTGGAGTACCATTGGAACTACATACGAACAGGCAAAAACTTCGTGTCCAACCTAATGAGAGAAACGCTAGAGCGATTCGAACTGCACAAGACGTGCACGACACGCCTCCGTCCACAGTCAGACGGTATAGTTGAACATCACATTAAGACTTGTGATGAATATCTGAGGAAAGCCAGAGGCCAGCCTCTGACTGGGATGTCAGGGTGCCGCTTTTCTTGCTGGTGTGTGGCTTATCTACCCACGACACTAATGGGTTTGACGCCATCTAGTTTGGTCTTCGACAGAGACTTGCGTCTTCCGTGCGACCTGAAATTTGGGAGCTCCCTGGGTCAGGGATCAAAAACTGAAAATAGATTAATAGAAATTTTTCTTCTGCACAAACCATGTGTAGGACAAAGTTATAAGAGAAGATCCGTGGTTCAAATCCCGGTTATGGCATTGAATTTTTCAATCTCACTCTACCCCTTTGAAAATAAGTTATAATTTTCAAGTTACAATTTTTGTAATAGTAGTCGACTAGGTGGAGAACCGCACGGACCGTCTTCATGGTGCACACGAGATGGTCCGTCACTGATTGGGATGGCGGCGCCGTGGCCGAGCGGTTAGCGCGCTCGCCTACCACCTAGGCGGCCCGGGTTCGATCCCAGGGACCCGCATGTGGTATTCGTGGTGGACGAAGCGGCGTCAGGGTGGGTTTTCTCCGGGTACTCCGGTTTCCCCCGCCATCTCATTCCACCGGTGCTCCATCTTCATGTATCATCAGTGTCACCGCCTGCGGTTGTTGTTGTTGTTGTAGTGTTTAACGCCCGCTTTTACTACTACGGCACCGCAGGCGGCCGCCTGCGGTGCCGTAGTAGTAAAAGCGGGCGTTAAACACTAC
Source organism: Tenodera sinensis (assembly GCA_030765045.1). Lineage (NCBI taxonomy): Eukaryota > Metazoa > Arthropoda > Insecta > Mantodea > Mantidae > Tenodera > Tenodera sinensis. The sequence goes on along the minus strand of CM060971.1, from coordinate 18,413,942 downwards.
AACAACAACTGGTTGGGACTACAAGCCCTGAGGAGGGAGCAGTCATGGTGGCCGCGTGCAAAGGAGGATTAAGTGACAGCTCTTCACATACTATATAGTTTCTATTGATGAAGCATCTTTCGAGTCCAATGAATTAACCTCTTCGACTATTTCTAGGTGCTCAGCATAATGTAAAACTGCATCAACCCGTGTTCCCCATCGAGTTAACACTGGTGCAGGAGGAAGTTGGATATTAGGTGCTGTTGATCTAAACTACTTCACTCTTTTAGGAGATTTAACAAAAATTCCCTTTGTACTGGAAACAAATCTATCTACCAGTGGGAAAGAATCACGTATTGTCTCAGAAATGCGATGAAGAGCGTGTGCCAAACAAATTATATGAATTAAGTTAGGAAAAATACCTTTCAGAGTTTGTCCTGGTTTTAGCATATAAGAACCTGCATCAGTAGCAAATAAAAGTAACCGGTCGTATTTGATTCCACATGGCCATAGTAATTTCGAAGCGTCCATCACAAACTGGGTTACATTGTCAGTGGCCGACAATTCGCACACATTAAGAAGACAAAGTGTAGTCTTTTGTTCATTATTTAAAGCACCCAGATTATATTAGCAATAGAACGGCGCTCAGAATCAGGAGTTTCATCAACACAACCACACAAATTGATCCGCTAATTCATTTTGTATATTTGACAATAGGTACATTATTGTAACAATGTCCTACACAAGTCTTACGCATTGTACTTTCTTCAGGCACATGTTGTCGAGTGTACTTGGCAGTTTTTAAATGTCGGATTATTAATTTTGAACAACGGAATATCAGCAGTTAAAAATGCTCGGCACAAGTCATAGCAAAATTCAGTAACCGTACTTCCTAAACACTCTACTAGCTGTTTTTGAACAGGTTCTTTGCAAGTTTTCTGATTAAATTCTCCTTATGTTTTGCTTTGTTTATGTGCTGAACTATTTGAAATCTTTTCTTACTCCCAACATGTTTCTCACACGCTGCACAAAACAGTACCCAATTATCTGTAGATATTAAAACACCGGAAAACTCTTTCTGTAAATTAATTAATCTAGCGCTCGAAGTTGGTTTTATTTTCGGCATTTGAAGAGCTTTTTAATAATTTATACGTGTAATTTAATTTGGTGGGAACCAGTTCACAACACTGTTATGTTTGAAGACCACGACACAACTACTGGTGGGCAGGCAAGCGTTGCTATAATCGTGCTGCTCAAAACGTTGACCTGCACTTTATCTTTGTTAATATAAACCTCTCAGATAACGCACTGATTATTCTCTATGCACATATAATGAAAGGATGGAAACAGGGGATTCACTGCATGACAACATGACTCACCTCGCGAGTTGCACCATAATGTGCAATACTACCAATATGAAAAATATTATCCACATGGAAAAATAATAAAAAACCATAAAAATCATTAAAATATGCAATATGGGGGCTATAATATTGAAATATGAATTTATCAAAATCAAGAAAATATGCAGTTATATGCACCATAAAATCACTCCAAATAACTGAAAATTCCATAATTCGTGCACATAACGTAAAAGCATACATTTTTAAGCCCTGTGAAAAAAAACATACAAATGCATGAACTTCCTAGCCCTACCGATGAATGTTGTGAAAATATCTCTCACTGCTGCAAGACGATCTAGTTGTTTTCTTTCTTCATGAGAAGATCTGTCCTCAAATCTAAGGCAGCAAAGAAGAAACTTGAAATGCTTCAAATTCATTACCACTCGAAATGTCCCTATACCATCTTCATCTGTACACCATAACTCTCCTATAGATTGTCTGCTACTGCTTAGTACACCTACCAGAAATAGAAGACCTATGAATGCTTTTATGTCTTTTTTGTTGCCAAATTAGCATCTCTTTTACGGCTGAATTTGTTTTGTATAGACTTAATGTACTGGTTGGTATATGTTATCAGTATCATTGTTGTTGTAGTGTTTAACGCCCGCTTTTACTACTACGGCACCGCAGGCGGTTATCAGTATCATTGTCTAGTATGTCACTCATATGTCATAAGGCAACTCCAACAATCTGCAGCAGCACTGGCAGTTCTAGCTTGACCCCTAACTCCAGGTAGGTGAGTAAGCAAATTCTGTGATCTACTTCTCTGCTGCAGAGGTTTCATTTTTCTTCATTTAGTGATCCCATCATTTCCAATAAACTGAGGATTAACATCTGTGGTGTCCTCTCCATCAGTGTAGCTTTAAGTGGAATGAGAATCCTCTTCACAGACTTCTGTCGCAGCTTCACAATCTGTGTCACTGTCATCATCAAGAACATCATTTTGGTTGTCTTCATTTTCTTCCCACGGTATTGCCAGGGCTTTCTGTTAGTCTTCAGTAGAGCCCAGAGTTTTTTGTAATTACATATTTTAAATCCTGCATAATATTTCAACGAGAAGTAAAAATGTTGGCAAATTACGTCATTTGGGACTCTTATACATTTTTTTTTTTTTTACATATTTTGCACATTTGTACATATTTTAATGATGTTACGTAAAACGTTTATATTTTCTGGGTTTCATTACAATTTTACTATTTTTTAAAAATATTGTAGTCACATTATAAACCACTGTTTTCACAAGTTCTGCTGAAAGCAACAAAAATCAATCTGCGAAATAGGATGCAAGTTCAATTAAGAATGTGATAATAACTGCCTCGTTCTGATTGTTGTCCGTTTATATCAAAGCAGGTGCCGCTCGACAATGTTGACTTCCAGTGTCATTGGGTATTTATAAGGACTGGATAAATTGATTGTTACCATTGTTATCATTGTCACGGTAGTCGGCATCTTGTAATATAATAGCTGCGATTAAACAAAGTGAGCCGCTGGACAACCATCAATATAGCGAGGCTATAATACTGCAGTTAGTTTCTTACAAGTCTTAGTAAAATGGCACCAGTTGCGTCCTCTCGGTCTGATTGGAGCAGTGACGCAACTACTTTTGTAACTGTGTGTTGCTAAGAGAGAAAACCACGTAGAGCTTGCAACTATCATCGCCTGCCTTCGATCCATCAATCCTTCACTCGGTAGTTTAAAACACGCTACTGATTAGGTAACAATTGCGTGTAGCACTCTGAAATAAAAACATAATAATAAATATACATTTAAGATCACTATAGAAAAGAAAGCTTTACCATACGTAATCTAAATCTGAAAGAGGTTGTATTACATCTAGATCGGAGTCGCCCCTCTCACTTTATCTGAATCATCTTCCTCTGCACTGCTATCTGATTCCCCTGGGTTGATAATGAGACGGTCAACAATTACATTACGAAGAGAATCCGCTTTCCAGAATTTCTCCTCTTCCCTCTCGACATGATGTGTGAATCCCTGCCACATATCAGATGTTACCAACTGCAAGCCATCCACTAACAATGTCCTCACGTCAGCAAGTTTGAAGGTCTTGTTATGCCGGGTAACGTGGCCTTTGATTTGACTCCATGCCATTTCAATCGGATTTAAGACAATGGTATGGAGGTAGTCTCAGCACCGCATGTCCTGCTTCACTTGCCAGGGTGTCTAGAACAAACTTATCATAAATTTTCCCCTTGTTTGCATTCCTGATAATGTGTATTAGCTCATCTTTAACCATGACCTTGTCAAATAATAAGTATTTTCCCTCCATCCAGGCGATAATGTCATTTTTTAACCACGATGTTGGGAATGCGATCCAGTTTTACACTATGGTAAGATGCATTATCCATTACTATTACACTGTTAGGTTCAAGCAAGGGCATGATTCGTTTAAACCATGCATTGAAAACCTCACCTGTCATCTCTTCGCGATAATCGCTGGTCTTTTTAGATTCCATGAGCAATTCACCTCCCGGTAAAAAGCCATTGTCACCTCCAATGTGTAGCACTTATAAGGCGTCTTCCTTTGCCAGCAAGGGGTTTTAGTCCTGTGCTTAGCCCCGACAAAAATGCCTACTTTTTACTTTCTCTACTATGGTAATGATAATATGGTAATATACGAAATGATATTTTTATTCAGGATTTTAACGAAACAGAACTGGATTTAGCAATAGAACAATTACAGAACAAAAAATCTCCAGGACCTGACAAGATCCACCCAGAGTTTATTAAACACCTTGGCAGGAAAGGAAAAGAAATCCTACTTAAACTGTATAACATGTGTTGGAGAATGACTGTACCTTCCGACTGGAAAAAAGCCATTATCATCCCGATTTTAAAGAAAAACAAACCTTCAAACAATATTAATAGTTTCAGACCAATATCTTTGACCAGTGTTATTGCAAAAGTGATGGAAAGAATGGTGGCATCTAGACTTAACTGGTTCCTAGAATATTACAACTTAATTAATAGTTCACAGACCGGCTTCAGACAGAATCATAGTACAAGTGAAAATGTACTCCTACTAAGCCAAGACATCAAGGAAGCTTTCAATAGAAAGGAGGATACCTTAGCAGTATTCATTGATTTTAAATCAGCATATGACTCAGTCTGGAGAAACAAATTAATTGAGAAGCTGCAATCAATAGGTGTGAAAAGTAACATGCTTAAATGGATAACTCAGTTTATTTCACAAAGATTTTGTGCCACAAAATATAATACATACATTTCCAAATATAAACAAACACACAGAGGACTTCCACAAGGTGCTGTTCTGAGCACAACACTCTTTAACATATATATAAATGACCTTCCATCAATAATAAAAAGTTTAGAAACCAAAATTGCTTTATTTGCTGACGATGTGGTCATTTGGACTCTCCAAAAAAACCTGAATTAATTAAAGACAGAATAGAAACAGCCCTAAACAAAGTACATGAATGGAGCTCCAAAAACCTCATGACTATCAGTGTGGAAAAAACAAATTACGAATTATTTACACTAAAATACAAACCAGTTAATATTAACATAAATTATAATGATAAACCACTCAAAGCAGTTGATGATGCCAAGTACTTAGGCATCACTTTCGACAGAAAGCTAAGTTGGAAAAAACATATAACAAACATCTCAGAAAAGGTTGAAAAGAAATTGCAAATCCTGAAAAGGTTAGCTGGTGCTAAATGGGGCTGCTCAAGGAGAGTCCTTAACACAACATACAAAATGTATGTTAAACCAAACCTCTTGTACTGTTCTGAAGCTTTAATAACAGCAGCAAATGCCAACATCAATAAACTTGAACAAATACAAAATCAGGCTCTTCGCCTAATCACTGGAGCAGTTAAATCCACACCTATTGATGCCATGCTTGTCTTAACCCGGACCCCATCAATAACAACAAAAATAGAAGAACAAGCATTGCTCCAACACGAGAAAATGTTACGACTGCCAAACTCTAAATGGACAGAAGAGAACCTCCCCCCTTCAATCCTTAAAACTCATAGTAGTTTCCTAGAAAAGGTAACACAGATTAAATCCAAATTGAACATTCCTAACACCAGAGAAAATCTACTTATAAGAGAAAATCCATTGGAATTATTGCAACCTACCTTCAGTTTGGAATTAATAGAGGAAATAAGTAAATCAGACACACCAAAAGAAATACAAAAACTTCTAGCTCTGGAAACAATCAATACTAGATATCCCACAGAAGATTGGCTGCACATATATACTGATGGATCCTCCAAGGAAAACCTTACTGGAGCTGGAGTTATGTGTTCACATTTTTCCTTTTATCATTCTGTTGGCAGAGACACAACAAATTATGATGGAGAACTAGAGGCTATACACATTGCTCTCCGACAATTATTAAATCTTCCCTTAAATAAATTTAACAAGGCAGTAATTCTTTCGGATTCTAAAGCTGCAATTCAGGGAATATGTTCAAATACTACAAAGAAGTCAACAAAAATTAGAGAATGCTACAAAATGTTAACACAACTCCAAAAAGTTAATAAGACTGTTCATCTCCAATGGATTCCAGCACACTGTGGAGTCATGGGGAACGAAGCTGCAGACTCACTTGCAAAGAAAGGCACAACAATAAAACAAAAGTCTAAATTCAATTTCTCATATTCCTCAATAAAACGCTTGATCATTAAAAAATTTTCTCGTTCATACCTACAAGAAATAGAAACAAATGCCAAAGATAAAAAATGGATTACACTACTTTCCAACCCAGATATAATCCGCCAGAGACCAAGGAAAACAGCGGTTGCAGCCTTCCGACTATTGACAAATCACGACTGCTTAGCAAGTCATCTCTACAGAATAGGTATCTCAGCCTCACCAATGTGTCCTGTGTAACGATCCAGCAGAAATGAATGAAGACCACTTGAAGACCTGTGAAGCATTAAGATCAGAAGAAACTACAGTTCAAAAGTATTGGAAAGCACGAATGCTAATGGCTTCATTGCCAGATGCAAGGCACTAGAAAACAACAACAACTTTCTCTACTGGTAAGTAAGGGAAGTATTGTACTCCACCCAAAAATTCGATGTCGAGATTTCACCGGAAATATATGTTTTGAGACCCCCTGAATCCAAAAAAAGCATTTTTAGAAAAAGGTCCGTGTGTGTGTGTGTCTGTGTGTCAGTCTGTGTCTGTCTGTCAGGCTGTGGACAGCATAACTCAAAAATGAAAAGTCGGTTAAAAACCAAAGTCGGTATTTAAGTTTAATGCCTTTCAAGGATGTGACACGAAGATTTTGAAGAAAATAGCTCTACCCTTTACATGGATCATTTTTTGAAAATTTTGATTTTCTTGAAAATGGCTCTAACGATTTTGATTAAAATGTCATATGTTTGAGATATTTTTATGACAAATGAAATGTATATCTTGAATTTTCTGGATATAGCCCCTGTAGTCGTATTTACTCTGGACGACTTTTGCATAACTGGTAAACCGTTAGAGATAGACCAAATCATACTATACAAAAAATGTAGATCTTGCTAAAGTACACAATTTATGTCTCAATAAATTTTCTTGTAGGGTGAACCATTTCGGAGATATTCCTTATGTGTGTGAGTTTCGGAAAACTTTGAACTTCTATATGTTAAGTGTGCAAAGACAACAGAATATCAAAGCTTTAAAACATTTGACTATCGCACAAAGCCTACTGTATTCTAACATTCCCCTTGCACCTACAAGGAAATAAGCAATAAGATAAGTTGTACAAATGTTTATCTTAACTAACACGAAGAAGATATAGGAATAAGAGTTTGTAAAAATGGTGAGTACAAGAGTAGAGAATTTTCCTGAGGTATTCTCTTCTCCATAACAATATATCCTCACGGTCAACAATGATGCTCTTGCCATTTCTTTTCCGAAACTCGAAACCAATCTCAAGTAACAGATTGTGAAATGAAGTTTGCTTGAACGTAGGGAGCTCGGGATCGTCATTGACAAATGCAAGTCACTTTCTTTATTGTAGGTGGCTCATTTATAAGGAAGAAATGATGCACTTTTTGACGCACTGCACTCCTAATAAATTGGTCACACTCAACTTCTAGTACTGGCTTTTTACGATTCCTTGATTTTCCAGGTGTGGTTAACTTTCCTGTTTTTAACCTTTCCCTATGTGCGGAATTTATGCTTAAAGAAGATACACCTGTAAACTCTGCTGTAAGGTTAACAATATATTTTATGGCTAAAGTGGGATGTTTCTCACATAGTTTGTGGAACACACTGAGTATTATAACTTTTTCACCACTCGTTAGAGGCTTCCCTCTACAATGTTTTATAAACTGCACTTGTTCGGCCATGATGGTTTACTACACTCTCACTGTTCTGCTTCCAAAGCTTAGTAGTAGTCTGCGCATGTTCTTCACTCATTTTCTGATTAAGTGTGATTAATTACTTTAGATTAATTTTGTTGCTGTTCTACATGACACAATAACACGTCAAACATACCATTGTTACACAATACAGAGAAGATCTAATAGTTTTTATTAGTATTAAGCAAACTACTTTGTAGCCGATGTAGCTTGTAATATGCGGCATCAGCTAATGAACGTACACCTCAATCCTATTTATACATGTGCTTCTGTTTTCATCACGACCAGTTCTTTCGGTGAAACCAGTGTACTAAAGTGTGACCCCAGCATGCTGTCAGTTTTAATAGTCCCCTACTTCCCCTTACGTGCTGGATCCAACATGTTCCCAAACTTCCAGGATCTACTGTTACCGCCAGACTTGAGGGAAAGCCTCCTGGTTCTAATAGGTTGAGAGGCTAGCCCCAAGTCACACCTGCCAAACTAAATCCCATGTGCTCGCCACAATATATCATGATGAATTACCTAAGTTATTTTGTCTCTGCCATGTTCACCTCTTCAATATGAGGGTAGTGCATTGTCTTTCAATCAAAAGGCCCCACATTAGAATCTCGGCAGGGGTGAGTTGCCAGGATGAGCATTTTTTTCTAAGGAATTCCCCTAACATTCTAGGACAAATGTTGGGTGACATCCCAATAGATCGCCTGACTTATTTGAAACTCATTTCACTCATTCTCTACAGACCCTTAATTATTTAAAGAATCATTAAATTCTGTCAAAATGGTGAGGCAGGAAGAGGTATGAAAAATTACTGCTCCTACGCAATTTTTGTGTAACATTAAGAAAAGAATCGTACATTAAATATACAATGAAAGTTAAGACTGGGGGACATGCTGAAAGGAACAAATGCAATTCAATATACATATGTGAATAAAAATGTATTTTGTCAAATGCAAATTGAATAAACTCAAAGTAATATTTAATATCAGTGTTGGACAGTGATGATAAGAGGGTGGATTTCTGCATATTTGCATATTTTATTCCTTCAAACATAAACATATCCATGGAAAAGGAAAATGCGTTTCATGTCATTTGGAATCAATTGGCAAAGTTAGTGCATAGAAATCCATATTCACGGGATTAGCACATCATTCACTAATATATGCATATGGGTGCATATATTACACTTTTTCTCCATTTAATGCGAAAATATAAGTTTTTAACCCCATAAAATGATAAATTTCTGCTTTATTGTCATGTTTTTACAAATGAAGATAATTTTATTTTCATAGAAAGCTAGCTTCCCTATGTACTATATAAAATGTTCACCTTTTCGCACAACAGTGATAATGCTCAGCAGGAGTCTGCAGTTTTAAATCTCAACAGGTCAATAAAGCAATCTGGCCTGAACCATTTCGGAAGAAAGAAAAGTGCTTGCCAACAATGGACAGTTGGTGGTAATTTCCTTATTTTCGTTTTCAACCGGCGATGTTCTTTGAAGTTTGAAAATCAGCTTTATTGTACATTATTACTGACCACGGTGACAAAACAAAGTGGGAAATCCAGGAATCCAGGACTAAAGTTTATTCGGGATGTGAACAATGTATTACAAGGTGAATCTGAAAAATAATTTAATTCTTATTCTGAGAGTGACATAGCCTCTTAGCGATACTCCCTGTGACTTCATGTGAATTGGAGAGATCATTCTGTTCATTCAAACACATTTTAAGTGACAGAAAGAAGGGCCTTCTACCAGAAAATTTAGAAAAATATTTGGTTATTTATTGTAACAAAAATTGATATGCAATTGATCGTTAAATGATTGTTGACTTATACTTTATATTAGTTAATTACACACAAGATTAATGAGATGACAATATAAAATATAACTAATTTCAATTAGGAGCAAAAGAGTCAAAATATTGCAGTTGTCGCTTCATGAAAAACTAAAATGTGAGGAAATAGTGTATTTTACTATTAGAAAAAAAATACATTTTTGTGCATATTTCTTAATTTTAAGAGCATATTGTCAACTCTTTTGCTGCATAGTTGCATGCATATATTTGTGATTTTTAGTGCATATAAATCCACCGTCTAGTGATGCTGTATTCGTTGAAAGTGTTGCTAACATTGGCAAAGTGGAACTATCATGTAAGGCAGAACAGTCCAATTTCCTCCGTGAATTGTCTTCTTTTTTTCCACGAGAACATGTTTTGAAGCTCTGAATTGCATTTTTAGAAAAAAGACTATGTTTGCGTGTGTCATAACTTAAATATGAAAGTTGGTTTAAATATAAAAATTGTTATTTAGATTCAGCAACTTCTAAAAATGCAACCCAAAGCTTTTCAAGAAAATCCCCCACCCCAAGCTACCCTTTAGGTGGAATTTTTGATTTTCTCAAAAATAGCCCAAGTAATTTTTATTAAAATACCATATGTTTAAGATATTTGCATGACAAATACAATTTACCAATTGTTATACAAAAATCATTCAGAATTAAGAGTGCTTCACAGGCTATCCACTGTGAACTCAGTTCTCACTGTCACTTTACTTTTCGTCATGCAATAGCAGTAAAATGAATCACATGCAGAACAGTCTCTTCATCCTTTGTGGAGGCGTCTAACACAAGACTTCTCTAAAAACTCAGTAGCAGCACTCACTATACATTAATGTCATTACTAATGCACTACAGAGTAAACAGCATTTTATGTTACATCATCACAACCGTTGATGTTACAACATCATCTCACTTTTAGCCTGCCTCTGTAGCATGGTGGCAGTATGTCTATCTCATGTCCAACAGGTAGCAAGTTCGAAACTCGCTTAGGGCGAGTTAACAGGATAAGGTTTTCTCCAAGGTTTTCCCTTATCCTCAGAAGGCTAATGTCGGGTAACTTAAAGCCCCGTTTACCTCAGGCTCATTTGAACATCATTTCATCCATTTCATTAATTCACTGTCCAATATGACACTACATTGGAGGACATTAACAAAAAAAAAATATCACTCACTAATTCACTCATTGGCACACTCACTTTTATACAAGTAAGGAAGCTTCTGCAATGTTCCTGGGAGGCAAAGGAAAGAAACTGCTAGAAGAATCTGGTTATCTCTCAACGGTACTTCTGGTGTTTATGCTGGGTGAGAGCCCTATTCTGTCCACTTATCCCTTCAACAGGTCAGCCAGTCAATCCATCTTCCTTGTAGTAATCTTGAGTCATAGATGCACCACAATATGAACATGACAGAAGTTACCACAGTTATGTGTGCAGTAGTTTATTTAGCAAGTTTTGCAACATCATAACTTCAATAAAAATTATGACCCATAAAAAAATTAAAATTATGTATTTAGTTATTTAACGGTGCTGTCAATTGTCAGAATCACATTAGTGTTGCTGGTGTGCTGGAATTTCATCCCACAGGAGTTCTTTTACATGCCAGTAAATTACTGACAATGCAGCTGTCATTTTTAAACACACCTAAAAACCATCAGTCTGGGCTGGATTTGAACCCACGACCCTGGGATCAGTAGGCCAGCATCTAACCAACTGAGCCACCCAGACCACTGGATTAATTCGTACAAAGCAAAAGTGTTACACTGTGATGAAACAATGCACTTAAAGAAAAAGAATTTTAAAAAGAATAGTTCTATCATATATCTCTATAAAACTTGCCTTAATCTTTTCTTATGTAAATTACAATGTGACAAATTGCAAAAACACTGAAATAAGCATTCACAGACTAAAATTGTATACAATCCTCTAAGAGAATGTCATCTTTCATCTTTTCTCCACTGTGAGTTCACAGTATCTTTGGTGTAAAGGTTGTTACCAATGTTGTATATAATTTTTATTTCCCGTTATTGGATGTTTAAATAAAATATATTTGTTAGGCTTGTTTGCTAAATGTTTAAATAAAATTATGTATTTTGTTTTGTTAGATTTGCATCAATCAAATTGTTAAATAGATATAATCTTCCTTTTTTTTTTCTTCCTTATAAATGCTTTTATAAGCATTTGAATTTTTGTATTGGATAACCTTAGGTGACTAATATTAAGTTAAGGTATTTATATTCTTTTATTATTATTTCATTCAATATTAAACAAACATGTTTTAGTTTTAGCATTAAGCATTTTGCTGAAAATATACAAAAAACATGTTTTGGTCACTAAACACCAGAATCAAAGTTATATTGATGATGCAGTAATTATTTCACTGCCAACATCAGAGACAGCATGCATTCTACTCTGGGGCTTACTCTACCTTACCTTCCAAGTGTGTTTTGGGATAGTGGTTCTTGCCAAGTGTTTTTGGATTTCAAATAATTTTTCTACAAATTTACAAAGATACAGCAAAAGCATTCATAAATTTTTACTTGCTCTACTGGTAAGTAGGGGAAGTATTGTATTCCACCCAAATATTCGATGTCGAGACTTCACCAGAAATATATGTTTTGAGACCCCCTGAATAAAAAAAAAGCATTTTTAGAAAAAGGTCCGTGTATCAGTGTGTGTCAGTCTGTCAGTCTGTGGACAGCATAGCTCAAAAACGAAAAGTCGGTTAAAAATCAAAGTTGGTATTTAAGTTTAATGTCTTTCAAGGATGTGACACAAAGATTTTGAAGAAAATAGCCCCACCCTAAACTACCCTTTACATGGAAAATTTTTCGAAAATTTTGATTTTCTTGAAAATGGCTCTAACGATTTTTATTAAAATGTTATATGTTTGAGATATTTTTATGACAAATGAAATGTATATCTTGAATTTTCTGGCTATAGCCCCTGTAGTCGTATTTACTCTGGAAGACTTTTGCATAACTGGTAAACCGTTAGAGATAGACCAAATTATACTGTACAAAAAATGTAGATCTTGCTAAAATACACAATTTATGTCTCAATAAATTTTCTTGTAGGGTGAACCATTTCAGAGATATTCCTTGTTATGTGTGTGAGTTTCGGAAAACTTAGAACTTTCGTGAAATGGATCATCGTTGTTCATTTTTTTATATGTTAAGTGTGCAAAGACAACATAATCTCAAACATTTGACTATCGCACAAAGCCTACTGTATTCTAATATTCCCCTTGCACCTACAAGGAAATAAGCAATAAGTTGTACAAATGTTTATCTTAACTAACACGAAGAAGATATAGGAATAAGAGTTTGTAAGAATGGTTAGTACAAGAGTAGAGAAAGTCATGTGAGTGCAACACATCAGATTTTTTTGTTGTAGTCATTGAGATTATCTCTGGTTTAAACAATATTTATACCCCTTCCACCTATATAGCATGAGTAACTTGTAAAGTTTGCCAGCTTATTCTCACATTCCATACTATGATGCACTACAGAAATTAACATAGTTTTTATTTTAAATTTCAGTGAAGATAGAACATCGTCTAACCTTGTTCTACCTGGCTAATGATGTTATCCAGTACAGCAAACGCAAGAATTATGAATTTGTGGAGAGTTGGGGTACTGCCCTTCAAAGAGCAACTACAATGGTTCGGTAAGTTAGTTTTGAAATACTTCATAGTCTAAGGAATGTTTAATTATTTATACTAAATTATACTTTGTTACTCTTGTGTCGACCAAGGTTTGAGTATATTACTCAGGGGTCAAACTGTGAATTACTATCTAACCAGGGGTGTAGCGTCAATGGTTGTTGCATACCCTACCAGTTTTCCATAGTTAACTTTTTCCATTATGTATATACTAATCCAATTGGTATAATACTTGCTGAGGAGTATTTTTTGAACAACAATGTGCTATGAATTGGTATTGTTAGCATATCACTCCAGGCATTGAAACAGAGCAGCTGGTGGCTCATGCCTGTCACGTCAAATGATGTGCACGTGTAGTAGATGTGACATAGAAGAGTGCATTTTGCTTGTTAATGTTAATGAGGCTTAAAACTAAGTTTGTCAGTATTTTATTTGGTAGTGAAGGTTAATTTCCTATTTTTAACTTCTTCTCCTCTTATCAGAGTACAACAAGCAGCATTTTGAACAGTAATGTGTGTAAATGTGTAAGAGAATAATAATATGCCAAGAAACCAAAGGTAGGGTATGCACATTGGCCATGTGCATTCGCATGTTTCACTATGAGGAAAGCATGTGTTGTAGAGAGAATGCTATGTTTCCTGCTCTGAATATGGAATCCGAATGCTTGTAATCAACAAACCGAGAATGCAGATATAAATGGTGGGAGTGATTTTTTTTTTTGTAATTCTAATATTTATCAGTTGGTGAATTATAAAGTTCTATGAAAACTATAAAAATTGTGAAAAAAGTATTTTTTCAAAGTTAATAATTTTTACTAGAAACAATATGGGTTTCTTCTTCTTCCCAGATGTTTTGTCTGCGACTACGGCAGACATCATCAGTGGCGGCGAGGTCGAAGTAGACCACGGCCCATAAGCCCGGAATGTATTGTTTCTAGTATTGATATTGGCCGTGAAAGCCTTAGAATCTCAATTTTTGTTTAATAAACCAAACATTACAAAAATTCATCATCCTGATGATGGGAGAGATGTACACTCCCGAAACATCGATGGCTCTGCATCACTACACCTGGCTAGAAGCCCGAGAACATCTTGAATACAAACATTACAAGTTTTTCTCTTCCCAACATTTTTTAGAGAGTACTTATCTATAACAGAAGAATCTTTAATATTATCAGAATTTTGAAATCTTCATCATGTGGAGTACTTCAGGTATGCTGCCAAAAATATAGCTAGAAAAATAATAAATTTGAAGGTGCTAAAGATATTGCTATGGAAATTTTAATGTACATTATTCGTTACATTATTATGTCTGATATGAGTTTGAACAAAATCCGCTAATAATTGTAGAATTTAGAAATTTCACGTATGCATACCCTTAATACAAGTTCAAAGTACATACCCAAGTCCACACACCACACTACACCAATATATCTAACATACTATGAAGGCTGTTCCATAAGTATCTGACTTGACATATAGATGGCAGTTGTTTCAAACAAATGACTGGTGAAAACTACCAACCTTATAAAGATTAAGTTTGATAATGCTATGTTATTTAGTATTTGTTTGGCAGCCATCAACAATAAATGCTCTTAACAAATTTATGAACATGGCTAAAACTAGTCATTGTTATGTGGTACAATACTTTCATTTGAAAGGTCTTAGTCAAACTAATATTAAAGCTGAGCTAGATTCTACTTTGGAGAATTCTTCTCCTTCGTTTGCAACAATAAAATATTGGGTGACAGAGTAAGTGAAGCTGTTCAAACTGCCAAGATGAATATCGCAGTGATCGACCAAATTAAGTAAATCCACAAAATGGTATTGGATGACCATCAACTGAAAGTGTGTGAGCTAGCAGATATTGCAGGCATTTGAAAAAGTGCGGTAGATCGAATACTGACCGAAAGTTTGGACATGAAAAAACTGTGCAAGATGAGTGCCACGTTTCCTCAATGGAACAAAAACATAATGAGGATGTTTCAGTCGAGGTTTGGCAATATTTTGATGTAGATTTTTTTGCATCAATTCATAAACTTGGATGAAACATAGGCTCATCAACTCTCACCTGAGACAAAGGAGCAGTCGAAACAATGGATTGAAAGGGGAGAATCAGCTCCAAAGAAGACGAAGACAGTTCCATTTGCAAGCATGGTTATGGTGTCAGTTTTTAGAGATGCACGTGGGATAATTTTCATTGATTATCTCCAAAAAGGAAAAGCAATCGGTAGTAAATACTATGTAAACTTGTTGCAGCATTTAAGTGATAAAATTAAGCAAAAACGGCCACATTTAATGAAAAAGAAAGTTTTGTTACATCAAGACAATGCACTACTTAACATACATCTATTATCACCATGGCCAAAATCAGAGAGTTAAAGTTTGAATTGCTTCCTCATGCACCCTGTTTATCAGATTTGGCCTCCTGCGGTTATTTTCTGTTCCCAAACTTAAAGAAATGGCTTGGTGGTAAAAGATCTGCCAACAATGAAAGATGGAGTCTGCAGTTGATTATTTTGTTGAAGCTCAATGATTCTCACTATAAACAGGCTATTAATGGTATTAATGTGTCCAATTCTGCTGTACTGGTTTGTTATACACCACCACAAGAGAAACTCCAACAACACGGATCAGTTAGACACCTTGTGATGATGGGAACAACTGTTAACTGAAACATATGTAAGTAGTACATGAGTGATGTCATGTTATTAAGTAAAAACACTTATCTGTTAAACTGAACTTAATGAATTTATTTCTGTAATATTTGTGACTATAATGAACAGGAATCCATGCACTGAATTGTAAAAAATGTCCACTTCTGAGTAAAAAAGACATTAAAGATGACTAAGCCAATTCATCATCTTTTTGGGATTGATGGTGGAAGAGTTAGATTGAAACAAGAGGATCTGTTATTGACTGCATTGGAGCATGTTATGTGAGACCGGTCACATTGCTGATAAAAGATTTGGATATTGAGAACCCTTAAATATTCACACAGAAAAAATAGCAGTCATCGATGTGGTTCTTCGGTTCCCATCTAATCATTGGTACACCTAATGGCATCAAACTTTTCCTTTTCAGCATCCATTCCCCTAAACCTGTCACACATGGCTTGCATACCACATACGTAGCAATAATTTTTTGGGTGATTGACACATTTTCGGGGCATAGTAATGAAAGGCAATGTGCAAAAACAAAACAAAAAAATACTGATTTTGCTCTCATTTCTTAGATATATATCTACAAGTTGCAGGCTAAAATACGTATTTGTGCACCATGTTTCCTGGCAACAAACACAACACTTACTGAAAGTGCAGACAGGATAGTTGCTGTCTGGGATGTATTGCAAAGGAACTTGGTTACATTCCGTGGTGAATCATTGCTTAACTGCAGTGTAATAGGACATATAAGAGATATAAGATCGCTTCATCTTTCCCTTGTGGTGTGCTACAGCAAATAGATTCTACAGCCTTTAAGCAGAGCAAAACATAAATTGAAAATTACGGATAAACAGGAAACTATACGGGATAGGAAGGAGATGAAACCAGTTCTGAAATCTGCAATGAACTTCACATATTACACAAATCAGATTTTCTGGCTGAAATTCTTTGTTGACCAGTGTTATATTTGTTTTATTATTGCAATAGACTAAGAGTGTATTCTGTATAATTAGAATTGTTAGAACTAATCTCCAGAGTGAGTGGGATGACCCCTCACTGGGTCCCGTGATGGGTGGGGACCACTAGGGGATGAATTCATTAGCTTCTATGAAAGCTCAACCCAAACCCATACCAATTCACAAAAAACTAACAACTAGTGAGAAAGAGGTAAAGCCAAGATCATTTTTTGTTACCTAGTAATACACTGGACAGAAGGTAAGTTTTATTAGTGACAGGCAAAGACAAAATAGCTGGTCCAGTAATGACTTGCACAAGGTTAAAAAACAGCTTTCTCAAGGTAAATTCCTGTTACCAAATTATAATGATCTTGAACTATAGTGCTACATAGTTTCCCAATTTGGATGGAGAAACATTGTACTTGGAATTCTCAAAGGATATTGTCATTACCTCCCTTCTGGTCTTTTGGACGATCTATCAGAACAGGAAATTCGTAATTATATGTCAGCTCAGGGAGTATCTTGAGGTTTATTGCATGAAGGCTAAATGGGACAGTGTCTTTGTGGCCATATGTACCTAGGTTCTCATCTTTGTAGGGGTTGATCTCCATTAAAGAATTAAGGCCGGGTATGAGGTGATATCTGCTTGCTGTTATATTCCTCATACAGTGAGATGTTTCAGTGTCAGCAGTTTAGACATATGAATACTTCTTGTAAGAATCTCAAAGTTTTCTGTGTCAACTGCGGACAGGAATTGCATGAGAGAACATGCACCTCTGTTCCGTGCTACATTGTTTGACATGGAACTCATTCTGCAAGTCTTGTAAATTTCCTCATTTATTAGATAGGAAAGCCATTGAGATTCAAGTTGAAAATCTTTCCTTTGCTGAGGCAAAGTGTCACTTTGCATGCCAGTCAGGTCTCCTGAAATTAATACCTTCAGTTTTGTGGTTTGCCTGTTAGTACTGAAGTGGGACATAGGCACATAGATAAATGGAATAAGTATGAGTGCATATACAACGGCTAATGCTAAATCATCTTCAGGAACTACATGAATACCAACTGCAGTGCCTACAAAAGCATCCCTTATTATTCTGATGAACCATGGAAATATTGGACGTCGTACTCCACCTTAGTCCAAGAGTAAGTCCTTTTTCTAGGAGGTGCATTGCCCAGGGCTCTTCTGGAAGCATCTCTGATCCGTGGTGTACTCCATCGCTCCACCAGCAACTGTCTTTTCCCTGCTTGATTTGGTTGCTGTTTCTGTTTATGATGTTCCTCCTATGGACATGCTGAACGGGACAAGCTGAATTACTGAACCAGCCAAAATCTTGAAATTTCCACAGACATCTACCAGTTGATCTATGCTTTCATACATGGTCTTAGAACAAACCAAGCTGAACTGCAATGGCTGTCACTCTTATTCTCTGCTGCTGGCATGTTTGCAGCTCAGGATCCTTTTAATCTCCCTAGTTATTTTTCAGTTCATTTCAATCTTGCATCAAAAGAGGGTTCTTGTACACATGACAGTATAATGATCCTCATACATGGGGCATCCTTATCACAAATTACTATTGTTTGGAATACCAAAAGTAACATCTGTTGTAAACTGACAATAATAGCAAATAAAATAACTATCTCATAATATATTTTATTTCTTTATGCATCATGTCAGTGAATTAGAAGCTACAATTGTCTATTTGGTCCAGTACTTGCCCATCTCTCTGGTGTAAGGGCAGCTTTTCTGTCTCACGTTCAAGGGGTCCCGAGTTTGAATTCCTTGGGTTACCTGGATAAGGTTTTTCCGTTAATATGTGTCTTATACAACTTTTGTTCTCATATTATTTTTATGATCATTTTAATTCAGTTTTCCATTGGATGACGTCAAAACTAGGGATGCATGAGGTTTGGTTTGTCCAAAAATGTACTCCAAATAACATTCTGTCACACATATAGTTGCTCTATGATTATTAGATATTTGTAGTCATATACTTTATATTTATTTAATTAATTTGTGTGTGTGTGTGTGTGTGTGGTTTTTTTTTTTTTTTTTTTTTTTTTTTAAATGCATGCCCCATTCCATATGAATACTACATGCTTGCATTTATTTATTTACATACAATTTACATTTTATATACATGTACATATTGTTGGTGATGTTCTATTTGAACATTTACATTTTTATTTACCTCTAATTTTTTATCTACCTTAGCCTAATTGAATACTTCTCTATTGTGATATTTACAGTTTTTTTTTATTTGATGTTTGTTGTTTAATGCTATTTTATTTTGTTTGACTTTATTTCTTTAACCTAATGCTATTTTACAAATCATAAATCTGGTACTTATATAGTGAAAGGCAAATATTATTATACTCGTAACATCAGTAGAGTATTGAAATGTGTTTGGACAATGATACTGATTGCAATTTTGGTAAGGAGTAGAAATAATATATATATTATACTTAAGTCATTCTATTTCTGTGAATTGTATAGCATTAATGAAGTTAACGAAAGGTTGTATGAAATTGTTTCCAAGTTCTTCTTTGTTTATGGGCCAAGTAGCACCTTTACTTTGTATTTTCCTAATCATGGCGTTTCTCTGGTTGTTTAGTATTTTGCATCGGAATATAATGTGGTTTACTGTTTGGTCCTCTTCTTCACATTTGCACATTGGGTTATCTAAAAATCCAAACCTGTGGCGATATGATCTTAGCTTTCCATGTCCTGTTATCATTGCTGTGAACTCCGGAGATATTGGTAACCGTTGCTTTAATCTTCTTCTCACGGATGGGAAATATTCTTTGGTTACTGCTCCTTTCCTTGATGCTGTCCATTGTTGTTGCCATTCTTCGAGTCCAGTTTCTTTCTCTCTAGTTACTATTGCTTCTTTTGATACTTTGTCATATATTATTTCAGTGTCTTCTGCGGCAGCTTCTTTTGCTAGTCTGTCCACAAGTTCATTTCCCTGTATTCCCGCATGTCCTTTCACCCAGCCGAAATGTAGTGTCCACTTTGATTTTGAAAGTTCAAGGATTTTGGTTTTGATTGCTTCTATCAGCTGGTTATGTTTTATGTTGTTCCTGAGCAGATCTAGAGTTATCTTACTGTCTGTGAATAATGCAGCTCGTTTTTCATCGCATTCTCCATATCCAAGCTCATCTAGTTTTTTAAGTGTTTTTAATATTGCCAGTTGTTCAGCCTGGTTATTCGTGCATCGTGGATGCAACTTGAACTTTAATTTATATGCCAGGTTGCCATGAATGAAGATGATCCCAGCTGCCCCAATGTGTATGTGTGTCTGTGTCTGTCTGTGTCTGTGTCTGTGTCTGTGTCTGTCTGTGGGGGTGGGGGTGGGGGTGTGGGTGTCGGTGGGTGGGTGTGGGTGTCGGTGGGTGGGTGGGTGCGTGCGTGCGTGCTTACTGTTCATTTTAACTGCACAAATAAGCAGACACAAATAAATGAAATGAGCAAAATGATGCTCATATGAGCCACTCATTCGGTTGAGATTTCTGACATTAGGATAACTCTGGGAAAATCTTACTCAGGCAGCTTACTCCAACTGAGATTTGATTTTGGCTCATAGAAGCAGATGTACTACCCTGCACCACATGATAGGTTGTTTGAGATTGTACCAATAACTTATGTTACATCTGAGGTTTCATAGAAATTAGTAAATTAATCTTAAGTTATAAATGGAAGTTATAAGTTATTGAAGGAAGAGTGTATACAATAATATCCAACAGTTTGAGATCAAAGTTAACAAAACTAATCAACATGCATAGTGCATTCATTTTGTAGCAAAAATAACATGGTAGGACTGATAATATTTAATATAAATCTATTAGAAAATAACCCCAATATTTGTTAACTTTCAGAAATTTTTGCTCACAAACTATCCCTAAATTTTATATTGATTTCAACCAAATTTTATATCCATCGTCAAAATTATATATTAACTTATAGTACCTGGACGAGCGAGCTGTGCTAGGCCTCTTTTGTTGTTGTAAAATCACATTTCTTCAGAGAAGATAATTATTTAGATAAACTTGAAATGCACAATGAAACTAACTCAGCCAGATTACCTTTCCTGTTACATAGGAGTAACAGCCCCTAGGACTTCATATATATGGATTGTATGTTGAAGAGTGAGTAAAGAATAATATGTGAGTAGAGAAAGTAGGTGCGCCACCTTGGTATTAGCTATTAAATTACCCTTCTAAATATCTCTCCCCTTTGATTAATTCCTATCCGCCGGATCTTCAGGATAGAGCAAGTTCACATTAAACAACACATGCATAACAAACAATTTATTAAAATAATTTAAAAGGTTTAAACAATCTGGTGAAAATTAACAATACGAGAAAACCACAAATCATATACACAATTCAAACATTTACAACCTTTTTTTAAACTTGTCCTAACTACACAAACTTTCAAAACTCAAGACATCTTTTTTTTTTATACGATACAATAAACTTGACCTACACTAAATAAACATTTAAACTTGAGCTACACTATATAACACAACCCTCTGAATGCTCCTATACCATGACGGAAAATGGAATTACACTCTTGCTGATTCCTTATCTTGGTAAAGTTCCATCAGGAGTACGTCCCTGGTTCCTTTCAGCTTTCTGTTCTTAATTTCCTCTCCTTTACTTTCATTAGACTTTCCTTTTGTCTGTTTAGCTGCTAGTTTGTTACTGTCTTTTGCTGGGGATTTTTCTGAGCTTTCTTGTTTCTTTTCCTTTAATGGTTTTGCTATTGATTCTTGATTTTCTTTTTGTTGTTTACCAGTAATTACTTTGGTAACATCCTTGTTTGTATTTTTCTGTTCCTTTACAGGTGAAGCTTCTTGCCTTTTTGCTTACCTTGTTTAGAAACAGTTTTGCTGGATTGCTCTTTTTCAGCATCTTTTTTTTTATAGCGGTCCCTTTTATATCTGCTTGTTCATCACTTGAATGTATTTCCTTGCCCAACATGTGACTTTTGCTTATCCTTAATTTTTCTTTTCTTGCCAGTTGGTTACCGGTCATCGCCTGTATACGTGAACTGGGCAAATTCAGACTGTTTTGCAGATTTGAATCCAAACGCAAATACAAGAACGACGCATATTAATACAAATCCTACTGGAAATGCATAATGGGGATTGACAACTTCAGACGGTTCCATTTTCCACGTCTTCTTCAGTTCAACTCCACTGTTTACGTCAACACTAACCGTTCCACTCTCAGGACATACCCCCTCTGGCTGTTCCCAAGCCTATAATAATTTCTTCTATATTCACCAACGGTATTACTCTTAGTACGGTTACATTCCCCCCCACACTTCTGTTGTAAACAACAGGTAATTTGAACCCAAATTCCATCTGCCTACTTTCCGTCATGTATACCAACATTCAGGTTCACAATCGTGTTCAGTTACTAGCTCTTTATTTGCGAGACATGTGCAAATATCAATTTGTTACTCCCTTTCTCTCTCAACGCCACCGAAACTGCAGATAAAAAACTTTCAACTACAAATGGCCCAACAAATCGTGGAGCAAGCTTTGCTGAATATTTATTGACCACCTTACTTTGAGTATGACTTTGTACATAAACTTCATCTCCCACCTTAAACTTGTGCGGTTGTCACCTGGCGTTATAGTTTTTGGCCATTCTATTATGTGCCTTTAATAAATTATTTCTGACCCTTCTCCATGTGACCTTAATGTTCTCCTCACTACTATCATCTGGCAAAATATCCTTAATATGCCACAAATTCACTAATGGGCAATTCGGTTGATATTTGAGCATTAACTTAGAGGGGTTCTCTCCATGACTTTCATGTTTAGCTGAATTAAATGCGAACTGAAGCCAGTATAAATTTTGGTCCCACTTTGTACGATCCTTCGAGTGATATGCGATTAATGCATTTTTTTAAGTTCCTATGAACGCGTTCACTTTGTGACACCTTAGGATTCTATGGAACCATCCATACATTCTTGATCCCGCTACCTAGACAAAAGGACCTGAACGCATTTGACCTAAAGCATGTAGCATTATTGGAAACAATTTCTTCAGGCAATCCAAAACAAGCAATAAAATCAATTGTAAATGCTTAATAACATTCTCTGTGTTCTCTTCCCTCACTGGACATAACCATGAATATTTTGTAAATGAATCTACCGTAACTAAGGCATATTTATTCCCTTTTTTACTCCTCAGAAATGGACCGATATAGTCTATAAACAATCTTTGCATGGGGCGTATAGCTATCTTTGAAGCTAAATACCCCACTTTCGTATTCTGTGTGGGTTTACTTTATTTACAAGTGTGACATTCAGCAATTCTCTGTGTAATTTCTTTATCCATCCCTTTCCAAATAAATTTATCTCTTATGCACGCTCGAGTCTTAAAACTTCCTAAATGCCCGCCACATGGTGCCTCGTAAAAATATTTAAATAATTCAGGAATTAGTGTTCGTGGCACTACAATTTTATTTTTATGTTTATGATCTTTACAGCATAATATACCCTCCTTTACCAGGTTAGGTTCAACTTCTTTCCCTTCACTGATTTGTTGTAAGATTTCTCCTAATTGATCATCCTTTCTTTGATAATCGGCCATATTTTCAAATAGCACTGGATAATTCGATAACATCGTACATACCTTCGGCATCTTATCAGATGATTCCTCAGCTTGATCGTCATACATACGTGATAAGGCATCAGCTATGCAATTTAGTGAACCACGTACATGTTATACTTTAAATTTAAAACTGGACAATTTCAACGCCCATCTAGCAATTTTCGCACTTTTTCTTGGTTTAGCTAATACCCATGAGATCGCCTGATTATGTGTTTCTAACAGAAACTATTCGTGTTCCAGATAAAACTTAAATTTCTCTGATCCAAATAATACCACTAAAGCTTCTAACTCATAAGTAGAATATTTCATCTCTGTCGGGGATAGGTGTCTGGACGCATAAGCCATGACCTTCCTCCCCTCTGCCAAAAGTAACACCGTAGTGATATCACTCTTGCAGAAGCATCCGTTTGCAAAATAAATTGCTTAGATAAATGCGGAACTGCCAATACAGGAGAGATTAAACACTCCTTAAGAATTATAAATGCCTTTTCCTGTTCCAGTAAATGTAATATGTTGCATTTCTATTTCAAACATATAGGAAATTGTATAAATTGTATGTTGAAGGGCATACAGAGAAAGAAGTGATTGTATCTCATAAAAGTGTACTGATCTCCCAGCTCCCAGCCAAGTCTGAGAGACTTGTCGACCAACTGCAGGCGTGGTCCTCCAGACGCTCTGGGCGCTGAGTAAGGATGATTCAACTGCCAAATCTTAAAAAGTGGTGTCCTAAAGAAACAGTTGAAATCTGCTCATGGCTCTGAAATAGTAAAAACTACCTATCCGAGCTATACTTGGACATGATCTCATGAAGTTAACATGGTGCCATATTTTAACCTGGGCTTGGGATTCATTGTGTTAAAGCAAATGTGACAAAAGGTGACTTGTGATTATTTGTTCTCCATCCATTGTTTCCCCTGTGTTTGGAGTTTGCTCCTTTTCCATTTTACCTGCTGCAATCTATTGTTATACAAATTGCATATATATTCTTCTAACTTGGGAATAAAAGGTATATAAAGTGGTTAGAGTTTAGTGTTATTAGTTCTCTTATTATGGAAGCTATGAATCTACAATGCTGCAACTTCCTTCTAAATACAGGACCTGATAATTGGTTTCGGCTAATTTGATAGAACTTTGAATGAGAGTAGTCATAATGAAATGCTGACATGGCAAAACGTATAGTTTTTTTGATCATGTGTGCTTGGTGGGATAATACAGGCTGTTAGGGTTATGAGCGCAAAAAATTTGATAATTGGTGCCTTATTATGTATTCACTCGTGTGTTTTAGTTAGTGTTTTCTCTTTAACAGTTTTGTCACAAACCATTTACATAGTTTACTATCTGATGCTTTTTGCATGGTCGTAAATGTGCTGTAAAATGAACAACACTTGTCAAATAGACTATCTGTTTTACTTCACACCTCAATTCGTGACCTACTACCCTAGGTATTGTGAAGTTATTGGCCTTGGAGAAAGCATTCAAACTCAGTTTCAATATGGCATTTGCTACTGTGTTACAGCATTCGTTGTGTCCACTACTATGCCATGTCTATTTAGAGGTTCATTGTTAATCACCCTGTCTTCTCAGTTACCAGCACAAATATCTGCACTTATTATACTGCTTCAGCCTGTTGTACACTAGCCATTTTGTGGTAATGGCATATATTGAAAGTTCAATTTGAAACATAGCTTTCATTTTTTTTGTTTTTGGTTTTTGTTAATGACACTGTCAATTGCCAGGATCATATTGATGCCACTGGTGTACCAGAATTTCATACCATAGGAGTTGGTTTACTTCCCAGTAAGCCTACTGACATTTGTCATTTTAAACACACTTTTAAATCATCAGTCTGAGCTGGGTTTGAAACCATGACTTTGAGGTCAGTAGGTCAGCATCTAACCAGCTGACTCAATTTCTCAGCAAGTTTAATGTATAGACACATGGTAGGATTCCTTCAAGGAAGGCAATAGTGAATCGGTTAACTTATTTAATGCTACAGTCAATTTACGACATTCTGCTTTGAATGGATGGCCATTGCATTGCATATTACCTTAACGATTATGGCTGTTTGAGTCACCTACATTAATGTGTCTGTGAAAGAGATATAGAAACTGGTGTAAGAATGAGAGTAAGAGCAGCATATGTACCAAAATAATTTGCTTTTTTAAGGGTTAATAAGTTAGAATGAAAATAAAGTGAAGTGACAGTTTGAAAACCATACCAAAGTCACTGTATTATATGGTTGAAGGATTCAGCATAAATATTTCACTCTTGCTACATCATACTACTTTTCCCAGCATTTGTTTCTTTGCCAACATTTCAAACTGCAAATGAGATTATAATAATAGACTTTCTAGACAGTTTAGCACTTAAATCAATATCTTTATATATATTTGTTTCAAGTTGTGAAGTGGTCAATTAAGGCCCACATGAGTTTTGATATTGGCTAGGTTCTCAACCTCTAATGAGTGATTCCGCTCATAAAAACATTCACTTCATCCATAAGTTGCGTAAATAACTTACTAGAACTAGTGATCATTTTATATGAAAAATACATTATAGAGCTAATATACACATAAGAAAAGAAAGTTTAGATGATCATACACTGCTATTTATAGATGGATTTTACCTGGGTGATAGCGGCACAAATAATATGCAAATCTAATTATGAAATGATTATATGCTGTAGTGATAACTCTTTTTCTATAAATTTATATAATTTCAAAATAACTTCAGATAATATTAATCACATAACTGTGCTTGTGGTGAAACTGTAGACAGAATATTCCTAGTAATTTTGAATTTTGGATGAATCACCAAGGTTAACATGTTTAATGGGCTATCCAAAATAGCATTTTTAAGATGCATGTAATTAGAAGAAAGTACGAGGGTCATCTAGAAAGTAAAGAATGATTGCGCATTGTGCTTTGTACAGAACCGCACCACTGTGATTGAATTAGTGGCAGGTAGCTTATTCTTTGCCTTTAGTGTGAGCCAAGTCTCGTTGCTGTGTGGTCAAGCTAATTGTTTTTGCAGCAATTTGAAATGGCATGGATTTGTCAGTAAAAAATCCTGCTAAATGTGAAATACGAAATGTCATTCATTTTCTGAATGTTCAAAATGTTAAGCTATTGACATTTATAGGCAAATAAAGAATGTTTACGTTGAAAGTGCAATTAACGATTCATCGGTGAGGAAATAGTGCATTATGTTCAATGAAGGAAGGACCAGCATGCATGATGAGGATCAGAGTGGGAGGCCACCACCTCTTATGGAAAAACTGAAGAAAAAACTTGATTACACAATTCAAGTAAACGGATGTTTCACTTTGAGCACATTACACAAATCTTTTCCACAAATTTCACATTTGCTCTTGCATGAAGTAGTGACAACACCTTGGGTACAAGAAAATATGTGCTCGGTGGGTGCCAAAAATCTTGAATGATGGCCACAAGGGCTGTGGGAGCAGCCCTTGAATTTTTGACACAATATGACAAAGAGGATGATTTGCTTAGTTGCATTGTTACTGGAGATGAAACTTGGGTTTTGCACAAGACTCCGGAAAACAAGCGGCAGACAATGGAGTGGCATCACACAAATTTGCCTGCAAAATTCAAGAAGAAAAAACCAAATTTGAACAGCAGGAAAGTCATGGCAATAGTTTTTTGGACAGAAAGGGTTTAATTCATGTTAAGTTCATGCAAAGATCCTCTTTACAATAAACTCGTAAGCCTATTGTGAAACTCTTCAACACCTTAGACGTGCAATTCAAAACAAGTGGCGTGGAATGCTGTTGCCAAGAGTGGTCTTGATCCATGACAATCTCTAGCCTCATGTATCAGCACGAACACAGCAGGAACTTCACCTAAAATGGAAAATCTTTGGTCATCCTGCTTACAGCTCTGACAGGGCACCAAGTGGTTGTCACTTATTCCCAAAACTTAAAGAATTTTTGGGTGGAAAACAGTTTGCAAGCAATGAGGAGCTCAAGCAAGCAGTGACAGCCTGGCTTAAATCTTTGGAGGCAAATGAGTACAACAATGGTATAGAAAAACTGTTTCCATGTTACAACAAATGTCTTGGCAAATATGGTGATTACATAGAAAAGTAGTGTAAAGTCCTAGAAGTTTGAAAATTAAGTTTTGTGTTGATATGTTTTGATTCAGCCGTGCTGAGTCGTTCCTTACTTTCTGGATGACCCTTGTATTTGTTTTATTTAGAAGTACCTACCTCAATTTTGCATATATTGCAGATGTTAGATGCTGCAAAAAGACCATATCATCTTAATTTTTTGCATCATATTAATAACTTTAGTATCTTGAAATCATTGTGATCACATATATGGGTTTTACATAAATTATAATAACATTTATGTTAATGTTTACAGAGAAGAGAAGGTTAAGCAGCGAATTCTTCGCATTTTCAAAATATGGGATGAGAGGGGGATTTATGATGAAGCATTTATCACAGACCTCTCAGGACTGCTCAGCACTACGACAAAGAGATCAGCACCTGAGGCGACTGCTGATACATCAGAATTTCAGGTAATACGTCCACAGCAAGGTGTTAACATTTACAATTTTGGTTCCAATGTGCTTAATCTCTAGAGGTGCATGTACAAGCAGTTTGCAATTGTGTTTGGGTGATGATAGATTGAGTTGTAAAAGTACTTACTGATGTCTGCCAAAATTTGATAGTATAAGCACATCTTGTGCGTACAATACATTGTCAGGCCAAAGTTAAACGTCATATCAGAATTTTTTATAATGAAATTACATATGAAGTATATTTTCCTCTGCATTTCTCCAATTTGGCTTATTTTGACAGTTTTAAAGTTTTTCTTCTTGTAATTACCAGTCCCATTGACCAGGGAAGACTTAGGAAAGGATGCTGATATTGAAACCAAAATACAGGAAACTCATTCAGGAAACGGATTTTGGGAAACAATGAAAGCATCACTTCCAATGGGGTTGCATAATAATGCCTTTTAGGTTGTTTTGCGGGAGGTCGATGTAACTCCAAGAAAACTCCCCATTATCTAATCTAGTCTCCCAGTTTCATGCATGAATCTAGAAATCTAGTTGCCAAAAGCTATCTAATATTAATATTTCCATGCTGAGGAAAAACTGGAAAAATATCTCATCCAAGTAACTTATGATTTCTGGGAATTGAACCCTGTTGGTGATTTGGAAGGGAAGTTTTCCACACACAGTGGTAGACAGACATACAGTGCTCTAGCTTGGGCAATCCTTTTTGAACACTGAAATATTTAAATGAAAGCTTTGATGCAAGTCACTTACCTGCCTTCAGTGGCAGCGTTATCTCATTGTGATGTTGCCACCCCATCAAGTATCGTTGGACTGTTCATTTCAGGTGTGTCTTCACATATATTGCATCAACTAATATGAAAGATAAGCTGACTGTTCAAAATCAAATGTACGAGCTATACTTTGTAACTTTTAGGTGTACAAAATAATCAAAATGCTTTGTAACACATTATTTAAGTACAAATTTCATATTTATTATAGTGCTTCATCATCTGAAAAAGTATACAGACTTAATGCCTTTGAATTCAAATCATATGTAAATCATTGTATGGAATTAACTTTTTCAGCCTCCAGTTCTGATAGCGAAAATTCAGAGTTGCAAGAAGTTAGAGGATGATACAGATCTCAAATTGAAGAGGCTAAATGAAAGCCGCTTATCAGTTTCTGATGCAGATGCTCTTCGCAGTCATCTTAAAGGTAATTTGGATTTGTAACTTGGTTGAGTATTCTTTCGGAATACTATTAAAATGTCCTAAACCCTAAAAATATGTGAAGTATTAGCTCCATTTTCAATGTTTCACCACAAACAGTTTTGATCACTAGCATAGTTCGTACCTAGTGGACTCCAAATGTGTTACACTAATCAAAATAGAAACCGTATCCTGGATTGCAAGAAAGCCATTCTGTTAATAGCAATTCTCTTATTAGTTATTGCATCTTAAATGTGTTCTGGTGTTAAATTACGGGGCAAATGCAAATGTGACATTTGGCAATCTATTAATATTTCTTTACATAAGCACAGCTGCAAAACCATAGAGCATAAATGGGGAGAATTGACACAATGTGTAATTTCCCCTACATTGTAGTTTTAACCCCGTTCACTCTGCTACACACCGGTTAGATATTAGACCATGGCCCTTCTGTTATCTACCTGTCTCAGCCCCTCAAATTGTGCCAGTGGTGGAATCATGTCGTCTAACAAAGTAAAAAGATACTTCAAAGCCGAATGCGTATTGTGTTCTTAGTAAAAATATAGCTTTGTGTTTGCTATGCCAAAAAAACTGTATGTGACGTAATCACAATCACGTAATCACAAAACAAAACTTACCTTGTTTGTAAAGACATGGTATCTGTAAACAAGTGGAGAGGGTAACTACTTGATTGTATTCCTGTCACCTCTCTTCCCCTTGCCTGCCATAGAGCCAGGATGCCATAATAGCTAGTGAAATTCTCAGTATTTTTGTTGAATATTCTGTATCTGAGAAACCTTAAAAGAGGGAGCAAAATTGTTGCAGAAAAATTGTAAAAATTACATAAAATGAACATTTTGTGGTAACTTTTTTTTAAGATTAATCACTGCTGAAATAGTATTTACTTTTAATAAAATGTTGAATAGCTAAAGGCATTCTTTGGTGTCTCATCAGCTCATATAAGGAGCATCCAATACAATGCCTGTATATTCAAATTGTTTTTTAAGACACCAGGTATGTACTTACATACATTTAACATATTGGAACTATTCATTGGAAGTGTTTCTCATCATCGTCGTCGTCATAATCATCGTCATCCTGATCATCATCATCATCATCATTGTTATTATTGTTATTATTAGCAGTATTAACAGGAATGTATAGAAAAATAAGCTTTTGTGGGATTAATTTGTTGAACAACAATGAACTATAGAGAAATTCTTGTGAACATTTTTATTATTTGTTACTCCTGAACAATTTAATGCCTCAATTTTCATCTGCAGAAATGGTAGTTTTCCTCCCTCTTTAATCCTTGGCAACACCCCATTTGAAGGTTTTGAAATACTATTTGCAGCATATGTTATGAGTTGCATGCCAAAATGCTCATGTAAGGCTGGTACCAATAATTGGGAATGGAAACCAGAATGAGAACAATAAAATTAAAATACCTGATTACACTGCAAGCATTCACAATTACTGAGAAGCCTTGCTAAGCCATAAGAATGGGAAAGAAGACTTGGTCAAGTTGTATCTTTTTTTATGAATGAAGAGGGATCACAGGAGATAAGGGAATTATTAGTGTAAGAAATTGGGAATTAATATGAGGGGCTTCGAACTATGGATGCATTTAGAATTGAGAAACTGGAAGGCAAAATAAACATCGTGGCAACATTCATTCATTCATTCATTCATTCATTCATTCATTCATTCATTTCTGTTTTATTGTGAACCAGCCTATAGAGCAGATTTCCAATAGGTAATATATGTTTTGTTGCAGTTTTAAAACACTTTGTTATTTAAGAAAAATTGAAGCTACTAACAGTGAAGCAACAGATTCTAAAATGAGAACAAATTAGAAACTAAAAGCTTCACTTATCTTATTAATACTGTAAGTTGTACCAATGCTGACTAGTTTCAAGTTGTGTCCATTTGTCGCCAACCTCTAAAAACAAAAACCTATAAATACAATCTATTGGTGGTACTTCAAAATTCATAATGGGTTCTTGTTTTTTTAAAATGAATATCTTTCCCAAACCATTAAGTCTATAGGTCAATAGTTTTAATTTATAGGTTAATAAATATACCCCTTAATAAGGAAGAATTTAGCACAGAATAGAAACACATTAATGCTGTGCTAATTAATGGTTTTAATCCAGATTTTATACATAAAAAGGTAGAACAATTTAAATATCAAAAGGCTGTTCAAAGCGTTTCTACCCTCAAGAAAATGAAAGATAATTATATTTTTAAAAAGCTTACTTACCATCCGTGGACCAATAAAATATTTACAAACTTTTTTAAAGAATTTTGAATAACTTTGGTCTCTCAAAATAAATTTAATATAAAAATTTACTTGTTGTTGTTGTTGTTGTTCTTGTTCTTCAACTTCCCCCGGTTACTCTAAAAGTGTTGGGGAGTTTTTGGTGAAGGACTTCCATATTTTCCTATCTTTTGCCATTCTCTTTAATTCCATCATATTTTTGTTGACTTTCTTCCCCAATTCCTCTATACAATTCTCATATGTGACTCTAGGGCGGCCTCTCTGTCTTCCTCCTGTTGGTCTTGCTTCCAGAAACTGTTTTGGCTTCCTTCCCTCATCCATTTGTGATACATGACCGAACCATTGTAATTGTCCTTGTGCTAATCGTTTCTCAATTGGGGTTTGTTGCAAATCCCCTCTAATTCTTTGACTTCTTATTAGATCACTTTTAGTTTTTCCCGCTATACTTTGCAGGCTTTTCATTTCTGATCCTGTTATTTTACTTATATCTTTCCCTCTAGCTGGCCAGCTCTTAATTCCATATAATAGGATGGGTTCCAGTACAGTTCTGTATATTTTGAGCTTTGTTTGGGGGTGTATTTCTTTTTTCCCCAATATGGTACGACTAATTTGATAGTATGCTCTATTACCTTTTCTATTACTTGCTTCTTGTTGTATTTTGCCACATTGGTGTAATATTGTTCCTAGATATTCAAACCTCTCAACCTGTTTGATCTGTGTCCCCTTACAGTGTACGTTCAACTGTCCGACCTTATCCTCTGGCCAACTGCATCAGCACCTATGTTATTTCCATTCCTTTTTCTTCCAGGGTGGCATTCCATTCTTCTATTGCTTGCTGTAATTTTCTTTCGGTGTCAGCTATCAGCACTATGTCATCGGCATATATTAATGCCTGACTGCACTGGTCTCATTTTCCAATTTCTCACCGTCATCCTTACTAAATTTACTAAAAGGATAAAATTCCAAATTATAAAACAATCAGGCATTCATCAATTTAGCTGTTTGGATTGTGATAGGGTTTATATCGGTTAAACTAAACATCATTTAGAAGCCAAAATAAAAGAGCATTTTAGAAATATTAAATATAAACAAATTGATAAATCATTTTTGGTCATTTAATTATGAAATAAATCTAGAAGTTAAATTATTAAAACAATGAAATGGACCTATAGATTTAATGGTCTGGGAAAGGATATTCATTTTAAAAACCAAAAACCATGTTATGAATTTTGAAATACCATCAATTGTATTTATAGGTTTTTGTTATCAAAGGTTGGTGACAAATAGATCTTTTAAGTTGAGCATCGGTAACTATGGTAACTTAGTTTGGATAGCTTTGAAAATAAGTTGGATACAACTTGAAACTAGTCAGCATTGAAACAACTTGCAATATTAGCAAGATAAGTGAAGGTTTTAGTTTCTAATTTCTTATTTTAGACTTTATGTTAAGTTTATGGATGGATGAATGAAGGCTGAAAGACTGGGAAATGAATATTCTTGCATTCTAGGCATTTATTATGAAGTCTGCATGCAGACCAGTTGTCCTCCTCATAAAAGCTTGAATGATATGTTTATCTGTTGCTGCAGATAGAAGACAAGGTGATGATCTTGTGGCTGAAGTGGATGAAGGCCTAAGCAAGATGCAGGAATACATGAAAGCCTTGGAGAGAGAGATTAAGGAAAGAAATAATCTCATAGAGTTACTGGAGCAAGCAGAGATCTTCTATGAAACACAGAAAGGAGAAGCCAAAGTTGTGGCAAATGTTAGTGAGCATTGTAAAACCTTTGCTTCTACATAAATTTAAGAGTTGTTGTGTTAGACTTTTAAGAATTCTTTAATTGCAATAGAATTTCAGTGGGAAAAGGGCGAAAAATTAAGGGAGAAAAGTATGGCAGTCAAAGAAACTATTGTACAGATTTCTTTTTCCACTCAATTATACAACATTGGTCTTTATTAATTTCAGCCTTTTTTCCTAGCTTCTTCTCTCTCATATTTCAATTGTTCTAATTTTTTTGACCAGAAGGGTTTATACATTTTTACTTTCTCTACTGGTAAGTAGAAGGAAGTATTGTATTCCACTCAAAAATTTGATGTCGAGATTTCACCGGAAATATATGTTTTGAGACCCCCAGAATCCAAAAAAAAAAGCATTTTTGAAAACAGTTCCATGCGAGTGCGCACGTGTGTGTGCGCGCATGCGCAGCGTAACTCAAAAATGAAAAGTTGGTTAAAAACCAAAGTTGGTATTTAAGTTTAATGTCTTTCAAGGATGTGACACAAAGATTTTGAAGAAAATAGCCCCACCCTAAACTACCCTTTACATGGAAAATTTTTATTTTCTTGAAAATGGCTCTAACAATTTTGATTAAAATGCCACATCTTTGAGATATTTTTATGACGAAATGTATATTTTGAACTTTCTGGCTATAGCCTATGTAGCCCTGTTTAGTCTGGATGACTTTTGAATAACTTGTAAACCGTAAGAGATAGACAAAATCTTACCATACAAAAAATGTAGATCTCCCTAAAACACACAATTTATGTCCAAATACATTTTTTTGTAGAGTGAACCATTTCGGAGGTATTCCTTGTTATGTGTGTCAGTTTCAGAAAACTTAAAACTTGGTGAAATGGAACATCATTGTTCATTTTTTTATGTTAAGCATGCAAAGAGAACGGGATCTCAAAGCTTTAAAAGATTTGATTATTGCTCAAAGCCTACTGTATTTGAGCAATTCCGCGTGTGACTGACATTTACACTACATTTTCTTCCTAAAATGTCTCTCTAATGGTCAATATAGGTGTAAAAATGTTATTTTAACGACATACGATGACAGAGAATACATTGGCGGTTGTGATAGGAAATATAAAAACCTTAAAAAAGTGAAACAATTATTTAATGATGAGCGCTAAACTTTTCGTGACTTACTGACATTTTTGTCAACTGCAGGTCCAGCTTCAAACGTTTGTCCTCCATTTTCTCTGAAAGTTTTCTTATTTGATTTGTTCTGAAAAATCACTTGAGAGAGGAACTTATAAGCTTTCAAATGACCTGAAAAAAGGTTTGGCATGTTATTCTCATCTGGAGATATTTATTCAAAAGGTCAGCGTGACTAACTGACATGAGTTTGTGACTAACTGACACTTGCGAAAATTGTAATACTTTGTCTTTGTTTTACATGGTATAACATATGGTAAATCATAGTGATAGGTATTATACGTTACATACATGTAATACATACAGGTGTGTAGTTGTATTTATCATTTTGAGAAGAATCATATCCTTTGGAGAAGCATTACTGTCATGCAACATAAACAGAATAAACATGTTGACAGCTCTCATTTCTTATTACAGTTACGTCGTTGCAAGTATAAAAAGCTGACTCAAAACCATAACAAAGACGACACATGAGAGCACACAGCACACAGCACATACCTGTATCACATGATTGGACTCCTTATAGATGCTAGATGCAGTAGTCTCGTAGTACACGCGCATATCACTACACTGTTTTTATTTCCGAAAGTTGTGCATCATTCTGACACTTTCCGCACATGAAAGAAAAGCATATTCCACAACATTTAAACCTAATACTTTCACATAATGAACCCGCTGAGTGGACGGCATAGGTGAAATACGTTCAAATCTTTTGTCGAGAAATTCTTTTGCTTCTTCCATTTCAGGCAGAGAAACTTCAAGAACACATATTTTGGTTTTCTTTCTAACAGTATTAACACATTCTTCAGCACTCTGAATCCTGGTTCCTGCTTTCGCAGCTGTTCATGCCATCCTCTTCACTTGTCCTCCAATCGCATTTACTGCCCCCTTTCCGTGATAGGATTCGAAGAAGTGCCATTCAATTTGGATTCCAAATACTTCGAAAAGATATGTCATATGACTCAATGTGTATTTCTGCTTAAAATGACAAGCAGCTCCATCAGAAAACACTTTTACAAGTTCAAGATTCGGAACAATATCCAATATTTCCGAAAATATATTCCTTAAGCAAATATCAACTAAATATTTGTCATGCAATACATAATCAGACACCAAAGCAAAAGATTGTTTCTGAATTTCACCAATATCTTTTTTCCTATACCTGGCAACAGCAGTAAATATTGAGATCTGTGTATTGTTCCAGTGGGCAGCTTGAATTTCATTTTGCCCCTTGCATGTGTAGTTCTCAAAGAAGTCGATCTGTATCACAGCTTCACTAATTGCAACATTTTCCCGAGCCTTCTTAAAGGCCTCGGATTGCTGTCTTTTTACATAAACGTGATTAAGGAAACATGGCAGGCAATTGCTCAGTTCTTCAATGCAGTCTTTCACAGACCCATTTTTAACTTCTATTTCCATTCTTCCATTACGTGAACTCCACAGCTTCCATTCGCATGGAGAATTAGCAAGTTTATCCGAAATGTCTGCTCCACTCAATCCCGGGCAGTTGGAGCATCCTCCCTGCACACATTCACTCAATTTCTGTTCACAAACCACTTGTGCTATGAACTTGTGAAATTCAGTCTCAGTGAGTACATGATTTTTACACAATGCTTTGAGAAGAAACTTCGTATGTTCATGTATAATGCATGTGCACACATGTGGGATCTGACTTTGAAGACGCACGTGAGCAGGGCGTAATTCAGCGAATTTTGTCAACCCCACGGACATTTCTACTCGGTCTTGTAGAAAGAGTGCATGTGCTTCTTTTAATGTTACCACTAGATACCTAATGCGAACTTCTTTTGTTTCTCCCTGAACATGGATTTCAATAAAATCATCTCTTCCACGAGTTTGGTAAGATATTGAATCATCCTGACAGAACTTGATGATTGCACTTTTAAGTTCCTCTGATAGTTGTTTTCCTGACACCGGGACAGAATGCTTTGGTTTTACAACATGTAATCCCTCTTCAACTGCTAATTTACGAATAATTTCTTTTCTTTTACGTGGAGATTGCGGCAATGCTTCCTCAACACGTTTTCTGCACTTTCCGAAATACCGTTTGCTTTTGAAAGCGGTTGATGTTGATGGAGTATCCTTATCAATCCCTTCTTGGTCTCTTATCTTCTGTCTTGCCCACTGTGCTTGCTTATATCTCCTATATTCAGCTTTGAGGTGTTCTTTTCCTTGTTTTGTTTGTTTCAGTATTGCTCTTCCTTTCCTCGTAGTCACTTCTATTTTTTCCTTCCATTGTGCATAACTGCCTTGCTCCTTCAGACATTGTTTGTATTCACGTTGTCTTTGGGCTGGTGTTTTAGTCATGGAGTCAAAAACAGACTGATACGTCTATCCTGACTGAAGTCTCAGAAGCAATTGTACGCGTATGCGACCACAGGTCACCAGCACTAATTGTCCGTTAGTCACGTGTTTTGTGGGAAAACTAATGACTATAGAGGAAAACTTTCTGATACTTTTTTATTTGTTATATTGTAATGACGCAGAATCAAAAAGGATATTTATTTCAGTCTATTACTTTTCCCTCCAGAGAACTTTATCCTTATTTACCATGACTAACTGACATTGACACACAGTAATAATTAAAGAGGCTCTAAGGATTATTTATAAATGTCGAAAATTATTAGCCATATACACGTTTTGAAGACGAAGAGTCATTATGTGATGTACAGAACAAAAAAATTAAAACA
Organism: Tenodera sinensis; assembly: GCA_030765045.1. Taxonomy (NCBI): domain Eukaryota; kingdom Metazoa; phylum Arthropoda; class Insecta; order Mantodea; family Mantidae; genus Tenodera; species Tenodera sinensis. The sequence continues at coordinate 18,376,806 of CM060971.1, read as the reverse complement.
CTTGTACATAGCTCCTGAAATATTGATATGAAAATCACCGTTATTCGCGCTTATTTTTAGTGCTTTGGAAATATATGGGTAAGAAGTGAAATTTGAACCCATATTCACGTTAAAAACATTTATTTTTCACTTCATAAGATACTTTGGAGTATCTAGCATCATCTTTCCTCAGTAAAAAAAGTGAAACATTAATTTCAAATTTTAACACTCGGTATGACATGTTCGCGGAATTGCTCATTTCCATATTCCTCTTGCACCTACAAGGAAATTAACAATAACAAATTTCTATAAATGTTTATTTCAACTAACATGAAGAAGATAGAGGAATAAGAGTTTGTAAGAATGGTTAGTACAAGAGTAGAGAAATTCATGTGAGTGCAACACATCAGATTTTTACTTTTCCTTTTGGTATACATTTTTTGGCTGTTTGTCTCACATATTCTATTATTAATATGATCTGTAGAATTTAAATTTGTTTCTGACAACTTTGGTATCTTATCTTGTAGTTCAGCTTCATACTCGTTCCAATTTGCCTTTTTAAAGTTCCACAAATTTTTAGTTTTTGTTTTAATTTGTTTTTTGTTTGTAGAAACATTAATTAATCTGTTCGGTGTTCTGAGCCTAAGGCTCCTAGAATTTCTTTGTTTGCTTTTTCTGGTATATCAGAAGACACCAATAATAGGTCTGGGTTAGTGGTAGAACCTGTATAATGCATGTAATTTCCGGGTTGGTCTTTATTAAATAATAACTGATGTTCTTGTGTGTAAGAATTCTTCTATTATTCTGCCAGTTACATTAGTATCAGAGTATCCCCATAATTTTGAATGGCCATTTAAACCTCCAATTACTATAGTTTTAGTAGCAACATCTATGGTGTTTAGATCAATTTAGTTTTTTGGAGCATTATATACAAAATATACTTTATAATGTTCTTTGTTTTTCCAAACATCTACTTTTGAAATTTCTAATTTATCAGTCCCATTCATTTCTTTTTTAATTTTTTATGATATAAAATTTGTTTTAACTTCCATCAAAATCCCACTTGCTACTTGACTACTTTTGGGGAGTAAGTATATTTATAGCTTTTTATATTATAATATTTCTTTTGATCTTCGGATATATTACCCTCTGTAATTCCAAATATATCAACAAATTCTTTATGTAATGAGAGGTAGAACTGGAACTTAAAAATTCAATGCCACAACTGGAATTTGAACCACAGACCTTCTGCTTACCGGGTGGCTGCTCTACAACTGAGCTATTGTGACAAACTCCCAGAATGGCATTAAATTCTCAAACCAGTTCGTATTTCTCCTGGTAAACCACACACACACGGCTTGTGTGTTTAAAAAAAAACAAAAAAAGAAAACAACAGTAACTTTGTTGGCATAAATAAATAATAATTACCATCTTTATGTAATATTGTTGTAAGTTTGGTTCTTTTGTCTTGGCTAAAGCCACTGGCATTCCAGTGTAAAATCTTGAAATGCCCTATAGTAGTCCCCACCTGGAGATCCGATTGGGGGACTATTACTCCGGAATATTTTGCTCTGTGAAGCATACTTAAGCAGTTTCACAGTCATTTTTAATGGACACCACTTTTCTGGCGACTGTATCATTCTTAGTTAACCCCAGTATGCCTTGGTTGATGGGTCTCCTTGGACCTAGCTGGAGCTTGGACCTTTCCCTTCATTTACCCGTGTAGGGCGTCTGAATGCTGTGACAAGCAGGCATTTGTATTGGCATATCCTCCAATAAGGTGTAATAGTCCTCAGAGCAGATTGCACCATGGACAGGTGAGAGGATAAGGATTGGGTAGGAGAGGTGATAGGTTACACTTCACTATCCCTTGCAACAACTCGCACCATGATACTACTTTGTCCATGCTTCATGGTAGGAGTCTGATACTTAGTCATTTTTTTACTTTCTCTATTATGTTTGTGGGATAACTGGCAATGAACGAGCGGACATGTTAGCAAAGAAAGGATCCAAAATTATTTATAAAGTAAAACACAAAATCCCATTCATGTCAATTAAGCGAATAATAAAAAATACCTTCACACTGAAATTTGAAAGATATATCTGCTCTTTTGAAAGTTTCAACTGATAAGAAATAGAGAAAAATTCAGTTCAGTTCCAAACTCTTCAAGAAAATCAACTGTCACTATTTTTCTTCTTCTCATAGGCCATGATTGTCTCAGTAAACATCTATACCAGATAGGATTAGTAACCTCACCCCTATGCATGTTGTGCACCAAAGAAGAAGACATGGATAAAAACCATCTAGCAGTATGTGAAGGTCTAAAGCTCCAAGAAGATTTAATCTCCAAAGATATATTGGGAAGCTAGACAGAGAATGATTTTATTATTAACTCCAGAGCATTAAACACACAAGTAAGTCAAAAACGAAAAGTCGGTTAAAAACCAAATTTGGTATTGAAATTTAACATCTTTCAAGGACGTAACATAAAAGATTTTGAAGAAAATTCTACCATACTAAACTACCCTTTATATGGAAAATGTTTAAAAAATTCTGATTTGCTTGAAAATGGATCTAATGATTTTGATTAATATGCCACATGTTTAAAATATTTTTATGGCAAATGAAATGTATATTTTTAATTTTCTGGCTATAACCCACATAGTCCTGTTTACTCTTGACGACATTTGCACAACTGGTACACTGTAAGAGATAGAACAAACCTTACTATACAAAAAATCTGATGTGTTACACTCACATGACTTTCTCTACTCTTGTACTAACCATTCTTCCAAATTCTTATTCCTATATCTTTGTGTTAGTTGAGATAAACATCTGCAGAAATTATCTTATTGCTTATTTCCTTGTAGATGCAAGGAGAATATGGGAATACAGTAGACTCAGTGGCAGCTGGTGCCTAAAATAACAGGAGGTTCACTACTTTTAGTGCATTATGTAGTTTTCCTTTCAAAATAGTTTGATTTTCTAAATTGCATAAAGTATTTCAGTAGCTCTGAAATTGCCTTAAACTAGCCTGATGACATTGATGGGTTTGAATCTCCTGTAAAGGTATATTTGTAGAGAAACCCCACCTACAAACCCAGATGCTTGGCGAATCTATGACTCTCGTTGAAATATGTAAGACTGTGGATCACTTCCTTATCAATAGACAGCATGACAGGAGCAGACAGCCATCTTCATCCATGGTGCCTACTTCTAAGAAATGTTTTGATCCAGACAAAGTGGAGAAACAGCTCACTGCTTGACACATTGTCATTGGAACAGTAGCTACTAATTTCAACAATTTCATAACATCACCAAAGAGTTCTTGCTGGTTATTTTCAATTAACAACTTTAGAAGGGCTATTGCACTTTTCATTTCTTCAAAACCATTTCAAGAATAAATGATCTGTAGTTCTGTTTTGACTCAGATTTATTTAAAAAGGAATAGGTCTGCATGTCAGAAAGGATGTTTTCAGAAAATTTATTTTTCAATGAAGGAAAGTAGTGCTGGTCAAGTAAATCAGTGGCCAATAAGGGACTGGAGAATTCAAACCTCTGTTGACTCTGATGTATTATTATGTGACATACTTCCTTTGCTGCTACATTTCTCCACAAATAGGCAGTTTGCTACACCGACCCTTTCTTTATCAGGAGTAGATACAAATGCGAGTGGTGATTCGAGACACAACCTGTTAGCATGTCCGACAGATAATAACATATGGAACAGAGACTATCAAATAACTTAGGCTGCATCTTGGAAATATCGACTTGTGTAAGTCGCACTGCAACACGACGTGGGATTTAGAAATATTCTGTTCTCCTAAAGCGCTCAATCATTTTCTCCATGGCTGTACCTTTAAAGACTGTAGCATTATTCATGTGCTCTTTTACAACTGCATCGAAAGCTGAAGTCAAATTTATTATCCCGTTGAACATTCCATGATTGTTAGATTCTGCAGCGTTATCATGTCCACCTAACTCAGGTTCAAACTCACCGCAGAATACAGTCAATTATTTTGGAAAGAATATAGCGATTTTTCCTTACATTGTCATTGTCTTTCTATATTCTGTCGGAAAACTGAGCTAAGCTGTTGCAAGGACTGATAAATCCAAATAAGCATTCTTATGTTAAATATATTCTTTGTGCTTCTTAACCTTCTGTTTTAGATGACTTAGATTTGACACGCCAGTGCATGTCCAGCTTATATACTTACCCTTAGCAAACAGCAAGCACGGAAAACAAAATAGCTTATTTGTGGAAATAAACCATAAATCCAACTATTTCTTTTATTTATATTTACATTAAAAGACCTGCAACATATCTTACCTTGGCTTGCTTCTAAGAACAGATAAATAGCAAATAAACACTAAAGCACGAGTAAATAACTGAATACACTGTAATACAGTTAAACGATTGTAGACAATCACTCCATTATTACAGTGAAAACACACGTGCTAATTGTTCTGGTTAGGTTGCCTTTAGTTCGGATCGATTTGTGCATTTCCACCAGAGTCCGACTTGCAGTTGGAGCCACTACTCTGACCAGTGCATATTCACCTATACATAGTGACCTCCTCTCTCGCTTCTCCCTGCCGAAAGAGCACCCATAAGCTTACACTCGGAGGCTCACAAGAGAAATTGAACCTCGGGAATGTCTGGGCAAACTATGTCGCATATGCGTCCTATCTGAACGACTTAAAAGTTTTTCATGCAATAAAATACTTTGAAAGTGCACATAAAATTACCTAACATGAGAAAGAAACAAAAAATGATTGTTTAAATATAATTTGGACAAACTACCTTTTTCCAGGGTTCACTGGACCACTGAACACATAGGACGTGCCACTCCTAAGTAGACTTTGAGTGATAGTGAAATCTTTTAAAGCTCTGTGATCCCGTTCTCTTTGCACGGCTAAGATATGAAAAAAAATGGTTAACGATGTTCCATTTGACAAAAGTTTAGATATTCCAAAAGTCACACAAATAACAAGGAATATATCTGAAACGGTTCACTCTACAAAAAATTTATTTGGGCAGAAATTATGTATTTTAACAAGATCTACCTTTTCTGTATAGTAAGATTTAGTCTATCTCTTATGGTTTACCAGTTGTGTAAAAGTCATCCAGAGTAAACAGGACTACATGGGCTATAGCCAGAAAATTCAAAATGTATGAGAGGTAGAACTGGAACTTAAAAATTCAATACCTCTCAAACTTTGCCCACACACGGCTTGTGTGTTTAAAAACACCAACAGTAAGTTTGTTGGCATAAATAAATAATAATTCAAAATGTATATTTCATTTATCTTAAAAATATCTTAAATATATGTCATTTTAATCATAACCATTGGGATCATTTTTGAGAAAATCAACAATTTTCAAAAAGCTTTCCATGTAAAGGGCAGTTTAGGGTGGAGGAAATTTCTTCAAAATCTTTGTGTTGCATCCTTAATATTAAACTTAAACACCAATTTTAGTTTTTAACCGACTTTTCGTTTTTGAGTTATGCTGCCTACAGACACACAGCCAGATCTTTTTCTAAAAATGCTTTTTTTTTTTTTAATATTCAGGGGGCCTCAAAATATATATTTCTGGTGAAATCATGACATCAAATTTTTGGGTGGAATACAATACTACTTCTACTTACTATACACAGAGAAGTAAAAATGTTGATCTCTTCAAAACACACAATTTATGTCCAAATGATTTTTTTTTTTTTTTTTGTGGAGTGAACCATTTCGGAGATATTCCTTGTTATTTGTGTGAGTTTTGGAGTACTTAAAACTTTCATCAAATGGAAGATTGTTATTCATTTTTTTTTATATCTTAGCCATGCAAAGAGAATGGAATCTCAAAGCTTTAAAAGATTTGACTATCACTCAAAGCCTACTGTATTGCCCTTGCACCTACAAGGAAATAAACAATAAGATAATTTCTGCAAATGTTGATCTCAAATAGCATAAAGAAGATATGAATTAGAGTTTGCAAGAATGGTTAGTACAAGAGTAGAGAAAGTCAAGCGAGTGCAACACATCAGATTTTCTGGTTATTAAGGCCATCAAGTACACCTTATCCTATCTGATGAGGACAAATTGAACTTGGTTTCATCACTTTGGGGAATTTTGGATCTTTCATCAGTGGGCCTTAACAAACTGCAATGGGGGCTTCCTATTCTTTTCGCTAATAAGAGTTTTACAGAGTCACCCACCATTGAAATCAACAGCTGCCAATGGACATTTAACTGTTGAAACATGGACTTTTATGCCATATTTTTCCTTAAGATCACCACATATTGCTTGAGGTGACCTTTTTAGGATCAAATTGCTTATAAATTATTTCTTTCTTTTCTTGTGCCAACTGCTTGGGGGATTGTTCTCTACTACCTCTCATCTTTTCTGTAGTTAACACCAAAAACTTTCAAGCTGTTAAAAGATACCAGCAACTTCTATGCAACGAAAGATTGAGTCTGACCTTATCAAATAATCGTTTTAGACAGCTTGCTGAATATTCTTTCATTTTTGAGTAATGCTATAAACAAATATAAACATTACAGGCACTTAAATTAGCATTTACTCGCTGCACATAACCATCTGAGGCAAGCAGTCTTCTGTCTGAACCACCAGTTTGATTTAATTCAGCCCACAGATGAAGGTCCTGGCCACAAACCACTTCTACAAAATATTTCTGAGTGTGACTATTTGAAGAAAATGAAAAAAGATGCCATATTTTAAAGCCATGAATATTGTAGCCTTTTCCATTGAATAAATTTGCATAAAGAAGAGAAATTTATTTGTGAAAATAAGCTTATAATTAAAATTTTGGAGGTGTTTTGCTCTAACTTCACTTTCTACACCAGAACTTACTGGAACATAATTTACATTTAAATAACGTTTAGTGTATTCCCCAAAAGAAAGATTTAAAACTTATATTTATTTAACAGGCCTATAGAAACTTTGGCAGCAGAGTAAAAAATTTAAAAAAGCGACTGGATGAGTTGAAACCAAAGCTAAGAGATGTAAGTCCAGTTCCGTCACCAGACATAAATGCTCCATCACCTTCTCCAGATTCAGATATAGACCTGCCGGGAGAGAACGAAAACACAGGTAAGATTGATATTTTACAATTGTCATATATTAAATTCAACTGTTTATGTAAAAGGTTCCTTTAACTCATCTCGTAGAATTAAAGAATTTAAAATAATTGTGAGGCATGAGAAGCACAAGTGTTACTTTGGTAAGATGATGTTATAAAGTTCTTGGTATTCTCAACTCAGTGTTCTATGTTTATGTGAACACTAGTAAGGTTTCATAAGTGTTTCATATGGTTAAATCCAACTAGAGTGTTTTCTTTTGATTCATAAGTAGGGCTCGGAAGTTAATGCCCTAAAAAACACTGAAATATGCATGCAAGTATCCTCTTAAAAACTTGAAAATATGCCAAGAAATATGCACTATTTAATTAAAACAATGTCCCTTTGCAGTAGACAAGACGAGTTCTTATAAATAATAAATAAAGTTACCTTATTCTTTAGAGATTGAAGCAGAAGTGGTCCTGCTGCTAGTATTAACTGCTAAATTGCAGTTCACACCAACACTTTGCATAAATTTTCAACTGTAAAACATTGTCTGTTGTCTCGCAAAACACTTTTGTAACGTGAAAAACTTCTCTCCACGTCACAAGATGTTATCGGAGCATATTTAAATGATGATAACTGTTTCACAGAGAGAGTCAAGTCTCTTGGTGTGACAGATGGTTTTCTTTTGAGGATGTCTCGAATATCGCACATCTGTTTATAACCAGAATTGTTGGAATTACATAATTCACTTTCTCTTTCACTTTTTGTCCTATGCTACCAGGAACCAAACTTAGATCAGACATTGGTTTTTTTTTCAAAGACAGTGATTCATGCAAAGGAGATCCTACAGCTTCCAATGCCGTTATGGCTGTTGGTAAGAAAGAAAAATGGGCAGATATGAAACCAAGATTCTCTTTTTACTCAGTGCCTGACAGAATATTTTGCACAGTTTCTATTGATGAAGCATCTTTCAAGTCCAATGAATTAATAACCTCTTCGGCTATTTCTATGTGCTCAGCATAATAAAAAACTGCATCGATCTATGTTCCCCATCGATTAACACTGGTGCAGGAAGAAGTCAGATATTAGGTGCTGTTGATCTAAACAACTTAACTCTTTTAGGAGATTTAACAAAAATTATCTTCGTACTGGACACAAATCTATCTACCAATGGGAAAGAACCATTGTCTCAGAGATGCTACCAATATGAAAAATATTATACAGATGAAAAAATAAAAAAAGCATAAAAATCATTAAAATATGCAATATAGGGGCAATAATATTGAAATCTTCGTGAATTGCATCATCATGTGCCGTACTGCCAATATGAAAAATATTATCCAGATAGAAAAAAGTAATAAAAAGCCACAAAAATCATTAAAATATGCAATATAGGGGCTATAGTATTGAAATAATATGCATTTATCAAAAATCAAGAAAATATGCAGTTATATGCACCATAAAATCATGTCCAAATAACTGAAAATTCCGTAATTCGTGCACATAATGTAAAAGCATACATTTTTAACCCCTATGAAAAAACATGCAAATGCATGAACTTCCTAGCCCTTCATAAGCCACCCCAGCATTTCATTTGAGTTTGTCTTTGTTCAGTTAGAAATTACAATCATCAATATATTGGATTTAAACCTCAAAATATGTTGTGTAGTTTTTGCATCAGGCCTTATCTCTGTATTTACACAATTGTATAAATAAACTTTATTTAGATCTACAGTTAACTTGGTATTAGTTCCCAATCACATTGCATACTAATTTAAAGGAGTGAATGCATACATAGTGGGGTCATGATTTTTAGTTCAATAAATACAAAGACACTATTATTTATTATCTTTTTTATTGGAGTAGGTTTGCATTGCAGTTTCAGTGTCGCACATTACTTTTATTTCCCCTCCTTCCCCTCTCCTTTTTCTTCAACTATGAACAGTGTAATGGGACCATACTGTAAATACCGTATTTTATTGCGTAATTCCCCCCCTTTTTTTCTCGAAAAATTTGCTTGAACACACTGGGGAGGGACTTATGCGAGTGGTGCTTCTAGGAATTCAGAAAGGAAGGGAAACCATGTAGTATTATGTAAAAGTTATATAGGTATACAGTAATTTGTGAATGAACTGGATACATACCACGGTTTCATTGGGCCTACAATGTATTGTTTCATTGTTTCTTTTCTCTGGCTATTCTGCGGTCTCACTTTCGTCACTATCATCACTATTTTCATTTATATCTGGCTCAGATAACACATCTTCATTTTCATTATTCCACAACATGTCGTCAGAACCATTAATGGCATAAGAAATACCAGTTTTTTTTTTAAACTCTTAACAATATGACGACTTGTAACAAACTGACTTAGAAACACGTCTGCAACTTCACATTTCAACTTTATGATATGTTGTGACAATGGCAATACGAGTATTTTTGTGGCAAGCACTGAGTCCATTGTTGTCCATGACAGGCACCACTGCGTCGATTGTTGTCCATTATCAAGTTGATGCGGTTTTTAAATGATTTTTATGGGAATTGGCTGTGCTATGAGACTCGTTTCCTATCTACAGGGTCGTGGTAACAGATGGAATGCATATATCAATGTTTATTTATCACAATGTATTTATTTATTAACACTTCGATATTTTACACTCTCAGCACCATATTAAACACTTAAAAACCTTTACATTTTTCCTTATTTAGTAGAATTTATGCTGGATAAAAGTTTGGTGAAAGTTCCATGTTTGCATGCTACCAAAACACGTCTTATCACCTTGAACACATAGACGCTACTGAATCGTTTCTTGGCGTCGCTTTGACACGACACTCTGCCATTTTGTCTTCATCCACCGTATTCATCCGCGCAAATAGTTTTTATTATTGAACACAAACAATTCTAATATTTATACACTTTTAACAAACATTTATATGAACGATTTTCTATTGGGGTCTAATATTCTGTCTCAAAGTCATTTGAAAGCCGCTCCAATAAGAACGAACCAGGAGAGAGAATTATGCGATGTTTAATAGGTAAATAATTTTTAGTGATGAAAAATCATAGGGGAGGGAAATGTGCGAGGGGGGGCCTTATGCGATAAAATACGATATTGATGTTGGATATTCTCAGACTTGTTACTCCCATGACTGCACACTAAGTCATTGAAAGTTAACATGGCCAATCTTAAATAATTTATTCTTCACGTAATGGTCACACAGTGTCTTTTTGCTTTAAAAAAAACATAAAAAAGGACAGTTATGTGATGAAATATGGCAAATACATGTTTTATAGATGCTGACTATTTGTTGGGAGGTTCCTTGTGTTCATGATTTGTTTTGATCAGTGATTTGATTTTACTTTCTCTACTGGTAAGTAGAAGGAAGTATTGTATTCCACCTAAAAATTCAGTGTCGAGATTTCACTAGAAATACATGTTTTAAGGCCCCCTGAATAGAAAAAAGTGTGTGTGTGTGGGTGGGTGGGGGTGTGTGTGGGGGTGTGTGGGTGGGTGGGGGTGTGTGGGTGGGGGTGTGTGTGTGTGTCTGTGTCTGTGGAAAGCAGTCGGTTAAAACCCAAAGTTGGTATTTAAGTTTAATGTCTTTCAAGGATACGACACAAAGATTTTGAAGAAAATAGCCCCACCCTAAACAACCCTTTACATGGAAAATTTTTCAAAAACTTTGATTTTCTTGAAAATAATTCTAATGATTTTGATTAAAATGTCATATTTTAAGATATTTGTATGACAAATGAAATGTATATTTTGAATTTTCTGGCTAAAGCCTATGTAGTCCTGTTTACTCTGGATGACTTTTGAATAACTTAAACTGTAAGAGAAAGACAAAATCTTAATATACAAAAAATGTAGATCTCGCTAAAACACACAATTTATGTCTAAATATGTTTTTTTGTAGAGTGAATCATTTCGGAGATATTCCTTGTTATTTGTGTCAGTTTTGGAAAACTTCAAAGCTTCGATGAAATGGAACATCGCTGTTCATTTTTTTATATGTTAAGTGTGCGAAATGAACAAGAACTCAAAGCTTGAGAAGATTTGACTATCGTTCAAAGCCTACTGTACTCTAATATTCCCCTTGCACCTACAAGAAAATAAGCAGTAAGATAATTTGTACAAATGTTTATCTGAACTAACATGATAGGAATTAAAATTTGTAAGAATGGTTGGTACAAGAGTAGAGAAAGTCATGTGAGTGCAACAGATAAGATCTTTTAATAATCTTTTGGTATCAATTTTATGTTGCAGTCCTTGAATACATTGGCAGCCTTCTCTGTCTCTTGCTTTCAATTAATAGCTTCATTCTTTAAATCTGTTAACAATGGTTAAAAAAACAGTTCTGTTTTTAAGTCTTTTGGCCATAATATAATTTTGAACTTGGCATACTTTCATTTGAAAGTAAACTAAATTAAACTGCATATACTAACTTTTATTTACTAACTAGTTAATTGTATTACTGAGGTTTTAATTACAACAAACATGTTTTTATTTGTGTTACAGCAGATTCAACTTACAATTCATATAACATCAAAGAAACCCACCCCATTAAATCTGTGGTTCAAGAGGACAGCCGTAGTCAGCAACAAGTAGATAACTGCTTTTCAAGTTTCATGAACACATCCTTGCCCTTTGATATTCAGGTATCATTTAGTTATACTTAGGTAATAATAAAAAAGTATAAGAGTCTGTGAAGGAATCCTTTGAGGCCATTGTCTTGAATTCAAACACTTGTTAACAACTATACATTTAAGGATGCTAAGGTAAAATATTTAGTAAAAATGCAATCAAAATCTTTTGTGCAGTACATAAAAAGGAGTTCTTGGACTGGATTTCTATAGGGGTTGAAAAATTCTTAATTGTGTAATTCTTTCACAAATATAATGAATATTTAAAGACTTAAGCTTCATTTATGTTCTGTATCTTTGGGGTAGGATGGATCAGAGAGTTGGATCATTGATAATGTGAAAAAAGTTTCATGAAACCATTGTCTGTGTTTAATATTCACAACTTATACCAAAGATACAAGGATAAGTGAAGCGTAATGTCTAAACATTTATTTGTTTATTTATACTGCTTCTTTGCTAATAGTTTTAGTTTTCAATTGAATAGTATAATTCTTCTTATTGTCATGAAGAGAATCAAAGCAAGGTGTTGGGAAAGTGCAATAGTTTGGTGTTTGTAAAATGGATTTGTTATGGTGTCTCTTTTACTATCTCAGGTTGCGGTACAGGGTGAGATGAATTATTGGACTTGATTTTTATGTTTGCTGAATTTTTAATTCACACTTTGTAGATTATTACAGTTTTTAAATCATAGCACAATTTAAAAATCTTTATCTTCACTGGCTCATATTTTGTAGTACAATCAAGATTGTGCGTAGTTTGTTTTGGCTCAGTCTAGCTTGTCACATGATCATCTTCTTTTCTCGTCGATTCAACAGTTTTGATTAATTAATACACATTATATGGTGTCACTTCTTGAAGTTAAATTGGTAGATAATATCTTCGTCATTTCGTCACCTTGGTCCACAAATGTTAAATTATTTTACAGTCACCTAAAAACGCATCCACTCTCTTTGAAGTCTGCAGACCAAGAGAAAGTTTAACATTACTGCCAAGCTAGGGTAATGTGTCCGTATATTGTCTTGCTTAGCTATGTGTTCCCTGTGACACCATTTTATGTCATACTTCGTGGCTCGCTATAATCTTGAATTTTTTGTAAGAAAATTATATTAATTTGTCTTTTTAACATAAAATCTACACAAAATAGCCCTTAATTATCTGAATACAGTTAAAATATGACATTTAACAATAATTCTCATATCAATAAATAGTCTTCTTGGCAATGAAAGAATGATATGGGACAAAGTCAAATACATATACGAATTAAGTCAAGTTGATGATTAATTTGATTACCTCCAGACACATACACGTGCACGTGCGCGCACACACACATACACACGCACACACACACAGTTTCAAGTTTTAAATGCTCTCTTGGTGAAAACGGAGGCAACTTATCTTTGTTAAAGAAAGAAATTGAATCATCATTATCTTAGTGTTGTTAAACATGAGCACAAAGCGCAAATTAAAGAAAGGGGAGGAGAGTAGACACTTTAGCTTCCCTTTATATGTTTACTTTTGACTTCCTGAGCATCTTTAATGTAATTATTAATATATTTTATACTCTGCACTTTGGAAGAGGTATATAATGATAATGGTAGTGATGATGACTGCTGAATATATACATATAAAAACCAAGGGTTTTGGACTTTCTGGTGAAAGAATATAATAATCATTGCATAATGATGTGTTTACAGAAAGAAGCTGTGCCGTCAACATTCCAAATATGAGCCTCTGAAGTTTTACTGTTTTTGCACTTTTGCTTGGGAGCTACATAGTGAAAAACATGGATGTACAAATTTAATTAAGTGCTGCTACTGACAAAAGTGTCCAGTCTTTTAACACATTTCATGTGACTTGTTAACACCAACATTTCATATACAGCTTGTTCATTTTTTAGAAAGAGGAGTGTTAAATTAAGCAGTTAGAGCTGCTCTTATACTACTTCATTGTTGAAATAAATAACAACTCAAAAAAAAAAAAATACTTCTGTGTAAGAGCTATTAGACAGAAGTTTGAGTTTTGGTTTAACAAATTAGACTGCATGTGGTGATAGTATTAATAATATTATAGTTTCATGCAATTCAAATTTTTAAATACCCTATAACAAAACATCTGTTTGCACTTTTAAGATCCAAATAAGTGGGATTAATAAACGTTTACAGAGCCACCTGTAGTGGCATTTAACAATTTTCCATATGTTAGAAGTTGGAATTCTTTCCAAAAGTTCACAAAGGGGGCTGGAATTGTGCCTCAGACATCTACCATGAGATCAATAATTTTGATACTATCCAGCTGGTATTTATTTTTATAAAAGAGTGTGGTAGATGCGTAGTTTGTTTTTCCAGATGCACTTCTGTAGGTTGACTAAGAGGGTGTTCGAATCTTATGACTGGATTGATAGCAAGACCCTTTTTTGCTGTCTTCTTGGTAAGCTATAATGCTGCGTGTTGTGGATAAACTGTGGACTTCTTTGTATACCTTAAAATTCTTATTTCACAGTTCTTTGACGATGAGTAACCTGATCTGATGTTGATATGACAGTTACTGGAAGAGCCAATGAACTAAGAGCTGGTTGCTCTGTGTTCTTCCCCCATTATTGACCCTTGTTGCTGTCTGCAGCTGTCATAGAATGTTGCGAATGCAACCACATAGCATTTTTAAAACTACTATTAAAGGCTTTATGAAAGCAGGTGCTGAAACTGGCCACCATTGTCCACACATTTTTTAGGAAACTATACATCACTTGCCGTAGTTCATATTCGGAAATTTCAATATTCAATTTCCTCACAGTTGTGTTAATTCTTCCAGGATATGTGAATTTGTCTTGTACGTTTATGCTTTAATTTACCCCAAAGATAGAAATTGCAGGGCATTTGGCGAGGGGACCAGAAATCTCTACTGATGATTCTGTCCTCAAACACAGTTGCAATTATCTTCCTTTCATAGAAGTTTGAAAACACCATGGAAACCCAGTTATTGTCCGGTTGATAATGGAGGAAAGTTAACCTTCGAAACGCGTTCCGGAAAATTATGTTGTGTTGTTCAGTGTTATTAATTGACTGGTACTTCATAACCAATATTAGAGCTCCAATAATGGTATTTGATGTACACATATATCCATGATGGTGGAACCATCCCTTGTTCGAGAAAAATATTAAACATGGATATATTTCGACATTGTATATACTATTGAAACGCCACTCACAAAATGTCCTCCTGATTACAGGATCACTTGGTTGAAGAGCATGTGCCAGTTATTTTATGTGGTTTTAACTTCAGCAATTTAGCAGCTTCTCACACAGCCTTGAGAAATGCCTGCCTGTTGTGAAAAACATCCAAGTGATTTTTGGGGGGGAAATCTCTAAATGAATACCAATTTGACTTTCCGAAGTACAATAACTCCTTCCCGGCCAAGGGAGCCCTGATAGTAGTCTGTTATGATGAAGTTCTGGCAGAGTGGGAGAGAAAGCACATACAAGCTGTGCATGGAGGGATCTAGGCTGAAAACAGATTGGATGCCCTCCCAACTTACGACCTGGCCTGGTTCACTAGGGTCGAGATGGAGAACACTGTTCTCCTCCAGAGGCTGGAACAAATATAAAACAGTGAATGCAAGATGCACACCTTGTGGTAAGGGTGGAAAATGACTTCTGATTTCATCAATAGAGGAGGTATACTCTATAGTAGCTTGGTCTGAACAAGCTTCACATTGATCAGGGGCACTACGTGAGAGGAAATCAAGGGTGTGGGGGCTCAGTGACGTATGGACTATGTACATAAATTGCTGGATTCCTCATTTTAACTCCAGTAAAGGTGCCGGACCACATGGAAGGGCAGTTTTGCTGGAAGAGATGGAAGAATGCTGCAGGGTTAGGTCATAATGATTTCTTTCGTACAGGCTAACCTGCAACACAGTATTACTGCGTTGAGGGTGCCTATTTCCCATGTGACTCTATCCTGCCTATTTCCTGTATGACTCGGGAAATTCCTCCTTCTTAGGAGATTTTTGACATACAGTAAGAGAAGTAGTCTCCACTTTGATTGGCTGTGACTCCTAAGTACATTTTAGTTCTTCACATGCAATGCGTCATGTAAAAGTTTAAAATTTAAAATTTTTAGGATGCTCTCTATATAAGCTCCTCTAATTTTGTACTGATTTCAAACAAGTTTTCTTCAAACTCCTATATATAAAATCTCTATTCCATAGCTGCAGCTTATATATGCAAGTGGATAAATGGATGGAATGATAGGTAAAATGATGCCAATGGTGAAATGCATGAAAAGATAACCTGCAGGAGGTTTATGGTTTTACTTTATCTAGTGTTATAATATGGTATGCAGCTGTTGGTAGGGTTTGCCATCTTAGACGAGGAGTAAGGGTCTGCACCAGATATGCTTTGAGTTTATTTGGTGTTATATTATTGCTTTGATCAATATATATGCACACAGGGCATATGAATGGTGCATATAAGTTCATGAACATCAAAGTCTTGCATTATATATGCAGCTTGATGTACAATCCTATCTTGGAGTATGTATCTAAGAAAAAACACAAAAACAGTGAACTTCAGAGGCTCATGTGTAGTGCATGAAAGTTTAAGAAAGTTTGGAGTACAATTTGAACTCTTATTTATGTCTGTGAATGAACATTAATTAACCCTTTCACTGCTAATGACAGAACAATCCATTGGAACGTTGTGCTAATGGTTTTCGCTTGCAGTTCAGTTTAATTTTTTCCCTTCTGATATTTGTATGCTCTGGAATGACCTCTTTTCTAAGTAGTTTATGATTATGACTTATGCCCTGTTTTATTTTTAAGCTTTTGTTTTGGAAGGGATAGATTTTGGGTTTTGTCAGTTACTATTTACTACATTTGTGATCAGAGTAGCACACATCTTTCATGACGTCACACGGTGAATGGTTGTTTGACATTGAATCTTGTGAACCCTCATGAAATATTTATGATTTTATTCCATGTCAAACATTTCATTTGAATAATAGAAATATTTGGACAGTATACATTGCAAGGATGTTAAATTTTAATTTCCATGATCTAAAAGTAAACTTTCTTCAGAAATTAGCTCTAAAACAATCATAATAATCTCAAAGAACTGTTTTGTATTTTGCTTTAAAATGCAAAGTTTTTGATGTTTGGTAAAAAAACCTTAAAGTTTCCTATGATTGTGGGCAATGTTAATTACTCATCTGAACCATAAGTCTGCAGAAGAAAATTTGTTGCACTAACCTTTGGGTATTAAAATCAACAGGCAAATTTGTAAGGTAGTATACAAATTGCATAGATAAACCAATATAATAGATCAAGAATATATGGAAATAATAAAAATATTTTGTCGTATAGCAATACTGAATTGGTACAACTATACACACATGGACACGCACACACACATGCACAAACATGCACATGTACACCATTAATAAGAATTTTGGGGTAACAACATAGCCCATGGCTTGTAAGCTCATTAACAAAATTATTTCTGAAGTGCAACATATACTCATAAGTAGTGCGGCTGCAGATTGTGAAGAGATTTAGTTGCATTTTCTAAAATGTGTAGTCTTTAAACAATAACAAGAAATCTACTAATGTTGACATTCTGGCCTCATATTGCTAAATTAATACACTCATGTGTTAATTACAGCCATAGGCTAAACAGAAATGTGTACACAGAATATAAATGTACATGAATTAAATACTATTTTATCTTGAGCCCTTGAATCTAGTGCTATGAGCAGTCCGAGTCAAGAAGGCCTGTGCTTTGCCGAAGTAACAACTGAGCATCATTGTCCATACTCCAGTGTTACCACTTGTGCATTTCAGTGTATCACGCTACTTTTGTTGCTGTTCTCATGTCTTTTCTTCTGCTGGGAATAATTCTGATGTAATGACTTTAGCACACAGAATGTTCTTGCATCTTTTACAATGTAACTTAGGCTGCAGTGACTTTCAAGACTAGCTGACACATATGTAAATGAAAAATGTAAGAATATTTGAACTTCATTTCATTACATACATCAACTATTACAGCTTTAAAGGTCACTGGAGAAAAACTCTTTATTATATTACATTATTTTCTATTTTTAGCTTTTGCATATTCATATTCAGTTATACGTTTAAATATTTGCTACAAGTATAAAACTGCTCTATTAAAGCATTAAAAATTACAGTGGAGGAGAGTAAAGTGTGCACATAAGTTTACGTATATTGGCTTGTATATTAAAACAGGTCAATCCATGTGTAATGCTGCTATGCACAACAACAACAACAACCACCACCACCAGAACCAGAACTACAGAGTTCAAGAAGTCACATAATTATTTAAAAGCTATTTATGTTATGGCAAGCACTGAAATACTTCCCCAACAAAGAAGTAGTTCAAGACACAACCATCTGCTGGCAAAGTGGTGTGCACAATCTTCTGGAATAGGCAGGGTGTGGTTCTTTTGGATACCTTGGAACCTGGAGCATATGAGAGTGTTACAAGAGACTGACTAGGCTGAAAGCCCAAATTTTCTGAGTCGGCCAGAGAAGAAGACAAACCTCTTACTGTGGCATGATAATGCCAGATCCAATTTTGTGACCATGGAGCTCATTACCAAATTTGGCCGGACTGTCCTACCACATCCACTGTTCAGTCCTGATTTAGCACCTTTTGACTTCCATCTCATTGGAGCTGTGAAAGATGGTCATGGTCAACATTTTCCAGACTCAGACGCTGTTGTCACAGCTATAGAGGATTGTTTCCTATCTCTCATAACAAGTTTGGGTCTGTTCCTACCTTATGAAAAGCCATGTCTCCACCAATTATGCTCTATTTGTTGTCCCTTCATCCGAGCAATTCCTCTGCACCTCAGTTTCCATGGAGAAGGCTCTTGCATAGTGCAGTCATGTCCAGAAGCTCCCATTCCTCTTTACAGGCTTTCCAATAGACAATCACAGGTGCCTACTTCCCAATGCCCTTTTCAAGAGTCCAAAAGAGAGGCATCAGGAGATTTCAGTGGGATGTTGCTGAACAGAATAGAGTATTCCAGTTTCCTGCTCCATTCTTTGCAAGAATATGAGAGTCGAAACAGAAGTGTGAATGTACACCTTATCTTGGTGTACTCAGACATTGTTTTAGTCCCTCCCATAGAGAGCTAGGATTTCAGTGTGGTAGCTTGGGGTGAGAACTTCATCCTGATAATACTTGGAATTGAATTTGGCCTTTTTAGCAACTGTATGAATTGTCAGTTTCCTATAACCATAAATCCTATTGAGAAACTTTCTCTGCATTCGGCACACCACTTTTGAAAACATTTTCCACCCCTTGGTCAGCAGTAAATTACGCAGGGTGAGTTGCAGTCACAAAGATACACGTAAACTTTATCTAATGTGGTCACAAATTTCCATTTTTCTCCTACCAGTGTTTCTCATAGAGCTTCCTGCTCTTGGTGCAGTGTTCTGAGATGTAACGTGGCACCAATTTATGAACTTGATCTGTATGATGTTGCTTCATATTTAAATCTTTATAATACTGTTAACAGTTTTTGGGTAATATTTCCAATTTGTTTGCAATGATCTGTTGTGTGGCTGATTACTGCCAGAGATGAGAGCCTTGATCTTCCTTTTTACCTCTGAAGAGCATGTAGTAGCAGATTTGCCTGTTTTCTTCCTTTTGGAATTAACCCCTTTTTATTCAACATTGAGCTAATCCTGTACTTTGACACAACAAAGTTTCGCTTCTTGCATGCATCAAGATTAGCAGAATAACAATACTATGCTCGGAAAGGGCAATAATGTGGCCTTCCCAATGTGGTTCTATTTGCTTAGGCATAATGAGAGCCACATACATCCTACTGCTATAAAGGTAGCACAGTAACTGGTTTGTTTGTCTCACAAACGTTTGATGTGGCTGCACATCCAAAAACACAGCAGTCACATTTGCATTTTGTTACCTGAGATCGGAAACAATCGTATAAGATAGAGGCTAGCCTAAACTGGTTCAGATTTTTATGATTGTGGCATGCAAACTCTTGTTCATTGTTGGCAAAAGTGCATAACAACGAGGTTACTACATGGAAAAATAACATGTAGCTGAAATCGTACTCTGTTTGTTTTATTGTGTGTTCTGTATCTGTTGTACTTTCCATGAAAATAAATAGGAAGCATTACTTCTGGAATGACCTTCATATGTGGGTTAATATTATACAGAAGAATTAGTCTTCATTGCACTCCTTGACATTTGTATTGCAAGGGAACCATCTAAGATATAGGAGTATATAAACAAGTTTATACTTTCTTCCTTTCATAGAAGTTTGAAAACAGTGTTGTTGTAATTAATTTAATTTAAAAGGTGAGTTAATTAATAACACTGAACACCACTTACAACATATTTTTCCGGGACGTGTTTGTCCGGTTGATAATGGAGGAAAGTTAACCTTTGAAACGCGTCCCGGAAAAATATGTTGTAAGTGTTGTTCAGTGTTATTAATTAACTCACCTTTTAAATTAAAGTTTATACTTATTTGTTTGATTGTTTACATTTAAAACTTCACTTATGTTTCCACTGTTAATAAAAACATCAGAATTTATTTTAATGATTTTATAATTTTTAATATAGTGTCCTTTTTCTCTCTTGGTTTTTCTTTCTACCTAATTTAATAATAACAGTAACTCATAATTATGCAAAATCATATGTGTTTCTCATTTACAGAGCTTTTGCATTAAATCTGTTTCACTATTCCTTTTTCTTGTTTGGCAAGGAAAAGCTAGCAAGAAGCAAAAGCATAATTTTTATGTTTGCAGAAGAGCCTGTTTAGCGACACCAGCACGGATGCAGTTCTCCCTCCTTCACCCCCTATTCCAGCTCTGGATGTTCCCAGTAGCCCACCTCCAGTGTCTGGACCTTCTGAGGTTTGTATTATAGCAAAGCTGCACTTACACCAGGAGTGACAAATATGTAATACATTAAAATAAGGAAGTTTTATGAAATTAACATTGTTTTACCAAAAAAAGTGCATAATATGCTGATGGTTTTGTTTAAAATTTATTGGCTAAGATAAATTACTGCTATTATCATAGAAGAAATTGATTCTCTTATGTTGCTGAAATCCCCACTCATGATACCCATTATGGGCAAAGGTGGGGAGAACAACCACCAGGTGGTAGGCCTTGCCATGGAATTGGGCTGTTGTGCCATGGAATATGACCAATTGAGTTTCAAAATGAATGTATATAATCCTCTTAAGTATGTTTTCAAAGCATTTAATTCTTATTTCAAAAGTTAAGATGCTGGAACAGCTATTAAAATGACCATCACCTATTGCAATATTACAAATAAACTCAAAGAGAGCATAAAAATGGCTCTTACTAATGTATGAATGTATGAAAAAAATGTTTTAAAAGGGTGCGAAATTCATATGAATTTATTTATGCCAACAAACTTACTGTTGCTGTTTTTAAACACACAAGCCGTGTGTGGGCAATGTTTGAGAGGTAGAACTGGAACTAAAAAATTCAATGCCACATAAATAATAATTACCATCTGAAGGTATAAAGTACTTACAATAGTAAGTCACCACTAGGGTAATTGTCTCTGATGTGAGACTGCCTTTGTGGTTTACCAGGAGAAATACGAACCCACCTGGTCAGCAGAGGGTCTGTGGTTCAAATCCCGGTTGGGCATTGAATTTTTAAGTTCCAGTTCTACCTTTCAAAGTATTTTACTTATTTATTTTTCTGCATAATTTGCACCAGTTGGAAATGAAAGTATTCATATCTCTCAAGAAACGTATCCATGTTAAGGCTAGAGATTTCTTCTGGGCTTAAAAGCCTTGGTCTGCTGGAGTTTTGAGGTCCAGACGTTTTGTCCACACCTGCGGTGGACATCATTGGTGGCGTAGTCTGATTCTTCGTGTTTAAGGTTCAGTTACAACAGAACCGTTTATGACTGGAGGTGCCGTATTTATATGTGGGCCGCTCACAGGGGATTGGCTGGGCTTGAGCAGGGCTTCTCCGCTCTGATTGCTGAATGGTTTACGTGATTTCTCTGCATTAGTGCTTCTTTTTTATGTTTGAGCATCGGATGCCAGGTTTTGTTCAATTTTAGAGTTAAAATTGAACAAAATTGAAATTGAAACAAATTGAATCTAAAATTGAACAAAACCTGGCATCCGATACTTGAACATTAAAAAGAAGCACTAATGCAGAGAAATCATGTAAACCATTCAGCAATCAGAGTGGAGAAGCCTTGCCCATATAACACACACCTCCCGCTCAAGCCCAGCCAATCCCCTGTGAGCGGCCCACATATAAATACAGCATCTCCAGTCATAAACGATTCTGTTGTAACTGAACCTTCATCAAGAAGACTCAGACTGCGCCACCGATGATGTCCATTGCAGGAGTGGACAAAACGTCTGGACCTCAAAACTCCAGCAGACCACGGCTTTTAAGCCCGGAAGAAATATCTAGCCTTAATTCTAACTCCGGCCGTGAAGGCTTCTGACTACTCATATCCATGTTAACTAAAAAAAATGGGATTTTTCTTTTACTTTCACTTATATCTTCAAAAGACCGCCTCTGTAGCACAGTTGGTAGCACGCTTGCCTCTAGCGCAGAGGACCCGGGTTTGATCCCCGGTACCACCATGGGGATTTTATCCCCTCTGGGACGTCTGGCACAGGATGCACTCAGCCTCGTTATGTCCCAGGGGGACCAATTGAGGAGCTACTTGATGGAGAAGTAGCAGTCCGAGGACGCAAAGGCTGCATAACTGGCCAGGAGGGCTTGGGGCGCTGACCACGCTCCACCCTCCAGTACTACCGCACCCCACCAATGACGCCTATAGTGGGCAGAGGTGGGGGACGCAGTGGCTGGGCAGCAAGCCTTGGCCCTTCATGGGCTGATGCGCTAGGGTTTAGTTAGTATATCTTCAAAATCTGTTGACAATACTAAGCAGTGACTGTCTGCAGTGACAGGATTAAAAGGATGACCAATCTCTCAAGAGTAAGAATGAATGTTTTTTCATGCAGCAGTTCATCCTTTTGTTGTATGTAGGCAAATGTTCCATAAATGTGTTTTCATTTTCCCTTTCCTTTTCATTTGATGAAGAGTCCATGAATTGCAACACATTTCTTATTTATATCACATTTTAGATAATTTTTGCCTTTTAGGGCAATTTGAAGTGTATTACATTTTCATATTACTAGGTATCCCACAGAAGAATGGCTGCACATATATACTGATGGATCCTCCAAGGAAAACCTTACTGGAGCTGGAGTTACATGTTCACATTTTTCCTTTTATCATTCTGTTGGCAGGGACACAACAAATTATGATGGAGAAATAGAGGCTATATACATTGCTCTCCGACAATTATTAAATCTTCCCTTAAATAAATTTAACAAGGCAGTAATTCTTTCAGATTCTAAAGCTGCAATTCAGGGAATATGTTCAAATACTACAAAGAAGTCAACAAAAATTAGAGAATGCTACAAAATGTTAACACAACTCCAAAAAGTTAATAAGACTGTTCATCTCCAATGGATTCCAGCACACTGTGGAGTCATGGGGAACGAAGCTGCAGACTCACTTGCAAAGAAAGGCACAACAATAAAACAAAAGTCTAAATTCAATTTCTCATATTCCTCAATAAAACGCTTGATCATTAAAAATTTTTCTCATTCATACCTACAAGAAATAGAAACAAATGCCAAAGATAAAAAATGGATTACACTACTTTCCAATCCAGATATAATCCCCCAGAGACCAAGGAAAACAGCTGTTGCAGCCTTCCGACTATTGACAAATCATGACTGCTTGGCAAGTCATCTCTACCGAATAGGTATCTCAGCCTCACCAATATGTGTCCTGTGTAACGATCCAGCAGAAATGAATGAAGAACACTTGAAGACCTGTGAAGCATTAAGATCAGAAGAAACTACAGTTCAAAAGTATTGGAAAGCACGAATGCTAATGGCTTCATTGCCAGATGCAAGGCACTAGAAAACAACAACAACAACAACATTTTCAAAATACATTATACAGGGTGGGGCTTGGGGAACAGAGTTCCAGAAAGAAACGTATCAAAGGAAAGGAGATAGTTTGCTAACCTGCTTATAGCAGATGCTGAAAATGACCACCATTCCTATCTTGGCACCTTTGAGCCCTGAAGGAGATCGAAGTTGGACTGCTGGAATTGTTGCAATCTCATCAGAAGAAATTGTGCATAGACGGTTCCGGTGACCTGGGGGAACAGCTAGGGCTGAGATCAGACTGACCTCTGCTAACAACTCTGTCAGGAATGAAGATTGTGTGAATGTGATCCATTGTTTGGTGGGATGTATGGACAGTTGCACTATCCTGTTGGAAGTAACTGTAGGTCTTTTCCTCCTCAGATAATGCAGCCTAACCCTGTTAAACTCATGAGCGAACAACTGACCACACTCTTTCCACTATTTGTTGTAACGTAACTTTCCACAGCGAACACCTTCTGCTGCACTGAGTGCCATCTTCACACTGACAGACTGCACTAACATCTGAACAAGTTTTGATCCCATGATGTGCGTTTCACGTTCATGTCCAATCGTAGCCATTTGTCCGGGCCACTTTTATTTACCCTGTGCTATAGAATAGTTTACAGGTTGTTAAAATGAAAATACAAGAGTACAGGACTTTATGAGCATTTCATGTTATATTTCATTTGCAAAAAATTACCATCCCTAATGGTAGCGTAGTGCAATACAAGATTTGGAAGTAGGCTTTACAGAATCAAGGAACAGCTTAAAAAAATGAATGAAGTGAGTGGTTTTCATATCTGTGACTCTGTAAAACATTTCATAACCATACACAATAGTTTTTCATCATACATTTTAAAAGCTTGAGTTAATACCTGAATCCTTTGAAAGTTGAAAGATACAGTAAAATGATTCTGTAAAATTATCAAGTGTGATCACACATATACAAACTTCATTAAATTAGGTATTTAGCTCAGAAATGGTTTCGACCAATGTCTTCCCCATAATCCACAAATTATGACAGTAGTGAAATTTGTATATGTGATCACGTCTAAAACTTTTATTTAATTAAACTTATTTATTACAAAGGGCAGAATGTTCGTCTTTATAGTGTGGTGGTAGTGTGTCTGCCCCATATCCAAGAGGTTGCGATTTTAAATCTCACTTAGGATGAGTTATCTAGATATGGTATTTTTCTGAGGTTTTTTCTGATCCTGGGAAGACGAATGTAGGGTAACTTTAGGCTCTATGGACCTCGGGCTCATTTGAGCATCATTTCACCCATTTCATTCATTGGCCGATGTGGCATTACATTAATATATACGTAAAATAAAAAATAAAGGGTAGAGAAATTCTGAAAATAGGAATGTTTAGCATACACAAAATAAACAATGATTTTTATGTAAAACTTAAGCCAGATAAGATACTAGATTCTACATAGTTAACATTTTATAATACATTACAGAGTTACAGTTCTAATGTTCATTAAATTTAAAAATATGATTTTGAGCCTTTTGTCAACTGCTATTCAGGTTCAATTTTGTGCTTCAAGTCTTAGCAAGCACTTCATATCCTATGTCATTCCATGTGCTTAGAAAATTGTAATAGAGAAGGTTTATCCATTTTTGGAAATCAGAAATGCCACCTTGCTGATACTTTGTTCCTGCTATAGCAGGAAGCTTTAGCTCAAGTTTATGTCAGATAAAAGGAGTTGCTGTAGATTCAGCAAAACATTAGCAATTTATCAGAGCATCTTTAATGAAGTCTTATCCAAGATTAATTTTGGGCAGATCACATTGTTGCTTAGACATAAACACTTCTCCAGGTTCTGCAGCTGTATCTTCTGACTTGTTCTACAAGGGCGGTTCAATAAGTACCTGTGTTAGGAATAAAGGTGCCATATTTTCAAATACAAATTATTTATTTCTCAATATTGTCTCCTTTTAGGCAAATACATGTCTCCCAATGTTCCTTCCATTTTTTAACTGCTCGAAAAAAATAAGGATTGTCAAGCTCTGTAAAATACCCCTCTTGTCTTGATGATGACCTCATTTGATCTAAAGTTTGTTTCTGTGAGCCATTTTTTCATGTTTAGGAACAACGCAGGGAGCGAGGTTGGGTGAATATGGGGTGTGCAGTAGCAGTTCATGCAGCTTGGCAGTAACAACACCAAATGAATGTGCTAGTGCATTGTTATGGTGAAGCATCACTTTCTTCTTTGCCAGATTGGGCCGTCTCCTTTCAGCTCCATGTCAAATCGGGCCAATAACTCCAAAGTAGTATTGTCCAGTAATAATTTTTTTCCTTTTTTTGCATCCTAAAAAGTCATTGCCATCACTTTTCTGGCTGATGGGACTGTCTTTGACTTCTTTGGAGCAGATTCACCAGAAGCAACCCGTTGTTCTGATTTTTGGTTGGTTTTGAGAGTATAATATGAATCCAGATCTCATCAATGATGACAACTTCAAGTCCTTCGGATTTTAAATAGCTCCAAACACACCTTTGAAATTGAAAGCTGCCCTCACCTGTTGCTCAGTGTGAGCAAACGTGTCACCCATTGGGCTGACTACTTTTTCATGTTCAACTTATGCAAAATATGAATTGTTGTTCCCATGGACATACTTTAGACCTCTGCCACTTCATGGAATTCCAACGATCAACCGGAATCATACAATGGACTTTTTCAATGACTTCCTTGGTAACCACATCTGCTGGGTATCCTGGGTGCCTCTCATTAGAAATGAGTGTTTGACCATGTTTAAAGTCGTTGAACTAATCAGTGTTGTCATGATGGTGAATAAACAGCAGCCAATTTCACTTTTGTGTCTTTGAAAGTTTTCCTATCCAAAAGTGAAAACCAAATCACGAACGATACTGCACTTTTTCCATTTTAGCAAAAACACTTCAACAACTAACTGAAATGCCTGCAAATCCAAGCTAACGTATGAATCAGTATCAAGTTTGTTTTGGCAGTGTATAATAAATGACAGTACATGACGGTAACACTAACTTACCTTTGCCTTGCCTTGCCTTGCCTATTTTGTATCCCGCCCCTTAGAGTATATGACCCAAGAATGAACCTGGGCACATATAAACAAATGCACCTGCTTTCACAGCAGGCTACCCTTTTAGCAATAAAAATATTTTATTACTGCAGTACATTTATTATCAACCTTTTTTACTTCAAGTAACAAAGATGATGAATAACCATAATATTTTATTATTGTTTCATTTAAGCATAAACTTAATTACTTCAATGTATTTCTCGAACATTCCTAGCTAGTTCAGTGAAAAAGAGATGACCAAAGACAAATGAAGGAAGGTAAGGAGAAATGGATACTTTGTTGATGACGGACAAGGTAACTCAAGGGAAAAGTTGTGCACAACCTATTCGACAGATACATTTCTATGAAAGAATATAACTTCCTTGCTAAAGGTGGAAAGTTTGCTCTCGTGCTCATCACACTAACTGTCAAGGACGTATTGCAGGAGTTCACCATGAGGGCAAGATCCAAGAACATGCGCAAGCGTTTTAATCTCTCTGTGGCAGCGCCTACAGAGGTTATTGTCCTTTATGGCTTCTCTCCATTCACTGCAAGTGAGGCCTTTATGATTCCGAAGCCATCTGTTAGCTGGAGTATACTGTTTGTATAAAAGTACGCCCTTCCATTTATGTCTTTTTTAGTCCAGTATGATCTTTCTCGTAGTTGTTGGAGTACTTTTTGTGTGTGTATATTTCCATACTTATTGATAATTTTATTTGAATTTGGAATGTTCAATTGAGCAAGATTGGATGAAAATTCTTCGGGGAGAGTCCTTGTTTTATTAAGAAAGGGAATATTTGCATTGATTAATATTTTGCAGGTACTGATATGCTGTAAATAGATTTCCCATGCAGAACAAAATAGGCCTAATCCCTTGAATTTTGTGTCTGAATAGATCATATCGTTGGGAAGATCATTAGGCATTTGCAAAATTTCCTTAAGTGCTCCTCTTACCATTATGTCTGCATCATTTACAAATTTATGGGGTATTTTGGTTGGATGTATCGTCTGGAATGGATATACTAAACTGGGGCATATTGATGTGTTAATTATTGTGAATTTCTGATCTGCCCGCAAGAGTGGTGATGAGATAAGGTGTTCCAAATTTGTTTTCAGTTTATTTAAAGTGGAGAGAGAGTCAAAATTAATTTTGTCACTGATTAAACCTATAATCATGCTTTACTATGCAACAATGTGGCAGGCCCTTTTGCAAGAACATGGTCAAAAACAGGTTCGTTGTCACACAGAAAGGCAAATGTAATGGAGCCCTCATGTGATTCTTGTGCCATGATTTATTATGACTTAGAAGGGGCTAGCATCAGAGCAGTGTCACCAATCTTTGGCGAGCACTCTTCAGAAGTCTGCACTATCCAGAGATTGTGCAGAGATAGTGTAGAGTTTGGGAGATTGATAATACCTGGAACATGAGCCTCATGCAGGTTTTCCTCATACAGCAGTAGTACCAGAAACAATTGCAACTGCCTGGAAGTTATTGACGGAGGGTCTCTACACCACCTACTTTGAATTCAGAGGATGAATGGCAGTGAATGTTACTTGAACATCTTCAAGCTATCAAGCATTGTTTTTCTTTGGTACCGCATTCGATAGCAGAAGACCAGAAAGCAGCTCACATGGATTGGTGCCATTTCATGGTGCAAAAATTCAACAATGGGAGAAGCGAAGCCACTTATAACATCATTAAGATCAGAAGAAACTACAGTTCAAAAGTATTGGAAAGCACAAATGCTAATGGCTTCATTGCCAGATGCAAGGCACTAGAAAACAACAACAACAACAACATTATCAGAAGAGATGAATCTTGAATAGCCACTATGATCATGAAACAAAATGGCGATCAACAGTAGGGTGCTTTTCAGACCAACAAAGTGTGAAGGTGCAGCAATACAGGAAAGAAAATGATGGCTTCCTTCTCAAAAAATGGTAATTTTTCATCAGTAACCTGGGATATTCAAAAAATAGTTATTGCAGAGTGGTATGTGAATTATGTCTGTTGTCTGTTATTGCAGCATGGAAAACCAAGCATCCAAGCATCCAAGCCTGCTGCTTCAGTGTGACAATTCTTCTGCACACACAATGCACCCAGAACACTCCATTCCTTGGCTGATTAAAAGTCAGAGTCCTTCCTAACTCCACTTATTCTCCAAATTACTTTTTTCCTTTTCTCCTGAACAAAAGAAAAATTTTGGGGTCACCATTTCTCATCACATGAAGACATTATTGGCGCTTACATGGAGGCTTTGAAAGACCTCTCAAAAGAAGCTTGATCAGATGCAGTTTCAAAGTGGTTTGAACAGATACAAACTATATTTGCCATGAATATTTTGAAAAGTTGTAAAAGTTTCAACTCAATTGAAAAATATTTGTGGCTGCTACTAAAAATTTTTGGAGCTGCCCTTATATATTGTAATGACTATCTTGTGATACAGACCGCTTTCGTAGCGCACTTGCCTCTGGGGTGGAGGACCCGGATTTGATCCCCGGTACCAGCATGGGGTTTTTTCCCCTGCTGGGAGGTCTGGCACTCCGCCTAATTAGGTCCCGAGGGGCTAATTGAGTAGCTACTTGATGGAGAAGTAGCGGCCCCAGGTCAAGAAGGCTGCAAAACTGGCTCAGGATGCTGACCATGTACCACCCACTATTACTGCACCCCACCAATGAGCCTGTAGTGGCAGAGGTGGAGGACGCAGTGGCTGGGCGGCAAGCCTTGGCCCTTCATGGGCTGTCGCACTGGGGTTTAAAAAATCTTGTAATGCGCTGGACCTCAATATTTTGAGTGGAGATAGTTCGTATTCACTTGAAGGTTCCTATTGCTCTGGAGATGAAAGACTTGCGGTGCTGGAACAGACAATTACAGGAATGGGTTTTTCTTGTCCTTGAAAATGGCTATTCCTATACTGTGTATCTTCACGCAATTCTATGTCTCCCATTGTATTTGTTAATTATTACGCTATATAACTTATTTGCTATTTCCATGTTCTTGCCTCCGATTATGTTTTATATTAGCATGTCCCAACTTTGCCTCTTAACAGTTTGACATGTCATGGAATTAATGTGCCTCATGATAGCAATGTACACTGTTTGCACTCTAACCCACAACAAAACACTGAAAAAGATGGCCTCCTACTGCAGCAACACTTGTCACACAATTAGAATAAATGCTTCTTAGTACAGGTAATGCCACTATCAATGGACAACAGCAGAGTTTTGCATGGGAATGTCTCATGTCACTGTTGTTGGGATGAGCAACCTATATGCCAAGCACATCCTCGTGTGGCTCTGAGCATTCAAGGTTGCGCAGTGCTTCCCTTGTTAGGTGTTTATCAACTACACTAACTATTATTAAATTATTATTTGTTGTTCCATTTCCTCTTCTGAAATCTGATTAGAATTTTGAAAGCTTCCTTTCTTTCTCAGTCCAAATCCATAATCTTTGAACTAGTATCATTGTTTATAGCTTTCCCTTTTAGTCTCAAAACAGTCTGGACCATACAAATTCTCTTCTATTTTCGTGTTTTAAAGTGTAAGATATGAAATCAATAAATGACTGATGCATTTATAAAATATGTACAGAAAGTACCTAAACTAGATGTTAAATGCACTGTTAGTAAACACTAACTTCTCCATCTTCCTTTCTTAGAAGTTTGAAAACAGTGTTGTTACAATCAATTTAATCTAGAAGGTGAGTCAATTAATAACCCTAAACAAGTTACATTTATAATTTTCTGGAATGCGTTTCGCAGACTAACTTTCCTCCATTATCAACCAGACAATGACTAAAAATTATAAATGTAAGTGTTGTTTAGTGTTATTGACTCACCTTTTAGATTAAACTATCACATCCAACAATATTAATATTGTCAGTATTTTAAGTTATGTGATTTGTGCTTCTAGATATGATATGGTTGGGCTATAGTATATCAGCTACCATGTTCAGTCATTCCTGGTGTTCAGATATGTGTTCAGAAATTTTGCATTATATGTATCGTTATACCTAATTATGATGTTTTTATTTTCATTTTAAAGGGCAAGCCGATAGAGGTAATCACCAGACCAAAGCCTGATGAAGCATTTGACGTCAAAGAGTTCTTGAAGACTCTTATTTCAAGTGGGAATTCAACAACAATAATCCCTGGACTGGACATGGATAGCTCTGCAGAGACATCTGAGACTGATGCTTTAACAACCAAACAATCTTTGTATACGGTAGAACCAGAACTGAACACAAGTACTGATTATGATTATCCCCCAGAAGTTGTATCAACTCCTCTTCAGCCTCCTCCAATGCCTCCCAATCTTTTCCCTTTGGAAGAATCGCCATATGGAAAATATGGACAGACACAAGAAAATGAAGATTCATGGAATACTAAACTACCCCCAAAGTTTCCCACATGGGGGGACACTGCTTCAGCTTGGGAACCAGAGGAGCCAGAAAAGACAAGTGAGTGGATGCCCGTCCTTCCTCCGGTTAAAGTGCCACCACCAACCTTGGACACTCCTGAATCCCCTCCTATGTATGAAAAAGAAGGTTTCAGTGATCCTGTTGAATATGATGACTCTGTAGTAGAGCCTGTAATAATGTCAAGCAGTGGGGATGTGGACCACCGCACTCTTGTACCCTTACCACAGATAAATCATACAAAAGAAAATGAGTGTCACATCCCCCCTATAGGAAAGCATGTAAAGGATATAGATCATCGTATGTTTCTGCATGCTCTACCACCACCCCACCCCAAAAAGGACATGGATCATCGTCCCATAATGCAACGGAAGAAGGATGTAGATCATCGCAATTTGATAAGTCTGACAGGGTCTCCTGTAAGAGATCATTCGGTTCTGCCTCCTCCACCAGCACCTCCATCATTGAATTGGCTGAAAACAGACCAGGATTACCGTACAACTAAAATGAAGCCTGATTTGCCCCCACAGGGTGATCAGGACTATAGGTTGCATCAGCCTCATCTTATGCCAAGGCGACAGGATGAGACACAGGACAACGTTGAAAGTGTTGACATGGAAATGAGTGATGAAGAAGCAGTGGATATGTTAGAAAATGTTCAGAACCCTCATATGCGTGATGATGGAAGACACGATAAAAAATTTGATTTTGGTTCTAATGTAAAGTCATTGATATCCTTTAACATAAACAGCCAGGCAAAGTTATTGGTATCATCACCTTTAAATGAAAATAAGGATGAATCTGTACAAAATCGAGGCCAGAAAATCTACGGTTGCCAGAAAATACCAACCATTAGTGGCGTTGGAGGTAATGTGCATTCACCACGTGGAATGGGCCCAGGTTTTCGTCCTCGTGGACTTCCATCGCAGAATCCAGTCAATATAAAGCGATTTCCTCCTCCTAATATGATGAGGGGCTTCAGGCACAGTCTTTTGCTCCCACCTCCTCCACCGCCACAGCTGACACCATCAGAATCATTTAATGTTCCAATTGAAATAAAACCACAGGCAGAAATAGAAGCCCAGGAAAGTATACTGAATGCAATAACAGAAGAGAAGAAGGAGAAGGAGAAGCAGGAAACAGAGTTGGAGCCACCTGCAGAAAAAGGTATTACAGATGAGAAAGAAAATTTAGTCTTAAGCACTAGTAGCACTGAAGAAAGTGATTTGTTACAAACAGAAAAACAAAACTCAGATTCAGTTGTAGCCACGAGTGTATCCACTGATACACAGTTGGACAATAATCCATTATCACCAGAAACTGAACCTGTTAATGGAAATGAAACCAATGAACCGCCTCCACAGCCTATTATCATAACGGCAAGTCCAATACAAATTCCAATATCTATGGAAGGAGATGGAAGTGAACATTGGATGAATAATGAGTTAGCAGAGCTGGAACAGCAAAGCAGGACAGGGAATGTTAATCATTTTCGAGGCAGAGGTATGCCTCGTCCTCCCTTCAAAAACTTCATGCCAAGGGTATTTAATCCCAGAATTAGACCACCTTGGAATGGGCCGAGACGTGGTGGGCCACCACCAATGAGATTTCCATTTAGACCCCCTGGTGAAAGACCCTTTGGTAGGGGAGGACCTAGAGGAGGATTCAGACCTCCTTTCAGGGGTAATCGTGGTGGAAATTTTGGTGGTTGGTGAGTTTTGTGTTAACGTTTGCATTATTACTACTGCGTAGAAAGCTGAATTATTTAAAATATCCTATCTAGTTTTGTTCACAAAATTGTACAGTTAGAAAGCTCAATTTTAAAATGTTTCCACACTTTATAACTTTAAGAAAGGCCACTTCTCATCCTTAAAAAGGTTGGTCAATATCTTTTTTCTTGAAAAGGTTAGTCCCTGCAAAATTTTGATAATGCAGGAATTTTTGTGGCACAGTCATAATGGGAGTTTTAATGAATGATAAAAGTTAATTTTCAGTTTAAAGCATACAATAATTATTCACAGTATCAAGTTTCTATGTAGGTACTTTATTTTCCACACATCTGAAACCAGGTTTTGGTTTGGTACCTGACATGAAAACAAATGCAGCATTAATAGAAAATTATATTCTTGACTCACTTCATAGTTATTTGTGCTTTTCAGCTAATCAGGCCTCAAGTGAAATATTTACACCCCCTTGTTGAGTCTTGTAACATTTTAATTTAGCATGTCCAATATCACTTCAGTTATAGCAAGGAAATATGAAACATCAGAGCATGTGCTATGAACGTTAAGTGTAATCCAATGCTTGGAAAAATTCCTTAATGTTTTATAACATAATTTTGAATCTTCATACCTTTATTGAAGTTATTGTATGTTTACCTTATGAAGAGTCTGTACAAAGCTACAGCTTTTGGGATGGGAGCATATTGTGTAGTTTCACATATGTGGCAGCATTAATATGCTGGTTTGTACATTATTGTAGATTTCTACAGATTAAATTTAAACCATGTGTTGTAATGACACATTTTTAGATTTTAATTTGCATAGAAATGCTGTGACATACTGTTTGGTTATATATGTTAACTTTTGTGTGATACTATTTGTTACAGAGTGATATATTTGCCATAGTAGAAAATGTAAAATTCTCTGTATGTATTCTTACAAAAAAAGGAAATAACATGTCATGGTTTCATTTTTAGTCTATTTGTGTTGCCATAAGATGGAAGGAAAGTGAAAATAAAAAGCTTTTAAGTTTCTATATTCATTAGAATTTAGATATATCTTTAACTTAAATATTTTTTGAGTACTAAGGGAAACAGTCTTAAGGCAGCACAAATGAACACAAGTGTGGTCTGACCCAATGAGTTATCTTTTCAATCTGTGGTCATTCGCTTGCGGTGTCACATGAATGTTTTTAAAATTGCCATTTGAAATGTCAAAAATCATGCAATGGACCACCATATTTGTAATACCTATTATACTTTTAGAAAGGAGACAGCAGTAACAATAATAGTGTACTAGAAAAATATATACAATTTTATGTCAAATCACAGACTCAGCAACTTTAGAAATTCTGCCAAAGGCATATACTGTTTTGGCAGTCTTTCATTACCATTTTTCTATCCCAGTTGCAGTTGGATCTAATTTAAGCTGGTGCCTTTTGAATTTGGCGGGAAAGCGGAAGTTTGATAATAATTCGTAATTTTAACATAGTGCAATGATAGGAATTACTGGATCAATGTTGCAGAAAAACGACGCAATTTTAAATTATTTGGTCCATTATACCAATAGGGCAATAACGTTGAAAGTTTATGATCCGTGGCGCAAATAGTATTTTCAGAGCTTAATGCATAATCTGTGGCTTAATGGTGTCGACGGTAGATGGCAGTGTGGTTCGTCGTAGAACAGTTGAATCGCGTATTTCGTAATGTGCTAATTGCTCCAATTCAACTGTAGGAAATAATGCGGTAGTAATCGAGTATAAAATCGGCGTTAGCTTGAACAGAAAATTCCTAGTAAAAGTCAAGAGTTCTATCGACAAGCTGTGTTTTAATTGATCAGGACGTTGCAGAATTTATTAGGTAATAAAAGCTCGGTTGTAGTGGGAGGTTGTGGTTGGATTCGAAGTCCAAGAGAAACCAAAAAACGCTGAAGGAATTAGAATGAATGTGATGTAAAAAGTGCTTAAAAATTTTAATATTCGAAAAGATCGTGGCAAAGATCGGAGTTTTGAAACTTAAAGAATATATATTTTGGCATCGGTGATGGGGGTAGTTCAGATATAATGGCGGATACCGAAAGGTTAAAGATTTAACTTGTGAGAGGTTCCTAAGCTGAAGTTAATCTGATATATCCACAATAAATCAGTTAAAGAGTGGCATTCATATTTTAGAAAATCGATATGAAATACGACAGGCTTTTAGGAAGTAGGGTGTAGTTGCGGATGTACTGCTGTAATAGTAAAACTTGTACATTGTGAAGCTTATTTACTGAAATAACAGCTGGCGCAGGTGCACTGATGGTCTAAACCTGTCACTGTGGTAGTAGGTGTTAATGGCATAGTTGATTAAACCGTTCGTACGGGTTCAATCCCGGCGGAGGATATGGACAGCGTTATGTCATTCAATTTGCTGGTACAATAAAGAAGTGCGGGACAAAATTTCGGAGTACGGTGGCGCTGAAATGACCCATGTAGTTGGTAGTGTAGTTACATGATAGTGGCGAAATTATTTTGGCATCTTTGAAAATTTCGGCGTTTCAAGAGGTAATGCAGATGGATTTTGCAGCTGTGCTGGCAATGTGCTTAACTGTACTGAAGGGAACATTAATGGGTTGGTGTTTTTGAACCTTGGTTTGATGCTGCATGCAGGAGTAAAGAGTTTACCCATAAAGGGTGTAAAAATTCTAGTGTTAGTGGGATGTGTTGGATTAAAGTTGGAGCTCTTATGAAAATAGCACATGCACCAGGCAAGAATACTATCCATTGTTGCCTATACCACAACAAATAATTAGGCCCTAGGAAAATGAATCAAATAGTAATGTGAAATATAAATTATGCATTAATACACAGTAATAAAGTTAAAATCTTTTTGGTTTACCCTTGAGAATGTGGTTTATGGATGAGATACTAAGTGATTTCTGACAGAACACTGTATTCCTAATTTTAACTCTTATACAAAGGGTGGAGGGTTTGGAAGGGCTAACAACTTGGTTAATATTGAGCTTATACACAGCTTCTATAAATATGATGCATTACATTGTGTAAATTTTGTAGGGGGAGACCATTCATATTGCTCTCAAATGTTGAAAAGCACAATAGCAAAATAACATGCAGCTCCAAGATTTAGTTGAAGGTTTTGTTAATACACATAACTATGATATCATTGTGCTTTGTGGTACACAGTTTCAGTAACATTCTCTATAGCACTGTATCAAGGTTCATGGTTATGACTAAAGGTACTTATGTCCAAGCCCCTATGGCTGTGCCCAACTCAAGTAATTTAGGGACAACATTCATTACCTGGAGTGGTGCACTTGCATTTTGTCAGTGTTCTGAAGTTTTTTGTTTTTTTTTGGGTCCATTAGCATAAAAATATGTCGCCTATTCTGTCTCTGGAAAATGTCAAATCATCCATCTGTATGATTTACTGGAATCACATTAAGTTGCCTGTTGCATTCTTTTGCACTGCATTTCAATTTGAGTAAATTGGAAAGTGAAAAGTGCGTTAAAAGTGCTCTCTATGTCCATTATATCTTTGATAATTTGTTATACATATGTCTAATTTTCTTTAATCACTACATTTTTATGTATATTTGTCTGGGATCAATGGTTTCTGGCCCCACAATCACTTTTTGTTCTTTTTTGTTGTAAGATAATAGTTTCGCTTAATTTTAGTATCCTGCCATTGTCCAATAGGGACCAAAGGCTATTATTGTTATTATTATTAGATATTGTTACTGTTATACCAATATTTTAAAGTTCTTTCCGTAATCAAACTCGTCATCCATTTTAATTTGTGCAGTTTGCTTATAAGTTCTTGTCAACTCGAGTACTTCTCTAAACATTCTATATACTATTATGGGCTTCAATGCTTCATGAGTCCCCAAATTTCAACTCCATATAACACTATGGTTATACTATCATACCTTCTCCAGTTATTTAATCTCCAATGTTACTGTTTTATGTAAACAGTCTTCTTTTTCTCACTACTGATACCTGATTTCATGTGTTACCTTCTTTCAATACTGAATTGCAAGTCTTGTGCATATTCCTTTTCTCCTTTCAATCATTTTCATGTTTGCTTAATTGGCCATCTTTTTTTTTTTTTGAAAACTGCAATTTGGGTGTTCTTGTGTTCACCTTTAAACCCCAAATATCTTTTGATATTACCCAGGACATATATCTTGAGTGTTTACTTGTGACCAACATAGCAATTATTCCTCTTGTGTATATCGAATACAGGCTGCTTGAATGTAAATATAACAGCACCAATCCAGCAATATTCCTATATGTCCCGACTAGTAGATCATTTACTGTTGATTGACAGTAGCACTGCTGAACAGATACTTGGTAACTATAAAGGCCAAAGGTTATCAAGTTTTGCAGCTTAAATGATATAATTTAAACTAAATTGTAACGTAGAGCTAAGTTAGAATAAAACTGCTCAGAGAAAATGAATTAATTAAAATATTAAGGGGGAAAGATAATGTTTATTAGGGGATACTAATTATCTTAGTGGCTTATGTGCGAAATATTCTCACTTGAGAAATGTTAGCAAAGGAACTGCACTAAGTTTTTATGAAATGTGTGTTGACAAAACTACTGTGCAGCACTAGTCATGCTTGTAGTTTTAATCTTAGAAATTATAAGCAAGGCACATCACACACATTGGAACTTGATATTAGTGCAGTACAGTGCTGCATTATATGTAATCAAAATACAAAAATGTACTTAAAGTTAAAAATGCCCAGAAAAATATAAACGCCTGATCTGAACATTTAGCATGAATTAAATATTCAGGAGGCTGATATTTTTTGCAATGATAACAGAAAGCTTAAACTCGCTTAGAAATATTTCTGAAGTTAATTAGGTTTGTTAAATATTTCTGAAGTTGAGAGGTTGTGCCATTAAATCTCATTGTGTGAACTTTATTTCTTTCTCTTTCTTTAATACAAGTACTAATAGGTAGAAAATAATGGGAAAAAATGAGAATTTGATTTGAAAACAATCTAGTGAAGCTTCAGTTTCTATCTTGCTTTTTATGGACTAAACTAAATAAATTTGTGCTTGACTGAAATGTTTATCACATTTCTGCCTAAAACAATAATTAAAAAGTGAAAATTATTTTACAGATTGCTAAATTACGACATGTTATGCAATGCATTGTGCTTAGAGGAAAAGAACCAGAAGGCAAAACACAGCTCATTGTATAATTTAAGGAAGTGTGACAGAAGAGAGCTCCACTTACCATGAATTAGAAGAAGTAGTAGCAGCAGTGAAATATTGTTTGTAAGCAAATGATAAATTATAGCAAAACTGCAGCAAGGGGACTGGAAGAGCTCTTACACAATGGAGAAGACAACCTCAGAGAGCATATATGTCAATAATACAAGCAACACTTCAAACTTTTTTCAGTTCACCCACCGTACATTCTTAGTCAACTTAATGCTGTCTTTTATCTACTGCAACTGTTTTTCAGCTAGTGAATATCCATTTCAAAGTTAGTTATTATCACAGAGTACCAATAATTTGTACTGGCAAAACGGTATCTCCTCTAAAGCATGCTCATGTGGATGGGATATAAATAGATTCAAGGAGAATGGCATAAAATCAAAATATCTTAGGTTAATTTAATTTAAAAGGTTGATAATGGAGGAAAGTTAACCTTTGAAACGCGTCCCGGAAAAATATGTTGTAAGTGTTGTTCAGTGTTATTAACTCACCTTTTAAATTAAATTAATTACAACAACACTGTTTTCAAACTTCTATGGAAGGAAGATATCTTAGGTTAAATTCTATATATATAACCAGCCTAGTTAAAGATTGTATGGCTACCACTTATGGTTATGATGAAATAGCATCACATGTGAAGTAAACTTTATTTTAACCACCTAGTATGCATTTTTATCCCTCTATTTCGGAGTGGGATCAAATCCCACTTGGGTTCAAGCTATGCTTCTGCAGAAGAACCACGATGAACCATTATAATGGAAGATGTGAGGTGGAGTTACATGAAAAATGACATGATCCATCTTACTCAATATAAACAGTAAAAACGCAACCTGTGGCACAACAGCCCATCCGGGCCAAGGCCTACCTCCTAACCGCTGCATCCCCCCACCTCTGCCCACCATGGTGTCATGGAGTAGGGTGCAGTACTGGGTTGGGACATGGTCAGTGCCCTGGTCCCACCTGGCTGGTTATGTGGTCTTTTTGACCAGGGGTCACTACTTCTTTATTAAGTAGCTCAGTTGGGCCCTCCTGGACCTAACAAGGCTGAGTACATTCCATGCCAGACCTTCCAGCGGATGAAAACTCCCCATATATATAAACAATACATAGATTTAATAAGTAATTACCAAAAAATTTGCTCTCAAGCTACATGTAGGACAAGATTTGAAAAATAGAATCAAACTTAAAAATTTAATGCCACAACTGAGATTTGAACCACGGATCTTCTGGTTTCCATCTGGATACTATAACCAATGGAGGTATCATGGCAATGTGTCTGTACGATGTTAAATTTTCCAACTGACTCATGTTGTTTGTTAATGTTCCGGATCAGAAAATTCTCCCTATGGCATCCCAATAACAGAATTAACTGGCCTACATTTTTCCTGGTAAACTGCAGGAGATGTCAAATTAATTTTGAGATGACATACCCCAGTGGTGAATTACAATGTAAGTACTTTAAGTTCTGGACTTCATAGTTTAACCAACTAATAGGTCAATCTTCTTCCTCTGTTTACCCTCATACGGAGGACTTAACCCCTCAGGACTTAAAAGTGAACTGTTAAAGAGCAGAACTTGGGATCAGAAAAATAATCAGGATGAGTTATCAACCTAATACTTGGTACAAGGGTGAGAGAGAAGCTATGAACTGGCAATTAAATGGATGAAAGGAAAGGTGGTGATGGAGCAGTTGACGTAATGAATGGTGGGGGAAACCAGAGAATCTGGAGAAAACCATTCCATATGCCACTTTGACCACCATAAATACCACATGCGGTCCTCTGGGATCGAACTTCAGGCCACCTTGGTCAGAGGCAAGTGGTAGATCAATCCACAGTATAATATAGTATTTATAGTAATCAAAATACAACATTTTGATGCGAACAACAATAGTATTTTACACAAACCCATAACACCAATTTTACATTTTAATAGTATAGTTTCCTTTCTTATCACTACATTGAGTTGCTGTGATACCTGGGAACCAAACTACTCAAACCTCATGGTTGCAGAGTTCTTGCCTTATCTGTCACGGAAAGGATTCCGGCACTTCAGTCGATGGCTTATTGTGCATCAGACTCCAGAAGGAAGGATGGTATGAGAGTACCCTACAGGTGGCCAGAATGCATCACAGGCAGAACAGCTCTGGTGGGTCCCTAAAACATGCAGACAGTTCTTCAGCCCGACTTGAATTCCAGGTTGCCAGAGAGTGCACCACTGAGCCAGATCTGGCTGATCAATCAGTCCCCCTGGTGGAAAGCCAGCCAACTGCAACACTTCCCCTCGGCTAACACTGTGTTTCCAGAGCACGAGCTCCACTGCAGCAGTGACCCTGCTGACCCAACCTGGAAAGATTGGATAGAGAGAGAATGAAGTGAATGAAATAAAAGGGAGTGATTTGGAGAATGTAAGGTAAATATCCTTCCCAGCATTCGTCTGAGTGACCCGGCAAACCCCCTGAAGAAACCCAAGATCTATAAGGTTGTTTGTGGGAATCGAACCTGGGATCTCCCGAATGCAGGCTACAGACGTTAACTGCCTGAACCGTCTCACTTGGTTGGTTGCAGAGTTTATTTGGATCCTACCTATCAAGCTTATTTTCCTTTTTGTCCCTTTCTTACTAATATTTCTCAACCACTTGGCTTTTACTATGCCTAAAGGATCTCCTATTTCTGTTTCTCTATTTGATGTTCAGAGGCGGTTTCCCTTGAATTTCCTTTACTAAATTTGACCACTCCTTTTTACCACTTTTCTTCCTGAGAATCTTTGTTTCCTCACATTCCAACATTATGTGCCACATATCATTTTTATTACATAAGGGGCATTTCTCTGAATTGCTCCTTGATTTTAAACCTAATTTTATTAGCCAGTTTTAGCTGATGCCAAGCTTTCTTTCACTGTTTTGTCACATCTGTCAATATGCTTTTCCCTGTTCCATTTTACTTTAAGTTCTTTATATGTTCCCAATGAACTTTTCAAATTGAAACTTGCAAGTATTTCTTGTTTTTCAATATCTCCCAGCTTTAACCTAATTATTTTCCAGAAACAATTTTCTAACGATTCCCTCTCCCCCCACATGTTACCAAAACCTGACATGTGCAAGACCTTTATCCTACTCAACCAGGTCTCATTTTGACTAAGCCTTTCTTGTACTAGCAGACATGGTTGCAAAACATTATGTTCATCTAGCTTCCTCACTGTGATACAATATTTCAACACTTTCTACAATTTTTCCTTTAATTCCAGTTCTTTCTAGTTCTACTTGTGCCACATCCTTTGGCAAGGCTCTTGGCAAGCCCAGGATTTGTTTACAAAAATTCCAATGAATCATATCTACATTCACCCACCCTTTCAATTCTCAAATCTCTGCCCTAAAAGTATCCTTGCCTCAACTA
Organism: Tenodera sinensis; assembly: GCA_030765045.1. Taxonomy (NCBI): domain Eukaryota; kingdom Metazoa; phylum Arthropoda; class Insecta; order Mantodea; family Mantidae; genus Tenodera; species Tenodera sinensis. Next base: position 18,335,283 of record CM060971.1, on the reverse strand, counting down.
TTGCCATATAATTCTCACCAGCCATTTTATTTCCATCCCCTATTTACTCTTGTTCTTAAATAAAATTTGTGTACTACCTCGACTTCCATTCCCTGCCAGTACCATCTCTCATCTTTTATTTGCTTTGTTACCTTTATTCCTCAACTTTAATTTCTTTAATAATATCATCTATGGTAATGACAAGAGCTGATTTTCTTGCAAAATGGCTACCAGCAGTGTACAGAAATCTATAGACAATCTACCATTTCATGCAGCTAAAGATTAGTCAACTCTGAATTCAAAAAAATTAATGCAAATTATTACTATGAAAAAATAAAAAAATAAAAGATGGGAACTACCAAACATTCAAACAGTAATTCTTGAGTATCCTTGAAGAACAGTTGCAACCTTCAGGTTGATTTTGAACAGAATTGGAATATATTCTTCACCACTCTGTCCTCTATGTGGTCTGCAAGAGGAAATGGTCCAAGACCATCTTCAAATATGCCCAGCCACTTTTAGTGCCCCATCCATCAGTAAAAAATATTAGAGAACAAGAGGATTAATGACTTCATTGTCAGAAATCCAGCATTAGCCAACAACATAGTATCATCCATAAACAAATTAAGCATCACAGGACCTAATTTATAACTTTGCTTCATACCTATGTTATTTTGAATAATCTTATATTAGCATTTAGAACTCATTAGTATATATTCTTTACAGAACCTGGGTAAAGCTGATACTTATTCCATTCTTGTTAAGTTTCAACCATATTGCATCCTGATTAAGTGCATCGAAAGCCTTTTTGAAATAAAAAAAACATAATCTCCCTCTGTTTTCTGCTAAAGATTTATTTACTAATGTGGTTATCATGAAAATGTTGACTAGTATTTCCTTATTTTGCCTGAAATCTGCTTGGAGATTATCTTTTTCTCTTCTTCCACCCATTTTTGAACCCTTTCTGCCAAAACAGATGAACTAATTCCCCTATAATTTGCTGCACTATTCATGTCTCCCTTATTCTTAAATAATGGCACTACAATAGCTGTTCTCCAACTCTTTTGGAACTCTGCCTTCTTCAAGTACCTTGTTTATATTACCTAGTAATCATAGCCTATTTTTATTTAAACTACATTGCCTTTCCAAACTCCCTGGTATTCCACTTATACCATTTGCTTTGTTCATCCTTACTTGATCTCGTAATGTGTTGATTCCTACCTGGTTATCTAATTGCTGAATATAACCTGTATCTTTCAGTTCCCTTATACACAGCCTATTCAACTGTTCTGACCCTAACAGGTTTTCAAAGTGATTACGCCATACTTATGTGCTTACACTAACTTTCCCTTTCTGTGCTCTTTTCACTGCTAATCAGGTTGATTTTGTATCCTTCGCTCTTTGCACCTCTAATTTTTTTTTTTCATTCCCGTCGTCCTCCTTTTATCTTCCAAAAGATATTTATAATCTCATCTTTTAGTAATAAAGTTCTCTTTTTCCCTTATCTCCCATTTGTCTCCATTTTTTTAATTCCCGTAAAACTCCTACCTTTGCCTTCCTGTACTCGTCGTACCATCTTATCTTTTTATTGTTTAAAACTGTTTTAATTCTCACTTTTGACTCTGCCTGCTTCACTATTTCCTCAAACCTCAGAACTGCTCTCTCCATTCTGTTTTTTAGCATTTCCTGTACCCTGTATATCTTTATCCTGCTTGACTTACTTTCTGGCTATTTATAGTGCTGCTACTTCATTCTCTCCACCTATATTTTTGGATTAGCCTTCCCTCTTGCTCTGAAATCTTTTCTTTTTCCTTATTTGAAGTCTGGAATGTTGCTCTAATTGGAAAATGGTTGCTAGAACTAGCTATACTTGTATCCTCAAAATCAGAAAGATATTTCTCAAATCTGAAGGGTATAGAATATAATCAAACACTTGAACCATTCCTATTAGCAAATGTAAATTCTTCATCATCCTTCGCTTTCACTCCATTACATAACGCCAAACTAAAGTCCTTTCAAAACCATTAGAGTAACCGTTAGGAACAATGGCTGTGACAGATAACTCGCATGTAGGGGCAAGGGGGGAAGTGCTGTGTTGCAACTGTTTCCCATTTATCTCAGGAAGTATTTATATACATTATACACCATTTCCCTGGTTTGACTGTGAAGAACACATGTTGTTTCTTCTGCCATTTTCGGAACTGTTAATGAACTTGCTATCACACAACAGAGTGGGCTTATTGCTCAAAATTACTTAATTTCACTATAAAACTGTACAAATACTCTCACACACGTGCTCTGAAACAGACTATGTCTGTGTTGGCTAGAAAACATGACTGTGACATCACTGGATATTTGTCTACTGTGCAACTGCCTTTGTTCCTAATGGTAACTCTAGTTTCTTACTGCCACTCTTAATTTTATCTTATCTTTAATCTTGTAATCTCACTCACTTTCCCTTCTGACTCATCTTCAAGATCTATTAATTGAATTTGACTTTCACCTTCTCTTGCACTAAAGTCACCCAATTCTATGAATCCTTTGAATAATTTCCTATTTAGTAGTTCTTCCATATTTTGCTTTATTTTGTTAAATATGGGTCTTAAAATTCAGAAGTGCTTGTTGGGTTATACCCTACTGCAATACAACATATACTCCTTTTCTCATGGACCAATAACACACAACAAGGTTGATTTTTCATCTAAATCCTTACACTTTTGCTTTCATTCATTTTCTGACTAGCAGACTTGACTTTCCTGACCTGTGACCTTTATCTCTCCACACATTTTCTATAAAAATCAAATCTCTGAAATCCAGCATTGCATCACTAATCACCCAAGTCTCAATCATACGTATCACATCCGCTACATTTAAAATTTGTGCAATTTTCTCATTCTTCAACCTCTCCCACAAACCTCTATGTATTGTACCATATGACCCCCTGTTCTTTACTCTATACACATCCCTCTCTCTTGAATCTAAATGGATGTCGTTTTGTTTTACTTGTAATCTGGTAAGATGCTGCGCTCCTGTTTGTATTATCTCTCACTCTGTGTTGATACAAAGCTGCAAAGCTGGTCTGTTTCCCATGCGTCAGTTCCACAGCTGCTCCCAAGGCCATTCTACGTGATTCTTCAATCAGCTGTCTAAAATATACCTCCTCTGTGGAACGTGGCTGCCGAAACATACAACAAACATTGTGCCTTTTACCCATCATTTTTAAGAAGAGGAAATTCATAGTGAAACATAGTGGAAAACGTGTCAGCTAATAGCTGGATACACTACAAAGATAGATTCAATCAGCTGTTTCTCTGGCATGGTGTATTTGGCTGCTGATGTATACTTCATGGTGATATCTCCTCTCCCCTATCTTCATCTGCACTGCCAGCACTTCTGTCTTCTGTCTTGTCACAGAACACTCATGTATCAGTGGCTCTGCTTCAGACATGCACTTCATATTAAGCTAATGTGCATCATGTTTTCTTCCATTAATCCACAAGTCTAAGCCCCTGACGAAAGCATTTTCTCCTCTGGCCCTTAGCAACTTGTTCCCATCTTTCTTTCTGTAATCGTATTCTATAAATATTAATGTCCCCTTTAATTTTCTGGTACTTGAGAGCATTGTCAATTTTATTTTCATTGTGGTAAGTCTAACAATAACTGGTCTAGGCTTCAGACCCCTTTGACCCACTTTAAACATGGCCATTATTTCCCGTCTGCCTAACTTTATACCCAACTTGTCTTGGGAAGATCTCTTCAATTATCACATTGATTTTTCCTCTCTTGTCCTCTGCTTCTGCCAAGTATAAAATTCTCTGATTGCATTCTATCATTTCTCTTTCCACTTATTCCGATTTTCCCTATATGGTTTTCATTTATTCAGATTTTCTTTAAATTTTCTCCTCACTTCTCTTCTCTATTCCTTTTAAACTTGTGATTTCCTCTGCAATATGCTTTAACATTCCTATACTGCATCCAGCCTTAGATCCGCCCTTTGTATCCCTCCGTGATAACCTGTGACTAATACAAAACAAAACAAACACCACGTGGATTCATGGCTCGTGTTTATGTTGCAACAGAACGATATTTACTTAGGAGTTTTAGGAATATGCTGCTATCGCGTTACATTCAAGTAGTCTTTTCGAGGGTTATCATACATCTTGAAAACTCGCAGATAATCGCCAATATTTAGGGCACTACATTTTATGGTATGCTTTGGTTTCGGTGTATCATGGGTTAGTTGTTGATGGCTTGTGCTTACACCAAGTGCAGATCTAAGGGTGGAGCAATTATAATTGTTCTGTCTCCAGCCCCAGATTCATCTCTTCTCCACTGATGATCAATAACATAAACATGAACCATGATGTCAGTGGATCCTACTTTTGAATCACCACTTACCATCATAAATTGTTGTTGTTGTTGTTTTCTAGTGCCTTGCATCTGGCAATGAAGCCATTAGCATTCGTGCTTTCCAATACTTTTGAACTGTAGTTTCTTCTGATCTTAATGCTTCACAGGTCTTCAAGTGTTCTTCATTCATTTCTGCTGGATCGTTACACAGGACACATATTGGTGAGGCTGAGATACCTATTCTGTAGAGATGACTTGCTAAGCAGTCGTGATTTGTCAATAGTCGGAAGGCTGCAACCGCTGTTTTCCTTGGTCTCTGGGGGATTATATCTGGGTTGGAAAGCAGTGTAATCCATTTTTTATCTTTGGCATTTGTTTCTATTTCTTGTAGATATGAATGAGAAAAATTTTTAATGATCAAGCGTTTTATTGAGGAATATGAGAAATTGAATTTAGACTTTTGTTTTATTGTTGTGCCTTTCTTTGCAAGTGAGTCTGCAGCTTCGTTCCCCATGACTCCACAGTGTGCCGGAATCCATTGGAGATGAACAGTCTTATTAACTTTTTGGAGTTGTGTTAACATTTTGTAGCATTCTCTAATTTTTGTTGACTTCTTTGTAGTATTTGAACATATTCCCTGAATTGCAGCTTTAGAATCTGAAAGAATTACTGCCTTGTTAAATTTATTTAAGGGAAGATTTAATAATTGTCGGAGAGCAATGTATATAGCCTCTATTTCTCCATCATAATTTGTTGTGTCTCTGCCAACAGAATGATAAAAGGAAAAATGTGAACACGTAACTCCAGCTCCAGTAAGGTTTTCCTTCGAGGATCCATCAGTATATATGTGCAGCCATTCTTCTGTGGGATACCTAGTATTGATTGTTTCCAGAGCTAGAAGTTTTTGTATTTCTTTTGGTGTGTCTGATTTACTTATTTCCTCTATTAATTCCAAATTGAAGGTAGGTTGTAATAATTCCAATGGATTTTCTCTTATAAGTAGATTTTCTCTGGTGTTAGGAATGTTCAATTTGGATTTAATCTGTGTTACCTTTTCTAGGAAACTACTATGAGTTTTAAGGATTGAAGGGGGGAGGTTCTTTTCTGTCCATTTAGAGTTTGGCAGTCGTAACATTTTCTCGTGTTGGAGCAATGCTTGTTCTTCTATTTTTGTTGTTATTGATGGGGTCCGTGTTAAGGCAAGCATGGCATCAATAGGTGTGGATTTAACTGCTCCAGTGATTAGGCGAAGAGCCTGATTTTGTATTTGTTCAAGTTTATTGATGTTAGCATTTGCTGCTGTTATTAAAGCTTCAGAACAGTACAAGAGGTTTGGTTTAATATACATTTTGTATGTTGTGTTAAGGACTCTCCTTGAGCAGCCCCATTTAGCACCAGCTAACCTTTTCAGGATTTGCAATTTCTTTTCAACCTTTTCTGAGATGTTTGTTATATGTTTTTTCCAACTTAGCTTTCTGTCGAAAGTGATGCCTAAGTATTTGGCATCATCAACTGCTTTGAGTGGTTTACCATTATAATTTATGCTAATATTAACTGGTTTGTATTTTAGTGTAAATAATTCATAATTTGTTTTTTCCTCATTGATAGACATGAGGTTTTTGGAGCTCCATTCATGTATTTTGTTTAGGGCTGTTTCTATTCTGTCTTTAATTAATTCAGGTTTTTTTGAAGAGCCTGAAGTCCAAATGACTACATCGTCAGCAAATAAAGCAATTTTGGTTTCTAAAGTTTTTATTATTGATGGAAGGTCATTTATATATATGTTAAAGAGTGTTGTGCTCAGAACAGCACCTTGTGGAAGTCCTCGGTGTGTTTGTTTATATTTGGAAATGTATGTATTATATTTTGTGGCACAAAATCTTTGTGAAATAAACTGAGTTATCCACTTAAGCATGTTACTTTTCACACCTATTGATTGCAACTTCTCAACTAATTTATTTCTCCAGACTGAGTCATATGCTGATTTAAAATCAATGAATACTGCCAAGGTATCCTCCTTTCTGTTGAAAGCTTCCTTGATGTCTTGGCTTAGTAGGAGTACATTTTCACTTGTACTATGATTCTGTCTGAAGCCGGTCTGTGAACTATTAATTAAGCTGTAATATTCTAGAAACCAGTTAAGTCTAGATGCCACCATTCTTTCCATCACTTTTGCAATAACACTGGTCAAAGATATTGGTCTGAAACTATTAATATTGTTTGAGGGTTTGTTTTTCTTTAAAATTGGGATGATAATGGCTTTTTTCCAGTCGGAAGGTACAGTCATTCTCCAACACGTGTTATACAGTTTAAGTAGGATTTCTTTTCCTTTCCTGCCAAGGTGTTTAATAAACTCTGGGTGGATCTTGTCAGGTCCAGGAGATTTTTTGTTCTGTAATTGTTCTATTGCTAAATCCAGTTCTGTTTCATTAAAATCCTGAATAAAAATATCATTTCGTATACCTTTTGGCTTACTAGTTTCTCTGATAGTTTTTTGGATAGCCTTATCTTGTTTTTTATACGCTTGGGGTATTCTTTGTGACTGAGCATAAAACTTGTTAAGGGATTCTGCTATTTCCCTATCTGTAGTTAAGCTTTTGTTATTATATTTTAATGGTTCAGTTGTATTTTTTGATAATTTTGTTTTATTAAGGAATTTGTATATTTTATTTCCATCTTTCCTATAGTCCATATGTTCTACAAAATTTGTGAAACTGGCCCTTTTTGCTGTAATTAATTCTTTCTTAAAAATGGCTGCTTTTCTTCTCCAGTTTTGTACATCTTCTGGACACTTGGTTCTTTCGGCTTTGACTCTTGCTATATTTCTTTCGTGTTTTAACTTAGATATAGATGGAGACCAAAAGTAGCTATATTTCTTTAACTTTCCTTTGGGGATATGTGTTTTGGCTGCTGTCAATAATATTTCACAAATTTTTTTATTCATTTCATCTGTTGACTTGAACTCTGATTCTAACAGTATATTACACTTCCCTTCTATCTCATTTTGGAAACTGGACCAATCTGCTTTTTTAAAATTCCAAGAAGTTTTAACTTTTGGTTTGTTACTTTTATTTATTAGACCTCTTATGGAGTTTATGGTGATTCTGTGGCCTGAACCTGGGTCTTCTATTATTTCTCTTTTTGTATTGTCAATTATGTCAGATGACACCATCAGAAGGTCAGGATTTGTACCCGAACCATTATAATGAAGGTAAGTGGGTGGATCATTTGGATTAAATATTAATTCCATTGTTGACGAGTTTAATAGGTCTTCTATGACTCTTCCTGCTGAATTTATATCTCTGTAGCCCCACCTAGGGGAGTGTGCATTAAAATCACCTATTAAAATACTTTTGGGTTCTATGGGAATAGAATTTAGATCTAGTGTATTGTCTGGAGGATTGTAGATACTGTAAATTTTATAGTGGTAGTTACTTTTCCATACTTCAATTTTAACTATTTCTGATTTATCTTGTTCTTCCATTGTTTTTTGGATTTGGATAGTAGCTTTCATATTTCTTTTAATTCCTGTAAGAATACCACTTGCTATTTGACGAGCCTTTGGAAGTATATGTGTAGTGTACTGATCCATTTCAAAGTATATTTCCTGTTCTTGTGATATATTGGCTTCTTGTACTGTGAAGACATCTATATCTTGGTCTTTTAATATTTTCATTAGCTCTTGTTTTTTAGGCTGGGACATGCCTCCTGCATTCCATTGTAGAATTCTTAAAGTATTGGAATTGTTGTGATGAAATTTGCCTAAAGATGTCCCCACCCGGAGATCCGATTGGGGGACAGTTTTAACTCCGGAATGTTTATCTTTAGGACTCATATTCATGTATGTGGCTTTCATGTAACTGTTTTCTTAACGGGCACCAGTTTTACAATGTGGCAGTTACATCGCCCGACTTAAACCCCCATTTTGCAAGGGGGACCACACCTATCGTTGGTCAACGGGTCCATCGGACCTAGCCGGGAGGACTAAATAGATGATATTTAGATCCACCGACCTTCCCCTCATGTGCCTCTGAGGGACGCTGTTGTGCTGTGATAGGCCAGCACATATGTAAATGACATTTCCTCCATTTTAGATGAAACAGTTATACCGCTGTGATTCGGTCCCCAGAGCCTCATCTGTTAAAAGCAGGGTGCACCACGGGCAGGATGAGGATGGGAATTGGGTAGGAGAGGCTATAGGAGGCGCATCACTACCCCTTACTACATAAATTTAGATCTATTAAATAGATCAAATTCTAGCTGTATACAATTTCTGTTAACTCCCATTTTCTGTCTTGTGAGTGTGTGCGTATGCACATCTATGTCTGAGCACATTTCGTCAGCAACTCCCTCAATCAACGGTAATTAATTTTTCTTTTACACAAGCTGTAAGACAAGTTTCTGAAAGGTAGAGTGAGACTGAAAAATTCAGTGCCACAGATGGGATTTGAGCCACTGATCTTAGTAGGAAAAGGTTTGTGTGAAAGAATAATTACCATCGATTGACCTAATGGTTAAACTATGAAGTTTAGAATTTAAAGGTGATTGTTGTCCGTGAGGCAGGGCTGTGCAATAAGAAGTAGCAGACTTTTCGTTCTTTAAAACCAATTCTTGCCAACTCATTTGTATCGGTTTTTCATCAGTTCTTTAGAATCATTGCTAGGCTAGGTATATTATTATCACTACTGTTGTCCAATTGCATGACCACTTTGCGATTTGAAATTAAAACTTGTGTAACCCACAGCTGTAGGTATTAGAACAACCCAATACTGGAGTACATGTTCATTTTCATTGTAACCTGTTGTGGGGAGCGATGTAAGGTAGATTTTTGTTTCATTACTTTTAAACTGCACTTGCTTGAGAATTTCCAGAATCTGATATACATGCTCAAACTACCTGCATGTTCACGTCCAGCACACATCATAGATGTTTGCTTTGTGAATAACTTAACTTTAGCAGAAGAAACATAGGCATATTAAGAAAAATAGGTTGATAGTAAATGAGCTAAATGGTTAATCAAATTATTGTAAAAATGGAGGTTTTACTGAATTAGGAATTCTCTCACATTCGGACCCCTAAGATGTGTTATTCTCACGTGAGTTTGTATGCTCTTGTACAAACTATTCTTATAAATGCTCTATCTACTTCACGTTAATTGAGATAAAAATTTGCAGAAATTAGAAGGACAATACAAGAATATAGTAGGCATTAAGGAATAGTCCACTCTAAAGCTGGTTGATGTGATGACTTTAAAATTCCATTCTCTTAGCATGGCCAAGAGATAAAAAACTGAATAACTTTCCATTTCAGAGCTGTATAAGTAGTGGAAAATTCAGGCAAATAACAAGGTACCTATGTGGGAATATTTGGCAAGGAGAAGGCAGATCTGTTGGCGAGAAGAGGAAATACAATACAGTCTTCTAAATAGCCAATAACAGTACACACAGCAAGGAGTATAATTAAAGAGGGACACATGAACATTTTCTCAAAATAGTCTAAATATAATAAACAACAAAATTTGGAAAAATATACACAACATCTGGGAAAAGAAAAAGTCTAAACCAAGAAAAGAATTGAAAACCTTCAGACTTAATACTGACCATGACTGCCTTGCTGCTCATCTCCATAAAATAGAGATTTATGAGAGTAGTCACTGTGTTCTGTGCAACAAGCCAAATTCATTAATGAATAGAGATCATGTGCCAAAATGTACAAAACTGGATCAAACCTCTTCAAGATATAGTTGAACTCTACTGGTATGCTTGAAGACAAATGAAGCAAATCTTCAGAGTCAGCCATTAGAAACCAACCAACAAGGAAAATCTTTGAAGTGGTTCATTCCATTAAAACAGAAGTATTTGACGACCTACAATTTTTTTTTTTTTTTTTTTGCATTAAGATTTTGTCTATCTCTTATGGTTTAACAGTTGATGTAAATATCATCCAGAATGAAGAGGACTTCTGAGGACATTCTCAGTAAATTCAACCTATACTGTGTTTGCCAGCATATAAGATGTAGTGGTGTAAAAAGACTTCTAAGGACTTCTTCCAGGGAAAAGTTTTTCACGCAATACATCTACTGCAAAACATGTGCATACACATCAAATATCTAGGCAATATAAAGTGGGGAAAAGTACTCTTTTAATTTTTGTCTTCAAATCTGCAAAATTCAACTCTTGTGTTAATGATAAATCGAAATTGATCAATTTGTTCTTAGTGCTCGGCTGGCATCTTCTGTGATATTTTTGTATTGAGTTCTTCTCCAAGTTTTGGCCATTTAACAATTCCACTTCTCAGATTATGTTTACTGAAAAGTGCTTTCTTTAAAATATCTTCCTGATTCTGCCTATTCCCTATCATTTTTTTCAGTTGGAGGTGTCCTGAAATGCCTTTTTGTAGCCCTGTTTCCATGCTCTTTGGCACATCAATCACTTGCAGCTTAAATGTGGTAGTATAGCATTGTGGTTTCTCCGCCATATTTTGAAATAAAACCACACTGTATATATGACACAAGTAGATCTTCACACTGAAGACAATAACTGGAGCTTGAATGAACAATATATTAAAAACTGTTAATGATGGTGTATGAGTATCTGCTGACCTTTATACAATTGGAATGCTCAAAGTTCACAAGGAAGCTAATAATGAATTGTTTCAAGCCGAAACAGAGATTTTGAAGAAATGGAGCTTATAGGTACCTATCGTAACTTGCATATAGTTATGATATAGTACTATATAGTTATGGGCATCCAGTTTTTGGGCCTATTTTCAAAGAGAAAAAAGTCATATGATGGCAAATATGGTACAATTCTTTTGTCATGAAAATATCTTAAACAATGGCACTTTAATCACAATCGTTAGAATCAGTTTTGGTAAAATTGAAATGTTTGAAAAATATTCCATGTAAGGGATAGTCTGGGGTGCAAGGATTTTCCTGAAAATCTTCTTGTCACATCTTTGGAAGATGCTGAACTTAAATACCATGTTTGGTATTTAACCAACTTTTTGTTTTTGATTTATGCTGTTCCCATATACACAAGTACATTTAGACTTTTCTAAAAATGCATTTTTGGATTCAGGGGACCTCAAAATAAGTAAATCTTGATGTCAGATTTTTAGGTTGAATACATTTTATTTCAATCAAAGGTAATTAAACGATAAACATTTTTAAACTGATTTTATTCCTTTGTTTCTGGCAACATCTTGATCAGGTGACTCCAGCCTGTTAGCATATGTTATGCATCTGATGGGAAAGGCAAAGACAAGCAAAAGTTGTTGTTGTTTTCTAGTGCCTTGCATCTGGCAATGAAGCCATTAGCATTTGTGCTTTCCAATACTTTTAAACTGTAGTTTCTTCTGATCTTAATGCTTCACAGGTCTTCAAGTGGTCTTCATTCATTTCTGCTGGATCGTTACACAGGACACATATTGGTGAGGCTGAGATACCTATTCTGTAGAGATGACTTGCTAAGCAGTCGTGATTTGTCAATAGTCGGAAGGCTGCAACTGCTGTTTTCCGTGGTCTCTGGGGGATTATATCTGGGTTGGAAAGTAGTGTAATCCATTTTTTATCTTTGGCATTTGTTTCTATTTCTTGTAGGTATGAATGAGAAAATTTTTTAACGATCAAGCGTTTTATTGAGGAATATGAGAAATTGAATTTAGACTTTTGTTTTATCAGACAAGCAAAAGTAGTGTTATAGAAAATGCACACAGAAAAGAGCTGAAGCAAAGCAAACCACATTCTAGATGATGAGGGGTGAGAAGAAGATGCAGAAGTGTATGGGAAGGAGGAAGATTGGAAAATCAAATAGAAAACAATTTCCATTATTAAAGGCAGCAGAAAAATTGCTGTAAACCAGAATTAACTACAAGTTCATACTTCTGCTCTTAGACAATGGCAAGTGGGGCAGATGACTTTCAGAGTTCTATGGGACTGTACATTCTTGCACTTTTTTATGATCATAACTCCTTTCTTTCTCACTGCATTTGGTTAATTCCTTTTTCCATCATACATAAACTAGTTTCATTCCTGTGTCAAATCAGTAAAAATAATCATCAGATGTTAGGCAACAGTATGTTAATTATTTTGGCAACATTGAGGTGTGTATCGCTGGGTTTCTAGGCTTCCATTTATCAAGCTTGCTGTTGGTTTTTCTCCTAAAACAAGCACAGTAACACCTGCCTAAAACCAAATGCGATCGTTCCAGTAATATTTTTCCATTTTCACGGGTTTCCATTGCACAAAGGGTTCTACATATTTTCGTAACACAAAGTACAAAAATATAATCGTATAGAATTAAATGGAAGGAATAATTTGAAATAAAATTCTGTGAATAAAAAATAGGTTAAATTGTATGTTTTGCTGTATTTTCAGCTTACATGTCATATATAATTGCAGTTTCTTTTCCTCCACATGTTGGTCAAAGTGTACTGTTGCGACTTCTTCACAAGAGAACACTCTATGATCACCTTTGCATCCTGCATCACCTCCAAGATTTCTGGTACATTCTTGGAAGTTGCAAATTCCTGAAGGTCACTCACAACAGATAATGCTTCTCTAAAAGTGCGTATTTTTGGCTCCCTTTCATTGGCTTCATCATCGCCCATTCCTTCCATGACTTCACAACTGCTGTTTTCAGCAGCAATATCTGCTGCACTTTGAATGTCTTCAGTTGTGACAAGTTTGTTATCAAAGCATGTAACTATGTATTAAGCATTATGAAAATCCATCTTAGGTTATTTATGCTAACGGTTCCGGAAAAACTTCCGTATCTGTATCCTGTAGTTTTCCAGTTTAGTGTTATTTAGCGTAGGAAATAGCTCTGTTCTGAGATTTATTTTCTGGTTGTCCAGGTTTCCAGTATATAGGGGTTCCGGTTTAGTCAGGTTTTACTGTATCAGGTAGCGTAATGCTGAGGCATAATCAGAAACTTTCATCTAATGCATTAATTGGTGTATGTATTAGACTACAGAACTGAAAACTCATTGTGAACAGAAAGATGACCACATTGTGTTCTGACTTTTTAGATTAAACCAGAAAGCAAAATTTGCTTCATGAAATTTCCAGATATGCTCATTTTGATAGCTTTAGAAAAGCTACACCATGATATTCTTATTGTGTGTCTATAAACAGTCTACAGAGCAATTGACACACATGATTAAGAATCCAGGTACAACTCTCGCATGACTATTTTGCAAATTAATAAGTGTACCTTCTACAGTGGAATCCTGTTAGTACATTCCTATGTTAAATTATAAAGTCCCAGTGCACTAAGTACTATGCCAATTTTTTTTGTAGCATGTTTATCTGCTCCCTGCTTGATAAGATAAAATTTGTGATGGCACTCCTTTAATAACTTGGCCATTCCTTGCATATTTTTAAATCCATTTGGGTTGGCAGCCAGTGGCAATGAATGTATAAAGTGGTGTAAATTGTATGAGTGAAGTACAGAATGTTTTAGTTTAACATAGTCAGGGGAACTTACTGCTCTCAGTAGCATGGTATCCCATTCAACTGATGGTAACTTCTGTGTTGATGGTGTATAAGGTGTACTTTAAACCCTACATTATCTGTGCATTTGCAATGCAGGAAAAGGTGTAGCAAATAACAAGCAGGAAAAATCCTTCAAGAAGTAGAGCAGTCTTGGAGGCTTCTAGCCTCTCGACCTCAATTCCACTCTCACCTTCTTGATGGTGGATCCTGCTAAGTCGAGCAACTTATGCCAAGGTTGAGGTAACCAATATCTTTGGCAGCATAGCTCAACGAACAAACGAGAGAAGTGGCCTCTGACTACATTACTATGCCAGAATGGTGTGTAATGACCAGTCTAGAGGCCTTGAAGATTTTGAGAAACTGTCTAGCATTTACAACCCATGTCGAGGATAACAGGGACAAAGACCCTAACAGCTTTTGGCAGATGGGATTAATACAATTAAGCAGGTTGTCAGGCTAAGAGAGCAGCCCTATCAGACAACGTGCTCTTCAATACATTGGTTGCATCTCTGGAGGAAATAATCTAACTCTTATCTCACACAAAGCCATTGACAGTGTGAGACCAGAACAGACCGTCTCTTCCATGAGAGGAAGAAGTAGAGTATAATCCAAATATAAACATTCTTATTATTCAGTCAATCTTAAATATAATTGTAAGATTTGGAATTGACACAACTTAATTTTTAGTCTTATGTGAGGCAATGTTTAGGTTAATCGCTTTTGTCGATTTTGCCACTTGAGGTTGAGGAATGAGACAAACTTTCGAACAACATTCGCAAGAATACGACACTATATTATAGAAACAAAGGATATGTTGCTTTTCTCCCAGCTAGTGGAATTAATTTATCTGGTGTGCGCAAGTCGTTCATTCTTGTGAAATGTACACTGTATATGTGTTTTATAAGAAGCGATGGAGTAATTTGTTTTAAGGGAGCAGTGAAAGTACTGTAGTGTATCATGGAATGTGTGAATCTATGTGTTTGGAAGTTAATTTAAACATATTTCATTTAACAGATTGCTAAAGAATATTTCAGATTTAAATCCCTCATTAATATAATTTATAAAACTTTCTACTAGTAGAATCTTGCACAGACGCATCATATTTTGTTCAAATGTTAACTTTGATTTGTGCATTTTTGTGACATTGTTTTATTTTCTAGTTGAAACCTGGTGTGAAGTGAACTTGCTGTTCTATGCAAAAATCTAACAAGTGGAAAACCATAGGTTTCCAAAATATTTGAAAAACTACCTTACGTTTTCATTGTGGATGAAATGGGACTGTATTTCCATTTTTCCTGGGATAAAACCGTGATTTTAAGAGCACAAACTGTCATGCAAACTTAGCAAGGATAAATTTACAGTTCTGTTGTGGAGTGACAATGATTAAACTGAGAAAGCAATTGTTGAAAAGATTGCAGTGCATAATGCTTCAAGAATATGCTCGTTTACATTGGGATATATTCTTCACCACTCTGTCCTCTATGTGATCTGCAAGAGGAAATGGACAGAGACCACCTTCAAATATGCATGGCGATTTCTAACACCCCATTCATCATGAAAAATATTGGAGAGCAAGAGGATTAATGACTTCATTGTCAGAAATCCAGCATTAGCTAACAACAACATGCAAGTGCACTTTCAACACAAAAATGGTTAACCTCTGCAATATTAGAAAATTTGTTGTTAGATTGAATGAAATACCCTCTTAATTGAATGGTGTGCAGCTCATTCATCAGGTGTATCCAAATTTGAGAAATATAAAATCAGTTTCCTCACAGAAAACTGCATGAATAAGCTTCTGCTGCTAGATCAAGGCATACTTGCCAACTTTTATGATTTGCATGTAGAATGTATGCGAGAGGAGGCCCGTTTACAAGTCATGGCAAAGGAGATGTTTTTATGGCTTTGTGGACCAATTCAAAGTATTACAGATGTATATCATAGAAATAACACATTAAATTCTGTTGCATTATATTGTGACTTAAGATTGTAATCCAAATGTATCATGCTAATTGTTATACAGTGTTATGATGGACCAGAGCTTATTTGTGTATATCCTTTATCACTACCAGTGGTTCATCTTTACCGGGCTGCAACAAAATTGCACAGCATGCAGATTTAAAATATGGTTGCATCCCTAGTAACCAGCAGTAAATGGCATGAGCATATAGTGATGGACAGTGTGAACTATCAAGTGCATTTTATGGTCATGGAATATAAATTTCCCATATTTTGTGACAGTTTAAATAAAAACTATAAACAAATAGTTGCCATGAAGTATAAAATATTGACTAGAAAGTGGTGTTCTTGCTCTAATGCATATTTATTTGGATTATCAGGATAAATTTCAACATTTGTGACAGAAAGAAGCAATACTACTAGTCTTTCAAAGATTCTTACAAAACAGAATTCAAATTTATTTTACACAATTTTTGTACCTTTACTGCACACTGAATATTTTATGCATTCTAAATTTCATGTTATCACAAAATTATTACACCTTGTATGACAAGGGAAAGTTTTACAGATTTCAGTTTTAGAAAGCTGGCAAGTATGCATTTTAGAAGCTACATAGCTTAAGAGGCTGCTGGTGGCTGCAAAGAAGTTGAGCTGTACTGGGATAGATGAGAGAGATCTTTGCCTTATATGCTTTGTATTTTGTTAAGACTACCTGAGCTTCTGTTAAGGAAGATCCTTTGGTTGAAGTTGACTTTTCTTTGGGCATTCATGATATCACTTGGAGGATGTTAGAAGAGTGACAAATGGCACCAAATAACAGAAAACATCCCTTTTGTATGTAGCATACTCAATATTGATGATTTCAGTGAAAAATACTGGAGAGCAGGAAGACTAATGATCTCATTGTCAGAAATCCAGCATTAGCCAACAACAGTAATATTGATTATTTCCAATGAGCAAAATTATAATAGATAAGTCATTAGTAGAAGATAGAAGGGTAAGGACCAGGACAAAGGTAATAATGAGCTGGACCCTAGACTCTTCCAAGTGTTTTAAGTGAGGCAGCGGACATAGTGAAGTAATGTGTGTATAGTTTTGAAGTTGGTAACAATATAACTTTGAGAGTGAGATGGATAGCACATTTTTAAAACTAAAATAACAAAGCAATCACTTCATAAAAATGTATTTCAAACCAGTTTAAAGATTGTATTTTGTATGTGACTGTGAGGTTAGAAGTACTATTAGATTCAGTTTGCAAGTTCTAAATTTTTATTTTCTTGATTTTCATGCCCTTGAATTCATGCAAAAATGTACTAACGAGATTCCACTGTATTATTCATAAAATGGTATACCCTTTAGCCATGTTACTTTACTCATGAAAATGTTTATCTAGAAATGATTTCAAATTAAACAGTAGTTAACGCAGCAGGCAGTTTTGAAATGTTCATTCCAAAAGCCAACTAAGAACTAATGCACTTAGTTGCATATGCAGAAATAGTGCTCATATGTTCTTTGGAAGCACAGGAAAATAAATTTGAAAGTCATCATAAAGAAATCATTTTCTCCTTCAGATCATAAACTGTTGCAAAGGAGAAGCAAAATGAGTGAAACTTTCAAGCATCAGATGGTTATATTCAAGAAAATGCATCATACAGTATTGAATATTTAGAAAATAGGTGATATAAAAATAATCAACACAAATACAGTGTGTCCCTATCTCTACTGAACCCAACATGAAGTGTAATAATTCAAATACTAATGGAGATATTGTAGTGAAATTTGAAGACTACTTACCTCATTCTGTGAGAAATAAGGTGACATCATAACAGATGCTGAAAGTGCCTGCCATTTGCATCCAGGCAAGATTGAATTTGCCGGACCATATTGGACGTCTTTGCTAAGATGTCCGCATTTATTGCCTGGATCTCTGTGCGGATGTTTTCTTTCAAAGCGTCTATGGTTCGTGGTTTGTTGTTATAAACTGTCCCTTTCAGATGTCCCCACAGAAAAAAATCAGGTGATGTCAGATCGGGTGAACGTGGTGGCCAAAGCCCTTTAAAAATGACGCGGTCGCCGAAAAAGGATTGAATTTCAGCCATGCTGGTGATTGATGTGTGGCATGTCGCACTATCTTGTTGGAAATATCCCATGGAGAGTTCCTGGTCATTCAGTTGATTTACAAACTCATTGAATATTTCAAGGTATTCATTTGTTGCAACAGTTGTATCGAAGAAGATGGGACCAATTATTTGCCGCCAAGATATTGCACACTGCACACCAATCTTTGCTAAATGAAGGGGCTCTTTGTGTATCATATGGGGGTTCTCGCTTGCCCAGATACGGGAATTTTGATTCTTTATGTATCCCGACAGATGAAACCATTCCTCGTCTGTAAACCAGTGTAGTCCAGAGTAGTTGGATTATCTTGAAGAAATGTTTGAAAATGTTTACAGTAACTTACTCGTTTTACGTTGTCAGGTTCTTTTAATTCATGCACCACAGTGTAGCGGTAAGCATGAAGCTTTGCTTTTTTTGCAGCACGCTGACAACTGCTTTTTGACATTCCTGTTTCTTGTGAAAGTTGGTGGAGTGATTTAGAGGGAGAAGCTGGCAGCCTATCCTTCACATTAGTGATTGTTTCCTGTGTCATTTGTTCTCTACCTTCTGCATGTCTGTCCAGTAAAGTTCCATGTGTTTCAAGTTTCTTCAATTGGGCTCAAATGGCGGACTTACTTGGTGGACGTCGGTTGTCTCCAAATCTCTACAAACAGCATACCTGTATTGAGTCTGTCTTCTAGAGTATACCGATTCATTTTCAACTCCAATACTTATCTTTCTTGTATAAGAAATAAACTGAACTGAACTTCAACAACACACACGCAATGATCACAAACAAGGTAAAATAAACACACTGTTGCTGATGTCTTCTTTCACAACAGTATCTCCATTATTATTGGAATTATTACAATTCACGTCAGGTTTGGTAGCGAGTGGGACATACTGTAGTATGTTAGGAAAAGAAAAAAAAAACTACAATTTTAAACAAGATTTTGGTCTGTATCTTAAGGTTTTCTATGTAAATAAAAATTATACAACTTTCAGTCAGAATGAAGGAGACTTCAAAGGCTATTGATAGAAAATTCAAGATTGTAGAATTGAATTTCTTATGTTAATATGTCAAAATGTTTTAATGAAAATTGTTGAGGGTTGTTTTTGAAAGGAAAAAAACAACAAATTTTTATATATTGTAAAGGATAGCACAGCAAGAGAGAGTTTGATGAAAATTCTAGTCACAATCTTGGATGAGATGGATGGATTTAGATAAATACAAATTGGTATTTATCAGATATTTTGTTTGTTATCCTGTTCTCTCTCTTGCTTGCTCTCTTTTTCTCTTCCCCCTCTTGCACACATTTTTCTAAAAGTGCTTATTTTTATTTATGTATTTAGTTTTTTAATCAGGGGATTTCAGAATCCGTTTCTGCCAAAAATCTCATTGGAACTATGTGGAATAGAATAGAGTGAATTTATACTGCAACTGGTACTTGAACCACGGATCGCTGCTCTCCAATTCTGATGCTGCATTTGAGGTTTGCAAAGGAAGCTCAATATGGTAGTACCTGAGCTACCGTGGCAGGCTTGCCTAGAAATTAAAACTCTTTCATGGTAGCTCAGGTGATAGGCATATCAGAATGAGGACCTGAAGATCTGTGATTCAAGTCCTGGCTGTTTTGTTACTGTCTGATGGTCAGAGTTCCTGCCTAGTATGAAAATGAACCTGGATTCAATTCCCAGAAGGCAAAGGATTATTTTCAGTCATGAAAAAAACTTCTGTCTTGTATTCAAGACAGGGTGTATGTTATACATGGAGAGCAAATAAGTCCTGAATGGGCTGCGTGGTGTTTTGCTTGTCTGCGTTCATGGCACTTGTTGCTGTCTGCTGCTATCATAGAGAGGTGCACATGAAACCATACATTTTTCAAACAATTTTTAAAGGCTTTACTTACCGACTTTATGAAAGGAGATGCTGAAACTGATCACTGTTGTCCATACATTTTTGGCACCTCTTTAGGAAACTCTCCTTAATTCCGTTTCCTCAGAAAATGTAAAATGAAACTATAATACTAACAGCATAACAAGAACATATATTCAAATTACATCTCATGATACATCTACATCTCTACATCATCAAGGACACCAGACGCGGAAATCCAGAATCCACAGGATACAGCGTCAATAAATAAACCAACAACAAGAATTTGCTGTAGTTCACAGTGAGAAATGATGGCAATTTCGTGGTGGATATTTTGTTTTAATTCTCCAGGGCGTGTGGATTTGTCTTGTACTCTTTGTTTTAAGTTATCCTAGAGATAGAAGTCATTTATTGGAGCTCTGAGAAACCTTTCTTTGCTAATGTCACACCGTACACCAATTTTTTCATCATGAAGGGGTACTTCATGAACAGTACAGTAAAACCTTGTTTATTCGGTCTAATTAGGACCAACTAGACAATCTGGAAAATTGAAAATCCGGGTAATCCGGATTGTATGGGTAGTAAGCAAAACAAAATTCTTAAATAAGCAGGCTTGCCATGTATGGCAATAAAAAAAACCATGTCTTGTAACAAAATTATAGTGCATAGTATGTATTGTTTACAAGACATTAAAAAATATAAAAATCTTAATCACATAAAATCACACTGTTTCTTTAAGAATTGATCCACAGTCTTATGTTTTAAACCTGTGTGGGTTTGAATTACACTATCAAACACTTTGATCAGACACAAAAACAATCCTGTTGATACACACATAATAAATTAAATGACACGTGCCGTTTGAAAACAGTAGGAAAACTGAGGAGATTGAGGGAGGTGTAGTGATGGGTAGGGATAAGGTCAATGCTTTCTTCCAGGGCTATTTATAGCTGGTGAGACATACTGTACCATGTCAGCACTACTAAATGTTTCCTGAACTCAACAGGTAACATTTTACAGTACAGTACGTATTACCATAATTTATTGTATAATTTATGCAGGACTCATACATTGAATCAAACTAAAAAGTGAATATTTGGCATACTTATAGTTATGTTTATGCTATTCATAGTTAAATTTATTATCTAATGTGAACATTAAATTAAAAGAAATACCTACAAATCTGATCTGGAGATCTGGGTAAACATTAGGTTCTGAGTTATAGGGCCAATTTTTTTTTTCTTCGCATCAACAGTTGATGCCCATACATACATGAATACAATTTTGCTGCTCTTTATTTATTTATATATTTTTTGGGAGAATTAGCAGACTGTGATTTTGCCTATTTTCAACAAGACTCTGCAACAGCTCATATGCTAATCTTTTGATGAGAACAGTTGAAAGTGTGTAGGCGTAGGCTTTCACGGCCGGTGTTTGAAATTCTAAAAGAGTCTTCCGGGCTGATTTGCCGTGGTCTGCTGGAGTAACTTGGTCCAGACGTTTCGTCCACTACTGCGGTGGACATCATCGGTGGCGTGGTCGAAGTCTTCTTGGTGAAGGCACTGTTGCGTCTGAGGCGTTGACTGTTTGGGATGCGGAATTTATACACGGAGGGGTCTTCTCTGATTGGCTCGGGGTTCGCTGAGGCGGTGCGGTTGGTGGGAGGGAGCTAGCTGCATCTCGGGTGCTACTAGATTCTGATTGGTTTGTGTTGCTTGACTGTCTGTGTTGTTTAATGTTATCGATGACGGGGTACCAAGTTTTGTTGAGCTTAAGGGCTTCCTCTTTCCTATTGAAGTTATTGGCATGTTTATAAATTTCTATGGCTTCGCGCTGTAGTCGAGCATGGTAGTGTGAGATGTTAGATAGAATGCTGGTGTCCTGAAACTTGATGACATGTTCCCCCTCCGCTTCTATAGCATGTTCAGCGACCGCTGACTTTTCAAATTGATGTGGATGCAGCATCTCTTGTGTTCGTTTAGTCTGGTGTTGATACTACGTAGCGTCGTACCAATATATACTGCACCACACGAGCAGGGGATCCGGTAGATGCCAGCCGAGGAGATGGGGTCCCTCGGGTCCTTGGCTGAGCGTAGTAAACTGTTGAGCTCTCTTGTAGGCTTGAAAACCGTCTTGATATTATGGCGTAGCAGGAGGCGTTCAATCCTGTCGGTGACGTTTTGAACATAAGGAAGGAATACCGTGCCTTTGCTCCTAGGTGGGGTCGGCTTAGCAGAGATCAGCTGCTGTCTGGGTGTTAGAATTGAAAGTGTGTTTCAGGACAGAATTATTAGTAGAGCTTTTGGCTCCCTCAGTCCCCTGATTTAACCCTCTACGATTTCTATCTCTGGGTGACTTAAAACAAAGTGTACAAGACAAACCCACACACCTGGAAGAACTAAAACAAAATACGTGCTAGCATTTCTCAGCATGAACTATGGCAAGTGATGGGAAG
Organism: Tenodera sinensis; assembly: GCA_030765045.1. Lineage (NCBI taxonomy): Eukaryota > Metazoa > Arthropoda > Insecta > Mantodea > Mantidae > Tenodera > Tenodera sinensis. The sequence goes on along the minus strand of CM060971.1, from coordinate 18,313,071 downwards.
ATTACTAAAGAGGTGCCAAAAATATATGGACAATGACAGTAGCCAGTTTCAGTATCTCCTTTCATTAAGTTGCTATGTAAAGCCTTTAAAAGTAGTTTTAAAAATGTGTATGGTTTCATCCACACCTTTCTATGGTAGCGGCAGATGGCAAGTATCACATTTGGACAAATCATTGTTGATAACCAGAACCTGCCGGTTCCTGTGATAACTCCATCAAACATTCTAAAGTAAGAACAAATTAGAAACTAAAAACTTCACTTATCTTAGTAATGTTGTAGGTTATTTTTTCAACTACTGACTCGAGTGGAGACAACTTGAAACTTGAGTTGTCTCCACTCGAGTCAGTGGTTGAAAAAATAACCTACAACATTACTAAGATAAGTGAAGTTTTTAGTTTCTAATTTGTTCTTACTTTAGAATCTTGTTGCTTCACTGTTAACAGCTTTAATTTCCTTAATCCATCAAACATTTTTTCAAAGATAAATTTGTTATATTTTGAGAAAGACAAGATCAAATAATTATAAGGTTCTTGCATTAAAATTTGTGTGGAATCTTCCAGAAATCAGTACTTTACTGATCTAAATTGGGTTGATAATATAAATAGCCTTATTTTTTGTTTGTGATACTCAAAATCACCCACATATTTTCTCTTTTAATATTATGTTCATGTGCTATCAAATAATACATCATCAAATTTTTGCACTGGAAAATTAATAAAATGGTTTCCTTGCTTGCTTACTTTCTTTAGATGATTGCTCCTAGTAGTAACATAGACTACAGGCAAAGCATTAGCGAACCTGAAGACACCTAGTAGTTCAATGAAATTATAAACACACAAGTGCAAAGCAGATCAAGAAACCAATAAACTAACCTTCATAAGTTCACAGTTTTATGCAGGATTCATTTCAGTGTTTTGATGCATTTTGGTAAAATATCTTGGTGATATTTTTCTTTGTAGTCTCTTTGAATTTGCAAAAAGTACCACATGAGCTCTTCTGAAAATCCTACAAAACAATTTGTATTGTGGCTGAGTTGGAGAAGGCACAGTGTGTCCTCATTTTTTTTCCTTCATTGAGCATTTCAGTCTCTAAGCCAGAAATAGGTACTTACAGTGAATTATCACAGTTCACTTGTGTAACTAGGTATTTCATTTGTGACAAGCAAATTTGGGAATACTAGCTTTTCTTTCTACAAATGATAGCAATTTCTGATTATTTTGACGTTCAAATGATAGCAATTTCTGATTATTTTGACGTTCAGAAGCAATATTTCAACTACTTATATAAATAGATGATAGTTCTTTATTTACAGTATACAAGGGTGGTTCGATAAGTCCATGACTTTGATGAGAGATTGTGCACGAATTGTAGGTTTCTTATTGGCATTGAAATCATACCTCTGTTTTGTGTATAATCAGAAATTGGTTGTCTCTGTCGCTTAGTTCATTGTTTTGAGCCTGTTGGGAGTATGTAAAAGCTCTGGTTTTGTGTTACTTCACAGAAAGTGGATAAAAGTGAACTTTGTATTCTCATAAAGTATTACTTTTTGCGTGTTAGGATGGTGAAGGAAACAAGAAAAGCTGAAAAAGTATTATGGAGGCTCTGCTCCATCACAAGGCATGGTTCACAAGTGGTTCACCCAATTTTGATGTGGCCATTCAAGCATGAGAGATTCCAAGTGCACAGGATGGCCAGTTGAAGTCACAGCAGAAGAAATGGTGAACAAAGTCCACGATATTTGATGGGAGACCAATGAGTGAAAAGCTGTGAGAGTCAATACCCTACACATCTCAAGTGAGTTGGTGTATAATATTCTGCACGAATATTAGGGTATGAGAAAGCTTTCAGCAAAATGGGTGTGACTGCTCACAGTTGACAAGCACAATCATGTAACAATTGGAGAGGAATGTTTGAACATGTTCCAACACAATCTGAGTTTGTGCGGCGATATATCACGGTTGATGAAACTTGAATCCATTACCCTCAATCTGAGACAAAAGCAACAATCCAAGTAGTAGATTTCATTCAGCAAACATGCTCCAAAGAAAGTGAAACTGTTTCCTTAGCAGGAAAAATCATGGCATCTGACTTTCGGGATTCCCAAGGTGTGATATGCATCCATTACCTGGAAAAGAATAAAACCATCATGGTTTCATATTATGCCACAATGCTGAATCAATTTCATGAGGAACTGTTGAAGAAAAGAACTCATATGTGAAGAAAAAGGTTCTCTCTCACCAGGATAAATTACTCACCTACACATCTGCATTGCCATTGCAAAATTTGTGGAATTGGACTACGAGCTGCTACCTCATCCACCATATTCTCCAGATTTGGTTCCAAGCAACATCTTGCTCTTTGCAAACCGAAAGAATTGGTTTGATGGAAAGAGATGATTAAAACACCATGGCAGAACCAAATTTGTATTTTGCAGACTTTCAAAACTCACATTTTTTGGAAGGGTTAAAAAACTTGGAGAAGCATTGTGCAAGATATATTGAGTTGAAAGGAGACTATGTTGAGAAATAAAGTTGAATTTTTGAAAAAAAAGTATTTTCTTTACAAAGTCAGGGATATATCAAACTACCCTCTCAAAACAATATACTTACATTAGTTATGTAACAATCGCTTATCCATTTAATTTATAAATCACAGCATTTAGTTGTTGAATTCCCTGGGGCTCCATAGGCTCAAGTACTGCAGTTGCAAACTATTGGGCTATGTTTACTATATGTATCTAGCACCTAAGGCTGTTTAAGTTTCTTCTTCGTCTTGCTGCTAACTTTTCTCAGCCATTTAGTTCTTACTGAAAGCAAAAAGTTTTCTGTTTCTAATAAATATTGGCTTCCAGAATTATTTGATATGCTATGGAAGCATGAACTCAAAGATTCATCACTTGTGCAATGCTAGGATTCCTAGATTCTGCATATCCCAATAACACTTCAGTGGATCGCTTTAGATGTTTTTCCTGCAGAGAAAAGTGGAGTTTCATGTTTATCAACTTGCCATCTGCAGTGACAATGTAAGGGTAACTGTGATTGGTATCAGACAGCATTCTGTGTTTTCTTCACAAACACATTTGTGTCCATTTTATTTTTGTATTCTATCACCAACTGATATGACCTTTCACATTAAAAAATGTAAATAGGAACATAAAAGTGAGAGAAAAAAAAAACATATTTAACTATTCCTTCAGTTCAAGGCTGCATTTACAGCTAAACCTAACCTCTCCTCTTTCCCCCCTTTTTTCGGGTACTTGGGCAAGAACTACCACTACGAATTTTACATGTAGAACACATCTTCATTTGACTATTAGAAATGTTTAGTTCTTCCACGCTTGTAGGCCGTGGTCTAGAAGGCATGGTAGATACCAACGTTTTGCCAAGTACTGCGCTTGGCATCATCAGGGTAACACGATCTGCTGTCTGCACTGGTCAGAGTTTGAATGTGGAAGCAGAGAAACAGTGGAACTAAAGACCGTTAACGTCCGTTACATTTATTTATATGGGTGGGGCATTGTTGCACTGGCTATGGTAGTGATTGGCTAGATGTAGGCGGGGTTTTATTACAACTGTTGTGTGTTTCTGAAAGTTTATTTAAGACTTGCTTTATTTACACAAAGTATTTCTTCCTTGCAATTAAAGTTGTCTTTGTGTTTGTAGATTTCTATGGCTGACAGACTACAAAGGGAAGCCTAGATTGATGGAGTTTATTTATGGTTTCTGAACATTTATTTCCTACTTTTTGACTGAGAGAGGAAAGGATATGCTTATTATCCACAAATATGTTATTGACAGGAATCATAGCATTGACACTGACTGCGAGCTATTCTCGCAGTTCCACATGTAACATTCACTGTATGTGACAGGTTCTTGCAGTGAAGTATAAAAATATGGAAAAGGAAGGAGACAACGTACTACAGCCCAATGTATATGCTGGACTATTTTGAAATATTCCATACCAAGGCCAGTTATGTGTAGCGCTTCTAACGTTTACAAGTTACTTTTCTGAAATATGTTTATTGAGCAATGTCTGTGTTACAGACATTAGACTTATCAACAAATGCATTTTTTTGTTTTCAAAATATTGATTTCTCATTCATTTCTCTTCTGATTCATTAATAGAACCCTTTATTATAGTTTCCTTTAGTTTAAAATATGATTCCTAGAGATAAGAAGAGCTTAAGTTATTTTTGTTCATATACATTTGCTTGTATGAGTTTTTATTTTTGTCTAAAAGCACCATTTAATTTTTATTTTTTCAAAAATTTGACATTTAAGAATATTGTTTACATTCGTTATTTAGTTTAAACTTCAGTAATAAAAATGCAAAAAAGCAGTGAATTATCTGAAACTGTTCAGGAGTTACCATCTTCTAAAAAAAACCCTTGATGTCTATTATGCCTCATTAGTGTTCTACACTTAGCCACAAATCACTTGCACAGTTCTATTAGTGGTGTAGTATTTGCAGTGTTGGAACCTGAGGAGATACAAATAAGCAGAAGTGTAATGTTAAAAAGGAAGTTAAGTATCCCACAAAGTTGCTAATTGCAATATTTTACTTGCTTCTTCTCTAGAAATGGAAAAAACAATCCAGAGAGAAAAAACAGCTCTACTTCAACATTCTGTATAATTTTGAGAAGAGAACTATATGTTTTTGAGGAAGCAAAAAGAAACAGCTGTATTCCACTTTTAAGATGATTTACACATACATGGCGAAAAAAGTGGGAGAGTGCATAGATCTGTTTTGGCATTATGTTCATTGATGGAGCTATCACTTTTGTATACGCAATCTTGTTCAAATTTGTCAGTTTAAGATTGCATTGGGGATATGTTTCAAAATTTAAGAAGTTTAGCTTCAGAAGAGTTAGAATACCAATGGTGAAGCAAGCACTCTTGTAGTGACTAAAGAAAGCTAGCTAAACTTCTATGCAGCCATCAATATTGTATAACAAGCAGCTGCCCATACCTCAAGTAATATGAATCAAATTATGCAACATTGATTATATAGGCTATAACCACATAACACACATTGCTAAACAATATTGAAGTGCAGTAAGTTGATTGATGTTGGGAAGTAAAACGATAGCAAGTAAAATATAGCCAAGTCTTCCTAACTATAGTTTTTCCTAAGGAATTCAAAGTTGTAACTTCACAAAAAATATTTCTGAAACAGTGGAAATATATTCTTAAAAAATTGAAGATGTTACTGCTGGTAGTACTCACATCAAGGATTAATACATGAAAAGAGGCAAGTGACAATCAAGATTTATATCAAGAATACTAGGGAGGTCAAACAAGAAGAAACTCGGACGTCTCAGCATAGCATTGCTGTTTTGACATTCAATATCCTTTAATCAATAGATCTTATTCTATAGAAATGAGTTCATAAACTCTTTCAATGCACTGGAGATACATCTCTGATGTATATCCATCAATATGTGATGGTTATCAAATTTATTAGAATACCATGGGCATTACCCTTTTTCAAACTGGAGATACCTTAGAATACTTAAAAGTAGAAATATAGTTCAGAATTAGTGTCAATCCTGAAACTCAATAAAGTTGAGGAAGAATGTAGTATGGGGAAGTTAGGTTCCATCTGTCTTCCAAAATATGACTTCCACAGAAAAGCCCATAGATCTTGTTCTTGATGGCATTGTCTTGTGTGGTAATGCAACCTTTAGAAAGTGTTTATGTGGTGTCTAGCACCCTGGAATCCTGGAAATCACCTTGAATTTAAAATTGCAACTTTGAAACCTGGAATTCATCTTGATTTTCAAAAACTCTCCTTGAATTTTGTAAAATGCTTCTATGTTACATTCTGAGGCCACATTGCACACTTGTGATACATGCTGCTCCAGGTACAATAATGGGATTGTTGACACTCTTGTGCATGACTTATTGGTCTTCCACTGGGCTCTTTCTGACCAAGGTTGAAGCTACATGAAGACTGAACCCGCCAGTAGCACTACAGTTTGTTCCCAGCTCACCTGTTTGTATTTTTATATAAGTCTGAGGAAAAGGAAAAGTTGGTCACATCTTATTGATTAAAAAAATAAGTGTTGTGTTCCTTAGAAAGAATATTGTTCATATAAGAGTTATATTCCATGTTTTGTTCTGATAAAACCTTTTTGATAATTGGTGGAATCTATAGATTTACAGTATTTCCCAGAATTACTAATTTCTCATAACAAAAAGGTGGGACTTGAGGTAGCTTACATCTAATACCCCTCTTTTATCGTTTAGCTACTTAATATAAATTGGGGTGCAGTAAACAATGATGTCATTGAAGAGAAAATATTCTGGAGTTCCTTTCTAAATTTTAACTCCATGTACACTATGCTCATTAATTTCAATACACCAATAATTGACATCTAGTTCTTTGTAGATAAGGTCTAATACCATGGTTATGGTTGAGTAAGCACAGGAGTAGTACAACAGTTGTGAAAATAGAAGGATGTATGGATCAGAAGCACTACCCATGCATACTTCAGTATAATACAATACCATGTGGATTGCACTTAATAGGGAAAGGGTTCATCTTACAACAGGATAATGACCCAAAACATTGGTCAGCATTCTGTAAGAACTACATTGCATCAAAGGAAAAACAGAAAGTACTGAAAGATATGACATGGCTGTCCCAAAGCCCCGATTGTAATCCCATTGAAATGGTCTGGGATGAAGTGGACAGACGTATCAGGGAAATTAATATATCCAGCAAGGAACATCTCTGGAATATTGTTAAGGATGTGTGGAGTCATATAGATTCAAAATATCTACAAAACCTGATTGACCGCATACCTCGAGTTTGTGAGGCAGTCATTAAATCCAAAAGAGGATATTTTGATGAAAGTAAAATATGATTGTCATTGTATTATATATGTGTAAATTAATATAATTATATTTTTTGAGAAATAAAGTTTGATTTGTGTTTAAATCTGAAATACTAGGGTGTATTGAAATTAATGAGCGGTAGTGTATATATACCATATATCTTACATTATGTTCATTTACCATGTTTAGCTCTTTCCCAGTATTGTTTATATGTTTATGTTTCTCTTTGAAAAGGAATTTTTCCACCTTGAAAAATCCTAGAAATCACCTTGAATTTGGTTTTCAAATTTTGCTAGACACCATGTTTATACTAGGGTGTGAAGCTTCAAGCTTGAAAGCAATAGCTAATCAAAAATTTGTATACAAATATTTTTAGTGTTGTGAAAAAGTCTTCCTCTCCTCTTCCCTTATTTCAGTTTCCTCAGCAAAGACAAAAATTATAAAAATATTGTTACTTTTTTTTTAATTTTAATTTTTTTATATAGAGAGAAGCGGTAAGGTAACATAAGCTGAACATTAGTGACATGATCAAACACACATGGTTGTCTAAAAATGAGACACCAAACCCAAAAAGAAACTTGAAATGCAGAATGCATAAAGCCTAGGGGCACTCATTTTGCACTCCAGAAGTCAGTTTTATCACCAAATGGTGATTAGCCTTTTTTTATGTATAATCAGATTCATAAATTTCCAACAGGTAATGTTGATACCAATACAAGCTATGTTTATCTAGGCGATGATGAATGTCTTCTTTTAGAAGCCCATATGTAGGTAGGCTGGTGGAACCTCTTTTCCTGGGCATTTGATCAAATCCAACTGACCTGGTGAATTGGACCACATTTTCTATATTTGCACTTTTGTCCTTGGGTTCTAAGAAAAAGCAACCTAAAGATGCATATCTATGAATAGCAAATCCTTGCAGCGAATCCATTATATGTTGGGAGTTTCAACATTTCCACCTATATTTCCTGCATGAATGGTCTTTAAGTTCATTTTGTATAAATATGTGTGCAAAGTGTCAGCCAGTAAGATAGTATCAAACCCTCTGAGAGTAGATATAAATTAGATTCAAAAGAAATCTACTCAGGATACCGCCTGGCCCCATAATACATTTATGGGCTGGCCTAGCGGTAGTTGTTTACTTCAAAACTCAAGATGACCTCTTTGAGTTTGCTGGGTTACCTCATACTTCACACTTCTGGAAGACATGCCACAGAAGGGTTCAGAGTACTATAATATTAAGCTCTGCACCCTTCTTAGCAAACGTATCTGCCATTCAAATACCGGCATGTCCAGGAACCCAAACAAGGGTGATTGGGCAGCTGGCACCAGGTTTGCCAACTTATACAATTATTATGGGGGCATACAATAATTTTAATGTTTGTACACATGGTTGCCAACCTGTACGATAATAATGGGGGTGTACGATAACTTGAATGTATGATAGTTGAATACCGGCGAAATATCATTTTCACTGGTTTGTCACACCAGCGAAGTGAAACTAATTACAAATAGCGACACCACTTTTGCCCTCATGGCCTGTCTCCACCCCTCTAAGCCTCCTACCCAGATTGTGGTATTGTGTCCAGATCTGGTAATCTCAATGAAGAAGACACTGTTTAGACAATTGATGAATGGAGAAAAGTCGGAATAATTGATATTCCATGTGAAATAAAGAACATGCCTGAACCTGACAATTTCTGGAGTGCTGTTAAACGCATGTGTCACCTTGGTGGAAATACTGATTTCAAAGAACTAGCAACCTTTGCATTATCAGTGATTTCGTTGCCCCACAGAAGCGCTTCTTGTGAAAGGGTTTTTTCTTAACTGGGTTTAATAAAAGCCAAAGTTAGAAACAGATTGGCACTAGATACGGTAAATGAACTTGCTTGGTCGTCTCAGCTTATGAAAGAATGTGGTAGATCCGAAAATCTGCACGTCACTGAGAAGATGTTAAACATCATTACTATTACATTTTCGTAAGTGTTATACTAATATTTTTATTGTTGTAGCATTTGGTTTATGATGTAAGATAATTTTGAATCTAAATCTCTCATTTTGAGTGGTTGGTACGATAATTTTACCTTTAAATGTTGGCAACCCTGGCTGGCACAGAGTTCATCTTTTGGCATTATCATACCAATTTGGCTGGGGTTTTAATCACTATAATAGTTTTCAATGCTGCTAGGCTGACTGGCAAATTTAAAATTTAAATAAAATCATGCAGGCTAGGATTGCATATATCTCAGCCTGAAAAACAGCAGCGAGATTTTCGAGGGGATTGGCAAGCCTGGTTAGGGGACCCCCAATCCATGTTTTACCCCTATAGCAGCAGCCATCACTGAACGATGTCTGGCCTCCAGCCTTCAGAGAGACTTGTCTTTGGGTCCCACTCCTCCCTGCAAGGTATCGCCACTATATAAAATGACCTATCTTGGATATATGCACAATCTGCTGAAAATTGGTGAAAGTGTTGTTTGCGCTGTCATTTAAAGTTAATGGTGACATATATTACCTGTCTGAGGAAAGAGTGCACTTGTTTGGGGAGTGCGCTGGTGTAGTATGGCACAGTTTAGACAGGTCGGAGAAAGAGGGAATATAGTGCAGCACAGCTGATCATCAAAATGTCAGCACAGTGTATGTAAATAGGTATAAACTAAACGATCCACAGTAGGTTACACTTACTGTTTCCTTTATCAATCATGAAACATGTCCTTACTCTATAAGTGGGTTGAATCCCTGATATAGAGGGCAAACTTTCATTGGCTGTGTTTGTTTAGGTGCATTCATCTGTTGTAAGAGACTCTGCTGCCTTCCAGTATTGTCAAACTGTACAGGGCATGCACCGAGAATGGTGACGTAATACCACTTATCTGCTTGTGCATAAAGCTTCCACTCATGGCCGTCTGCATTCATTCTTCAGACAGGTACTAGATACTGTTTGGTGTGGGAGAATTGATAATTATAAAATTAGAACTTGATTGGCTGCTCATAATTTCTGGGTAACGGGTAACTGGAAATTTATATCTTTGTTTAGATCATTTTGTAGTTGTGCCCTGGCTTAGAAGCAACTCATAATTTTCTGTTGTCAAATTTTAATATAAAGTAAGTGGTTTATTCTTGAGTGTAACACGGGAAAGCTGGCTGATTTTCATTGTGTATTTCATTAGCTTGCAGCCAGTTTTGAAGCAATTGAGTTAAACCTGTTCTTGTTCAGAGTAAATCTGAATAATTATGCTTTAGATAAATACCAAACTTTGTGTTTGCTGTCACTTGCAACTTCTTGATCATACTGTGATGATTTCTATAGTGTTGGTTTACCTGAGTCAGTTGAACATATGACCTTGGTTGCTAGTTGCTTCCCTGTGCTGTCTATTTTGTTCTGTTAGGTTTTGGTGTTATTTTAGTGTGCACATAGTCATTGTGATGTTGTACAGGTGGACATAGTTGCCTTCCTGTACTGTCTGCTTCAGTAATGTTTTGTTAAATATTTGTGTTGTCATCTGTCATCTTCCTGTACTGTCTACTTTCATCTTTTATTTCTTTTGTTCTATAATTGGGATTGTGGATTGCACTATTGAATATCCTATCTGAAGAGGCAAACCACAAAGGGTGGGAATCAGTTTGACTGGTGCATGGTATTTGAATCCATAATCCGTTGTGTCATAGACTTGTCTGCCTGAGTAATTTTGCTTGGTCAACAACCAGTGTTCTCCATGGAAGTATAAGCACTTGTGCATTGTATATTATGAGGGTGACCCTCAACATTTTTAGAATGTCATGTTTCTAAAAGCAAATGGAAATTTATGCTACTTTCTAATGTTTTATAAGTTGATTGTTGTGTAGTTAGTTCAATTTGGTCTAATAATTTGTTAATTATCATTTAAAGATTTTGTGTTCTTCCAAAAATAAATTTGACTAGAGAACATTTTCAGGCTGATTTGTTTACGATTTTAAATTGTCATTAATGCTTGAACAGTGTGAAGATCAGCTTAGAAGTGCATTTGGCAAAGAAGCCCCATCATAGCAATGATTTATAATTGGTACAGTGAATTTAAAAGATGGATGCCTAAGAACTGCTCTTACTGGTGACTATATTGTCACTGTTTGAACAACACTTGAAGATTGACCAATATCTTATGAATTTATTCAGACAACATTGGGCATCGGTATGAGCTAAATTCGAAACATTTCACAGCAACAGTTAGACATGAGAAAACTTTATTAATGGAAGTAATATTCCTTGCTATAATTCTTATTTATTGTGGTGGTAGGAGGAATTTCACCATGTGTGATAAACAAGATGCAACTGAACATTTTATGTGTTCTAAATATATCGTTACAAAATTATTATGCTTTGGTGGATGAGGGGAAGCTTTAAGGTTTTAATTTCAGGAAGTAGGCACATCAGGGAAAGAAAACATTGTCAGTAGAGTTTACTAAGCCCCGCTAATTGAAAACAAGTGAAAGCTTGGTTTTAATTATATGATTTTTAAAGTTATAGTTCTAGAACTCTGCATTAATAGTAGCAGAGTTGGGAGCACTTAGATTTATACCTGTTTTACTTGAAGGAACAAATCCTCATAGCATTTGGTAAGCTCTCTCAAGTTGGTTCTTCCTTCCTGTTGCAATTTCTTGAGTTTTTGCCTACAACCCTCAAAAGACCGTATCAACTAAAAAGACATAGTTTTAAAGATTGTTAGCTTCTTTTGTCTCTCATTATTCCACTGTTAAATCCATTGTCTTAAATAAGCTGCTTAGCTTTTACATAGAATATGGAATTCAGGATATCTTAAAATTTGGTTCATTGCCTGCACTTTATAAGTGACATATCAATGTCTGATACCAAACCATATCTCAAAATTTGGATATATAGGGTTATTGAGAAGTTGCTCCGCAGTCTCCTGTAACCAAAATTCCCCTAGAGACAGGGATTCTGGTGGCAGCCCTGGCTGCTGCGAATCTATGGTTATTTGTAACGTTTCACGACATGAAGTATATGATAGATTCACATATGTAATTCATGAAAGGTAATGTAGATAAACAGGATACCAAATTATCTTGAGTGCGGAGGGACTCGATAAGCCTTTAGAAGTGACAACATAAAAAGTTGTTGTTGTTGTTTTCTAGTGCCTTGCATCTGGCAATGAAGCCATTAGCATTTGTGCTTTCCAATACTTTTGAACTGTAGTTTCTTCTGATCTTAATGCTTCACAGGTCTTCAAGTGGTCTTCGTTCATTTCTGCTGGATCGTTACACAGGACACATATTGGTGCGGCTGAGATACCTATTCTGTAGAGATGACTTGCCAAGCAGTCATGATTTGTCAATAGTCGGAAGGCTGCAACCGCTGTTTTCCTTGGTCTCTGGGGGATTATATCTGGATTGGAAAGTAGTGTAATCCATTTTTTATCTTTGGCATTTGTTTCTATTTCTTGTAGATATGAATGACAAAAATTTTTTATGATCAAGCGTTTTATTGAGGAATATGAGAAATTGAATTTAGAATTTTGTTTTATTGTTGTGCCTTTCTTTGCAAGTGAGTCTGCAGCCTCGTTCCCCATGACTCCACAGTGTGCTGGAATCCATTGGAGATGAACAGTCTTATTAACTTTTTGGAGTTGTGTTAACATTTTGTAGCATTCTCTAATTTTTGTTGACTTCTTTGTAGTATTTGAACATATTCCCTGAATTGCAGCTTTAGAATCTGAAAGAATTACTGCCTTGTTAAATTTATTTAAGGGAAGATTTAATAATTGTCGGAGAGCAATGTATATAGCCTCTATTTCTCCATCATAATTTGTTGTGTCTCTGCCAACAGAATGATAAAAGGAAAAATGTGAACACGTAACTCCAGCTCCAGTAAGGTTTTCCTTCGAGGATCCATCAGTATATATGTGCAGCCATTCTTCTGTGGGATACCTAGTATTGATTGTTTCCAGAGCTAGAAGTTTTTGTATTTCTTTTGGTGTGTCTGATTTACTTATTTCCTCTATTAATTCCAAATTGAAGGTAGGTTGCAATAATTCCAATGGATTTTCTCTTATAAGTAGATTTTCTCTGGTGTTAGGAATGTTCAATTTGGATTTAATCTGTGTTACCTTTTCTAGGAAAGTACTATGAGTTTTAAGGATTGAATGGGGGAGGTTCTCTTCTTTCCATTTAGAGTTTGGCAGTCGTAACATTTTCTCGTGTTGGAGCAATGCTTGTTCTTCTATTTTTGTTGTTATTGATGGGGTCCGTGTTAAGGCAAGCATGGCATCAATAGGTGTGGATTTAACTGCTCCAGTGATTAGGCGAAGAGCCTGATTTTGTATTTGTTCAAGTTTATTGATGTTAGCATTTGCTGCTGTTATTAAAGCTTCAGAACAGTACAAGAGGTTTGGTTTAATATACATTTTGTATGTTGTGTTAAGGACTCTCCTTGAGCAGCCCCATTTAGCACCAGCTAACCTTTTCAGGATTTGCAATTTCTTTTCAACCTTTTCTGAGATGTTTGTTATATGTTTTTTCCAACTTAGCTTTCTGTCGAAAGTGATGCCTAAGTATTTGGCATCATCAACTGCTTTGAGTGGTTTACCATTATAATTTATGCTAACATTAACTGGTTTATATTTTAGTGTAAATAATTCATAATTTGTTTTTTCCACATTGATAGTCATGAGGTTTTTGGAGCTCCATTCATGTACTTTGTTTAGGGCTGTTTCTATTCTGTCTTTAATTAATTCAGGTTTTTTTGAAGAGCCTGAAGTCCAAATGACTACATCGTCAGCAACAACATAAAAAGTTCTATGCAGAATATCAGCTATTTGTTTTAACTGCTTGGTTTAACTATGCACTTAAACTATAAATAAATAATTTAAACAATTAAATTTGATTGGGCTGTGTGCATGAAGTTTTCATTGAAAGAAAGAGAGAGAAGTTAATATAATGTTTTGAATGTGGTCATCTCATCCTACATAACTGTTTGCACAAGAATTTCAAGATAGCCTTTTTCATAAAGGCCCTGGCACTTTTAGTTTTATTCCAAACAAATGGCATAGTCACCTTAAAAAGATTATTTAATAACTATGAGTTGCCAGGATCATATCAGCATTGCTGGTGTGCCAGAATTTTGTTCCGCAGGTTCTTTTACATGCCAGTATATCTATTGACATGGAGCTTGACTTTTAAGTATACTTAGAAATCATTAGTCTGGGCTGGGTGTAAACCCACAACCTTGGGATTAACAGGCCAGTGCCTAACCAACTGAACTACCCAAATTAAATTAGGTTTTTCTATATGAACACACTTTGATGCTATGGTTCTTATTGTTCCATTATATAGGGGCATAAAAGACTGCATAATTTTGCTAAGAGGGCTCTTTATCAAGCTTGATGTTCTTTTACTGCCTTAGGTTTGTGACACAGGACTAACAGCTTTACTACCATTATGAAACCACCCAGACCTTGATATAGCTCATCTAAGTGTAATTAACTAATCACTTTATTGTTGACTTACAAAATATTTTGTATAACAATTTGATAATTTATAAAAGTACAGTATAATCTTACTGAACTTGGGTGGATAGAAACCTGCATTATCTGAAATCTCAAGTAAACGTTAAAGCAGAACTTCATTTACATGACATTCTTTTGCATTCATATTTTTGTCTGAAGTGCAACTGAAGGAGTCTGAAATCCAGATTTCTCGATGTTTAAACATGACTTGAGGAAAGCTGTAATGAAAAGTTGGATTTAGTATGGAAGAGGGGGGTGGGGGGTTAGTAAAATTAGATTTGCAATTCCAAGGAAAATACTTGTTCTGTTAATACTTATTTGAACTGGCATTTATTGAAAGACAATCCATATGGTGCCTACTATTAAGTTAAATTATAAAGCTTGTTGTTCTTTTATATGGTGTAAATCTATGACATGGGACCATTGGCTTTACTGTCCTTCTGAGAAAGCGATGCTGCTATGGATTTTTATGGACTATGTTACTTCAACTGTTTGCATCCTTGAGCTTTAATTCCTTTCTAGTACTCCCGCATTCACTCTTTGAGCCTTCTTTCTTTCATTAGTGCGCTTCTTGCCTATTTGTTTTCTGCTTTGGCATTTCTTGGAATTGGGGTGTTTAAATTTTCCTCTGGATAGGAACATTTTGCAGTTCTTTTACCTACCAGCAAATCTACCAACATGGAGCTGTCACTTGTAAGCACATTTAAAAACCACCAGCTTAAGCCAAATTTGAACCCATGACCTTAGGATCAGAAAACAAGTGCCTAATCAACTGAGCCACCCAGATTGGCACTCTTTCAGCTTTGGTGAACCAGCCTCAGATTGTTTTAAAAGTGTGGAATACAAATATTATTGGGAATTCTGTGGTTTACAGTATCTGAAACAACCTCCTGGGTGGGTGGGTCTGCTGTGTAAAACCACTTATGTTAGGACAATTTTATTTGAAATTGTGTTTAGTAATAGAATAAAAATTACATAATAGCTCAGCTCTGTGGTGTGTCTTCCAATCAAGATGACTCAAATCAGAATCCTAATTGACATGAGTCTGATTTTTAGAAGAAGATACATGACATGTTAAGCTAGAGAGGGGGGAGAAGGGTAAGAGGGGAAGGCTGTTGCTATGGAAATGTAAACAAATGTTGCTACATTGTTGACACTGATTAATCGTGTGCTCCTCAGGTCAGTTATTGCTAGTTGATTGTAAGAAACCGACCTTGCTTGGGCATTCAGTTACATTGTATGTTGAAATTATTTTCTAGTTTAACGACGCTGTCAATTGCCAGGAATTTTGTCCCGCAGGAGTTCTTTTACATGCCAGTAAATCTACTGACATGGAGCTGTCATTTTTAAGCACACTTAAAAACCATCGGCCTGGGCCGGGTTTGAACCCGCGACCTTGGGATCCGTAGGCCAGCGTCTAACCACTGTATGTTGAAGCCTATTATGTTAAAACTTGTTGTTGTTGTTGTTGTTGTTGTTTTCTAGTGCCTTGCATCTGGCAATGAAGCCATTAGCATTCGTGCTTTCCAATACTTTTGAACTGTAGTTTCTTCTGATCTTAATGCTTCACAGGTCTTCAAGTGGTCTTCGTTCATTTCTGCTGGATCGTTACACAGGACACATATTGGTGAAGCCGAGATACCTATTCTGTAGAGATGACTTGCTAAGCAGTTGTGATTTGTCAGTAGTCGGAAGGCTGCAACCGCTGTTTTCCTTGGTCTCTGGGGGATTATATCTGGGTTGGAAAGTAGTGTAATCCGTTTTTTATCTTTGGCATTTGTTTCTATTTCTTGTAGGTATGAATGAGAAAATTTTTTAATGATCAAGCGTTTTATTGAGGAATATGAGAAATTGAATTTAGACTTTTGTTTTATTGTTGTGCCTTTTTTTGCAAGTGAGTCTGCAGCTTCGTTCCCCATGACTCCACAGTGTGCTGGAATCCATTGGAGATGAACAGTCTTATTAACTTTTTGGAGTTGTGTTAACATTTTGTAGCATTCTCTAATTTTTGTTGACTTCTTTGTAGTATTTGAACATATTCCCTGAATTGCAGCTTTAGAATCCGAAAGAATTACTGCCTTGTTAAATTTATTTAAGGGAAGATTTAATAATTGTCGGAGAGCAATGTGTATAGCCTCTATTTCTCCATCATAATTAGTTGTGTCTCTGCCAACAGAATGATAAAAGGAAAAATGTGAACACGTAACTCCAGCTCCAGTAAGGTTTTCCTTGGAGGATCCATCAGTATATATGTGCAGCCATTCTTCTGTGGGATACCTAGTATTGATTGTTTCCAGAGCTAGAAGTTTTTGTATTTCTTTTGGTGTGTCTGATTTACTTATTTCCTCTATTAATTCCAAACTGAAGGTAGGTTGCAATAATTCCAATGGATTTTCTCTTATAAGTAGATTTTCTCTGGTGTTAGGAATGTTCAATTTGGATTTAATCTGTGTTACCTTTTCTAGGAAACTACTATGAGTTTTAAGGATTGAAGGGGGGAGGTTCTCTTCTGTCCATTTAGAGTTTGGCAGTCGTAACATTTTCTCATGTTGGAGCAATGCTTGTTCTTCTATTTTTGTTGTTATTGATGGGGTCCGTGTTAAGGCAAGCATGGCATCAATAGGTGTGGATTTAACTGCTCCAGTGATTAGCGAAGAGCCTGATTTTGTATTTGTTCAAGTTTATTGATGTTAGCATTTGCTGCTGTTATTAAAGCTTCAGAACAGTACAAGAGGTTTGGTTTAACATACATTTTGTATGTTGTGTTAAGGACTCTCCTTGAGCAGCCCCATTTAGCACCACCTAACCTTTTCAGGATTTGCAGTTTCTTTTCAACCTTTTCTGAGATGTTTGTTATATGTTTTTTCCAACTTAGCTTTCTGTCGAAAGTGATGCCTAAGTATTTGGCATCATCAACTGCTTTGAGTGGTTTACCATTATAATTTATGTTAATATTAACTGGTTTGTATTTTAGTGTAAATAATTCATAATTTGTTTTTTCCACATTGATAGTCATGAGGTTTTTGGAGCTCCATTCATGTACTTTGTTTAGGGCTGTTTCTATTCTGTCTTTAATTAATTCAGGTTTTTTTGGAGAGCCTGAAGTCCAAATGACTACATCGTCAGCAAATAAAGCAATTTTGGTTTCTAAAGTTTTTATTATTGATGGAAGGTCATTTATATATATGTTAAAGAGTGTTGTGCTCAGAACAGCACCTTGTGGAAGTCCTCGGTGTGTTTGTTTATATTTGGAAATGTATGTATTATATTTTGTGGCACAAAATCTTTGTGAAATAAACTGAGTTATCCATTTAAGCATGTTACTTTTCACACCTATTGATTGCAACTTCTCAATTAATTTGTTTCTCCAGACTGAGTCATATGCTGATTTAAAATCAATGAATACTGCTAAGGTATCCTCCTTTCTATTGAAAGCTTCCTTGATGTCTTGGCTTAGTAGGAGTACATTTTCACTTGTACTATGATTCTGTCTGAAGCCGGTCTGTGAACTATTAATTAAATTGTAATATTCTAGGAACCAGTTAAGTCTAGATGCCACCATTCTTTCCATCACTTTTGCAATAACACTGGTCAAAGATATTGGTCTGAAACTATTAATATTGTTTGAAGGTTTGTTTTTCTTTAAAATCGGGATGATAATGGCTTTTTTTCCAGTCGGAAGGTACAGTCATTCTCCAACACGTGTTATACAGTTTAAGTAGGATTTCTTTTCCTTTCCTGCCAAGGTGTTTAATAAACTCTGGGTGGATGTTGTCAGGTCCTGGAGATTTTTTGTTCTGTAATTGTTCTATTGCTAAATCCAGTTCTGTTTCGTTAAAATCCTGAATAAAAATATCATTTCGTATACCTTTTGGCTTATTAGTTTCTCTGATAGTTTTTTGGATAGCCTTATCTTGTTTTTTATACGCTTGGGGTATTCTTTGTGACTGAGCATAAAACTTGTTAAGGGATTCTGCTATTTCTCTATCTGTAGTTAAGCTTTTGTTATTATGTTTTAATGGTTCAGTTGTATTTTTTGATAATTTTGTTTTATTAAGGAATTTGTATATTTTATTTCCATCTTTCCTATAGTCCATATGTTTTACAAAATTTGTGAAACTGGCCCTCTTTGCTGTAATTAATTCTTTCTTAAAAAAGGCTGCTTTTCTTCTCCAATTTTGTACATCTTCTGGACACTTGGTTCTTTCGGCTTTGACTCTTGCTATATTTCTTTCGTGTTTTAACTTAGATAAAGATGGAGACCAAAAGTAGCTATATTTCTTTAACTTTCCTTTGGGGATATGTGTTTTGGCTGCTGTCAATAATATTTCACAAATTTTTTTATTCATTTCATCTGTTGACTTGAACTCTGATTCTAACAGTATATTACACTTCCCTTCTACCTCATTTTGGAAACTGGACCAATCTGCTTTTTTAAAATTCCAAGAAGTTTTAATTTTTGGTTTGTTACTTTTATTTATTGGACCTCTTATGGAGTTTATGGTGATTCTGTGGCCTGAACCTGGGTCTTCTATTATTTCTCTTTTTGTATTGTCAATTATGTCAGACGACACCAGCAGAAGGTCAGGATTTGTACCCGAACCATTATAATGAAGGTAAGTGGGTGGATCATTTGGATTAAATATTAATTCCATTGTTGATGAGTTTAATAGGTCTTCTATGACTCTTCCTGCTGAATTTATATCTCTGTAGCCCCACCTAGGGGAGTGTGCATTAAAATCACCTATTAAAATACTTTTGGGTTCTATGGGAATAGAATTTAGATCTAGTGTATTGTCTGGAGGATTGTAGATACTGTGAATTCTATAGTGGTAGTTACTTTTCCATACTTCAATTTTAACTATTTCTGATTTATCTTGTTCTTCCATTGTTTTTTGGATTTGGATAGTAGCTTTCATATTTCTTTTAATTCCTGTAAGAATACCACTTGCTATTTGACGAGCCTTTGGAAGTATATGTGTAGTGTACTGATCCATTTCAAAGTATATTTCCTGTTCTTCTGATATATTGGCTTCTTGTACTGTGAAGACATCTATATCTTGGTCTTTTAATATTTTCATTAGCTCTTGTTTTTTAGGCTGGGACATGCCTCCTGCATTCCATTGTAGAATTCTTAGAGTATTGGAATTGTGATGAAATTTGCCTAAAGATGTCCCCACCCGGAGATCCGATTGGGGGACAGTTTTAACTCCGGAATGTTTATCTTTAGGACTCATATTCATGTATGTGGCTTTCATGTAACTGTTTTCTTAACGGGTACCAGTTTTACAATGTGGCAGTTACATCACCCGACTTAAACCCCCATTTTGCAAGGGGGACCACACCTATCGTTGGTCAACGGGTCCATCGGACCTAGCCGGGAGGACTAAATAGGTGGTATTTAGATCCACCGACCTTCCCCTCATGTGCCTCTGAGGGACGCTGTTGTGCTGTGATAGGCCAGCACATATGTAAATGGTATTTCCTCCATTTTAGATGAAACAGTTATACCGCTGTGATTCGGTCCCCAGAGCCTCATCTGTTAAAAGCAGGGTGCACCATGGGCAGGATGAGGATGGGAATTGGGTAGGAGAGGCTATAGGAGGCGCATCACTACCCCTTACTACAGTAAAACCTGCCTAAAACGGAACACGATCATTCCAGTAATATTTTTACGTTTTCACTGGTTTCCGTCTTGCAAAGGATTGTACATATTTTAGTAAAAGTACAAAAAATATGATCGTATAGAATTAAACTGAAGGACTAATTTAAAATAAAATTCTGTAAATAAAAAATAGGTTCAATTGTATGTTTTGCTGTATGTTTAACTAACATGGCATACATAATTGCAGTTTCTGCATTAGTTTCTTTTCCCTCACATATCCTTTCAAAGTGCACTGTTGCGACTTCTTCACAAGTGAACGCTCTATGATCTCCTTTGCATCCTGCATCAGCTCCAGGAGTTCTGGAACATTTTGGAAGCTGTAAATTCTGGAAGGTCACTCACAACGATTATGTTTCTCTAAAAGTGCGTATTTTTGGCTCCCTTTCGTTGGCGACGTCATCGTCATCCATTCCTTCCTTGACTTCACAACTGCTGTTTCCAGCAGCAATATCTGCTGGACTTTGAATGTCTTCAGTCGTGACAAGTTTGTTATCAAAGTGCATTGTAACTATGTATTAAGCGTAATGAAAGTCTGTCTTTGGTATTTATGCAAATGGTTCCATCACAAATTGCAATTGCTGAGAAGGAGAGATCCAAGATCTCCAGTTAGGCAACTGGACAGTTTTCAGTCAGATGTCATAGGAAGGGACATGTATAGCTGCTACACACAAAAGGAGCATCCTCCCATATTATGTAAGCTTCTTTCTTCTGTTAAAGAAGCAGAGCTTTTTGAGGGAAGCCTTAGGTCTTTGAACAAAATCCTCCATGACCTGAGAAGTTTAAAAAAAAAAAAAAAAAAAAAAAAAAAAAAAAAAAAAAAAAAAAAAAAATAATAATAATAATAATAATAATAATAATAATAATAATAATAATAATAATAATAATAATAATAAAAAATAAATAACGAAAACTGATATTTGAAAGATCAGATATCGTAGTGGTAAGGACTTTGTTTTAAAGAGAAATGCAAAACAGGAACTTGAAGGAAATGGTGGATGTTTATACATGGAGTATATAAATAGATGAATGCAACTATGAATTATTTATTGACAAAATTGGCATTTGTTACAGATGCAGTTTTCATACTTATGGGAGGCTGAATTTCTGAATCACCTTCTGTTGGAAAAATGAATTGAACTTGAAGGTTCCAAGAAATTTATGTTGGATGTAAGTATATATTTCCTTTCAGTTGTTGGGTTAGAATTACAATTGGATACTGTTGGTATGTGTGCTGACTTTCTGTGTTTTTTATCCCTGCTGGTAATTAAGGTACACAGATATGAGAGGTAGAACTGGAACTTAAAAATTCAATGCCACAGCTGGTACATAAAGTACTTGCAATAGTAAGTCACCATTGGGGTAATTGTCTCTGATGTGGGACTGCCTTTGTGGTTTACCAGGAAAAACACGAACTGGTTTGAGAATTCAATGTCATTCTGGCAGTTTGTCACAGTAGCTCAATGGTTGGAGCACCTGCCTGGTAAGCGGAAGGTCTATGGTTCAAATCCCAGCTGTGGCATTGAATTTTTAAGTTCCAGTTCTACCTCTCAAACATTGCCCACACACGGCTTGTGTGTTTAAAAACACCAACAGTAAATTTGTTGGCATAAATAAATAATAAGTACGCAGATATGTTTGGAGAAAAAATCCATGGTATTTACTCAAATGCAATGATCTTTTTTGTAAGGTGGTTCTTGCATTGAAATATATTTTTAATAGTACTAGCATTTAAATTTGGGTTTTGCATTATTGTAAAATGTATTTTTTGTATGAAAAAAGGGCATTTCTTGTGAACTTAGAGCCAATGTTTAACCAATTTTCATGATTCTTTCACTTTGTTTCTAATTATATGCAGAATGTTGTGAAGCAGAATTCCTAAATTCCATTAATTTATCAAACATCTAAGAATTTTATCGTAAATTTTGACTGTTTTCTTTTAATTATTTTTACATTAAATTGTAATTTGTCAGAATATTTAGCTCAACCATTCTGCTTCAGAACATCCCTTGTTTTATTCTGATTAATTTGGTATATAAATGTAGTGGTTTTACTTAATTTAAGAATGTTATTTTTGATATTGAATTGAATTTTGAGAAAATGAGGAATTAAAGTTTATCCTATAATGGCAATTTTGTCCTCACAATTTAATCAGCCAGAGCTCCCCTGCTCCATAAGTTTGACTCTCTTTTTCAATATTTTTGCCCTCTTTGTGTTTCCTTCTGCTTCTATGTTGCTTTTGTTCTGGGGTGGTGCTCTTTATGCTCCAACGTAGCCACGACGCATCTGATTTCAGAATTCCTGACATTGTGTACTTGCCTGGAACAATTTTCATCCTGTGCAGGAGCTCTGCTTCCACTGTACTACCACAGTTAAATGCCATATAGCATCCATGACCCCAGTTTTAAGGTTTCTAGGTTTGTTTCCTACATCTTCCCCAATTATGGCATTAAATGACTCAGGCATTCTGTGTTAATCCATGCAGGTATTTGAAGAGCATATTTGGGTAACAAAGTCTTTCATACACAGGTTTACATGCCTGAAGTATTTGCAGTGGTATCCTTAGTTTATGCTTATATGAATCAAATTGATCATTGGCCTTTGCTCACTGATAAGAACACCAGCATCATTTCGAATAAAATATCTTCTGGGCTTGTAGGTCGTGGTCGATATGTAGGAATGAATACAGTGAGAAAGAAATTTGATGTGTAATCAGCCCCAGATGGGGCAAAGAGAGCAAAAGGACGATGTCCCTTCCCGGGGTACTGTTTTCCTACCTTACTTTAACAGAATTACAGACGGCATAGGGAAACTGTTAGCCAAATATAACGTCAAAACAGTTTACCAACCTACCCAAAGTATAAAAGAATGCATATGATCTGCGAAGGATAAACAGCCCTCAGCTCGGCAGGTGTTTATAGGATACTGTGCAGCATTGGCCAAGTCTACATAGGCGCAACCGAGTGCAGCATAAAAACAAGATTGAAAGAACACAAACACCACTGCAGGTTGGGATACACAGAAAAATCGGCAGTAGCTGAACATGCCCTTCAAAATGGCCATGAAATTCAGCTAAGAGACACGGAGCTCATTAGTTCCTCAGAGAAATTTCATGCCAGATTGTATTGTGAGGCAATAGAAATATATAAACACAAGCCAAGTTGCAACCGCAAAGAAGAGGGGAGTAGGCTACACAAGACATGGATACCAGCACTAGAATGACTACAAATCAAAAAACAGACCACAGCAATAAGCGGCAATGGAAAACACGACAGAACTGGCAGCACTGGGATTGGATATCTGCCAGCCAATCAATGACGAAGGGTGGTACGCCTCATACATATATACGAGGTGCATCCAGAAAGTAAGTCCCGATGACCGATAAAGAGAACAAGAACATCACTAAGTAAGAAATATTTATTGGAATAATTACATAGACTCACTGGCTACATTTCAACAGTCACCACCATTGTTGAGGCATTTATTGTAATGGTACACCATTAATTGTATGCCCAACTTATAGGATTCTGCAGCCATGAAGTCACTTCATTCTGCACCTCAGCGTTACTGTGAAAACGTTTTCCTGCCAGAAAACGCTTCATGAGACAGAAGAGATGAAAGTCACTTGGAGTAAGATCGGGTCTGTAGGGTGGATGTTCGAAGACCTCCCATCCAAACTTATTCAACACATTTCGTGTGGCGTTGGCTTTATGGGGCTTTGCATTGCCATGCACAAGCGTAATGCCTCTGGCGTCACCAGGGACACTCAGCCATTATGGTCTTTGTTCTGAATCTTGGTTCTTCCTTCCGTGAATTGCCTGCACCATTGTCTTACTTACCATACTGTCACACATAATGCCCTGTCCATACACGTGACACAATTGACGATGGATCTCTGCTGGAGATTGCTTTTGAGCATGCAAAAATCGGATGACTGCACGAACCTCGCATTTGGCGGAAGACAATATTTGAGAAGCCATTTTCTCCTAGCACAGAGCAGTAACTACCGCCGTCACAAAACTGAAACTTTACTGCAATGTTACCATATACTTCCTCTCTTCTCCTGCGCACGCGCATTCCTATCCGTCTGGTGGTGCCATCTCTGGATGCGATGGGGACTTACTTTCTGGATGCACCTCGTATATATATATATATGTATGTATGAGGCAGCTATGGAAATACTAACCAACCAATGCCCCATTGAATATGAAATAGAAAAAGCGGCTCTTATTCAACACGAAAAGTTGATCAGACTCCCATTCAATACATGGCACAAGAGAAATTTTACACATACACTAAAGACTCAGGAGAGCTTTCTTTCCAAAATTCAAGACATCAAGAAGAATGTATACCTTCCTAATTCAAAGGAAAACTTCATCTCTAAAGTCAATCCGACACAAACATTAGACATCACATATTATTTACACCTGACAGAAGAAGTTAAGAAAAGTGATACTCCAACTAGTGTTCTAAAATTATTGGCATTAGAGACAATCCATACTAGATTTCCAGAACACGAATGGCTCCATATTTATACTGATGGATCATTAATATCAAACCAAGATGGAGCAGGTGCTAGAGTCACATGTCACCTCTTTTCCTATTACAAATCTTTAAGTTATGGAACTACGAACTTTGATGGAGAAATTGAAGCAATTCGAATGGCCCTACAAAATCTTTTGTACAGAATTTCACATTTTCAGCAAGCAGTTATTCTCTCAGATTCCAGGGCAGCAATTATAGCAATTACTTCCAAGTTGTCAAAAAAATAACAATTATAGAATGTTGGAAAAACTTACCCATCTAACAGCGCTTCAAAAACACCTAGTCTTCCAATGGATACCAGCTCACTGTGGACTGAGTGGTAATGAGAAAGCTGATTTTCTTGCAAAAAAGGGTACCGGCAATGTGCAGAAATCTATAGTTAATCTACCATTTTATGCAGCTAAAAGATTTGTCAACTCTGAATTCAAAAAAATTATTGAAAAATATTACTATGAAAAATCAAAAAATAAAAGATGGGAACTACCAAACATTCAAACAGTAATTCCTGAGTATCCTCGAAAAACAGCAGTTGCAACCTTCAGGTTGACATGATTGTCTGGCAAAACATTTAAACAGAATTGGGATATATCACCACTCTGTCCTCTCTGTGATCTGCAAGAGGAAATGGACCGAGACCACCTTCAAATATGTCCGGCCACTTCTAATGCCCCATCCTTCAGTGAAAAATATTGGAGAGCAAGAGGATTAATGACTTCATTGTCAGAAATCCAGCATTAGCTAACAACATACGTATGAGGCGTACCACCCTTTGTGTATATATAAGGGAGGCAGACTCTCTGTCCTTTACTCATTGTTGGGTTCTCTGATTATGCTCAATGTAGACTTGAGCGAAACATCAGGAGCAATTCCTACATTTGAAAGGTAGAACTGGAACTTAAAAATTCAATGCCACAGCTGGAATTTGAACCACAGACCTTCCACTTACTAGGTGCGTGCACACACACACACATACACACACATGCACAGACACACACACACAGCCAGTTAGCCACTTTAAAAACACCAACAGTAAGTTTGTTGGCATAAATAAAATAGCAGTTCCTACATGTTGACTACAGCCTACGAGCCCGGAAGATATTTTATGTCAAATGAACACCAGCTGTGAAAGCCTAGGCACATACACCAGCATCATTCCCTTCAGGACATTTATGGTATGGTGTATCTTGGTTGTGAAATGATAAAATGAAGTTCAAATTGCATTTTTCATTTCTTCAATACTGCCTGTATTGTATCTCAATGCTAATCTATAGGGAGCACAAAATAAGAAGGCACATGAGTAGCTCCAATCCCTACTCAGCTATGGAGCACTGTTGCCGGATCATATCGCTATGCGAAAGAAAGAGAGGGGAGATATGCACTTGAGCTTTACCGGTGGACAGCAGCGAGGACGGTGAAGGATTGCAAGGTGCACATTTAAAACCTGTCAGAACAATTTCAATCTCTTTAAAATAAGACAATAGGTTCTCTAATCCTGTAATTTGCTTCAAATATAAATTCCTCATTTAAGCAGATAATTTTCATTTGCAATCTATGTTTCAACGGAGTTCATATCTTTCAATAAATAGGTGATAAAACATTACAATGTTGAGTTTTTAATTTTTTTTATTATATCCGATTCTCTAGGAACGTTTTCGTGTAAATATTTTTATCAGAGTGAAAATGAGAGAGTTACGTGACGATTGAAATAAATCTAAACGGATGTCATAGTTGCGCAATTTAAGGCATCTTCTGATAGGTATTTCTCATATTTTTCTCAATTTTTCTAAGTGTCTATACAGAGTTCTGCACATATGTTAATCAGTTTCTATATTAGGTATTCTAAGTGGCTTCTGAAATCAGAAGGTTAAAACCTGGCAAATCCCCTGGGCATGATGGCGTCATATCGCCCATGCTCCAGCACCTTCCCCGAAAGGCCGTAGTCCATCTGACGAGGATTTATTGCGCATGTCTGCGGCTTCGTCACTTTCCAACTTGTTGGAAGGAGGCGAGGGTGGTCTGCATTTTGAAGCCCGGCAAGGACCCGGTTTTCCCTTCAAATTACCGCTCCATAAGCCTGTTACCCATCGTTTCAAAAATTTTTGAACGATTATTCCTATCCCGCCTCACTCCTCTCTTCGAGGAAAGGCAACTTATCCCAGATCATCAGTTCGGTTTCCGTCATGGACATTCCACTACACTACAGCTACTGCGGCTGATTGAGAAGGTTGCCCTGGGTTTCCAGGAAATTCAAAACAGTCGCAGTGCTTCTGGATGTAGAAAAAGCCTTTGCAACCACATGGCACCAGGGGTTACTGTATAAACTCAGAGAGACAGAAATCCCTGCCCCCTACCTCACCCTGATTGGTAGCTTCCTTCGGGATCGCTCTTTTCGGGTGTGGGTGGAGGGGAAGTTGTCCTCGGTCAGACCCATAGCGGCTGGAGTTCCGGAAGGTAGCGTGCTATTGCCGTTGCTCTTTGCTGCCTACATGTCTGACCTACCTGTGGAACCGCATACTGTTACATGTCAGTATGCAGACGACATCCTCATACTGGCACAGAACAAAAATGTTCGGTACTGCTTCCCTCCACTACAGCGACAGCTCGATGCTATCGGCAGGTGGAGTGAACAGTGGAGAATGGCCATTAGCCCGCAGAAGAGCCAGGCTCTACTATTGGGCAAAGTTCGAAACTGGTGGCCGGGTGTATCCCTAGCAATGCGGCGGAGAAGAATCCCATGGGTTAACTCTGCCAAATACCTGGGGGTACTACTTGACCGTGGTCTAACCTTCACTCCACATATCAGAGCAAAGGTCGGTCAGGGACATGGCGCCCTGAGACAGCTATATCCCATACTCCACTCAACCATGCCTACACACCTGAAACTATGCTTGTACCATGCAATCGTCCCGCCCCTGATTCTGTACGGGTGCAAGGTCTGGGGTACGGTGGCTCGTTCCACCATCCGCAGTCTGCAGGCCGTGCAGAACAGGGCGCTTAGGATGATCTACGATACTGACCGTAGGTTTCCATCACACATCCTTCACACTCATTCCGGCATCCCATACATTGTGGACGTCATGCGGGACAGGACTCACACAATGTATGGCAAACTCACACCTCACCCAAACCAACTGGTCAACACCCTGGGGCAATACGACCATCCCCTCCCTAGGCGGAGACAGAGCTACCGCTTACCCAAGGATGCCCTTGGCTGGTAGGTACTGCTTTCCCTTCACCATCCGCCAAATGTAACCACAGTTGGCACCACCACACCTATCACCTATTCCTCTCGGTTTCCTGTCTCTAGCACTGCATTGCTCGACGGCTCCACAAGTGGCTGACGAAGTAATCGGTAGGGCAATGGTCGCTTGGATGGCTAGACATCCAAGTTCTGATAGATCCCGCCACCAGTGACAATATAGGAACACAACCTGCACCATCAGACATACAAAAACACCAAAGCTTGTAAAACCCTGACAACCTATACCACCTCACGGGTAAATCCGTAATTAAACGGATAGGTACCGTGGCCACCTTACCATCCGCCTGGGTTAACCCAGGCGACTCGTACTCACTCCTGGACTCCTGGCGAAAATCTACATAACTTAGCAACAAATGCTAAGCACAATTTCAAGCCACATTTTACGAGTAATATTCCAATGTGGCCTTCTCGGTTGTGTATTTTAGACATTTCAGCACTTAAAATGTTCCTTACGATGCAATTTGTAAGTTAACAGAGCGAAGCTCCGGAAATAGTTTCACCAATATGTGCCAACCAGAATTTGCAATGTGGTTATTAATATAAGGCAAGTATGTTAGGCTAATATGCTCATCAAAGTTTATATTATGTTACATATAGCAAAAGCGGAAACTCGCCATTGAACAAAATATTTTTTATACCAGCTGTGTGAAGACTATTTTTAGCAAACTTATTTTATAGCTCAGTAAGAAACATCAATATGCAGTGTTGATTAAAAATTGTGAACATTGTATCACAAAGAGAATTTGCCATAAAATAGCTTACATTTTTGGTTTAAAACACGTAATCCAGGAATAACTTAACATACCGCATTTTATCGCATAAACCCCCCCACCTCGCATATTTCCCTCCCCTATGATTTTTCATCACTAAAAAATATTTACCTATTAAAATCACATAATTCCCTCTCCTGGTTCATTCTTATTGGAGCGGCCTTCAAATGACTTGATAATGGACAACAATCGACGCAGCGCTTGCCACAAAAATACTCGTATAGCCATTGTCATAACGTATCGTAAAATTGAAATGTGAAGTTACACACATGTTTGTCTCTAAGTCAATTTCTTACCAGTCGTCATATTGTTAAAAAGAGTTTTAAAAAAAACTGGTATTTCTGGTGCCATTAATGGTTCTGACGACATGTGGAATAGTGAAAATGAAGATGTGTTATCTGAGCCAGATATAAATTAAAAAAGTGATGATAGTGACGGAAGTGAGACCGCAGAATAGCCAGAGTAAAGAAACAATGAAACAATACATTATAGGCCCAATGAAACCATGGTATGTATCCAGTTCATTCACAAATTACTGTATACCTATATAACTTTTACATAATACTACATGGTTTCCCTTCCTTTCAGAATTCCTAGAAGCACCACTCGCATAATTCCCTCCCCAGTGTTTTCAAGCAAATTATTCGAGAAAAAAAAAAGGGGGGGGGGGAATTACGCGATAAAATACGATATATGTACCAAGCTTTGAAGCCCACTTCTTTATACAGATTCAGCAGTACATCTTTCTGAAAGTCGTCCAGATTCGAAATTCGTTTTTCTGTCTTATGGTGTTTTCCGGGGGATATAAACAAGGGCCACCCGGATTCAGAAGAGGTTATTTTACCTTGTTGCACTATGCGCGACAATGAGTGTTCACTTACATTGCATTTTTTAGCTGTTAGCGCCCGGCTCTGTTTAAATACAATGTTCGCACGCACTTCTACTGAGGACAATTCTTTTAAAAAAGTGTAAACACTAAAAATAATAGCCAGCGCATCTGAGTGCAATACTTTTCCTTTCGATTTACTTGTCTGTAAGCTGCTTGTACCAGGTTTTGATACTGCCATGTTTCTTAGCAACAAAACGAGTTACAGTAATTGTAAGACACAGGTAACACTGTGACATTATGTCAGACATGGAACACGCATACGAATAAACTAGATTCCTTTTCCTTTCCTGCAGACATCTCACTCCTTGAGAAGAAAGATAGTTGAGACGATAAATAAACAATCATGATGCAAAGCAAGTGTCATTTGCTATCGCTGAGCGCAGCGTTTCTTCAATCAATCATATCTTGGGCTACAGGCCACCTAAAATTTTGCTTCTTGGACAGTCAGCTTCAACATTTCTAGCTCTTTGCAATGGAATTCTTTGTAATAATGAGCCATTGCTGTGAGCGCAAAGAGAAAAGTGAAAAGCAAATATTGCGCTAGACAGCGCGTTGCCGAACTGGGCAACGTCGCCTCTCTAGGATTGGCTACTTGCTCTCATACACCTTCTTCTAGCTCCGCCTCATGTGCCTTCTTATTCCGTACGGCTTATAAACACTTATTAATTAGAGATACAGTCCCTTTCTACCCAGACTTTTCTTTTGCCAGCTTATGGAGGGCAGTGCCCAAATGCTTTGGTAATGTCCCGACACATTCCAGTTTATTTATTTATTTATTTTTGCATGATGTGGTTCAGAAGAAGATACACTGTGTAATACTCAGTGTCTTCTACAAGCAAGCGGTAATTTCAAACAAAAGTATTAGCCAAGAAACTAAAACAGTGCTGTGTGCCACAGCCCCTTTTAGTGTTGCAGCATCACAGGGTTCTTTTTAAATCCCTATAAATACAAAACTATACAACAGATTCAAATAAATGATATATCATTTTAAAGCAGAAGAATGGAGTAATAACACACCATAACAGAACACTTATGAAACAGAACACTGCCACAAAACTGCCGTGGCCCTGATGAGTGACCTCAATCATGATCGTGATGACGACGGTGTTGAAAGAGTTCTGCCACTAGTTTTGTTTCTCTGAATCTGATTATTCTTAACAAAATATTATGCATAATCTATCTTAATTTTTAAAATGTAATATTAATCATTTTGTGATGTAAATCCTAGGAAGAAAAAGTGAGATTACCCAAAGTTAACCAAATCTTTTAATATTTCAAAACTTCTCAGTTCATTCAGTTATCTTTTACATTTATCACAGCAGCAAAATCTTGCTCGTTTAGGGATTAATTCAGATGAGGTAGCAAATTTTAAGAACTTAACATATCCTCGTTCATAGCTGGGGCTGGCTTGCAGCACGATGTGAAATTAGTTTCTAAATAAGGAAGGATTTCATCATGGCAGTAGTTAAAAATTAAACTGCTTCTTCTTTCTTTCTTCCTTCTTTCTTCCCTCTTTTTTATGTTCAGCTGCTCAAGTTTTAAGATTATGAATGAATTTGTTAAATTTTAAGTTTCACTTCAGATACTGTAGAAGACCTTAGGCATTCAGTATCCTGAAAATGGGAGAGATGCACATTCCCAAAACTATGTCTAGGAAGCCTGAGTACACTTGGAGTGTGAGCATTGTTTTGTTTTTGCCATTCCTGCACTTCTGTTTTGGAAGCATTATATTCTTTTTCTCCCTAGATTTTCATCTGCAAATAAAATTAATTATGATTTTAGAGAAATACTGGGAGGAGAGAGAGAGAGAGAGAGAGAGGAACCTGTGACCACCACAGGTTATGCCTTAGCTGCCCGACGCACTCCTGCTCAGCACATTGCTGTCTCAGATGCTTCCACACAGACAGACATACCAGCAAGTACCTCTCCACTGTCTTGTGCTACACCTGCACCAGCTACTACATCTTCAGCCGTGCAGACACCAGCCCACAAGCCATAGCTAGCGTGTCGACAAACATCGTTCCAGACCTACTGTTCACATCAGCAGTTGCAACGAGCCGCAGGGGAACTTCAGACTCCTGCATGTCAGAGGAGTCACCTGGGAAGGGCAAATTCCACATTTATGGTCCAAAGTCAACTAAGGTAAAGAAGAAAAAGATCAAGACTAAATACTAATCTTTTTTTATTATGTAAATAATCCATTGGAATGTTAATGAGTTCTGGGCACATGCTCTGGACATACAGCACTTAGTCTTTCAATGTTCTCCATCAATTGTCTGTCTACAGGAAACCCACTTGCAGCCTAATTGTGAGTCTACATAAGACTATCTCCTAAGCCTATACTTATATACCGACCTGGTGTAGCCTATGGGAGCCTATACTAGCCTATCTCCTCAGTCTACACTTACATACATATTAGGGGTTGCCTATGTGAGCTTATACTAGCTTATCCCCTCCGTCTATACTTACATACAGATCTGGTGTAGCCTATGTAGGCCTATACTAGCCTATCTCCTCAGTCTATACTTACATACAGATCTGCTGTAGCCTATGTCAGCCTACACTAGCAAATCTCCTCAGTCTATACTTACATACCAATCCAGTTTTGCCTATGTCAGCCTATACTAGCCTATCTCCTCAGTCTATACTTACATACAGATCTGGTGTAGAATATGTGAGCCTACACTAGCAAATCTCCTCAGTCTATACTTACATACCGATCCGGTTTTGCCTATGTCAGCCTATACTAGCCTATCTCCTCAGTCTATACTTACATACATATCAGGTGTAGCCTATGTGAGCTTATACTAGCCTATCCCCTCCGTCTATACTTACATACAGATCTGGTGTAGCCTATGTGAACCTATACTAGCCTATCTCCTCAATCTATACTTATATACAGATCTGTCAGCCTACTGATCTGGCGTAGCATATGTCAGCCTATACTAGACTATCTCCTCACTCTATACTTACATACCGATCCGGTGTAGCCTATGTGAGCCTATACTACCCTATCTCCTCAGTCTATACTTATATACAGATCTGGTGTAGCCTATGTCAGCCTATACTACCCTATCACCTAGGTCTATACTTACATACAGATCTGGTGTAGCCTATGTGAGCCTATACTACCCTATCTCCTCAGTCTATACCTATATACAGATCCGGTGTAGCCTATGTAGGCCTATACTACCCTATCTCCTCAGTCTATACCTATATACAGATCCGGTGTAGCCTATGTAGGCCTATACTACCCTATCCCCTCACTCTATACTTATATACAGATCTGGTGTAGCCTATGTGAGCCTATACTACCCTATCTCCTCACTCTATACTTACATACAGATCCGGTGTAGCCTATGTCAGCCTATACTACCCTATCTCCTCACTCTATACTTACATACAGATCTGGTGTAGCCTATGTCAGCCTATACTACCCTATCTCCTCACTCTATACTTATATACAGATCTGGTGTAGCCTATACTACCCTATCTCCTCACTCTATACTTACATACAGATCCGGTGTAGCCTATGTCAGCCTATACTACCCTATCTCCTCACTCTATACTTACATACAGATCTGGTGTAGCCTATGTCAGCCTATACTACCCTATCTCCTCACTCTATACTTACATACAGATCTGGTGTAGCCTATGTCAGCCTATACTACCCTATCTCCTCACTCTATACTTACATACAGATCTGGTGTAGCCTATGTCAGCCTATACTAGCCTATCTCCTCACTCTATACTTACATACAGATCTGGTGTAGCCTATGTCAGCCTATACTACCCTATCTCCTCACTCTATACTTACATACAGATCTGGTGTAGCCTATGTCAGCCTATACTACCCTATCTCCTCACTCTATACTTACATACAGATCTGGTGTAGCCTATGTCAGCCTATACTACCCTATCTCCTCACTCTTTACTTACATACAGATCCGGTGTAGCCTATGTCAGCCTATACTACCCTATCTCCTCACTCTATACTTACATACAGATCTGGTGTAGCCTATGTCAGCCTATACTACCCTATCTCCTCACTCTATACTTACATACAGATCTGGTGTAGCCTATGTCAGCCTATACTACCCTATCTCCTCACTCTATACTTACATACAGATCTGGTGTAGCCTATGTCAGCCTATACTACCCTATCTCCTCACTCTATACTTACATACAGATCCGGTGTAGCCTATGTAAGCCTATACTACCCTATCTCCTCACTCTATACTTACATACAGATCTGGTGTAGCCTATGTCAGCCTATACTACCCTATCTCCTCACTCTATACTTACATACAGATCTGGTGAAGCCTATGTCAGCCTATACTACCCTATCTCCTCACTCTATACTTACATACAGATCTGGTGTAGCCTATGTCAGCATATACTACCCTATCTCCTCACTCTATACTTACATACAGATCTGGTGTAGCCTATGTCAGCCTATACTACCCTATCTCCTCACTCTATACTTACATACAGATCTGGTGTAACCTATGTCAGCCTATACTACCCTATCTCCTCACTCTATACTTACATACAGATCTGGTGTAGCCTATGTCAGCCTATACTACCCTATTTCCTCACTCTATACTTACATACAGATCTGGTGTAGCCTATGTCAGCCTATACTAGCCTATCTCCTCATTCTATACTTACATACAGATCTGGTGTAGCCTATGTCAGCCTTTACTACCCTATTTCCTCACTCTATACTTACATACAGATCTGGTGTAGCCTATGTCAGCCTATACTACCCTATTTCCTCACTCTATACTTACATACAGATCTGGTGTAGCCTATGTCAGCCTATACTAGCCTATCTCCTCACTCTATACTTACATACAGATCTGGTGTAGCCTATGTCAGCCTATACTACCCTATCGCCTCAATCTATACTTACATACAGATCTGGTGTAGCCTATGTCAGCCTATACTAGCCTATCTCCTCACTCTATACTTACATACAGATCTGGTGTAGCCTATGTCAGCCTATACTACCCTATTTCCTCACTCTATACTTACATACAGATCTGGTGTAGCCTATGTCAGCCTATACTAGCCTATCTCCTCACTCTATACTTACATACAGATCTGGTGTAGCCTATGTCAGCCTATACTACCCTATCTCCTCACTCTATACATACATACAGATCTGGTGTAGCCTATGTGAGCTTATACTAGCCTATCTCCTCAGTATATACTTCCATACAGATCTGGTGTAGCCTATGTCAGCCTATACTAGCCTATCTCTTCAGTCTATACTTACATACAGTTCTGGTGTAGCCTATGTCAGCCTATACTACCCTATCTCCTCACTCTATACTTACATACAGATCTGGTGTGGCCTATGTCAGCCTATACTACCCTATCTCCTCACTCTATACTTACATACAGATCTGGTGTAGCCTATGTCAGCCTATACTAGCCTATCTCTTCAGTCTATACTTACATACAGTTCTGGTGTAGCCTATGTAGGCCTATACTACCCTATCTCCTCAGTCTATACCTATATACAGATCCGGTGTAGCCTATGTAGGCCTATACTACCCTATCTCCTCACTCTATACTTATATACAGATCTGGTGTAGCCTATGTGAGCCTATACTACCCTATCTCCTCACTCTATACTTACATACAGATCCGGTGTAGCCTATGTCAGCCTATACTACCCTATCTCCTCACTCTATACTTACATACAGATCTGGTGTAGCCTATGTCAGCCTATACTACCCTATCTCCTCACTCTATACTTACATACAGATCTGGTGTAGCCTATGTCAGCCTATACTACCCTATCTCCTCACTCTATACTTACATACAGATCTGGTGTGGCCTATGTCAGCCTATACTACCCTATCTCCTCACTCTATACTTACATACAGATCTGGTGTAGCCTATGTCAGCCTATACTACCCTATCTCCTCACTCTATACTTACATACAGATCTGGTGTAGCCTATGTCAGCCTATACTACCCTATCTCCTCACTCTATACATACATACAGATCTGGTGTAGCCTATGTGAGCTTATACTAGCCTATCTCCTCAGTCTATACTTACATACAGATCTGGTGTAGCCTATGTATGCCAATACCTGCCTATCTCCTCAGTATATACGTACATACAGATCTGGTGTAGCCTATGTGTACTTATACTAGGCTATCTCCTCAGCCTATACTTACATACAGATCTGGTGTAGCCTATGTGTACTTATACTAGCCTATCTCCTCAGCCTATACTTACTTACAGATCTGGTGTAGCCTATGTCAGCCTACACAAGCCTATCTCCTCAGTCTATACTTACATAGACATATGGAGTAACCTACGTAAGTCTACACAAGCCCACCTCTTTAGTCTATACTTACATACAGATCTGGTGTAGCCACTGTGAGCATATACTAGCCTATCTCCTCAGTCTATACTTACATATACATATGGAGTAACCTACGTAAGTCTACACAAGCCCACCTCTTTAGTCTATAATTACATACAGATCTGGTGTAGCCTGTCAGTGTAAGCAAGCCTACATTTTCAGTCTATACTTACATACAGATCTGGTCTAGCCTGTCAGTGTACACAAGCCTACATTTTCAGTCTATACTTACATACAGTTCTGGTGCAGCCTATGTGATCCTACCGATCCGGTGTAGCCCTTGTATGCCAATACTAGAGTATCTCCTCAGTCTATACTTACATACAGCTCTGGTGTAACCTATGTGAGCCTACACTAGGCTGTCTCCTCAGTCTATACTTACATACAGATGTGGTGTAACCTATGTGAGCCTACACTAGCCTGTCTCCTCAGTCTATACTAACATACAGATCTGGTGTATTGTAAGATTTGAAGGTTTCATGGCGAACGTTAGTGATCAGAGCTTCACGGGTGATCAGCCGTGTTAAACTTAAGAAGGTCGAGCTATCGGCCATTATACACTCCATGGTCGTCTTCATGACCATCTTAGTCCTGAAGATGGCCATGGAGTGTATAATGGCCGAACACTCGACCTTCTTAAATTTAACACGGCTGATCACCCGTGAAGCTCAGATCTCGTGTAGCCTATGTGAACCTATACTAGCCTATCTCCTCAGTCTACACTTACATACAGATCTGATGTAGCCTATGTGAGCCTACACTAGCCTATCTCCTCAGTCTACACTTACATACAGATCTGATGTACCCTATGTGAGCCTATACTAGCCTATCTCCTCAGTATATACTTATATACACATCTGGTGTAGCCTATGTGAGCCTATACTAGCCTATCTCCTAAGTCTATACTTACCTACAGATCTGTTGTAGCCTATGTGAGCCTATACTAGCCTATCTCCTCAGTATATACTTACATACAGATCTGGTGTAGCCTATGTGAGCCTATACTAGCCTATCTCCTCAGTATATACTTACCCTCAGATCTGGTGTAGCCTATGTGAGCCTATACTAGCCTATCTCCTCAGTATATACTTACCCTCAGATCTGGGGTAGCCTGTGTGAGCCTATACTAGCCTATCTCCTCAGTCTACACTTACATACAGATCTAGTGTAGCCTATGTAGGCCTATACTAGCCTATCTCCTCAGGCTATACTTACATACAGATCTGGTGTAGCCTATGTGAGCCTACACAAGCCTATTTCTCAGTCTATAGTTACAGACCGATCCGGTGTAGCCTATATCTGTATACACAAGCCTACATCTCCAGTCTATATTTATATATAGATCTGGTGTAGCCTATGTCACCTTATACTAGCCTATCTCCTCAGTCTACACTTACATACCGATCCGGTGTAGCCTATGTCAGTCTACACAAGCCTACCTCTTCAGTCTATACTTACATACAGATCTGGTGTAGCCTATGTAGGCCTATACTAGCCTATCTCCTCAGTCTATACTTACATAGACATATGGTGTAGCCTACGTCAGTCTAAACAAGCCTACCTCTTCAGTCTATACTTACATACCGATCCGGTGTAGTCTAGGTCAGTCTAAACAAGCCTACTTCTTCAGTCTATTGTTATACACAGATCTGGTGTAGCCTATGTAGGTCTATACTAGCCTATCTCTTCAGTCTACACCTACAGATCTGTGGTAGCCTATGTAGGCCTATACTGGCCTATCTCCTCAGTCTATACTTATACACAGATGTGGTGCAGCCTGTCAGTGTACACAAGTCTACATTTTCAGTCTATACTTACATACAGACCAGGTGTAGCCTATGTGTACTTATACTAGCCTATCTCCTCAGCCTATACTTACATACAGATCTGCTGTAGCCTATGTCAGCCTACACAAGCCTATCTCCTCAGTCTATACTTACATACAGATCTGGTGTAGCCTCTGTGAGCCTATACTAGCCTATCTCGTCAGTCTATACTTACATAGACATATGGAGTAACCTACGTAAGTCTACACAAGCCCACCTCTTTAGTCTATACTTACATACAGATCTGGTGTAGCCTCTGTGAGCCTATACTAGCCTATCTCCTCAGTCTATATTTACATACAGATCTGGTGTAGCCTATGTAGGTCTATACTAGGCTATCTCCTCAGTCTATACTTATACACAGATCTGGTGTAGCCTATGTGAGCCTATACTAGCCTATCTCCTCAGTCTACACTTACTGATCTGGTGCAGCCTATGTAGGCCTATACTAGCCTATCTCCTCAGTCTATAGTTATACACAGATCTGGTGTAGCCTGTCAGTGTATACTAGCCTATCTCCTCGGTCTCTACTTACATAGACATATGGAGTAACCTACGTCAGTC
Organism: Tenodera sinensis; assembly: GCA_030765045.1. Classification (NCBI taxonomy): domain Eukaryota; kingdom Metazoa; phylum Arthropoda; class Insecta; order Mantodea; family Mantidae; genus Tenodera; species Tenodera sinensis. Next base: position 18,274,829 of record CM060971.1, on the reverse strand, counting down.
TACACAAGCCTACCTCTTCAGTCTATATTTACATACAGATCTCGTGTAGCCTATGTCAGCGTTCACATGCCCACCTCTTCAGTCTATACTTACCTACAGATCTGGTGTAGCCTATGTGAGCCTATACTATCCTGTGTTACCCGATGTGAGGCTATGCTAGCCTATCTCCCCTGCTTATACTTATATACAGATTTGGTGGTGGCTATGTTAGTCTATACTGGCCTATCTCCTTAGCCTAAACTTACATACACCAGATCTGGTGTAGCCTATGTCAGTCGATACAAGCCCACCTCTTCAGTCTATACATAGATACAGCCCTTGTATAGCCTATATGAGCCTATACTAGCCTATCTTCTCAGTCTATGCTTACATAGACATATGGTGTAGCCTACGTCAGTCTACACAAGCCTACCTGTTCAGTCTATACTTACATACACATCTGGTGTAGCCTATGTGAGCCTATACTAGCCTATCTCCTCACTCTATACTTACATATAGATCTGCTGTAGCCTATGTAGGCCTATACTACCCTATCTCCTCACTCTATACTTACAGATCTGCTGTAGCCTATGTAGGCCTATACTACCCTATCTCCTCACTCTATACTTATATACAGATCTGCTGTAGCCTATGTAGGCCTATACTACCCTATCTCCTCACTCTATACTTATATACAGATCTGCTGTAGCCTATGTAGGCCTATACTACCCTATCTCCTCACTCTATACTTATATACAGATCTGCTGTAGCCTATGTAGGTCAATACTACCCTATCTCCTCACTCTATACTTATATACAGATCTGCTGTAGCCTATGTAGGCCTATACTACCCTATCTCCTCACTCTATACTTATATACAGATCCGGTGTAGCCTATGTCAGTCTACACAAGCCTACATCTTCAGTCTATACCTATATACAGATCTGGTGTAGCCTATGTAGGCCTATACTACCCTATTTCCTCAGTCTATACATACATACAGATCCGGTGTACCCTATGTCAGTCTACACAAGCCTACATCTTCAGTCTATACCTATATACAGATCTGGTGTAGCCTATGTAGGCCTATACTACCCTATTTCCTCAGTCTATACATACATACAGATCCGGTGTAGCCTATGTCAGTCTACACAAGCCTACATCTTCAGTCTATACCTATATACAGATCTGGTGTAGCCTATGTAGGCCTATACTACCCTATCACCTGAGTCTATACTGACATACACATCTGGTGTAGCCTACGTCAGTCTACAGAGCATACCTCTTCAGTCTATACTTACATACAGATCTGGTTTTGCCTATGTGAGCCTATACGAGCTTATCTCCTAAGTCTATACTTACATACCTATCTGGCGTAGCCTATGTCAGCCTATACTAGCCTATCTCCTCAGTATATACTTACCTACACATCTGTTGTAGCCTATGGGAGCCTATACTTGCATATCTCCTCAGTCTATACTTACATACCGATCCGGTGTAGCCTATGTGAGCCTATACTAGCCTATCTCCTCAGTATATACTTACCTGAACATCTGTTGTAGCCTATGGGAGCCTATACTTGCATATCTCCTCAGTCTATACTTACATACCGATCCGGTGTAGCCTATGTCAGCTTATACTAGCCTATCTCCTCAGTATATACTTACATACACATCTGGTGTAGCCTATCTCCTCAGTATATACTTACATACACATCTGGTGTAGCTAATGTGACCCTATACTTGCCTATCTCCCCAGCCTATACTTATATACAGATCTGGTGTAGCCTATGTGAGCCTATACTTGCCTATCTCCGCAGCCTATACTTATATACACATCTGGTGTAGCCTATGTGAGCCTATACTTGCCTATCTCCGCAGCCTATACTTACATACACATCTGGTGTAGCCTATGTGAGCCTATACTTGCCTATCTCCGCAGCCTATACTTATATACACATCTGGTGTAGCCTATGTGAGCCTATACTTGCCTATCTCCCCAGCCTATACATATATACAGATCTGCTGTAGCCTATGTGAGCCTATGCTTGCCTATCTCCGCAGCCTATACTTATATACACATCTGGTGCAGCCTATGTGAGCCTATACTTGCCTATCTCCGCAGCCTATACATATATACAGATCTGGTGTAGCCTATGTGAGCCTATACTTGCCTATCTCCCCAGCCTATACATATACACAGATCTGGTGTAGCCTATGTGAACCTATAGTAGCCTATCTCCCCAGCTTATACTTATACACAGTTATAGTGTAGCCTATACTAGCCTATGTGAGCCTATACTAGCCTATCTCCTCAGTCCATACTTACATACCTATCCTGTGTAGCCTATGTCAGCCTATACTAGCCTATCTCCACAGCCTATACTTAAATACAGATCTGGTGTAGCCTATCTGAGCCTATACTAGCCTATCTCCCCCAGCCTATACTTATATACAGATCTGCTGTAGCCTATGTGAGCCTATACTAGCCTATCTCCCCCAGCTTATACTTATATACAGATCTTGTGTAGCCTATCTGAGCCTATACTAGCCTATCTCCCCCAGCCTATACTTATATACAGATCTGGTGTAGCCTATGTGAGCCTATACTTGCCTATCTCCGCAGCCTATACTTATATACACATCTGGTGTAGCCTATGTGAGCCTATACTAGCCTATCTGCCCCAGCCTATACTTATATACAGATCTGGTGTAGCCTATCTGAGCCTATACTAGCCTATCTCCCCCAGCCTATACTTACATACAGATCTGGTGTAGCCTATGTGAGCCTATACTAGCCTATCTCCCCCAGCTTATACTTATATACAGATCTGGTGTAGCCTATGTGAGCCTATACTTGCCTATCTCCCCCATCCTATACTTATATACAGATCTGGTGTAGCCTATGTGAGCCTATACTAGCCTATGTTACCCTATGTGGGGCTATGCTAGCCTATCTCCCCAGCCTATACCATTATACAGATCTGGTGTAGCCTGGGTGAGCCTATACTAGCCTATCTCCCCAGCTTATACTTATATACAGATCTGGTGTAGCCTAGGTGAGCCTATACTAGCCTATCTCCTCAGTCTAGACTTACATACACATTCGGTGTAGCCTATGTGAGCCTATACTAGCTTATCTCCTCAGTCTGTACTTACATATAGATCTGGTGTAGCCCATGTCAGCCTATACTAGCCTATCTCCTCAGTATATACTTATATACATATCTGGTGTAGCGTATGTGAGCTTATACTAGCCTATCCCTTCAGTCTATAATTACATACAAATCTGGCGTATCCTATATCAGCCTACACAAGGCTACCTCTTCAGTCTATAATTACATACCCATCCGGTGTAGCCTATGTGAGCCTATACTAGCCTATCTCCTCAGTCTATACTTACATACAAATCTGGCGTAGCCTACGTGAGCTTATACTAGCCTATCTCATCAGTCTGTACTTAAATACAAATCTGGTGTAGCCTATGTGAGCCTACACTAGCCTATCTGCTCAGTGTATACTTACATACAGACCAGGTGTAGAATATGTAACCGTATACTAGCCTATCTCCTCAGCCTATACTTACATACAAATCTGGCATAGCCTACGTGAGCTTATACTAGCCTATGTCCTCAGTCTATACTTATATACGGATCTGGTGTAGCCTGTCAGTCTACACAAGTTTACATTTGCAGTCTATACTTATATATAGATCTGGTGTAGCCTATGTCAGCCTCTACTAGCTTATCTCCTCAGTCTATACTTATATACAGATCTGGTGTAGCCTGTGTGATCCTACTGATCCGGTGTATCCTATGTAGGCCTATACTAGCCTCTCTCCCCCAGCCTATACTTACATACGGATCTGGTGTAGCCTATGTGAGCCTATACTAGCCTATCTCCTCAGTATATACTTGCATACACATCTGGTGTAGCCAATCTCCACAGTATATACTTACATACACATCTGGTGTAGCCAATCTCCTCAGTATATACTTGCATACACATCTGGTGTAGCCAATCTCCTCAGTATATACTTGCATACACATCTGGTGTAGCCAATCTCCTCAGTATATACTTGCATACACATCTGGTGTAGCCAATCTCCTCAGTATATACTTGCATACACATCTGGTGTAGCCAATCTCCTCAGTATATACTTACATACACATCTGGTGTAGCCAATCTCCTCAGTATATACTTACATACACATCTGGTGTAGCCAATCTCCTCAGTATATACTTGCATACACATCTGGTGTAGCCAATCTCCTCAGTATATACTTGCATACACATCTGGTGTAGCCAATCTCCTCAGTATATACTTGCATACACATCTGGTGTAGCCAATCTCCTCAGTATATACTTGCATACACATCTGGTGTAGCCTATGTGAGCCTATACTTGCCTCTCTCCCCAGCCTATACTTATATACAGATCTGGTGTAGCCTATGTGAGCCTATACTAGCCTATCTCCTCAGTATATACTTGCATACACATCTGGTGAAGCCTATGTGAGCCTATACTTGCCTCTCTCCCCAGCCTATACTTATATACAGATCTGGTGTAGCCTATGTGAGCCTATACTAGCCTATCTCCTCAGTATATACTTACATACACATCTGGTGTAGCCAATGTGAGCCTATACTTGCCTATCTCCCCAGCCTATACTTATATACAGATCTGGTGTAGCCTATGTGAGCCTATACTTGCCTCTCTCCCCAGCCTATACTTATATACAGATCTGGTGTAGCCTATGTGAGCCTATACTTGCCTCTCTCCCCAGCCTATACTTATATACAGATCTGGTGTAGCCTATGTGAGCCTATACTTGCCTCTCTCCCCAGCCTATACTTATATACAGATCTGGTGTAGCCAGTGTGAGCCTATACTTGCCTATCTCCCCAGCCTATACTTATATAAAGATCTGGTGTAGCCTATGTGAGCCTATACTTGCCTCTCTCCCCACCCTATACTTATATACAGATGTGGTGTAGCCTATGTGGGCCTATACTAGCCTATTCCTCAGTATATACTTGCATACACAATCGGTGTAGCCTATGTGAGCCTATACTTGCCTCTCTCCCCAGCCTATACTTATATACAGATCTGGTGCAGCGTATGTGAGCCTATACAATCCTATCTCCCCAGCCTATACTTATATACGGATCTGGTGTAGCCTATGTGAGCCTATACTAGCCTATCTCCTCAGTATATACTTGCATACACATTTGGTGTAGCCAATCTCCTCAGTATATACTTACATACACATCTGGTGTAGCCAACGTGAGCCTATACTTGCCTATCTCCCCAGCCTATACTTATATACAGATCTGGTGTAGCCTATGTGAGCCTATACTAGCTTATCTCCCCAGCCTATACTTATATACGGATCTGGTGTAGCCTATGTGAGCCTATACTAGCGTATCTCCCCAGACTATACTTACATAGAGATCTGGTGTAGCCTATGTGAGCCTATACTAGCCTATCTCCCCAGCCTATACTTAGATACAGATCTGGTGCAGCCTATGTGAACCTATACTAGCCTGTCTCCCCAGCTTACACTTATATACAGATCTGGTGTAGCCTATACAGGCCTATCTCCCCAGCCTATACATATATACAGATCTGGTGTAGCCTATGTGAGCCTATACTTGCCTATCGCCCCAGCTTATAGATATATACAGATCTGGTGTAGCCTATGTGAGCCTATCTCCCCAGCCTATTCTTATATACAGATATAGTGTAGCCTATACTTCCCTATGTGAGCCTATACTAGCCTGTGTTACCCTATGTGAGGCTATACTAGCCTATCTCCCCAGCTTATACTTATATACAGATATAGTGTAGCCTATATTAGCCTATGTGAGCCTATACTAGCCTGTGTTACCCTATGTGAGGCTATGCTAGCCTATCTCCCCAGCCTATACTTATATACGGATCTGGTGTAGCCTATGTGAGCCTATACTAGCGTATCTCCCCAGACTATACTTACATACAGATCTGGTGTAGCCTATGTGAGCCTATACTAGCCTATCTCCCCAGCCTATACTTAGATACAGATCTGGTGCAGCCTATGTGAACCTATACTAGGCTGTCTCCCCAGCTTATACTTATATACAGATCTGGTGTAGCCTATACAGGCCTATCTCCCCAGCCTATACATATATACAGATCTGGTGTAGCCTATGTGAGCCTATACTTGCCTTTCGCCCTAGCTTATAGATATATACAGATCTGGTGTAGCCTATGTGAGCCTATCTCCCCAGCCTATACTTATATACAGATATAGTGTAGCCTATACTTCCCTATGTGAGCCTATACTAGCCTGTGTTACCCTATGTGAGGCTATACTAGCCTATCTCCCCAGCTTATACTTATATACAGATATAGTGTAGCCTATATTAGCCTATGTGAGCCTATACTGGCCTGTGTTACCCTATGTGAGGCTATGCTAGCCTACCTACATACCCCAGCCTATACCTACATACACATCTGGTGTAGCCTATGTGAGCCTATAGTAGCCTATCTCCCCAGCCTATACTTATATACAGATATAGTGCAGCCTATACTTCCTTATGTGAGCCTAGACTAGCCTGTGTTACCCTATGTGAGCCTATACTTGCTTATCTCCCCAGCCTATACTTATATACAGATCTGGTGTAGCCTATGTGAGCCTCTACTAGCCTATCTCCCTAGCCTATACATATATACAGATCTGGTGTAGCCTATGTGAGCCTATACTTGCCTATCTCCGCAGCCTATACTTATATACACATCTGGTGTAGCCTATGTGAGCCTATACTTGCCTATCTCCGCAGCCTATACTTATATACACATCTGGTGTAGCCTATGTGAGCCTATACTTGCCTATCTCCGCAGCCTATACATATATACAGATCTGGTGTAGCCTATGTGAGCCTATACTTGCCTATCTCCCCAGCCTATACATATACACAGATCTGGTGTAGCCTATGTGAACCTATAGTAGCCTATCTCCCCAGCTTATACTTATACACAGTTATAGTGTAGCCTATACTAGCCTATGTGAGCCTATACTAGCCTATCTCCTCAGTCCATACTTACATACCTATCCTGTGTAGCCTATGTCAGCCTATACTAGCCTATCTCCACAGCCTATACTTAAATACAGATCTGGTGTAGCCTATCTGAGCCTATACTAGCCTATCTCCCCCAGCCTATACTTATATACAGATCTGCTGTAGCCTATGTGAGCCTATACTAGCCTATCTCCCCCAGCTTATACTTATATACAGATCTTGTGTAGCCTATCTGAGCCTATACTAGCCTATCTCCCCCAGCCTATACTTATATACAGATCTGGTGTAGCCTATGTGAGCCTATACTTGCCTATCTCCGCAGCCTATACTTATATACACATCTGGTGTAGCCTATGTGAGCCTATACTAGCCTATCTGCCCCAGCCTATACTTATATACAGATCTGGTGTAGCCTATCTGAGCCTATACTAGCCTATCTCCCCCAGCCTATACTTACATACAGATCTGGTGTAGCCTATGTGAGCCTATACTAGCCTATCTCCCCCAGCTTATACTTATATACAGATCTGGTGTAGCCTATGTGAGCCTATACTTGCCTATCTCCCCCATCCTATACTTATATACACATCTGGTGTAGCCTATGTGAGCCTATACTTGCCTATCTCCGCAGCCTATACATATATACAGATCTGGTGTAGCCTATGTGAGCCTATACTTGCCTATCTCCCCAGCCTATACATATACACAGATCTGGTGTAGCCTATGTGAACCTATAGTAGCCTATCTCCCCAGCTTATACTTATACACAGTTATAGTGTAGCCTATACTAGCCTATGTGAGCCTATACTAGCCTATCTCCTCAGTCCATACTTACATACCTATCCTGTGTAGCCTATGTCAGCCTATACTAGCCTATCTCCACAGCCTATACTTAAATACAGATCTGGTGTAGCCTATCTGAGCCTATACTAGCCTATCTCCCCCAGCCTATACTTATATACAGATCTGCTGTAGCCTATGTGAGCCTATACTAGCCTATCTCCCCCAGCTTATACTTATATACAGATCTTGTGTAGCCTATCTGAGCCTATACTAGCCTATCTCCCCCAGCCTATACTTATATACAGATCTGGTGTAGCCTATGTGAGCCTATACTTGCCTATCTCCGCAGCCTATACTTATATACACATCTGGTGTAGCCTATGTGAGCCTATACTAGCCTATCTGCCCCAGCCTATACTTATATACAGATCTGGTGTAGCCTATCTGAGCCTATACTAGCCTATCTCCCCCAGCCTATACTTACATACAGATCTGGTGTAGCCTATGTGAGCCTATACTAGCCTATCTCCCCCAGCTTATACTTATATACAGATCTGGTGTAGCCTATGTGAGCCTATACTTGCCTATCTCCCCCATCCTATACTTATATACAGATCTGGTGTAGCCTATGTGAGCCTATACTAGCCTATGTTACCCTATGTGGGGCTATGCTAGCCTATCTCCCCAGCCTATACCATTATACAGATCTGGTGTAGCCTGGGTGAGCCTATACTAGCCTATCTCCCCAGCTTATACTTATATACAGATCTGGTGTAGCCTAGGTGAGCCTATACTAGCCTATCTCCTCAGTCTAGACTTACATACACATTCGGTGTAGCCTATGTGAGCCTATACTAGCTTATCTCCTCAGTCTGTACTTACATATAGATCTGGTGTAGCCCATGTCAGCCTATACTAGCCTATCTCCTCAGTATATACTTATATACATATCTGGTGTAGCGTATGTGAGCTTATACTAGCCTATCCCTTCAGCCTATAATTACATACAAATTTGGCGTATCCTATATCAGCCTACACAAGGCTACCTCTTCAGTCTATAATTACATACCCATCCGGTGTAGCCTATGTGAGCCTATACTAGCCTATCTCCTCAGTCTATACTTACATACAAATCTGGCGTAGCCTACGTGAGCTTATACTAGCCTATCTCATCAGTCTGTACTTAAATACAAATCTGGTGTAGCCTATGTGAGCCTACACTAGCCTATCTGCTCAGTGTATACTTACATACAGACCAGGTGTAGAATATGTAACCGTATACTAGCCTATCTCCTCAGCCTATACTTACATACAAATCTGGCATAGCCTACGTGAGCTTATACTAGCCTATGTCCTCAGTCTATACTTATATACAGATCTGGTGTAGCCTGTCAGTCTACACAAGTTTACATTTGCAGTCTATACTTATATATAGATCTGGTGTAGCCTATGTCATCCTCTACTAGCTTATCTCCTCAGTCTATACTTATATACAGATCTGGTGTAGCCTGTGTGATCCTACCGATCCGGTGTATCCTATGTAGGCCTATACTAGCCTCTCTCCCCCAGCCTATACTTACATACGGATCTGGTGTAGCCTATGTGAGCCTATACTAGCCTATCTCCTCAGTATATACTTGCATACACATCTGGTGTAGCCAATCTCCACAGTATATACTTACATACACATCTGGTGTAGCCAATCTCCTCAGTATATACTTGCATACACATCTGGTGTAGCCAATCTCCTCAGTATATACTTGCATACACATCTGGTGTAGCCAATCTCCTCAGTATATACTTGCATACACATCTGGTGTAGCCAATCTCCTCAGTATATACTTGCATACACATCTGGTGTAGCCAATCTCCTCAGTATATACTTACATACACATCTGGTGTAGCCAATCTCCTCAGTATATACTTACATACACATCTGGTGTAGCCAATCTCCTCAGTATATACTTGCATACACATCTGGTGTAGCCAATCTCCTCAGTATATACTTGCATACACATCTGGTGTAGCCAATCTCCTCAGTATATACTTGCATATACGTCTGGTGTAGCCAATCTCCTCAGTATATACTTGCATACACATCTGGTGTAGCCTATGTGAGCCTATACTTGCCTCTCTCCCCAGCCTATACTTATATACAGATCTGGTGTAGCCTATGTGAGCCTATACTAGCCTATCTCCTCAGTATATACTTGCATACACATCTGGTGAAGCCTATGTGAGCCTATACTTGCCTCTCTCCCCAGCCTATACTTATATACAGATCTGGTGTAGCCTATGTGAGCCTATACTAGCCTATCTCCTCAGTATATACTTACATACACATCTGGTGTAGCCAATGTGAGCCTATACTTGCCTATCTCCCCAGCCTATACTTATATACAGATCTGGTGTAGCCTATGTGAGCCTATACTTGCCTCTCTCCCCAGCCTATACTTATATACAGATCTGGTGTAGCCTATGTGAGCCTATACTTGCCTCTCTCCCCAGCCTATACTTATATACAGATCTGGTGTAGCCTATGTGAGCCTATACTTGCCTCTCTCCCCAGCCTATACTTATATACAGATCTGGTGTAGCCAATGTGAGCCTATACTTGCCTATCTCCCCAGCCTATACTTATATAAAGATCTGGTGTAGCCTATGTGAGCCTATACTTGCCTCTCTCCCCACCCTATACTTATATACAGATGTGGTGTAGCCTATGTGAGCCTATACTAGCCTATCTCCTCAGTATATACTTGCATACACATCTGGTGTAGCCTATGTGAGCCTATACTTGCCTCTCTCCCCACCCTATACTTATATACAGATGTGGTGTAGCCTATGTGAGCCTATACTAGCCTATTCCTCAGTATATACTTGCATACACATCTGGTGTAGCCTATGTGAGCCTATACTTGCCTCTCTCCCCAGCCTATATTTATATACAGATCTGGTGTAGCCTATGTGAGCCTATACTAGCCTATCTCCTCAGTATATACTTACATACACATCTGGTGTAGCCAATGTGAGCCTATACTTGCCTATCTCCCCAGCCTATACTTATATACAGATCTGGTGTAGCCTATGTGAGCCTATACTTGCCTCTCTCCCCAGCCTATACTTATATACAGATCTGGTGTAGCCTATGTGAGCCTATACTTGCCTCTCTCCCCACCCTATACTTATATACAGATGTGGTGTAGCCTATGTGAGCCTATACTAGCCTATTCCTCAGTATATACTGGCATACACATCTGGTGTAGCCTATGTGAGCCTATAGTTGCCTCTCTCCCCAGCCTATATTTATATACAGATCTGGTGTAGCCTATGTGAGCCTATACTAGCCTATCTCCTCAGTATATACTTGCATACACATTTGGTGTAGCCAATCTCCTCAGTATATACTTACATACACATCTGGTGTAGCCAACGTGAGCCTATACTAGCCTATCTCCCCAGCTTATACTTACATACAGATCTGGTGTAGCCTAGGTGAGCCTATACTAGCCTATCTCCTCAGTCTAGACTTACATACACATCCGGTGTAGCCTATGTGAGCCTATACTAGCTTATCTCCTCAGTCTGTACTTACATATAGATCTGGTGTAGCCCATGTCAGCCTATACCAGCCTATCACCTCAGTATATACTTATATACACATCTGGTGTAGCGTATGTGAGCTTATACTAGCCTATCTCCTCAGCCTATAATTACATACAAATCTGGCGTATCCTATATCAGCCTACACAAGGCTACCTCTTCAGTCTATAATTACATACCCATCCGGTGTAGCCTATGTGAGCCTATACTAGCCTATCTCCTCAGTCTATACTTACATACAAATCTGGCGTAGCCTACGTGAGCTTATACTAGCCTATCTCATCAGTCTGTACTTAAATACAAATCTGGTGTAGCCTATGTGAGCCTACACTAGCCTATCTCCTCAGTGTATACTTACATACAGACCAGGTGTAGAATATGTAACCGTATACTAGCCTATCTCCTCAGCCTATACTTACATACAAATCTGGCATAGCCTACGTGAGCTTATACTAGCCTATGTCCTCAGTCTATACTTATATACAGATCTGGTGTAGCCTGTCAGTCTACACAAGTTTACATTTGCAGTCTATACTTATATATAGATCTGGTGTAGCCTATGTCAGCCTCTACTAGCTTATCTCCTCAGTCTATGCTTACATACAGATCTGGTGTAGCCTGTGTGATCCTACCGATCCGGTGTATCCTATGTAGGCCTATACTAGCCTCTCTCCCCCAGCCTATACTTACATACGGATCTGGTGTAGCCTATGTGAGCCTATACTAGCCTATCTCCTCAGTATATACTTGCATACACATCTGGTGTAGCCAATCTCCTCAGTATATACTTGCATACACATTTGGTGTAGCCAATCTCCTCAGTATATACTTACATACACATCTGGTGTAGCCAACGTGAGCCTATACTAGCCTATCTCCCCAGCTTATACTTACATACAGATCTGGTGTAGCCTAGGTGAGCCTATACTAGCCTATCTCCTCAGTCTAGACTTACATACACATCCGGTGTAGCCTATGTGAGCCTATACTAGCTTATCTCCTCAGTCTGTACTTACATATAGATCTGGTGTAGCCCATGTGAGCCTATACTAGCCTATCTCCTCAGTATATACTTATATACACATCTGGTGTAGCGTATGTGAGCTTATACTAGCCTATCTCCTCAGCCTATAATTACATACAAATCTGGCGTATCCTATATCAGCCTACACAAGGCTACCTCTTCAGTCTATAATTACATACCCATCCGGTGTAGCCTATGTGAGCCTATACTAGCCTATCTCCTCAGTCTATACTTACATACAAATCTGGCGTAGCCTATGTGAGCTTATACTAGCCTATCTCATCAGTCTGTACTTAAATACAAATCTGGTGTAGCCAACGTGAGCCTATACTAGCCAATCTCCCCAGCTTATACTTATATACAGATATAGTGTAGCCTATGTGAGCCTATACTAGCCTGTGTTACCCTATGTAAGGCTATGCTAGCCTATCTCCCCAGCCTATACCATTATACAGATCTGGTGTAGCCTAGGTGAGCCTATACTAGCCTATCTCCCCAGCTTATACTTATATACAGATCTGGTGTAGCCTAGGTGAGCCTATACTAGCCTATCTCCTCAGTCTAGACTTACATACACATCCGGTGTAGCCTATGTGAGCCTATACTAGCTTATCTCCTCAGTCTGTACTTACATATAGATCTGGTGTAGCCCATGTCAGCCTATACTAGCCTATCTCCTCAGTATATACTTATATACACATCTGGTGTAGCGTATGTGAGCTTATACTAGCCTATCTCCTCAGCCTATAATTACATACAAATCTGGCGTATCCTATATCAGCCTACACAAGGCTACCTCTTCAGTCTATAATTACATACCCATCCAGTGTAGCCTATGTGAGCCTATACTAGCCTATCTCCTCAGTCTATACTTACATACAGACCAGGTGTAGAATATGTAACCGTATACTAGCCTATCTCCACAGCCTATACTTACATACAAATCTGGCATAGCCTACGTGAGCTTATACTAGCCTATGTCCTCAGTCTATACTTATATACAGATCTGGTGTAGCCTGTCAGTCTACACAAGTTTACATTTGCAGTCTATACTTATATATAGATCTGGTGTAGCCTATGTCAGCCTCTACTAGCTTATCTCCTCAGTCTATACTTATATACAGATCTGGTGTAGCCTGTGTGATCCTACCGATCCGGTGTATCCTATGTAGGCCTATACTAGCCTCTCTCCCCCAGCCTATACTTACATACGGATCTGGTGTAGCCTATGTGAGCCTATACTAGCCTATCTCCTCAGTATATACTTGCATACACATCTGGTGTAGCCAATCTCCTCAGTATATACTTGCATACACATCTGGTGTAGCCAATCTCCTCAGTATATACTTACATACACATCTGGTGTAGCCAATCTCCTCAGTATATACTTGCATACACATCTGGTGTAGCCAATCTCCTCAGTATATACTTGCATACACATCTGGTGTAGCCAATCTCCTCAGTATATACTTGCATACACATCTGGTGTAGCCAATCTCCTCAGTATATACTTGCATACACATCTGGTGTAGCCAATCTCCTCAGTATATACTTACATACACATCTGGTGTAGCCAATCTCCTCAGTATATACTTACATACACATCTGGTGTAGCCAATCTCCTCAGTATATACTTGCATACACATCTGGTGTAGCCAATCTCCTCAGTATATACTTACATACACATCTGGTGTAGCCAATCTCCTCAGTATATACTTGCATACACATCTGGTGTAGCCAATCTCCTCAGTATATACTTGCATACACATCTGGTGTAGCCAATCTCCTCAGTATATACTTGCATACACATCTGGTGTAGCCAATCTCCTCAGTATATACTTACATACACATCTGGTGTAGCCAATCTCCTCAGTATATACTTGCATACACATCTGGTGTAGCCAATCTCCTCAGTATATACTTGCATACACATCTGGTGTAGCCAATCTCCTCAGTATATACTTGCCTACACATCTGGTGTAGCCAATCTCCTCAGTATATACTTGCATACACATCTGGTGTAGCCAATCTCCTCAGTATATACTTGCATACACGTCTGGTGTAGCCAATCTCCTCAGTATATACTTGCATACACATCTGGTGTAGCCTATGTGAGCCTATACTTGCCTCTCTCCCCAGCCTATACTTATATACAGATCTGGTGTAGCCTATGTGAGCCTATACTAGCCTATCTCCTCAGTATATACTTGCATACACATCTGGTGAAGCCTATGTGAGCCTATACTTGCCTCTCTCCCCAGCCTATACTTATATACAGATCTGGTGTAGCCTATGTGAGCCTATACTAGCCTATCTCCTCAGTATATACTTACATACACATCTGGTGTAGCCAATGTGAGCCTATACTTGCCTATCTCCCCAGCCTATACTTATATACAGATCTGGTGTAGCCTATGTGAGCCTATACTTGCCTCTCTCCCCAGCCTATACTTATATACAGATCTGGTGTAGCCTATGTGAGCCTATACTTGCCTCTCTCCCCAGCCTATACTTATATACAGATCTGGTATAGCCTATGTGAGCCTATACTTGCCTTTCTCCCCAGCCTATACTTATATACAGATGTGGTGTAGCCTATGTGAGCCTATACTTGCCTCTCTCCCCACCCTATACTTATATACAGATGTGGTGTAGCCTATGTGGGCCTATACTAGCCTATTCCTTAGTATATACTTGCATACACAATCGGTGTAGCCTATGTGAGCCTATACTTGCCTCTCTCCCCAGCCTATACTTATATACAGATCTGGTGTAGCCTATGTGAGCCTATACAATCCTATCTCCCCAGCCTATACTTACATACGGATCTGGTGTAGCCTATGTGAGCCTATACTAGCCTATCTCCTCAGTATATACTTGCATACACATCTGGTGTAGCCAACGTGAGCCTATACTTGCCTATCTCCCCAGCCTATACTTATATACAGATCTGGTGTAGCCTATGTGAGCCTATACTAGCGTATCTCCCCAGACTATACTTACATACAGATCTGCTGTAGCCTATGTGAGCCTATACTAGCCTATCTCCCCAGTCTATACTTAGATACAGATCTGGTGCAGCCTATGTGAACCTATACTAGCCTGTCTCCCCAGCTTATACTTATATACAGATCTGGTGTAGCCTATACAGGCCTATCTCCCCAGCCTATACATATATACAGATCTGGTGTAGCCTATGTGAGCCTATCTCCCCAGCCTATTCTTATATACAGATATAGTGTAGCCTATACTTCCCTATGTGAGCCTATACTAGCCTGTGTTACCCTATGTGAGGCTATACTAGCCTGTGTTACCCTATGTGAGGCTATACTAGCCTATCTCCCCAGCTTATACTTATATACAGATATAGTGTAGCCTATATTAGCCTATGTGAGCCTATACTAGCCTGTGTTACCCTATGTGAGGCTATGCTAGCCTATCTCCCCAGCCTATACTTATATACGGATCTGGTGTAGCCTATGTGAGCGTATACTAGCGTATCTCCCCAGACTATACTTACATACAGATCTGGTGTAGCCTATGTGAGCCTATACTAGCCTATCTCCCCAGCCTATACTTAGATACAGATCTGGTGCAGCCTATGTGAACCTATACTAGCCTGTCTCCCCAGCTTATACTTATATACAGATCTGGTGTAGCCTATACAGGCCTATCTCCCCAGCCTATACATATATACAGATCTGGTGTAGCCTATGTGAGCCTATACTTGCCTATCGCCCCAGCTTATAGATATATACAGATCTGGTGTAGCCTATGTGAGCCTATCTCCCCAGCCTATACTTATATACAGATATAGTGTAGCCTATACTTCCCTATGTGAGCCTATACTAGCCTGTGTTACCCTATGTGAGGCTATACTAGCCTATCTCCCCAGCTTATACTTATATACAGATATAGTGTAGCCTATATTAGCCTATGTGAGCCTATACTAGCCTGTGTTACCCTATGTGAGGCTATGCTAGCCTATCTCCCCAGCCTATACCTACATACACATCTGGTGTAGCCTATGTGAGCCTATAGTAGCCTATACTTATATACAGATATAGTGCAGCCTATACTTCCTTATGTGAGCCTAGACTAGCCTGTGTTACCCTATGTGAGCCTATACTTGCTTATCTCCCCAGCCTATACTTATATACAGATATAGTGTAGCCTATACTTCCCTATGTGAGGCTATACTAGCCTATCTCCCCAGCTTATACTTATATGCAGATATAGTGTACCCTATGTGAGCCTATACTAGCCTATCTCCCCCATCCTATACTTATATACACATCCGGTGTAGCCTATGTGAGCCTATACTAGCTTATCTCCTCAGTCTGTACTTACATATAGATCTGGTGTAGCCCATGTCAGCCTATACTAGCCTATCTCCTCAGTATATACTTATATACACATCTGGTGTAGCGTATGTGAGCTTATACTAGCCTATCTCCTCAGCCTATAATTACATACAAATCTGGCGTATCCTATATCAGCCTACACAAGGCTACCTCTTCAGTCTATAATTACATACCCATCCGGTGTAGCCTATGTGAGCCTATACTAGCCTATCTCCTCAGTCTATACTTACATACAAATCTGGCGTAGCCTATGTGAGCTTATACTAGCCTATCTCATCAGTCTGTACTTAAATACAAATCTGGTGTAGCCAACGTGAGCCTATACTAGCCAATCTCCCCAGCTTATACTTATATACAGATATAGTGTAGCCTATGTGAGCCTATACTAGCCTGTGTTACCCTATGTAAGGCTATGCTAGCCTATCTCCCCAGCCTATACCATTATACAGATCTGGTGTAGCCTAGGTGAGCCTATACTAGCCTATCTCCCCAGCTTATACTTATATACAGATCTGGTGTAGCCTAGGTGAGCCTATACTAGCCTATCTCCTCAGTCTAGACTTACATACACATCCGGTGTAGCCTATGTGAGCCTATACTAGCTTATCTCCTCAGTCTGTACTTACATATAGATCTGGTGTAGCCCATGTCAGCCTATACTAGCCTATCTCCTCAGTATATACTTATATACACATCTGGTGTAGCGTATGTGAGCTTATACTAGCCTATCTCCTCAGCCTATAATTACATACAAATCTGGCGTATCCTATATCAGCCTACACAAGGCTACCTCTTCAGTCTATAATTACATACCCATCCAGTGTAGCCTATGTGAGCCTATACTAGCCTATCTCCTCAGTCTATACTTACATACAGACCAGGTGTAGAATATGTAACCGTATACTAGCCTATCTCCACAGCCTATACTTACATACAAATCTGGCATAGCCTACGTGAGCTTATACTAGCCTATGTCCTCAGTCTATACTTATATACAGATCTGGTGTAGCCTGTCAGTCTACACAAGTTTACATTTGCAGTCTATACTTATATATAGATCTGGTGTAGCCTATGTCAGCCTCTACTAGCTTATCTCCTCAGTCTATACTTATATACAGATCTGGTGTAGCCTGTGTGATCCTACCGATCCGGTGTATCCTATGTAGGCCTATACTAGCCTCTCTCCCCCAGCCTATACTTACATACGGATCTGGTGTAGCCTATGTGAGCCTATACTAGCCTATCTCCTCAGTATATACTTGCATACACATCTGGTGTAGCCAATCTCCTCAGTATATACTTGCATACACATCTGGTGTAGCCAATCTCCTCAGTATATACTTACATACACATCTGGTGTAGCCAATCTCCTCAGTATATACTTGCATACACATCTGGTGTAGCCAATCTCCTCAGTATATACTTACATACACATCTGGTGTAGCCAATCTCCTCAGTATATACTTGCATACACATCTGGTGTAGCCAATCTCCTCAGTATATACTTGCATACACATCTGGTGTAGCCAATCTCCTCAGTATATACTTACATACACATCTGGTGTAGCCAATCTCCTCAGTATATACTTGCATACACATCTGGTGTAGCCAATCTCCTCAGTATATACTTGCATACACATCTGGTGTAGCCAATCTCCTCAGTATATACTTGCATACACATCTGGTGTAGCCAATCTCCTCAGTATATACTTACATACACATCTGGTGTAGCCAATCTCCTCAGTATATACTTGCATACACATCTGGTGTAGCCAATCTCCTCAGTATATACTTGCATACACATCTGGTGTAGCCAATCTCCTCAGTATATACTTGCCTACACATCTGGTGTAGCCAATCTCCTCAGTATATACTTGCATACACGTCTGGTGTAGCCAATCTCCTCAGTATATACTTGCATACACATCTGGTGTAGCCTATGTGAGCCTATACTTGCCTCTCTCCCCAGCCTATACTTATATACAGATCTGGTGTAGCCTATGTGAGCCTATACTAGCCTATCTCCTCAGTATATACTTGCATACACATCTGGTGAAGCCTATGTGAGCCTATACTTGCCTCTCTCCCCAGCCTATACTTATATACAGATCTGGTGTAGCCTATGTGAGCCTATACTAGCCTATCTCCTCAGTATATACTTACATACACATCTGGTGTAGCCAATGTGAGCCTATACTTGCCTATCTCCCCAGCCTATACTTATATACAGATCTGGTGTAGCCTATGTGAGCCTATACTTGCCTCTCTCCCCAGCCTATACTTATATACAGATCTGGTGTAGCCTATGTGAGCCTATACTTGCCTCTCTCCCCAGCCTATACTTATATACAGATCTGGTATAGCCTATGTGAGCCTATACTTGCCTTTCTCCCCAGCCTATACTTATATACAGATGTGGTGTAGCCTATGTGAGCCTATACTTGCCTCTCTCCCCACCCTATACTTATATACAGATGTGGTGTAGCCTATGTGGGCCTATACTAGCCTATTCCTTAGTATATACTTGCATACACAATCGGTGTAGCCTATGTGAGCCTATACTTGCCTCTCTCCCCAGCCTATACTTATATACAGATCTGGTGTAGCCTATGTGAGCCTATACAATCCTATCTCCCCAGCCTATACTTACATACGGATCTGGTGTAGCCTATGTGAGCCTATACTTGCCTCTCTCCCCAGCCTATACTTATATACAGATCTGGTGTAGCCTATGTGAGCCTATACTAGCCTATCTCCTCAGTATATACTTGCATACACATCTGGTGAAGCCTATGTGAGCCTATACTTGCCTCTCTCCCCAGCCTATACTTATATACAGATCTGGTGTAGCCTATGTGAGCCTATACTAGCCTATCTCCTCAGTATATACTTACATACACATCTGGTGTAGCCAATGTGAGCCTATACTTGCCTATCTCCCCAGCCTATACTTATATACAGATCTGGTGTAGCCTATGTGAGCCTATACTTGCCTCTCTCCCCAGCCTATACTTATATACAGATCTGGTGTAGCCTATGTGAGCCTATACTTGCCTCTCTCCCCAGCCTATACTTATATACAGATCTGGTGTAGCCTATGTGAGCCTATACTTGCCTCTCTCCCCAGCCTATACTTATATACAGATCTGGTGTAGCCAGTGTGAGCCTATACTTGCCTATCTCCCCAGCCTATACTTATATAAAGATCTGGTGTAGCCTATGTGAGCCTATACTTGCCTCTCTCCCCACCCTATACTTATATACAGATGTGGTGTAGCCTATGTGGGCCTATACTAGCCTATTCCTCAGTATATACTTGCATACACAATCGGTGTAGCCTATGTGAGCCTATACTTGCCTCTCTCCCCAGCCTATACTTATATACAGATCTGGTGCAGCGTATGTGAGCCTATACAATCCTATCTCCCCAGCCTATACTTATATACGGATCTGGTGTAGCCTATGTGAGCCTATACTAGCCTATCTCCTCAGTATATACTTGCATACACATTTGGTGTAGCCAATCTCCTCAGTATATACTTACATACACATCTGGTGTAGCCAACGTGAGCCTATACTTGCCTATCTCCCCAGCCTATACTTATATACAGATCTGGTGTAGCCTATGTGAGCCTATACTAGCTTATCTCCCCAGCCTATACTTATATACGGATCTGGTGTAGCCTATGTGAGCCTATACTAGCGTATCTCCCCAGACTATACTTACATAGAGATCTGGTGTAGCCTATGTGAGCCTATACTAGCCTATCTCCCCAGCCTATACTTAGATACAGATCTGGTGCAGCCTATGTGAACCTATACTAGCCTGTCTCCCCAGCTTACACTTATATACAGATCTGGTGTAGCCTATACAGGCCTATCTCCCCAGCCTATACATATATACAGATCTGGTGTAGCCTATGTGAGCCTATACTTGCCTATCGCCCCAGCTTATAGATATATACAGATCTGGTGTAGCCTATGTGAGCCTATCTCCCCAGCCTATTCTTATATACAGATATAGTGTAGCCTATACTTCCCTATGTGAGCCTATACTAGCCTGTGTTACCCTATGTGAGGCTATACTAGCCTATCTCCCCAGCTTATACTTATATACAGATATAGTGTAGCCTATATTAGCCTATGTGAGCCTATACTAGCCTGTGTTACCCTATGTGAGGCTATGCTAGCCTATCTCCCCAGCCTATACTTATATACGGATCTGGTGTAGCCTATGTGAGCCTATACTAGCGTATCTCCCCAGACTATACTTACATACAGATCTGGTGTAGCCTATGTGAGCCTATACTAGCCTATCTCCCCAGCCTATACTTAGATACAGATCTGGTGCAGCCTATGTGAACCTATACTAGGCTGTCTCCCCAGCTTATACTTATATACAGATCTGGTGTAGCCTATACAGGCCTATCTCCCCAGCCTATACATATATACAGATCTGGTGTAGCCTATGTGAGCCTATACTTGCCTTTCGCCCTAGCTTATAGATATATACAGATCTGGTGTAGCCTATGTGAGCCTATCTCCCCAGCCTATACTTATATACAGATATAGTGTAGCCTATACTTCCCTATGTGAGCCTATACTAGCCTGTGTTACCCTATGTGAGGCTATACTAGCCTATCTCCCCAGCTTATACTTATATACAGATATAGTGTAGCCTATATTAGCCTATGTGAGCCTATACTGGCCTGTGTTACCCTATGTGAGGCTATGCTAGCCTACCTACATACCCCAGCCTATACCTACATACACATCTGGTGTAGCCTATGTGAGCCTATAGTAGCCTATCTCCCCAGCCTATACTTATATACAGATATAGTGCAGCCTATACTTCCTTATGTGAGCCTAGACTAGCCTGTGTTACCCTATGTGAGCCTATACTTGCTTATCTCCCCAGCCTATACTTATATACAGATCTGGTGTAGCCTATGTGAGCCTCTACTAGCCTATCTCCCTAGCCTATACATATATACAGATCTGGTGTAGCCTATGTGAGCCTATACTTGCCTATCTCCGCAGCCTATACTTATATACACATCTGGTGTAGCCTATGTGAGCCTATACTTGCCTATCTCCGCAGCCTATACTTATATACACATCTGGTGTAGCCTATGTGAGCCTATACTTGCCTATCTCCGCAGCCTATACATATATACAGATCTGGTGTAGCCTATGTGAGCCTATACTTGCCTATCTCCCCAGCCTATACATATACACAGATCTGGTGTAGCCTATGTGAACCTATAGTAGCCTATCTCCCCAGCTTATACTTATACACAGTTATAGTGTAGCCTATACTAGCCTATGTGAGCCTATACTAGCCTATCTCCTCAGTCCATACTTACATACCTATCCTGTGTAGCCTATGTCAGCCTATACTAGCCTATCTCCACAGCCTATACTTAAATACAGATCTGGTGTAGCCTATCTGAGCCTATACTAGCCTATCTCCCCCAGCCTATACTTACATACAGATCTGCTGTAGCCTATGTGAGCCTATACTAGCCTATCTCCCCCAGCTTATACTTATATACAGATCTTGTGTAGCCTATCTGAGCCTATACTAGCCTATCTCCCCCAGCCTATACTTATATACAGATCTGGTGTAGCCTATGTGAGCCTATACTTGCCTATCTCCGCAGCCTATACTTATATACACATCTGGTGTAGCCTATGTGAGCCTATACTAGCCTATCTGCCCCAGCCTATACTTATATACAGATCTGGTGTAGCCTATCTGAGCCTATACTAGCCTATCTCCCCCAGCCTATACTTACATACAGATCTGGTGTAGCCTATGTGAGCCTATACTAGCCTATCTCCCCCAGCTTATACTTATATACAGATCTGGTGTAGCCTATGTGAGCCTATACTTGCCTATCTCCCCCATCCTATACTTATATACACATCTGGTGTAGCCTATGTGAGCCTATACTTGCCTATCTCCGCAGCCTATACATATATACAGATCTGGTGTAGCCTATGTGAGCCTATACTTGCCTATCTCCCCAGCCTATACATATACACAGATCTGGTGTAGCCTATGTGAACCTATAGTAGCCTATCTCCCCAGCTTATACTTATACACAGTTATAGTGTAGCCTATACTAGCCTATGTGAGCCTATACTAGCCTATCTCCTCAGTCCATACTTACATACCTATCCTGTGTAGCCTATGTCAGCCTATACTAGCCTATCTCCACAGCCTATACTTAAATACAGATCTGGTGTAGCCTATCTGAGCCTATACTAGCCTATCTCCCCCAGCCTATACTTATATACAGATCTGCTGTAGCCTATGTGAGCCTATACTAGCCTATCTCCCCCAGCTTATACTTATATACAGATCTTGTGTAGCCTATCTGAGCCTATACTAGCCTATCTCCCCCAGCCTATACTTATATACAGATCTGGTGTAGCCTATGTGAGCCTATACTTGCCTATCTCCGCAGCCTATACTTATATACACATCTGGTGTAGCCTATGTGAGCCTATACTAGCCTATCTGCCCCAGCCTATACTTATATACAGATCTGGTGTAGCCTATCTGAGCCTATACTAGCCTATCTCCCCCAGCCTATACTTACATACAGATCTGGTGTAGCCTATGTGAGCCTATACTAGCCTATCTCCCCCAGCTTATACTTATATACAGATCTGGTGTAGCCTATGTGAGCCTATACTTGCCTATCTCCCCCATCCTATACTTATATACAGATCTGGTGTAGCCTATGTGAGCCTATACTAGCCTATGTTACCCTATGTGGGGCTATGCTAGCCTATCTCCCCAGCCTATACCATTATACAGATCTGGTGTAGCCTGGGTGAGCCTATACTAGCCTATCTCCCCAGCTTATACTTATATACAGATCTGGTGTAGCCTAGGTGAGCCTATACTAGCCTATCTCCTCAGTCTAGACTTACATACACATTCGGTGTAGCCTATGTGAGCCTATACTAGCTTATCTCCTCAGTCTGTACTTACATATAGATCTGGTGTAGCCCATGTCAGCCTATACTAGCCTATCTCCTCAGTATATACTTATATACATATCTGGTGTAGCGTATGTGAGCTTATACTAGCCTATCCCTTCAGCCTATAATTACATACAAATCTGGCGTATCCTATATCAGCCTACACAAGGCTACCTCTTCAGTCTATAATTACATACCCATCCGGTGTAGCCTATGTGAGCCTATACTAGCCTATCTCCTCAGTCTATACTTACATACAAATCTGGCGTAGCCTACGTGAGCTTATACTAGCCTATCTCATCAGTCTGTACTTAAATACAAATCTGGTGTAGCCTATGTGAGCCTACACTAGCCTATCTGCTCAGTGTATACTTACATACAGACCAGGTGTAGAATATGTAACCGTATACTAGCCTATCTCCTCAGCCTATACTTACATACAAATCTGGCATAGCCTACGTGAGCTTATACTAGCCTATGTCCTCAGTCTATACTTATATACAGATCTGGTGTAGCCTGTCAGTCTACACAAGTTTACATTTGCAGTCTATACTTATATATAGATCTGGTGTAGCCTATGTCATCCTCTACTAGCTTATCTCCTCAGTCTATACTTATATACAGATCTGGTGTAGCCTGTGTGATCCTACCGATCCGGTGTATCCTATGTAGGCCTATACTAGCCTCTCTCCCCCAGCCTATACTTACATACGGATCTGGTGTAGCCTATGTGAGCCTATACTAGCCTATCTCCTCAGTATATACTTGCATACACATCTGGTGTAGCCAATCTCCACAGTATATACTTACATACACATCTGGTGTAGCCAATCTCCTCAGTATATACTTGCATACACATCTGGTGTAGCCAATCTCCTCAGTATATACTTGCATACACATCTGGTGTAGCCAATCTCCTCAGTATATACTTGCATACACATCTGGTGTAGCCAATCTCCTCAGTATATACTTGCATACACATCTGGTGTAGCCAATCTCCTCAGTATATACTTACATACACATCTGGTGTAGCCAATCTCCTCAGTATACCCCTCCGAAGGAGTGTCGCCTTGTCGTGGCGGAGGGGCTCAGTACCCGATCCAGACGGCCTACTAAGTGTCATTTTGACCACTGGTAGACAAGAGGTGAGGGGAAGCAAAGAACATTCCAAACGGGTAGATGGGGCTCGGTAGTCTTGGTCGACAACTCATCTAGGAGAAGAGGACTCCGAAATCAAACTCCCCCAGGGGCTCCTACTACGGTAGGTACGGGTTTGGCGTACCCGGGGCCCCGAGCCATACTCTCGATTGGGTTCCTCCAAGAGGTGAGAGGGCACATGCCAAACGCCCAATCAACTTTGGTCCACTTTTGTGTTTGACCTCCCACCTGTTACCTCCCTGTACACAGTCTGATGGATAACCTACGCGCGGGTGACGCAAGGGGTGACTGGGTAATCGCGTAAGTCCCAGCCCCTGGTTATCATGTAGGATCTGTGTGCGTATCCGCTGATAAAGGTCAGTCCCGGGGAGGGGCCATTGCATGAGCTGATGCACTCCTGAAGGCGATTGGGTCCCTCTGTCTATGCATTGGGAGGTGAGACCCTAGGGTGAGCAAGGTCCAGGCCAGGACTCTCACCTAAGCCGGGGTGGCGCCCAGGATGTGAGCATGCCATCGGAGACATTTGCAATGGTGGAGGATTAAAGCGCCATGAGTTCACAAAAAACTCAAAATAAACAAAAATACCAGAAGTCAAGTGTAAAGGAAGTAGTTGAGTCCTGTGGTCCTCGCTACTTAGTCATTTCGAGAACTGAGGAAGGAAAAAAGTTTCTTTCGGTGAGTCCATTTGTAATCCAGAAGGGCCTGGATAAGATAGCTGGTCCAGTGAAGTCATGCACTAGATCGCGTAATGGCACGCTTCTAGTAGAAGCGCATGCAGCAGAACAGGCAGCTAAAATACAGAAAGCAAACCTGTTGGCCAGCTATCCAATACGTGTTGACCTTCATAAGACGTTGAACTCGTCACGCGGTGTCGTCAATACCCGCGCATTAGACGGACTCAGTGTTGAAGAGATTAAGGAAAACCTGGAAGATCAAGGTGTTACCTGTGTGTATCGGGTTCACCGCAAAGAAAGCGGTGAATTGAAGCCTACTCGTACCCTGTTCCTCACCTTTGATCGGGTAGATCTCCCTCAAAGGATTAGGGCAGGATACGAAGCTATAGAAGTAAGGCCATACATCCCGAACCCAATCCGGTGCTTTAAGTGTAACCATTTTGGACACACAAGTGAACTATGTAACAGAACAGCTTCTTGCGTCAACTGCGGAGGCGTCCTTCACGACGCTCCATGTTCATTGCCTCCCAGTTGTGTGAACTGCAGCGGCGAACATCCAGCCAATTCGCGAGAGTGCCCCCGGTTTATAGAGGAAAGGGCGATCCAGGAAATCCGAGTCAAAGAGAAGGTGTCCTTCTCGGAAGCTCGGAAACTCCTGCGTATCCGACAGCCTCCCCTTCCAAAGTCCGGTACCTATCGCTCTGTTGTAGCTAGGCCGGCAGAGAAGCGGGAAATCGCTACACAAACCAGCGATCAAACCGGGGCCACAATTTCACAAAAAATTATCGTAGCAAGAACAGTTCCAAAGCCTTCAACATCTACATGTAAATCTACGTCTCCTACCAAGTCCGTAAAGGAAAAGAACACATCTACAAGGTCACCG
Source organism: Tenodera sinensis (assembly GCA_030765045.1). Lineage (NCBI taxonomy): Eukaryota > Metazoa > Arthropoda > Insecta > Mantodea > Mantidae > Tenodera > Tenodera sinensis. Next base: position 18,248,306 of record CM060971.1, on the reverse strand, counting down.
TCTAAATTGCCAGTCTACAACAATGGCAAGAATGAGCCCGTTGTTTATGTTACATCACCGAAGAAATTTAAGAAACAATATGTAAGAACTGACTTCCTCAAAGAAGAAAACGTGTCTGTTCCCACTCAACCAAAGGGAAAGAAGAGCCAGCGTTCATCCCCCCGAAGATCCTCTTCTGAGGATTCCTCCGGGATGGACACAGACCGGCAGCTTTCATCTTCGCCGGTATCCACGAGCAATCGGTTCGAGGCTCTCGAACCGAAATTTGCTATGGGGATACGCACCTCCTCGGTAGAGGAGATGCAAGAAGATCCTGCCTATACTGGGAGAAACCCAGTGAAAAAGAGGCAGGATAAATGTGAAAAGAGTGTGAGCCCAAAAGATCACAAAAGGGCTAAATTGAACCGACCACCGCCTACTACAAGGTAATACACGGTTACCTTGCAATATTTATCCCACACAGATACTAATATGGCTATCTTACATTGGAACATACGTGGCATTCGAACCCAAAGGCCAGAACTTGAGCTCCTGCTCAAAGAAAACGAACCTCTGGTCGCATGTTTGCAAGAGACTAAGCTGCGTCCTCAAGACGCTTTCCATCTAAGGCGATACACCCCAGTACGGTGTGATGTTACACCAGAAGAGGGTGTTCCGGCACATGGCGGCGCCATGATACTTGTGAGAGATGACATTTATATGCAATCTGTACCAATACAGTCTGATATCCAATCAGTTGCAATAAGGATTGTACTGCCAGACATCCATTTCACCATCTGTAATATATACTTGCCTCCGTCCCATGACCCCTCGCACATTGATTTAGAAGATCTAGTTTCCCAGTTGCCAACACCGTTTCTGTTGGTGGGAGACTTCAATGCGCACCACCCACTTTGGGGTTCAAGTCGCGCTTGTGCGAGAGGTAAACTCATTTCCGATTTCTTGGACAGTCACAACCTAGCTCTCCTCAACACTGGAGAGCCTACATTCATTTCGGACTCCCACAGCACCTTCTCACACCTTGATCTTGCAGTTTGTTCACCTCAGTTGGCAGTCTCCTTACAATGGAATGTCATCTCTGATTTACACTCTAGTGACCACTTCCCATGTCTTATTAGTCTCTTGACGCAACATACATATTCCACATGTATGCCCAGATGGCGTTTGGACCATGCCAACTGGAACCTTTACACCCAGTTGGCTGTCTTTACCTACAACGAGCACGACTCAGTGAATAATTTGGCGCAGCATCTCACGGAGACGATTCTCTCTGCTGCTGAACAATCGATTCCGCGGTCGACTACACACCCCCGTCGATTTCCCGTCCCCTGGTGGACGGAAGAATGTCGGAACGCCATTCGTGCTCGAAGGCGTGCACTTAGGGTTTTCCAACGTCACCCTACTTTGGAAAACCTAATCGAATACAAGAAATTGCGCGCGAGGTCCAGACAAGTCATTAAGGATAGCAAAAAGTCATCATGGAGCAAATTTGTAGCTTCATTTAACCGACACACACCTTCCTCGGTTGTGTGGGATAGATTAAGGCGTGTTGCAGCTAAAACGACCCAAATGCCAATAGCGGGACTAAAAACAGCCACAGGAGCTGTTGTTGATTCATTTGAAGTGGCTAATACCTTTGGCAGTGCTTTCGCACAAGTGTCTAGCTCGGAAAACTACTCCCCTGAGTTCCTTCCAATTAAAACTCAGGTGGAATCTCAAGGCTTCTCGTTTCGTTCTAGAAACGTAGAAGATTACAATCGCCTTTTCACCATGGCAGAGCTGGAGTATTCCCTGAAATCTTCGCGATGTTCAGCACCAGGACCGGACGGTATTCATGTACAAATGTTACAACGGCTCTCTCCTGAAGGTAAGGCATTCCTGCTCGAGGTCTATAATCGTGTTTGGGTTGACAGTATACTCCCAGAAAATTGGCGGGAGGCCACCGTTATTCCCATCTTGAAGGCTGGAAAGGACCGTCATCTTCCCTCCAGCTATCGTCCTATTTCCCTCACCAGTTGCGTTTGCAAGGTGATGGAACGCATGCTCAATGGACGATTGGTATGGTGGTTAGAAAGTCGTAACCTACTGACTAACATCCAGTGTGGTTTTCGACGACGCCGTTCAACTGTTGACCATCTTGTGTCAATATCGACACAGATAATGGACGGCTTTATGAAGAACTGTCAAACCGTTGGCATATTTTTCGATCTTGAGAAGGCTTATGATACGTGCTGGCGAGCAGGGATTCTACGTTCCCTGTATGCCTGGAACATACGTGGACGCCTACCACTTTTCATTCAGGAGTTTATGAAGGACCGCTTTTTCCGAGTAAGGGTCGGCTCGGTTTTTTCTAATTCTTTTGTTCAGGAGGAGGGAGTACCTCAGGGTTCGGTGCTAAGTGTCACGCTCTTTGCTATAGCAATTAACTCCATCTGGAAATGTGTTCCACCTGGAGTTTCGTCATGCCTATTCGTAGACGACTTCGCTGTCTATTGCACTTCTCAGCGCACGGCGTTCTTACAACGGCGCCTGCAGCAATGTTTGGACAACCTTAGAGAATGGAGCATGAAAAACGGCTTCCGTTTCTCAACTGAGAAGTCAATCTGCGTTAATTTCTGGCGCCGTAGGAGACGATTACCACCTTCGCTCCGATTTGGTCCAGATGAACTTCCCTTCGCAGAAGAGACGCGCTTCCTGGGTTTGATCTTGGACAGGAAGCTTAGTTGGTCGTCGCATATTGCACAGCTAAGAGCGAGATGTGACCGTTCCCTAAATATTATGCGAGTACTGAATGGCAAATCGTGGGGAGCGGATCGGACAACTTTGTTGCGAATATATCGCGCATTGGTCCGATCCAAGCTAGACTATGGGTGTATTGTTTATTCGTCAGCACGACCATCTGTGCTGAGAAGATTAGACGTGGTCCATAATAGGGGCATCCGCATTGCAACAGGAGCTTTTCCAACAAGCCCAGTGGTGAGCCTTTACGCCGAGTCCGCAGAACCTCCTCTGCAATATCGGCGTGAGATTCTCTTGGCAAATTATGGTTGTGCGCTTAGATGTATGCCTAAGCACCCAACGTTCGCTTCTTTTTTCACCACCACGCTAAGAGAACGATATAGAAATAGCACCCTTAATCCAAAGCCTGCGGGGTTCCGTTTCCAAGAGCTCCTAGTGAAGCTTGGAGTGGAACTGCCTGTGATGTTCGCCAAGGGCGAGAGACTTTACCCCCCTTGGCTATCTGGTACGCCCCATGTAGATCTTGGGATGACCATACACCAGAAGTCCACGATGCCTATTTCAAGTATCCGCACATGTTTCTTAGAATTTTTGTCAGGCTACTCTGACCGTAAATATATTTACACCGATGGATCAAAGAACACCAACGGTGTTGGATGTGCTTATGTTTATGGAACCGAACCATATACATTCGGTTTTTCAAATAGCACTTCCATTTTTACTGCAGAGCTTTATGCAATCTATCGAGCCGTTTTGTATGTTCGCCGTCGTAAATTAGGTGACTGCCTGATTTTGAGCGATTCCCTTAGTGCACTGCAGAGCCTTTGTCAGTTGTACAACCCCCACCCTATTGTACAACGTATCCAGGATGCCCTCCATGTTTTACACGCTTCTGGTGTTGATGTGGTGTGTGCATGGATTCCTGGTCACGTAGGTTTGCCTGGGAATGAAATGGCAGATTTAGCAGCAAAGACGGCAACTACAGAACCCAGAATTATCATCTCACGTGTTACTTCGGAAGACTTTAGGCTTGAAGTGCGGAGAGCGGTGCTGTCGTCCTGGCACGACGAGTGGTCAGCTCTCCGCGGTAATAAGCTTAGAGAAGTGAAAGAACTTCCGATAAACTGGGTAACTTCCTGTCGCACATCTCGTCGCGAGGAGGTTAGTTTGGCTCGATTAAGAATAGGGCACTGCAATTTTTCGCACGGTTACCTATTTAAAAGGGACCCTGCGCCTCTATGTCCGCTGTGTGACAACGTTTTGTCGGTTCGCCACGTGCTCCTAGAGTGTTACTCTCTAGCGCACCTTCGGGATTCTCTGCAGCTGCCTGCCAGACTTGCAGAGGTCCTAGCGGACGACAAAACAGCGGTTGATAGAGTTCTTAATTTTTTAGCGCAGTGTAATATAAATTTGAGGATTTAAATTTTTTAAATTATCTTGTTCTGCTTTTGGACATATTTATCACATTGTTTCATATCTGGCTATTGCCACTGATTTCTACCTTGTATATTTTGTTGTTTCTAGTATTTTTATTTTTTGAGTGAAATTTATATCTGGCTATTGCCATGAGTCTGTTAAGGGCGCTGATGACCTAGAAGTTGAGCGCCCTTAAACCAAATCCAAATCCTCAGTATATACTTACATACACATCTGGTGTAGCCAATCTCCTCAGTATATACTTGCATACACATCTGGTGTAGCCAATCTCCTCAGTATATACTTGCATACACATCTGGTGTAGCCAATCTCCTCAGTATATACTTGCATATACGTCTGGTGTAGCCAATCTCCTCAGTATATACTTGCATACACATCTGGTGTAGCCTATGTGAGCCTATACTTGCCTCTCTCCCCAGCCTATACTTATATACAGATCTGGTGTAGCCTATGTGAGCCTATACTAGCCTATCTCCTCAGTATATACTTGCATACACATCTGGTGAAGCCTATGTGAGCCTATACTTGCCTCTCTCCCCAGCCTATACTTATATACAGATCTGGTGTAGCCTATGTGAGCCTATACTAGCCTATCTCCTCAGTATATACTTACATACACATCTGGTGTAGCCAATGTGAGCCTATACTTGCCTATCTCCCCAGCCTATACTTATATACAGATCTGGTGTAGCCTATGTGAGCCTATACTTGCCTCTCTCCCCAGCCTATACTTATATACAGATCTGGTGTAGCCTATGTGAGCCTATACTTGCCTCTCTCCCCAGCCTATACTTATATACAGATCTGGTGTAGCCTATGTGAGCCTATACTTGCCTCTCTCCCCAGCCTATACTTATATACAGATCTGGTGTAGCCAATGTGAGCCTATACTTGCCTATCTCCCCAGCCTATACTTATATAAAGATCTGGTGTAGCCTATGTGAGCCTATACTTGCCTCTCTCCCCACCCTATACTTATATACAGATGTGGTGTAGCCTATGTGAGCCTATACTAGCCTATCTCCTCAGTATATACTTGCATACACATCTGGTGTAGCCTATGTGAGCCTATACTTGCCTCTCTCCCCACCCTATACTTATATACAGATGTGGTGTAGCCTATGTGAGCCTATACTAGCCTATTCCTCAGTATATACTTGCATACACATCTGGTGTAGCCTATGTGAGCCTATACTTGCCTCTCTCCCCAGCCTATATTTATATACAGATCTGGTGTAGCCTATGTGAGCCTATACTAGCCTATCTCCTCAGTATATACTTACATACACATCTGGTGTAGCCAATGTGAGCCTATACTTGCCTATCTCCCCAGCCTATACTTATATACAGATCTGGTGTAGCCTATGTGAGCCTATACTTGCCTCTCTCCCCAGCCTATACTTATATACAGATCTGGTGTAGCCTATGTGAGCCTATACTTGCCTCTCTCCCCACCCTATACTTATATACAGATGTGGTGTAGCCTATGTGAGCCTATACTAGCCTATTCCTCAGTATATACTGGCATACACATCTGGTGTAGCCTATGTGAGCCTATAGTTGCCTCTCTCCCCAGCCTATATTTATATACAGATCTGGTGTAGCCTATGTGAGCCTATACTAGCCTATCTCCTCAGTATATACTTGCATACACATTTGGTGTAGCCAATCTCCTCAGTATATACTTACATACACATCTGGTGTAGCCAACGTGAGCCTATACTAGCCTATCTCCCCAGCTTATACTTACATACAGATCTGGTGTAGCCTAGGTGAGCCTATACTAGCCTATCTCCTCAGTCTAGACTTACATACACATCCGGTGTAGCCTATGTGAGCCTATACTAGCTTATCTCCTCAGTCTGTACTTACATATAGATCTGGTGTAGCCCATGTCAGCCTATACCAGCCTATCACCTCAGTATATACTTATATACACATCTGGTGTAGCGTATGTGAGCTTATACTAGCCTATCTCCTCAGCCTATAATTACATACAAATCTGGCGTATCGTATATCAGCCTACACAAGGCTACCTCTTCAGTCTATAATTACATACCCATCCGGTGTAGCCTATGTGAGCCTATACTAGCCTATCTCCTCAGTCTATACTTACATACAAATCTGGCGTAGCCTACGTGAGCTTATACTAGCCTATCTCATCAGTCTGTACTTAAATACAAATCTGGTGTAGCCTATGTGAGCCTACACTAGCCTATCTCCTCAGTGTATACTTACATACAGACCAGGTGTAGAATATGTAACCGTATACTAGCCTATCTCCTCAGCCTATACTTACATACAAATCTGGCATAGCCTACGTGAGCTTATACTAGCCTATGTCCTCAGTCTATACTTATATACAGATCTGGTGTAGCCTGTCAGTCTACACAAGTTTACATTTGCAGTCTATACTTATATATAGATCTGGTGTAGCCTATGTCAGCCTCTACTAGCTTATCTCCTCAGTCTATGCTTACATACAGATCTGGTGTAGCCTGTGTGATCCTACCGATCCGGTGTATCCTATGTAGGCCTATACTAGCCTCTCTCCCCCAGCCTATACTTACATACGGATCTGGTGTAGCCTATGTGAGCCTATACTAGCCTATCTCCTCAGTATATACTTGCATACACATCTGGTGTAGCCAATCTCCTCAGTATATACTTACATACACATCTGGTGTAGCCAATCTCCTCAGTATATACTTGCATACACATCTGGTGTAGCCAATCTCCTCAGTATATACTTGCATACACATCTGGTGTAGCCTATCTCCTCAGTATATACTTGCATACACATCTGGTGTAGCCAATCTCCTCAGTATATACTTACATACACATCTGGTGTAGCCAATCTCCTCAGTATATACTTGCATACACATCTGGTGTAGCCAATCTCCTCAGTATATACTTGCATACACATCTGGTGTAGCCAATCTCCTCAGTATATACTTGCATACACATCTGGTGTAGCCAATCTCCTCAGTATATACTTGCATACACATCTGGTGTAGCCAATCTCCTCAGTATATACTTGCATACACATCTGGTGTAGCCAATCTCCTCAGTATATACTTGCATACACATCTGGTGTAGCCAATCTCCTCAGTATATACTTGCATACACATCTGGTGTAGCCAATCTCCTCAGTATATACTTGCATACACATCTGGTGTAGCCAATCTCCTCAGTATATACTTACATACACATCTGGTGTAGCCAATCTCCTCAGTATATACTTACATACACATCTGGTGTAGCCAATCTCCTCAGTATATACTTGCATACACATCTGGTGTAGCCAATCTCCTCAGTATATACTTGCATACACATCTGGTGTAGCCAATCTCCTCAGTATATACTTGCATACACATCTGGTGTAGCCAATCTCCTCAGTATATACTTACATACACATCTGGTGTAGCCAATCTCCTCAGTATATACTTGCATACACATCTGGTGTAGCCAATCTCCTCAGTATATACTTGCATACACATCTGGTGTAGCCAATCTCCTCAGTATATACTTGCATACACATCTGGTGTAGCCAATCTCCTCAGTATATACTTGCATACACATCTGGTGTAGCCAATCTCCTCAGTATATACTTGCATACACATCTGGTGTAGCCAATCTCCTCAGTATATACTTGCATACACATCTGGTGTAGCCTATGTGAGCCTATACTTGCCTCTCTCCCCAGCCTATACTTATATACAGATCTGGTGTAGCCTATGTGAGCCTATACTAGCCTATCTCCTCAGTATATACTTGCATACATATCTGGTGAAGCCCATGTGAGCCTATACTTGCCTCTCTCCCCAGCCTATACTTATATACAGATCTGGTGTAGCCTATGTGAGCCTATACTAGCCTATCTCCTCAGTATATACTTACATACACATCTGGTGTAGCCAATGTGAGCCTATACTTGCCTATCTCCCCAGCCTATACTTATATACAGATCTGGTGTAGCCTATGTGAGCCTATACTTGCCTCTCTCCCCAGCCAATACTTATATACAGATCTGGTGTAGCCTATGTGAGCCTATACTTGCCTCTCTCCCCAGCCTATACTTATATACAGATCTGGTGTAGCCTATGTGAGCCTATACTTGCCTCTCTCCCCAGCCTATACTTATATACAGATCTGGTGTAGCCAGTGTGAGCCTATACTTGCCTATCTCCCCAGCCTATACTTATATAAAGATCTGGTGTAGCCTATGTGAGCCTATACTTGCCTCTCTCCCCACCCTATACTTATATACAGATGTGGTGTAGCCTATGTGGGCCTATACTAGCCTATTCCTCAGTATATACTTGCATACACAATCGGTGTAGCCTATGTGAGCCTATACTTGCCTCTCTCCCCAGCCTATACTTATATACAGATCTGGTGCAGCGTATGTGAGCCTATACAATCCTATCTCCCCAGCCTATACTTATATACGGATCTGGTGTAGCCTATGTGAGCCTATACTAGCCTATCTCCTCAGTATATACTTGCATTCACATTTGGTGTAGCCAATCTCCTCAGTATATACTTACATACACATCTGGTGTAGCCAACGTGAGCCTATACTTGCCTATCTCCCCAGCCTATACTTATATACAGATCTGGTGTAGCCTATGTGAGCCTATACTAGCTTATCTCCCCAGCCTATACTTATATACGGATCTGGTGTAGCCTATGTGAGCCTATACTAGCGTATCTCCCCAGACTATACTTACATACAGATCTGGTGTAGCCTATGTGAGCCTATACTAGCCTATCTCCCCAGCCTATACTTAGATACAGATCTGGTGCAGCCTATGTGAACCTATACTAGCCTGTCTCCCCAGCTTACACTTATATACAGATCTGGTGTAGCCTATACAGGCCTATCTCCCCAGCCTATACATATATACAGATCTGGTGTAGCCTATGTGAGCCTATACTTGCCTATCGCCCCAGCTTATAGATATATACAGATCTGGTGTAGCCTATGTGAGCCTATCTCCCCAGCCTATTCTTATATACAGATATAGTGTAGCCTATACTTCCCTATGTGAGCCTATACTAGCCTGTGTTACCCTATGTGAGGCTATACTAGCCTATCTCCCCAGCTTATACTTATATACAGATATAGTGTAGCCTATATTAGCCTATGTGAGCCTATACTAGCCTGTGTTACCCTATGTGAGGCTATGCTAGCCTATCTCCCCAGCCTATACTTATATACGGATCTGGTGTAGCCTATGTGAGCCTATACTAGCGTATCTCCCCAGACTATACTTACATACAGATCTGGTGTAGCCTATGTGAGCCTATACTAGCCTATCTCCCCAGCCTATACTTAGATACAGATCTGGTGCAGCCTATGTGAACCTATACTAGGCTGTCTCCCCAGCTTATACTTATATACAGATCTGGTGTAGCCTATACAGGCCTATCTCCCCAGCCTATACTTATATACGGATCTGGTGTAGCCTATGTGAGCCTATACTAGCCTATCTCCCCCAGCCTATACTTATATACAGATCTGGTGTAACCTATGTGAGCCTATACTAGCCTATCTCCCCCAGCTTATACTTATATACAGATCTGGTGTAGCCTATCTGAGCCTATACTAGCCTATCTCCCCCAGCCTATACTTATATACAGATCTGGTGTAGCCTATGTGAGCCTATACTAGCCTATTCCTCAGTATATACTGGCATACACATCTGGTGTAGCCTATGTGAGCCTATAGTTGCCTCTCTCCCCAGCCTATATTTATATACAGATCTGGTGTAGCCTATGTGAGCCTATACTAGCCTATCTCCTCAGTATATACTTGCATACACATTTGGTGTAGCCAATCTCCTCAGTATATACTTACATACACATCTGGTGTAGCCAACGTGAGCCTATACTAGCCTATCTCCCCAGCTTATACTTACATACAGATCTGGTGTAGCCTAGGTGAGCCTATACTAGCCTATCTCCTCAGTCTAGACTTACATACACATCCGGTGTAGCCTATGTGAGCCTATACTAGCTTATCTCCTCAGTCTGTACTTACATATAGATCTGGTTTAGCCCATGTCAGCCTATACTAGCCTATCTCCTCAGTATATACTTATATACACATCTGGTGTAGCGTATGTGAGCTTATACTAGCCTATCTCCTCAGCCTATAATTACATACAAATCTGGCGTATCCTATATCAGCCTACACAAGGCTACCTCTTCAGTCTATAATTACATACCCATCCGGTGTAGCCTATGTGAGCCTATACTAGCCTATCTCCTCAGTCTATACTTACATACAAATCTGGCGTAGCCTATGTGAGCTTATACTAGCCTATCTCATCAGTCTGTACTTAAATACAAATCTGGTGTAGCCAACGTGAGCCTATACTAGCCAATCTCCCCAGCTTATACTTATATACAGATATAGTGTAGCCTATGTGAGCCTATACTAGCCTGTGTTACCCTATGTAAGGCTATGCTAGCCTATCTCCCCAGCCTATACCATTATACAGATCTGGTGTAGCCTAGGTGAGCCTATACTAGCCTATCTCCCCAGCTTATACTTATATACAGATCTGGTGTAGCCTAGGTGAGCCTATACTAGCCTATCTCCTCAGTCTAGACTTACATACACATCCGGTGTAGCCTATGTGAGCCTATACTAGCTTATCTCCTCAGTCTGTACTTACATATAGATCTGGTGTAGCCCATGTCAGCCTATACTAGCCTATCTCCTCAGTATATACTTATATACACATCTGGTGTAGCGTATGTGAGCTTATACTAGCCTATCTCCTCAGCCTATAATTACATACAAATCTGGCGTATCCTATATCAGCCTACACAAGGCTACCTCTTCAGTCTATAATTACATACCCATCCAGTGTAGCCTATGTGAGCCTATACTAGCCTATCTCCTCAGTCTATACTTACATACAGACCAGGTGTAGAATATGTAACCGTATACTAGCCTATCTCCACAGCCTATACTTACATACAAATCTGGCATAGCCTACGTGAGCTTATACTAGCCTATGTCCTCAGTCTATACTTATATACAGATCTGGTGTAGCCTGTCAGTCTACACAAGTTTACATTTGCAGTCTATACTTATATATAGATCTGGTGTAGCCTATGTCAGCCTCTACTAGCTTATCTCCTCAGTCTATACTTATATACAGATCTGGTGTAGCCTGTGTGATCCTACCGATCCGGTGTATCCTATGTAGGCCTATACTAGCCTCTCTCCCCCAGCCTATACTTACATACGGATCTGGTGTAGCCTATGTGAGCCTATACTAGCCTATCTCCTCAGTATATACTTGCATACACATCTGGTGTAGCCAATCTCCTCAGTATATACTTGCATACACATCTGGTGTAGCCAATCTCCTCAGTATATACTTACATACACATCTGGTGTAGCCAATCTCCTCAGTATATACTTGCATACACATCTGGTGTAGCCAATCTCCTCAGTATATACTTGCATACACATCTGGTGTAGCCAATCTCCTCAGTATATACTTGCATACACATCTGGTGTAGCCAATCTCCTCAGTATATACTTGCATACACATCTGGTGTAGCCAATCTCCTCAGTATATACTTACATACACATCTGGTGTAGCCAATCTCCTCAGTATATACTTACATACACATCTGGTGTAGCCAATCTCCTCAGTATATACTTGCATACACATCTGGTGTAGCCAATCTCCTCAGTATATACTTACATACACATCTGGTGTAGCCAATCTCCTCAGTATATACTTGCATACACATCTGGTGTAGCCAATCTCCTCAGTATATACTTGCATACACATCTGGTGTAGCCAATCTCCTCAGTATATACTTGCATACACATCTGGTGTAGCCAATCTCCTCAGTATATACTTACATACACATCTGGTGTAGCCAATCTCCTCAGTATATACTTGCATACACATCTGGTGTAGCCAATCTCCTCAGTATATACTTGCATACACATCTGGTGTAGCCAATCTCCTCAGTATATACTTGCCTACACATCTGGTGTAGCCAATCTCCTCAGTATATACTTGCATACACGTCTGGTGTAGCCAATCTCCTCAGTATATACTTGCATACACATCTGGTGTAGCCTATGTGAGCCTATACTTGCCTCTCTCCCCAGCCTATACTTATATACAGATCTGGTGTAGCCTATGTGAGCCTATACTAGCCTATCTCCTCAGTATATACTTGCATACACATCTGGTGAAGCCTATGTGAGCCTATACTTGCCTCTCTCCCCAGCCTATACTTATATACAGATCTGGTGTAGCCTATGTGAGCCTATACTAGCCTATCTCCTCAGTATATACTTACATACACATCTGGTGTAGCCAATGTGAGCCTATACTTGCCTATCTCCCCAGCCTATACTTATATACAGATCTGGTGTAGCCTATGTGAGCCTATACTTGCCTCTCTCCCCAGCCTATACTTATATACAGATCTGGTGTAGCCTATGTGAGCCTATACTTGCCTCTCTCCCCAGCCTATACTTATATACAGATCTGGTATAGCCTATGTGAGCCTATACTTGCCTTTCTCCCCAGCCTATACTTATATACAGATGTGGTGTAGCCTATGTGAGCCTATACTTGCCTCTCTCCCCACCCTATACTTATATACAGATGTGGTGTAGCCTATGTGGGCCTATACTAGCCTATTCCTTAGTATATACTTGCATACACAATCGGTGTAGCCTATGTGAGCCTATACTTGCCTCTCTCCCCAGCCTATACTTATATACAGATCTGGTGTAGCCTATGTGAGCCTATACAATCCTATCTCCCCAGCCTATACTTACATACGGATCTGGTGTAGCCTATGTGAGCCTATACTAGCCTATCTCCTCAGTATATACTTGCATACACATCTGGTGTAGCCAACGTGAGCCTATACTTGCCTATCTCCCCAGCCTATACTTATATACAGATCTGGTGTAGCCTATGTGAGCCTATACTAGCGTATCTCCCCAGACTATACTTACATACAGATCTGCTGTAGCCTATGTGAGCCTATACTAGCCTATCTCCCCAGTCTATACTTAGATACAGATCTGGTGCAGCCTATGTGAACCTATACTAGCCTGTCTCCCCAGCTTATACTTATATACAGATCTGGTGTAGCCTATACAGGCCTATCTCCCCAGCCTATACATATATACAGATCTGGTGTAGCCTATGTGAGCCTATCTCCCCAGCCTATTCTTATATACAGATATAGTGTAGCCTATACTTCCCTATGTGAGCCTATACTAGCCTGTGTTACCCTATGTGAGGCTATACTAGCCTGTGTTACCCTATGTGAGGCTATACTAGCCTATCTCCCCAGCTTATACTTATATACAGATATAGTGTAGCCTATATTAGCCTATGTGAGCCTATACTAGCCTGTGTTACCCTATGTGAGGCTATGCTAGCCTATCTCCCCAGCCTATACTTATATACGGATCTGGTGTAGCCTATGTGAGCCTATACTAGCGTATCTCCCCAGACTATACTTACATACAGATCTGGTGTAGCCTATGTGAGCCTATACTAGCCTATCTCCCCAGCCTATACTTAGATACAGATCTGGTGCAGCCTATGTGAACCTATACTAGCCTGTGTCCCCAGCTTATACTTAGATACAGATCTGGTGTAGCCTATACAGGCCTATCTCCCCAGCCTATACATATATACAGATCTGGTGTAGCCTATGTGAGCCTATACTTGCCTATCGCCCCAGCTTATAGATATATACAGATCTGGTGTAGCCTATGTGAGCCTATCTCCCCAGCCTATACTTATATACAGATATAGTGTAGCCTATACTTCCCTATGTGAGCCTATACTAGCCTGTGTTACCCTATGTGAGGCTATACTAGCCTATCTCCCCAGCTTATACTTATATACAGATATAGTGTAGCCTATATTAGCCTATGTGAGCCTATACTAGCCTGTGTTACCCTATGTGAGGCTATGCTAGCCTATCTCCCCAGCCTATACCTACATACACATCTGGTGTAGCCTATGTGAGCCTATAGTAGCCTATACTTATATACAGATATAGTGCAGCCTATACTTCCTTATGTGAGCCTAGACTAGCCTGTGTTACCCTATGTGAGCCTATACTTGCTTATCTCCCCAGCCTATACTTATATACAGATATAGTGTAGCCTATACTTCCCTATGTGAGGCTATACTAGCCTATCTCCCCAGCTTATACTTATATGCAGATATAGTGTACCCTATGTGAGCCTATACTAGCCTATCTCCCCCATCCTATACTTATATACACATCCGGTGTAGCCTATGTGAGCCTATACTAGCTTATCTCCTCAGTCTGTACTTACATATAGATCTGGTGTAGCCCATGTCAGCCTATACTAGCCTATCTCCTCAGTATATACTTATATACACATCTGGTGTAGCGTATGTGAGCTTATACTAGCCTATCTCCTCAGCCTATAATTACATACAAATCTGGCGTATCCTATATCAGCCTACACAAGGCTACCTCTTCAGTCTATAATTACATACCCATCCGGTGTAGCCTATGTGAGCCTATACTAGCCTATCTCCTCAGTCTATACTTACATACAAATCTGGCGTAGCCTATGTGAGCTTATACTAGCCTATCTCATCAGTCTGTACTTAAATACAAATCTGGTGTAGCCAACGTGAGCCTATACTAGCCAATCTCCCCAGCTTATACTTATATACAGATATAGTGTAGCCTATGTGAGCCTATACTAGCCTGTGTTACCCTATGTAAGGCTATGCTAGCCTATCTCCCCAGCCTATACCATTATACAGATCTGGTGTAGCCTAGGTGAGCCTATACTAGCCTATCTCCCCAGCTTATACTTATATACAGATCTGGTGTAGCCTAGGTGAGCCTATACTAGCCTATCTCCTCAGTCTAGACTTACATACACATCCGGTGTAGCCTATGTGAGCCTATACTAGCTTATCTCCTCAGTCTGTACTTACATATAGATCTGGTGTAGCCCATGTCAGCCTATACTAGCCTATCTCCTCAGTATATACTTATATACACATCTGGTGTAGCGTATGTGAGCTTATACTAGCCTATCTCCTCAGCCTATAATTACATACAAATCTGGCGTATCCTATATCAGCCTACACAAGGCTACCTCTTCAGTCTATAATTACATACCCATCCAGTGTAGCCTATGTGAGCCTATACTAGCCTATCTCCTCAGTCTATACTTACATACAGACCAGGTGTAGAATATGTAACCGTATACTAGCCTATCTCCACAGCCTATACTTACATACAAATCTGGCATAGCCTACGTGAGCTTATACTAGCCTATGTCCTCAGTCTATACTTATATACAGATCTGGTGTAGCCTGTCAGTCTACACAAGTTTACATTTGCAGTCTATACTTATATATAGATCTGGTGTAGCCTATGTCAGCCTCTACTAGCTTATCTCCTCAGTCTATACTTATATACAGATCTGGTGTAGCCTGTGTGATCCTACCGATCCGGTGTATCCTATGTAGGCCTATACTAGCCTCTCTCCCCCAGCCTATACTTACATACGGATCTGGTGTAGCCTATGTGAGCCTATACTAGCCTATCTCCTCAGTATATACTTGCATACACATCTGGTGTAGCCAATCTCCTCAGTATATACTTGCATACACATCTGGTGTAGCCAATCTCCTCAGTATATACTTACATACACATCTGGTGTAGCCAATCTCCTCAGTATATACTTGCATACACATCTGGTGTAGCCAATCTCCTCAGTATATACTTGCATACACATCTGGTGTAGCCAATCTCCTCAGTATATACTTGCATACACATCTGGTGTAGCCAATCTCCTCAGTATATACTTACATACACATCTGGTGTAGCCAATCTCCTCAGTATATACTTGCATACACATCTGGTGTAGCCAATCTCCTCAGTATATACTTGCATACACATCTGGTGTAGCCAATCTCCTCAGTATATACTTGCATACACATCTGGTGTAGCCAATCTCCTCAGTATATACTTACATACACATCTGGTGTAGCCAATCTCCTCAGTATATACTTGCATACACATCTGGTGTAGCCAATCTCCTCAGTATATACTTGCATACACATCTGGTGTAGCCAATCTCCTCAGTATATACTTGCCTACACATCTGGTGTAGCCAATCTCCTCAGTATATACTTGCATACACGTCTGGTGTAGCCAATCTCCTCAGTATATACTTGCATACACATCTGGTGTAGCCTATGTGAGCCTATACTTGCCTCTCTCCCCAGCCTATACTTATATACAGATCTGGTGTAGCCTATGTGAGCCTATACTAGCCTATCTCCTCAGTATATACTTGCATACACATCTGGTGAAGCCTATGTGAGCCTATACTTGCCTCTCTCCCCAGCCTATACTTATATACAGATCTGGTGTAGCCTATGTGAGCCTATACTAGCCTATCTCCTCAGTATATACTTACATACACATCTGGTGTAGCCAATGTGAGCCTATACTTGCCTATCTCCCCAGCCTATACTTATATACAGATCTGGTGTAGCCTATGTGAGCCTATACTTGCCTCTCTCCCCAGCCTATACTTATATACAGATCTGGTGTAGCCTATGTGAGCCTATACTTGCCTCTCTCCCCAGCCTATACTTATATACAGATCTGGTATAGCCTATGTGAGCCTATACTTGCCTTTCTCCCCAGCCTATACTTATATACAGATGTGGTGTAGCCTATGTGAGCCTATACTTGCCTCTCTCCCCACCCTATACTTATATACAGATGTGGTGTAGCCTATGTGGGCCTATACTAGCCTATTCCTTAGTATATACTTGCATACACAATCGGTGTAGCCTATGTGAGCCTATACTTGCCTCTCTCCCCAGCCTATACTTATATACAGATCTGGTGTAGCCTATGTGAGCCTATACAATCCTATCTCCCCAGCCTATACTTACATACGGATCTGGTGTAGCCTATGTGAGCCTATACTAGCCTATCTCCTCAGTATATACTTGCATACACATCTGGTGTAGCCAACGTGAGCCTATACTTGCCTATCTCCCCAGCCTATACTTATATACAGATCTGGTGTAGCCTATGTGAGCCTATACTAGCGTATCTCCCCAGACTATACTTACATACAGATCTGCTGTAGCCTATGTGAGCCTATACTAGCCTATCTCCCCAGTCTATACTTAGATACAGATCTGGTGCAGCCTATGTGAACCTATACTAGCCTGTCTCCCCAGCTTATACTTATATACAGATCTGGTGTAGCCTATACAGGCCTATCTCCCCAGCCTATACATATATACAGATCTGGTGTAGCCTATGTGAGCCTATCTCCCCAGCCTATTCTTATATACAGATATAGTGTAGCCTATACTTCCCTATGTGAGCCTATACTAGCCTGTGTTACCCTATGTGAGGCTATACTAGCCTGTGTTACCCTATGTGAGGCTATACTAGCCTATCTCCCCAGCTTATACTTATATACAGATATAGTGTAGCCTATATTAGCCTATGTGAGCCTATACTAGCCTGTGTTACCCTATGTGAGGCTATGCTAGCCTATCTCCCCAGCCTATACTTATATACGGATCTGGTGTAGCCTATGTGAGCCTATACTAGCGTATCTCCCCAGACTATACTTACATACAGATCTGGTGTAGCCTATGTGAGCCTATACTAGCCTATCTCCCCAGCCTATACTTAGATACAGATCTGGTGCAGCCTATGTGAACCTATACTAGCCTGTCTCCCCAGCTTATACTTATATACAGATCTGGTGTAGCCTATACAGGCCTATCTCCCCAGCCTATACATATATACAGATCTGGTGTAGCCTATGTGAGCCTATACTTGCCTATCGCCCCAGCTTATAGATATATACAGATCTGGTGTAGCCTATGTGAGCCTATCTCCCCAGCCTATACTTATATACAGATATAGTGTAGCCTATACTTCCCTATGTGAGCCTATACTAGCCTGTGTTACCCTATGTGAGGCTATACTAGCCTATCTCCCCAGCTTATACTTATATACAGATATAGTGTAGCCTATATTAGCCTATGTGAGCCTATACTAGCCTGTGTTACCCTATGTGAGGCTATGCTAGCCTATCTCCCCAGCCTATACCTACATACACATCTGGTGTAGCCTATGTGAGCCTATAGTAGCCTATACTTATATACAGATATAGTGCAGCCTATACTTCCTTATGTGAGCCTAGACTAGCCTGTGTTACCCTATGTGAGCCTATACTTGCTTATCTCCCCAGCCTATACTTATATACAGATATAGTGTAGCCTATACTTCCCTATGTGAGGCTATACTAGCCTATCTCCCCAGCTTATACTTATATGCAGATATAGTGTACCCTATGTGAGCCTATACTAGCCTATCTCCCCCATCCTATACTTATATACAGATCTGGTGTAGCCTATGTGAGCCTATACTAGCCTATCTCCTCAGTCTATACTTACATACAGAACCGGTGTAGCCTATGTGAGCCTATACTAGCCTATCTCCTCAGTCTATACTTACATACAGAACCGGTGTAGCCTATGTGAGCCTATACTAGCCTATCTCCCCAGCCTATACTTAAATACAGATCTGGTGTAGCCTATGTGAGGCTATACTTGCCTATCTCCCCCAGCCTATACTTATATACAGATCTGGTGTAGCCTATGTGAACCTATACTAGCCTATCTCCCCAGCTTATACTTATACACAGTTATAGTGTAGCCTATACTAGCCTATGTGAGCCTATACTAGCCTATCTCCTCAGTCCATACTTACATACCTATCCTGTGTAGCCTATGTCAGCCTATACTAGCCTATCTCCCCAGCCTGTACTTAAATACAGATTTGGTGTAGCCTATGTGAGCCTATACTTGCCTATCTCCCCCAGCCTATACTTATATACAGATCTGGTGTAGCCTATGTGAGAATATACTAGCCTAATTCCCCCAGCCCATACTTACATGCAGATCTGGTGTAGCCTATCTGAGCCTATACTAGCCTATCTCCCCCAGCCTATACTTATATACAGATCTGGTGTAGCCTATGTGAGCCTATACTAGCCTATCTCCCCCAGCTTATACTTATATACAGATCTGGTGTAGCCTATCTGAGCCTATACTAGCCTATCTCCCCCAGCCTATACTTATATACAGATCTGGTGTAGCCTATGTGAGCCTATACTTGCCTATCTCCGCAGCCTATACTTATATACACATCTGGCGTAGCCTATGTGAGCCTATACTAGCCTATCTGCCCCAGCCTATACTTATATACAGATCTGGTGTAGCGTATCTGAGCCTATACTAGCCTATCTCCCCCAGCCTATACTTACATACAGATCTGGTGTAGCCTATGTGAGCCTATACTAGCCTATCTCCCCCAGCTTATACTTATATACAGATCTGGTGTAGCCTATGTGAGCCTATACTAGCCTATCTCCCCAGTCTATACTTATATACAGATCTGGTGTAGCCTATGTGAGCCTATACTAGCCTATCTCCCCAGCCTATACTTATATAGAGATGTGGTGTAGCCTATGTGAGCCTATACTTGCCTATCTCCCCCATCCTATACTTATATACAGATCTGGTGTAGCCTATGTGAGCCTATACTAGCCTATGTTACCCTATGTGAGGCTATGCTAGCCTATCTCCCCAGCCTATACCATTATACAGATCTGGTGTAGCCTAGGTGAGCCTATACTAGCCTATCTCCCCAGCTTATACTTATATACAGATCTGGTGTAGCCTAGGTGAGCCTATACTAGCCTATCTCCTCAGTCTAGACTTACATACACATCCGGTGTAGCCTATGTGAGCCTATACTAGCTTATCTCCTCAGTCTGTACTTACATATAGATCTGGTGTAGCCCATGTCAGCCTATACTAGCCTATCTCCTCAGTATATACTTATATACACATCTGGTGTAGCGTATGTGAGCTTATACTAGCCTATCTCCTCAGCCTATAATTACATACAAATCTGGCGTATCCTATATCAGCCTACACAAGGCTACCTCTTCAGTCTATAATTACATACCCATCCGGTGTAGCCTATACTAGCCTATCTCCTCAGTCTATACTTACATACAAATCTGGCGTAGCCTATGTGAGCTTATACTAGCCTATCTCCTCAGTGTATACTTACATACAGACCAGGTGTAGAATATGTAACCGTATACTAGCCTATCTCCTCAGCCTATACTTACATACAAATCTGGCATAGCCTACGTGAGCTTATACTAGCCTATGTCCTCAGTCTATACTTATATACAGATTTGGTGTAGCCTGTCAGTCTACACAAGTTTACATTTGCAGTCTATACTTATATATAGATCTGGTGTAGCCTATGTCAGCCTCTACTAGCTTATCTCCTCAGTCTATACTTATACACAGATCTGGTGTAGCCTGTGTGATCCTACCGATCCGGTGTATCCTATGTAGGCCTATACTAGCCTCTCTCCCCCAGCCTATACTTACATACGGATCTGGTGTAGCCTATGTGAGCCTATACTAGCCTATCTCCTCAGTATATACTTGCATACACATCTGGTGTAGCCAATCTCCTCAGTATATACTTGCATACACATCTGGTGTAGCCAATCTCCTCAGTATATACTTGCATATACATCTGGTGTAGCCAATCTCCTCAGTATATACTTGCATACACATCTGGTGTAGCCAATCTCCTCAGTATATACTTGCATACACATCTGGTGTAGCCAATCTCCTCAGTATATACTTGCATACACATCTGGTGTAGCCAATCTCCTCAGTATATACTTGCATACACATCTGGTGTAGCCAATCTCCTCAGTATATACTTGCATACACATCTGGTGTAGCCAATCTCCTCAGTATATACTTACATACACATCTGGTGTAGCCAATCTCCTCAGTATATACTTACATACACATCTGGTGTAGCCAATCTCCTCAGTATATACTTGCATACACATCTGGTGTAGCCAATCTCCTCAGTATATACTTGCATACACATCTGGTGTAGCCAATCTCCTCAGTATATACTTGCATACACATCTGGTGTAGCCAATCTCCTCAGTATATACTTGCATACACATCTGGTGTAGCCAATCTCCTCAGTATATACTTGCATACACATCTGGTGTAGCCAATCTCCTCAGTATATACTTGCATACACGTCTGGTGTAGCCAATCTCCTCAGTATATACTTGCATACACATCTGGTGTAGCCTATGTGAGCCTATACTTGCCTCTCTCCCCAGCCTATACTTATATACAGATCTGGTGTAGCCTATGTGAGCCTATACTAGCCTATCTCCTCAGTATATACTTGCATACACATCTGGTGAAGCCTATGTGAGCCTATACTTGCCTCTCTCCCCAGCCTATACTTATATACAGATCTGGTGTAGCCTTTGTGAGCCTATACTAGCCTATCTCCTCAGTATATACTTAGATACACATCTGGTGTAGCCAATGTGAGCCTATACTTGCCTATCTCCCCAGCCTATACTTGCCTATCTCCCCAGCCTATACTTATATACAGATCTGGTGTAGCCTATGTGAGCCTATACTTGCCTCTCTCCCCAGCCTATACTTATATACAGATCTGGTGTAGCCAATGTGAGCCTATACTTGCCTATCTCCCCAGCCTATACTTATATAAAGATCTGGTGTAGCCTATGTGAGCCTATACTTGCCTCTCTCCCCACCCTATACTTATATACAGATGTGGTGTAGCCTATGTGAGCCTATACTAGCCTATCTCCTCAGTATATACTTGCATACACATCTGGTGTAGCCTATGTGAGCCTATACTTGCCTCTCTCCCCACCCTATACTTATATACAGATGTGGTGTATCCTATGTGAGCCTATACTAGCCTATTCCTCAGTATATACTTGCATACACATCTGGTGTAGCCTATGTGAGCCTATACTTGCCTCTCTCCCCAGCCTATACTTATATACAGATCTGGTGTAGCCTATGTGAGCCTATACTAGCCTATCTCCTCAGTATATACTTGCATACACATTTGGTGTAGCCAATCTCCTCAGTATATACTTACATACACATCTGGTGTAGCCAACGTGAGCCTATACTAGCCTATCTCCCCAGCTTATACTTATATACAGATATAGTGTAGCCTATGTGAGCCTATACTAGCCTGTGTTACCCTATGTAAGGCTATGCTAGCCTATCTCCCCAGCCTATACCATTATACAGATCTGGTGTAGCCTAGGTGAGCCTATACTAGCCTATCTCCCCAGCTTATACTTATATACAGATCTGGTGTAGCCTAGGTGAGCCTATACTAGCCTATCTCCTCAGTCTAGACTTACATACACATCCGGTGTAGCCTATGTGAGCCTATACTAGCTTATCTCCTCAGTCTGTACTTACATATAGATCTGGTGTAGCCCATGTCAGCCTATACTAGCCTATCTCCTCAGTATATACTTATATACACATCTGGTGTAGCGTATGTGAGCTTATACTAGCCTATCTCCTCAGCCTATAATTACATACAAATCTGGCGTATCCTATATCAGCCTACACAAGGCTACCTCTTCAGTCTATAATTACATACCCATCCGGTGTAGCCTATGTGAGCCTATACTAGCCTATCTCCTCAGTCTATACTTACATACAAATCTGGCGTAGCCTACGTGAGCTTATACTAGCCTACCTCATCAGTCTGTACTTAAATACAAATCTGGTGTAGCCTATGTGAGCCTACACTAGCCTATCTCCTCAGTGTATACTTACATACAGACCAGGTGTAGAATATGTAACCGTATACTAGCCTATCTCCACAGCCTATACTTACATACAAATCTGGCATAGCCTACGTGAGCTTATACTAGCCTATGTCCTCAGTCTATACTTATACACAGATCTGGTGTAGCCTGTCAGTCTACACAAGTTTACATTTGCAGTCTATACTTATATATAGATCTGGTGTAGCCTATGTCAGCCTCTACTAGCTTATCTCCTCAGTCTATACTTATATACAGATCTGGTGTAGCCTGTGTGATCCTACCGATCCGGTGTATCCTATGTAGGCCTATACTAGCCTCTCGCCGCCAGCCTATACTTACATACGGATCTGGTGTAGCCTATGTGAGCCTATACTAGCCTATCTCCTCAGTATATACTAGCATACACATCTGGTGTAGCCAATCTCCTCAGTATATACTTACATACACATCTGGTGTAGCCAATCTCCTCAGTATATACTTGCATACACATCTGGTGTAGCCAATCTCCTCAGTATATACTTGCATACACATCTGGTGTAGCCAATCTCCTCAGTATATACTTGCATACACATCTGGTGTAGCCAATCTCCTCAGTATATACTTACATACACATCTGGTGTAGCCAATCTCCTCAGTATATACCTGCATACACATCTGGTGTAGCCAATCTCCTCAGTATATACTTGCATACACATCTGGTGTAGCCAATCTCCTCAGTATATACTTGCCTACACATCTGGTGTAGCCAATCTCCTCAGTATATACTTGTATACACATCTGGTGTAGCCTATGTGAGCCTATACTTGCCTCTCTCCCCAGCCTATACTTATATACAGATCTGGTGTAGCCTATGTGAGCCTATACTAGCCTATCTCCTCAGTATATACTTGCATACACATCTGGTGAAGCCTATGTGAGCCTATACTTGCCTCTCTCCCCAGCCTATACTTATATACAGATCTGGTGTAGCCTATGTGAGCCTATACTAGCCTATCTCCTCAGTATATACTTACATACACATCTGGTGTAGCCAATGTGAGCCTATACTTGCCTATCTCCCCAGCCTATACTTATATACAGATCTGGTGTAGCCTATGTGAGCCTATACTTGCCTCTCTCCCCAGCCTATACTTATATACAGATCTGGTGTAGCCTATGTGAGCCTATACTTGCCTCTCTCCCCAGCCTATACTTATATACAGATCTGGTATAGCCTATGTGAGCCTATACTTGCCTCTCTCCCCAGCCTATACTTATATACAGATGTGGTGTAGCCTATGTGAGCCTATACTTGCCTCTCTCCCCACCCTATACTTATATACAGATGTGGTGTAGCCTATGTGGGCCTATACTAGCCTATTCCTCAGTATATACTTGCATACACAATCGGTGTAGCCTATGTGAGCCTATACTTGCCTCTCTCCCCAGCCTATACTTATATACAGATCTGGTGTAGCCTATGTGAGCCTATACAATCCTATCTCCCCAGCCTATACTTACATACGGATCTGGTGTAGCCTATGTGAGCCTATACTAGCCTATCTCCTCAGTATATACTTGCATACACATCTGGTGTAGCCAACGTGAGCCTATACGTGCCTATCTCCCCAGCCTATACTTATATACAGATCTGGTGTAGCCTATGTGAGCCTATACTAGCGTATCTCCCCAGACTATACTTACATACAGATCTGCTGTAGCCTATGTGAGCCTATACTAGCCTATCTCCCCAGTCTATACTTAGATACAGATCTGGTGCAGCCTATGTGAACCTATACTAGCCTGTCTCCCCAGCTTATACTTATATACAGATCTGGTGTAGCCTATACAGGCCTATCTCTCCAGCCTATACATATATACAGATCTGGTGTAGCCTATGTGAGCCTATCTCCCCAGCCTATACTTATATACAGATATAGTGTAGCCTATACTTCCCTAGGTGAGCCTATACTAGCCTATCTCCCCAGCTTATACTTATATACAGATATAGTGTAGCCTATATTAGCCTATGTGAGCCTATACTAGCCTGTGTTACCCTATGTGAGGCTATACTAGCCTATCTCCCCAGCTTATACTTATATACAGATATAGTGTAGCCTATATTAGTCTATGTGAGCCTATACTAGCCTGTGTTACCCTATGTGAGGCTATACTAGCCTATCTCCCCAGCTTATACTTATATACAGATATAGTGTAGCCTATATTAGCCTATGTGAGCCTATACTAGCCTGTGTTACCCTATGTGAGGCTATGCTAGCCTATCTCCCCAGCCTATACTTATATACGGATCTGGTGTAGCCTATGTGAGCCTATACTAGCGTATCTCCCCAGACTATACTTACATACAGATCTGGTGTAGCCTATGTGAGCCTATACTAGCCTATCTCCCCAGCGTGTACTTAGATACAGATCTGGTGCAGCCTATGTGAACCTATTCTAGCCTGTCTCCCCAGCTTATACTTATATACAGATCTGGTGTAGCCTATACAGGCCTATTTCCCCGGCCTATACATATATACAGATCTGGTGTAGCCTATGTGAGCCTATACTTGCCTATCGCCCCAGCTTATAGATATATACAGATCTGGTGTAGCCTATGTGAGCCTATCTCCCCAGCCTATACTTATATACAGATATAGTGTTGCCTATACTTCCCTATCTGAGCCTATACTAGCCTGTGTTACCCTATGTGAGGCTATACTAGCCTATCTCCCCAGCTTATACTTATATACAGATATAGTGTAGCCTATATTAGCCTATGTGAGCCTATACTAGCCTGTGTTACCCTATGTGAGGCTATGCTAGCCTATCTCCCCAGCCTATACCTACATACACATCTGGTGTAGCCTATGTGAGCCTATAGTAGCCTATCTCCCCAGCCTATACTTATATACAGATATAGTGCAGCCTATACTTCCTTATGTGAGCCTAGACTAGCCTGTGTTACCCTATGTGAGCCTATACTTGCTTATCTCCCCAGCCTATACTTATATACAGATATAGTGTAGCCTATACTTCCCTATGTGAGGCTATACTAGCCTATCTCCCCAGCTTATACTTATATGCAGATATAGTGTACCCTATGTGAGCCTATACTAGCCTATCTCCCCCATCCTATACTTATATACAGATCTGGTGTAGCCTATGTGAGCCTATACTAGCCTATCTCCTCAGTCTATACTTACATACAGAACCGGTGTAGCCTATGTGAGCCTATACTAGCCTATCTCCTCAGTCTATACTTACATACAGATCCGGTGTAGCCTATGTGAGCCTATACTAGCCTATCTCCTCAGTCTGTACTTACATATAGATCTGTTTAGCCTATGTGAGCCTGTACTAGCCTATCTCCACAGTATATACCTACATACACATCTGGTGTAGCCTATGTGAGCCTATACTTGCCTCTCTCCCCAGCCTATACTTATATACAGATCTGGTGTAGCCTATGTGAACCTATACTAGGCTATCTCCCCAGCTTATACTTATACACAGTTATAGTGTAGCCTATACTAGCCCATGTGAGCCTATACTAGCGTATCTCCTCAGTCCATACTTACATACCTATCCAGTGTAGCCTATGTGAGCCTGTACTTGCCTGTCTCCCCAGCCTATACATATATACAGATCTGGTGTAGCCTATGTGAACCTATACTAGCCTATCTCCCCAGCTTATACTTATACACAGTTATAGTGTAGCCTATACTAGCCTATGTGAGCCTATACTAGCCTATCTCCTCAGTCCATACTTATATACCTATCCTGTGTAGCCTATGTCAGCCTATACTTGCCTATCTCCTCCAGCCTATACTTATATACAGATCTGGTGTAGCCTATGTGAGCCTATACTAACCTATCTCCCCAGCCTATACTTAGATACAGATCTGGTGTAGGAGAAGAGGACTCCGAAATCAAACTCCCCCAGGGGAACCTACCACGGTAGGTCCGGGTTTGGCGCACCCGGGGCCCCGAGCTGCTCACTATCACTTCACCCCCTCCACCTTCATTAACTGTGCCACGTGCAGCATTCTATGTTGCTTTTCATATCACCCTCTTCCTCTTCTAGGTTTATTCCGATTATTAGTTAGTAAGGCCTTAGTTTTATAACTCCTGTCTCACCAGCAGGGATCTTTCCTATCTCCGTGGTCCTGTCCCACGGTTTTCAGCGCGGCCCCCGACTTGTGTGCTCTTCGGAGGTCTCAGGCGCGAAGGTTGTGCGGACCCTTCACACTGCCCCCATGTGTAGCCTTAGGTGCGGAGCCCGTCCACACGTCATGTACACCCACGTAGCTCCTTGAGGGCACGGCCGGTGTTAATCTCCCGACGGCCGCGTGCCGTCGGGTTAGTATCACCGGCCGGACGTGTTACCGCTGACGGAGCCCCGGTGTAATCAACCCGAAGTCCCCTGAATCCACGCTGACTCCGTTGAGGCAGCGTGTGCTAAAGCGGGGAGCCACAGGCGGTTATTCCTGTGGTGGGGGCATAAAACCGGGGTGTCACGTGGTGAACGGTTTACCCATGCGGACAAGCAGTGGAGATCGGAGGGTAGCTCCTCTGAAGTACGCCTTGAGGTCAGTCATGGAGGGGTCTCCATGGCGGCACAGACCGTGGAGATTTTGGTGTCTTTTATCCTTTGACCCCCGGATGGCAGGCTGACGCCGACAGTTCCGGATGGGGGTCCAAATAATCATGTCTCCGCGCAACCCCTCTTCCTTTGACCCTTTCTTGGTTTTGACTTTGGCATGTGACGGGAAAACGATAAAGGACCTTAGCCCATTTTATATAAAACGAGAAGTCGATAGAATATGTGGCCCGGTTAAGAACGCGACCAGAGTTCGAGACGGTACGCTGTTGATCGAAACCAACACGGCAGACCAGACCCAGAAACTTTTAAAGGCGAGTTTGTTGGGCTCCTACCCAATTCGGGTAGCCCCACACAAATCGCTCAACACATGTAGGGGAGTTGTCACCACCTCCAGTCTGGACAATCTGTCGAACGATGAGATTACCACCTGTCTCTCCGACCAGCGTGTGTGTCAGGCTTACCGTCTTACCAAAAAGCAGGATGGCAAGGATGTGCCTTTGCGTACGGTTTTTCTGACGTTCAGAGGAACTAAATTGCCCGAGTATATCTTTTGTGGCTACGAACGTGCCGCCGTACGCCAGTATGTGCCGAACCCCATGCGTTGTTTTAGGTGCCAACGGTTCGGCCATACTAAGACCCTGTGTAATAATCCTGCTATATGTGAGCGCTGTGGTTTACCAGCCCATGAGGACCCGACATGTACACGGGATCCCCTCTGTGTGAACTGTGAAGGGAAGCATCCATCCAGCTCGCGTCAGTGTGCGAAGTTCTTGGATGAGAAGTGCATACAAGAATTGCGCGTGAAAGAACATCTCACGTTTCCAGAAGCGCGTCGTCGCTTTGAGCAGCTGAAACCTGCTACCACCACAGGTTATGCCTTGGCTGCCCGACGCGCTCCTGCCAGCAGCGTAGCGATCCAGCACGTTCCTGTGTCAGATGCTTCTACACAGACTGACCTACCTGCGAATACCCCTTCACTGTCTCGTGCCACAGCTGCACCTGCTACTACATCTATAGCCGTGCAGACACCAGCTCACAAGACAACTAGCCGCAGCCAGCCTGTTGACAGCCATTATTCTAGGCCTTCTGATCGCGCCAGCAGTCGCACATCGTCCATGAAGTCCCGCTCCCGCTCTCGTTCAGCGAGCCGCCGGGGATCTTCAGACTCCCGGACGTCAGCGGAGTCACCAGACGATGGCGAATTTAACTTACCCCGTCCGAAGTCGGTTAAGGTAAAGATGAAAAAGAAAAAGATGAAGACGAATCCCTAATTCTTCTTTACCATGGAAATAATCCAGTGGAATGTTAATGGGTTCCGGGCACGTGTTCCGGACGTACAGCATCTCGTTTCGCAACGGTCTCCATCAATCGTCTGTCTACAAGAAACGCACTTGCACCCTAACCACGCATTACAACTTCGTGGTTTTTCGGCATTTAGACATGACTCTGCAGCTGATAGGCGAGCAAGCGGGGGTGTTGCTATTCTGGTGGCGCATGATATCTCTGCCACCAGTGTGCCACTCAACACGCCGCTGCAAGCGGTAGCGGTGCGTGTGCAGCTGCAGAGCCTCTGTTTCTCCCTTTGTAATGTCTATCTGCCACCGGTCAGTGTCGTACACACGAACGATCTTCGGGCTCTCTTGGCACAGATTCCGCCACCGTTCATCTTTCTTGGCGATCTGAATGCCAAGCACTCTCATTGGGGCTCCGACATTGACGATGCCCGTGGGTGCCTTGTAGCAGACGTTTGCCATATGTCCGGCCTAGTCATATTAAACACTGGCGTGCCTACTTACTTATCATCTGCCTATGGTACACACTCCGCACTTGACGTTTCTTTTAGCAGTCCGTCACTGGTACCTCTACTCGACTGGTCGGTACTTTCCGACTTATTTGGCAGTGATCATTACCCCATTAGCATTCACTTATCGGGCCACAATTCTGTGCCAACACGCTTTCCTCACTGGATTATTTCCAAGGCTGACTGGGGGAAGTTTCGTTCCCTCATTCACCTAACCGACGATGGTTTTACCACCATTGACGACATGGTGGAGTATTTTACTTACTCTATCCTTCGTGCAGCGGATTCCAGCATTCCTCGTGGTTCCACTACACCTCGTCACGTTCCTGTGCCTTGGTGGTCCAAGGAATGCCGTTTGGCTACTAAAGCACGCAAGCGTGCATTGCGTATCTTTACATTACATCCTACGCAGGCGAACTTTGTCGCTTTTAAGCGTGCTCGTGCTAGGGCAAGATTTATACTTCGAGACGCAAAACGCAAATCGTGGGAAAAGTATGTATCTTCTCTTTCCCGTCGAAGTTCGGCGCAAAAGGTGTGGACTGCTGTTCGGCGAATGTACGGCAAGTGTCGCCGGACGACCATCCCCGGCCTTGCCGTACAGGGCTCCCATTACACCAGCGAGCAGGAC
Organism: Tenodera sinensis; assembly: GCA_030765045.1. NCBI lineage: Eukaryota > Metazoa > Arthropoda > Insecta > Mantodea > Mantidae > Tenodera > Tenodera sinensis. The sequence continues at coordinate 18,218,314 of CM060971.1, read as the reverse complement.
ATCGCCGACGCCCTTGCCGAGTATTTCGCCTGTACTAGCCAAACCCAAAGCTATGATAGAGCGTTTTTAGCTATCAAGGAATCTGCGGAGCAGATAGGCCTTAGTTTTAACAGTGCCCAAAGTGAACCGTACAATGCACCATTTACCGAGGCGGAGCTAGCGCATTCCTTGTCCCTAGCAAAGAATTCTTCTCCCGGTCCTGATGACATCCACCGCCAAATGCTGCTTCATCTTCCACCTGCAGCTCTTTCCTTCATGTTGAGCATGTATAACCGTATCTGGCATCAGCAGGTTTTTCCGTCTTCCTGGCGAGAGGGCATTGTCATCCCTATCCCTCGACCAGGAAAAGACCGGACACTTCCCTCTAGCTACCGCCCTATTTGCCTGACGAGTGTCGTCTGCAAGACCTTGGAACGGATGATTAACACTCGCTTAGTGTGGTGGCTAGAGACGAATAATCTGCTCAGCAATGTTCAGTGCGGATTTCGTCGCTATCGCTCCAGTGTCGACAACCTGACGCGCATGGAGGCATACATACAGAATGCGTTTCTCCTGAAGCAGCATGTCGTGGGTGTCTTCTTTGATCTGGAGAAGGCCTACGATACTACTTGGCGCTATGGCATTCTCTGTACTCTACACGGTTATGGTTTGCGCGGTCACTTAGCCGTTTTCCTTTTTAACTTTTTACTCATTCGCCGTTTTCGTGTCCGTATAGGCAACACGCTGTCTCAAGAGAAGATCCAGGAGAATGGTGTACCCCAGGGATCCATCCTCAGTGTCACACTTTTCGCAGTTGCCATTAATGGCATCACTAGTGTTGTTCGTAGCGGTATCCCGATGTCGCTGTATGTTGACGACTTTGCGATCTACTATCGCTCTTATAGTTTGGAGCACATCGAGCGTCAACTGCAGCTGACCATAACCTCCATCGCCGAGTGGGCATTACGCACGGGCTTTCGGCTGTCCCCTACGAAAACACAGTGTCTACACTTTCACCGACTGCGAGGAGTACACCCTCCTCCTGATCTTCATCTGCGCGACACACGTCTTCCTTTTGTACCGCACCTTAAGTTCTTGGGCTTACACCTCGACAGTAAACTCACATGGGAGCACCATATCCGCTATCTTCGTGCTTCGTGCGATCGTTCGCTTCGGGTACTCAGGGTCTTATCTGGGGCATCTTGGGGCGGCGATCGCACCGTCATGTTGAGGTTGTATGGCTCTCTGGTCCGGTCCAAATTAGACTACGGCTGTTTTATTTATGGCGCGGCGTCTGCGTCTAAACTCCGGCTTTTAGACACAGTACATCACACTGGTATCCGTCTCGCTACTGGGGCTTTCCGCACCAGCAGAATCGATTGTCTGTATGCTGATTCTGGCGAACCTCCACTGTCTGTTCGACGCTCTTTATTACTTTGTTCTTACGTGGCAAGGCTGGCCGCCCATCCAGGTCACCCTTCGTTTCCACCCGTGTTGCGTCCAGACCTCGCGCACCGTTATATGCGAAATACAACCATCTCCCGTCCAAGTGGTATCCGGTTTCGTGAACTGCTTGCTGCACACGCCCTTCGTCTGCCAGCCGTAGAGCGGCATTCACGTGGCCGGTGTCCTCCCTGGCAACTCCAGCGCGCACGCTTTGACCTGGAGCTGTCGGGCTGTGTTAAGATAGCTACCCCTCATTCCGTGTTTCGCCAACTATTCACGGAACTACTGGGGCGATACCGGACTTCCTGTCCGGTATTTACCGATGGGTCCCAGATGGGTAGTTCGACGGGTTGCGCCTTTATATACAACGGTGACGCTCATACGTACCGCCTACCGGACGCCAGTTCAGTATTTACCGCCGAGTTGTTTGCCATATTTTATTTCCTCCTTTTTATCTCCAGTTCAGGTCCTGGAAGTTTTATCGTTTGTTCCGATTCTTTTAGCGCTCTCCAGGCCCTGCAACAGTTTATCGGCACCTCGGCATTGGTTGTTAAAATCCAGACGTTGATTTCTCAGCTACTGTCTCGCGGATACCAGTTTGTTTTTACGTGGATCCCAGGCCATGTGGGTATTCCGGGTAACGAGGCGGCGGATGCGGCTGCAAAGTCTGCATGTCGCCTTCCGGAGTATTCCACCCGTACGCTCCCCTATATAGATGTGCAGAAATATTTCCGTCGCCATCTATTTGCTCTCTGGCAGGAATCTTGGGAAGCGTTATCTGGCACTCAGTTACGGACAATCAAGGACACGGTACAACCCTGGCATACCAGCTGCAGGAATTCCAGGCGGGAAGAAGTGGTCTTAACCCGCCTGAGGATAGGTCATACCCGAGCCACGCATGGACACCTTTTGCGTGGCGATCCGGAGCCTGTCTGTACGACGTGTAACATTCCAATCTCCGTCGCACATGTCCTTCTTGATTGTCCGCGATACGCTCGTGAGCGCCAGTCCGTTGGCCTGGGTCTTACACTGTCGTCAGTTTTAGGCAACGACCCAGTATCTGTAAATACAGTGCTGCGGTTTTGTTCCATAATTGATTTTATGAAGCAAGTGTAAGGATATTTTATTTCAGAGATTTTAGCCTTTTTAGATGGCCGTATTTTTGGGTTTTTAACGTTTTAGTGTTTTTTACTTTGTAGCAATTTTAAGTTTCTGTTTTTAGCATTTTAAATGAAACGTTTTAATAGTTGTTTAGAGGTTTTTTATCTATTTTAACCGTAGGTTTTTTAGCTTTTTAATGGGTGATGTTTTTAACACTTGACAGTATGTAATTTTACTTCTGGACTCGGGGCCCTAATGACCAAGTTGTCGACGGGCCCTTAAACCCGACACACTCACTCACTCAGATCTGGTGTAGCCTATATGAGCCTATACTAGCCTATGTGAGCCTATAGTAGCCTGTGGTACCCTATGTGAGGAGAGTATACTGGCCTATCTCCCCAGCTTATACTTATATATAGATATAGTGTAGCCTATACTTGCCTATGTGAGCCTATACTAGCCTGTGTTACCCTATGTGAGGCTATGCTAGCCTATCTCCCCAGACTATACCTAAATACAGATCTGGTGTAGCCTATGTGAGCCTATACTAGCATGTGTTACCTTATGTGAGGGTATGCTAGCCTATGTGAGCCTATACTAGCCTATGTGAGCCTATACTAGCCTATGTGACACTATAGTAGCCTATGTAAGCCTATACTAGCCTGTGTTACCCTATGTGAGGCTATGCTAGCCTATCTCCCCAGCTTATACCTACATACAGATCTGGTGTAGCCTATGTGAGCCTATACTAGCCTCTCTCCTCAGTCTATACTTATATACAGATCTGGTGTAGCCTATGTGAGCCTATCTCCCCAGCTTATACTTATATACAGATCTGGTGTAGCCTATGTGAGCCTATACTAGCCTATCTCCCCAGCTTATACTTATATACAGATACAGTGTAACCTATGTGAGCCTATACTAGCCTGTGTTACCCTATGTAAGGCACAAACCTATCTCCTCAGTATATACTTACATACAGATCTGGTGTAGCCTGTGTGAGCCTGTACTAGCCTATCTCCTCAGTATATACTTACATACACATCTGGTGTAGCCTATACTTGCCTATCTCCGCAGCCTATACTTATATACACATCTGGTGTAGCCTATGTGAGCCTATACTTGCCTATCTCCGCAGCCTATACTTATATACACATCTGGTGTAGCCTATGTGAGCCTATAGTTGCCTATCTCCCCAGCCTATACTCATATACACATCTGGTGTAGCCTATGTGAGCCTATACTTGCCTATCTCCCCAGCCTATACATATATACAGATCTGGTGTAGCCTATGTGAACCTATACTAGCCTATCTCCCCAGCTTATACTTATACACAGTTATAGTGTAGCCTATACTAGCCTATGTGAGCCTATACTAGCCTATCTCCTCAGTCCATACTTACATACCTATCCAGTGTAGCCTATGTGAGCCTATACTTGCCTATTTCCCCAGCCTATACTTACATACACATCTGGTGTAGCGTATGTGAGCCTATACTAGCCTATCTCCTCAGTATATACTTGCATACACATCTGGTGTAGCCAATCTCCTCAGTATATACTTGCATACACATGTGGTGTAGCCAATCTCCTCAGTATATACTTGCATACACATCTGGTGTAGCCAATCTCTTCAGTATATACTTGCATACACATCTGGTGTAGCCTATGTGAGCCTATACTAGCCTATCTCCCCAGCCTATACTTAGATACAGATCTGGTGCAGCCTATGTGAACCTATACTAGCCTATCTCACCAGCTTATACTTATATACAGATCTCGTGTAGCCTATACTAGCCTATCTCCCCAGCCTATACTTATATACAGATATAGTGTAGCCTATACTTCCCTATGTGAGCCTATACTAGCCTGTGTTACCCTATGTGAGGCTATACTAGCCTATATCCACAGCGTATACTTATATGCAGATATAGTGTAGCCTATATTAGCCTATGTGAGCCTATACTAGCCTGTGTTACCCTATGTGAGGCTATGCTAGCCTATCTCCCCAGCCTATACCTACATACAGATCTGGTGTAGCCTATGTGAGCCTATAGTAGCCTATCTCGCCAGCCTATACTTATATACAGATATAGTGTAGCCTATACTTCCCAATGTGAGCCTAGACTAGCCTGTGTTACCCTATGTGAGCCTATACTTGCTTATCTCCCCAGCCTATACTTATATACAGATATAGTGTAGCCTATACTTCCCTATGTGAGCCCATACAAGCCTTGGTTACCCTATGTGAGGCTATACTAGCCTATCTCCCCAGCTTATACTTATATACAGATATAGTGTAGCCTATACTTCCCTATGTGAGCCTATACTTGCTTATCTCCCCAGCCTATACCTACATACAGATCTGGTGTAGCCTATGTGAGCCTATAGTAGCCTATCTCCCCAGCCTATACTTATATACAGATATAGTGTAGCCTATACTTCCCTATGTGAGCCTAGACTAGCCTGTGTTACCCTATGTGAGGCTATACTTGCTTATCTCCCCAGCCTATACTTATATACAGATATAGTGTAGCCTATACTTCCCTATTTAGCCCATACAAGCCTGTGTTACCATATGTGAGCCTATACTAGCCTATCTCCTCAGTATATACTTACCTGAGCATCTGTTATAGCCTATGGGAGCCTATACTTGCATATCTCCTCAGTCTATACTTACATACCGATCCGGTGTAGCCTATGTCAGCCTATACTAGCCTATCTCCTCAGTATATACTTACAGACACATCTGGTGTAGCCTATCTCCTCAGTATATACTTACATACACATCTGGTGTAGCCAATGTGACCCTATACTTGCCTATCTCCCCAGCCTATACTTATATACAGATCTGGTGTAGCCTATGTGAGCCTATACTAGCCTATCTCCCCAGCCTATACTTATATACGGATCTGGTGTAGCCTATGTGAGCCTATACTAGCCTATCTCCCCAGACTATACTTACATACAGATCTGGTGTAGCCTATGTGAGCCTCTACTAGCCTATCTCCCTAGCCTATACATATATACAGATCTGGTGTAGCCTATGTGAGCCTATACTTGCCTATCTCCGCAGCCTATACTTATATACACATCTGGTGTAGCCTATGTGAGCCTATACTTGCCTATCTCCGCAGCCTATACTTATATACACATCTGGTGTAGCCTATGTGAGCCTATACTTGCCTATCTCCGCAGCCTATACTTATATACACATCTGGTGGAGCCTATGTGAGCCTATACTTGCCTATCTCCCCAGCCTATACATATATACAGATCTGGTGTAGCCTATGTGAGCCTATGCTTGCCTATCTCCGCAGCCTATACTTATATACACATCTGGTGTAGCCTATGTGAGCCTATACTTGCCTATCTCCGCAGCCTATACATATATACAGATCTGGTGTAGCCTATGTGAGCCTATACTTGCCTATCTCCCCAGCCTATACATATACACAGATCTGGTGTAGCCTATGTGAACCTATAGTAGCCTATCTCCCCAGCTTATACTTATACACAGTTATAGTGTAGCCTATACTAGCCTATGTGAGCCTATACTAGCCTATCTCCTCAGTCCATACTTACATACCTATCCTGTGTAGCCTATGTCAGCCTATACTAGCCTATCTCCACAGCCTATACTTAAATACAGATCTGGTGTAGCCTATCTGAGCCTATACTAGCCTATCTCCCCCAGCCTATACTTATATACAGATCTGCTGTAGCCTATGTGAGCCTATACTAGCCTATCTCCCCCAGCTTATACTTATATACAGATCTTGTGTAGCCTATCTGAGCCTATACTAGCCTATCTCCCCCAGCCTATACTTATATACAGATCTTTTGTAGCCTATGTGAGCCTATACTTGCCTATCTCCGCAGCCTATACTTATATACACATCTGGTGTAGCCTATGTGAGCCTATACTAGCCTATCTGCCCCAGCCTATACTTATATACAGATCTGGTGTAGCCTATCTGAGCCTATACTAGCCTATCTCCCCCAGCCTATACTTACATACAGATCTGGTGTAGCCTATGTGAGCCTATACTAGCCTATCTCCCCCAGCTTATACTTATATACAGATCTGGTGTAGCCTATGTGAGCCTATACTAGCCTATCTCCCCAGTCTATACTTATATACAGATCTGGTGTAGCCTATGTGAGCCTATACTTGCCTATCACCCCCATCCTATACTTATATACAGATCTGGTGTAGCCTATGTGAGCCTATACTAGCCTATGTTACCCTATGTGAGGCTATGCAAGCCTATCTCCCCAGCCTATACCATTATACAGATCTGGTGTAGCCTAGGTGAGCCTATACTAGCCTATCTCCCCAGCTTATACTTATATACAGATCTGGTGTAGCCTAGGTGAGCCTATACTAGCCTATCTCCTCAGTCTAGACTTACATACACATTCGGTGTAGCCTATGTGAGCCTATACTAGCTTATCTCCTCAGTCTGTACTTGCATATAGATCTGGTGTAGCCCATGTCAGCCTATACTAGCCTATCTCCTCAGTATATACTTATATACATATCTGGTGTAGCGTATGTGAGCTTATACTTGCCTATCCCTTCAGCCTATGATTACATACAAATCTGGCGTATCCTATATCAGCCTACACAAGGCTACCTCTTCAGTCTATAATTACATACCCATCCGGTGTAGCCTATGTGAGCCTATACTAGCCTATCTCCTCAGTCTATGCTTACATACAAATCTGGCGTAGCCTACGTGAGCTTATACTAGCCTATCTCATCAGTCTGTACTTAAATACAAATCTGGTGTAGCCTATGTGAGCCTACACTAGCCTATCTGCTCAGTGTATACTTACATACAGACCAGGTGTAGAATATGTAACCGTATACTAGCCTATCTCCTCAGCCTATACTTACATACAAATCTGGCATAGCCTACGTGAGCTTATACTAGCCTATGTCCTCAGTCTATACTTATATACAGATCTGGTGTAGCCTGTCAGTCTACACAAGTTTACATTTGCAGTCTATACTTATATATAGATCTGGTGTAGCCTATGTCAGCCTCTACTAGCTTATCTCCTCAGTCGATACTTATATACAGATCTGGTGTAGCCTGTGTGATCTTACCGATCCGGTGTATCCTATGTAGGCCTATACTAGCCTCTCTCCCCCAGCCTATACTTACATACGGATCTGGTGTAGCCTATGTGAGCCTATACTAGCCTATCTCCTCAGTATATACTTGCATACACATCTGGTGTAGCCAATCTCCACAGTATATACTTACATACACATCTGGTGTAGCCAATCTCCTCAGTATATACTTGCATACACATCTGGTGTAGCCAATCTCCTCAGTATATACTTGCATACACATCTGGTGTAGCCAATCTCCTCAGTATATACTTGCATACACATCTGGTGTAGCCAATCTCCTCAGTATATACTTGCATACACATCTGGTGTAGCCAATCTCCTCAGTATATACTTACATACACATCTGGTGTAGCCAATCTCCTCAGTATATACTTACATACACATCTGGTGTAGCCAATCTCCTCAGTATATACTTGCATACACATCTGGTGTAGCCAATCTCCTCAGTATATACTTGCATACACATCTGGTGTAGCCAATCTCCTCAGTATATACTTGCATACACATCTGGTGTAGCCAATCTCCTCAGTATATACTTGCATATACGTCTGGTGTAGCCAATCTCCTCAGTATATACTTGCATACACATCTGGTGTAGCCTATGTGAGCCTATACTTGCCTCGCTCCCCAGCCTATACTTATATACAGATCTGGTGTAGCCTATGTGAGCCTATACTAGCCTATCTCCTCAGTATATACTTGCATACACATCTGGTGAAGCGTATGTGAGCCTATACTTGCCTCTCTCCCCAGCCTATACTTATATACAGATCTGGTGTAGCCTATGTGAGCCTATACTAGCCTATCTCCTCAGTATATACTTACATACACATCTGGTGTAGCCAATGTGAGCCTATACTTGCCTATCTCCCCAGCCTATACTTATATACAGATCTGGTGTAGCCTATGTGAGCCTATACTTGCCTCTCTCCCCAGCCTATACTTATATACAGATCTGGTGTAGCCTATGTGAGCCTATACTTGCCTCTCTCCCCAGCCTATACTTATATACAGATCTGGTGTAGCCTATGTGAGCCTATACTTGCCTCTCTCCCCAGCCTATACTTATATACAGATCTGGTGTAGCCAATGTGAGCCTATACTTGCCTATCTCCCCAGCCTATACTTATATAAAGATCTGGTGTAGCCTATGTGAGCCTATACTTGCCTCTCTCCCCACCCTATACTTATATACAGATGTGGTGTAGCCTATGTGAGCCTATACTAGCCTATCTCCTCAGTATATACTTGCATACACATCTGGTGTAGCCTATGTGAGCCTATACATGCCTCTCTCCCCACCCTATACTTATATACAGATGTGGTGTAGCCTATGTGAGCCTATACTAGCCTATTCCTCAGTATATACTTGCATACACATCTGGTGTAGCCTATGTGAGCCTATACTTGCCTCTCTCCCCAGCCTATATTTATATACAGATCTGGTGTAGCCTATGTGAGCCTATACTAGCCTATCTCCTCAGTATATACTTGCATACACATTTGGTGTAGCCAATCTCCTCAGTATATACTTACATACACATCTGGTGTAGCCAACGTGAGCCTATACTAGCCTATCTCCCCAGCTTATACTTATATACAGATATAGTGTAGCCTATGTGAGCCTATACTAGCCTGTGTTACCCTATGTAAGGCTATGCTAGCCTATCTCCCCAGCCTATACCATTATACAGATCTGGTGTAGCCTAGGTGAGCCTATACTAGCCTATCTCCCCAGCTTATACTTATATACAGATCTGGTGTAGCCTAGGTGAGCCTATACTAGCCTATCTCCTCAGTCTAGACTTACATACACATCCGGTGTAGCCTATGTGAGCCTATACTAGCTTATCTCCTCAGTCTGTACTTACATATAGATCTGGTGTAGCCCATGTCAGCCTATACTAGCCTATCACCTCAGTATATACTTATATACACATCTGGTGTAGCGTATGTGAGCTTATACTAGCCTATCTCCTCAGCCTATAATTACATACAAATCTGGCGTATCCTATATCAGCCTACACACGGCTACCTCTTCAGTCTATAATTACATACCCATCCGGTGTAGCCTATGTGAGCCTATACTAGCCTATCTCCTCAGTCTATACTTACATACAAATCTGGCGTAGCCTACGTGAGCTTATACTAGCCTATCTCATCAGTCTGTACTTAAATACAAATCTGGTGTAGCCTATGTGAGCCTACACTAGCCTATCTCCTCAGTGTATACTTACATACAGACCAGGTGTAGAATATGTAACCGTATACTAGCCTATCTCCTCAGCCTATACTTACATACAAATCTGGCATAGCCTACGTGAGCTTATACTAGCCTATGTCCTCAGTCTATACTTATATACAGATCTGGTGTAGCCTGTCAGTCTACACAAGTTTACATTTGCAGTCTATACTTATATATAGATCTGGTGTAGCCTATGTCAGCCTCTACTAGCTTATCTCCTCAGTCTATGCTTACATACAGATCTGGTGTAGCCTGTGTGATCCTACCGATCCGGTGTATCCTATGTAGGCCTATACTAGCCTCTCTCCCCCAGCCTATACTTACATACGGATCTGGTGTAGCCTATGTGAGCCTATACTAGCCTATCTCCTCAGTATATACTTGCATACACATCTGGTGTAGCCAATCTCCTCAGTATATACTTACATACACATCTGGTGTAGCCAATCTCCTCAGTATATACTTGCATACACATCTGGTGTAGCCAATCTCCTCAGTATATACTTGCATACACATCTGGTGTAGCCAATCTCCTCAGTATATACTTGCATACACATCTGGTGTAGCCAATCTCCTCAGTATATACTTGCATACACATCTGGTGTAGCCAATCTCCTCAGTATATACTTGCATACACATCTGGTGTAGCCTATGTGAGCCTATACTTGCCTCTCTCCCCAGCCTATACTTATATACAGATCTGGTGTAGCCTATGTGAGCCTATACTAGCCTATCTCCTCAGTATATACTTGCATACATATCTGGTGAAGCCCATGTGAGCCTATACTTGCCTCTCTCCCCAGCCTATACTTATATACAGATCTGGTGTAGCCTACGTGAGCCTATACTAGCCTATCTCCTCAGTATATACTTACATACACATCTGGTGTAGCAAATGTGAGCCTATACTTGCCTATCTCCCCAGCCTATACTTATATACAGATCTGGTGTAGCCTATGTGAGCCTATACTTGCCTCTCTCCCCAGCCTATACTTATATACAGATCTGGTGTAGCCTATGTGAGCCTATACTTGCCTCTCTCCCCAGCCTATACTTATATACAGATCTGGTGTAGCCAGTGTGAGCCTATACTTGCCTATCTCCCCAGCCTATACTTATATAAAGATCTGGTGTAGCCTATGTGAGCCTATACTTGCCTCTCTCCCCACCCAATACTTATATAAAGATGTGGTGTAGCCTATGTGGGCCTATACTTGCCTCTCTCCCCAGCCTATACTTATATACAGATCTGGTGCAGCGTATGTGAGCCTATACAATCCTATCTCCCCAGCCTATACTTATATACGGATCTGGTGTAGCCTATGTGAGCCTATACTAGCCTATCTCCTCAGTATATACTTGCATACACATTTGGTGTAGCCAATCTCCTCAGTATATACTTACATACACATCTGGTGTAGCCAACGTGAGCCTATACTTGCCTATCTCCCCAGCCTATACTTATATACAGATCTGGTGTAGCCTATGTGAGCCTTTACTAGCCTATCTCCCCAGCCTATACTTATATACGGATCTGGTGTAGCCTATGTGAGCCTATACTAGCGTATCTCCCCAGACTATACTTACATACAGATCTGGTGTAGCCTATGTGAGCCTATACTAGCCTATCTCCCCAGCCTATACTTAGATACAGATCTGGTGCAGCCTATGTGAACCTATACTAGCCTGTCTCCCCAGCTTATACTTATATACAGATCTGGTGTAGCCTATACAGGCCTATCTCCCCGGCCTATACATATATACAGATCTGGTGTAGCCTATGTGAGCCTATACTTGCCTATCGCCCCAGCTTATAGATATATACAGATCTGGTGTAGCCTATGTGAGCCTATCTCCCCAGCCTATTCTTATATACAGATATAGTGTAGCCTATACTTCCCTATGTGAGCCTATACTAGCCTGTGTTACCCTATGTGAGGCTATACTAGCCTATGTCCCCAGCTTATACTTATATACAGATATAGTGTAGCCTATATTAGCCTATGTGAGCCTATACTAGCCTGTGTTACCCTATGTGAGGCTATGCTAGCCTATCTCCCCAGCCTATACTTATATACGGATCTGGTGTAGCCTATGTGAGCCTATACTAGCGTATCTCCCCAGACTATACTTACATACAGATCTGGTGTAGCCTATGTGAGCCTATACTAGCCTATCTCCCCAGCCTATACTTAGATACAGATCTGGTGCAGCGTATGTGAACCTATACTAGCCTGTCTCCCCAGCTTATACTTATATACAGATCTGGTGTAGCCTATACAGGCCTATCTCCCCAGCCTATACATATATACAGATCTGGTGTAGCCTATGTGAGCCTATACTTGCCTATCGCCCCAGCTTATAGATATATACAGATCTGGTGTAGCCTATGTGAGCCTATCTCCCCAGCCTATACTTATATACATATATAGTGTAGCCTATACTTCCCTATGTGAACCTATACTAGCCTGTGTTACCCTATGTGAGGCTATACTAGCCTATCTCCCCAGCTTATACTTATATACAGATATAGTGTAGCCTATATTAGCCTATGTGAGCCTATACTAGCCTGTGTTACCCTATGTGAGGCTATGCTAGCCTATCACCCCAGCCTATACCTACATACACATCTGGTGTAGCCTATGTGAGCCTATAGTAGCCTATCTCCCCAGCCTATACTTATATACAGATATAGTGCAGCCTATACTTCCTTATGTGAGCCTAGACTAGCCTGTGTTACCCTATGTGAGCCTATACTTGCTTATCTCCCCAGCCTATACTTATATACAGATATAGTGTAGCCTATACTTCCCTATGTGAGGCTATACTAGCCTATCTCCCCAGCTTATACTTATATGCAGATATAGTGTACCCTATGTGAGCCTATACTAGCCTATCTCCCCCATCCTATACTTATATACAGATCTGGTGTAGCCTATGTGAGCCTATACTAGCCTATCTCCTCAGTCTATACTTACATACACAACCGGTGTAGCCTATGTGAGCCTATACTAGCCTATCTCCTCAGTCTATACTTACATACAGATCCGGTGTAGCCTATGTGAGCCTATACTAGCCTATCTCCCCAGCCTATACTAAAATACAGATCTGGTGTAGCCTATGTGAGCCTATACTTGCCTATCTCCCCCAGCCTATACTTATATACAGATCTGGTGTAGCCTATGTGAACCTATACTAGCCTATCTCCCCAGCTTATACTTATACACAGTTATAGTGTAGCCTATACTAGCCTATGTGAGCCTATACTAGCCTATCTCCTCAGTCCATACTTACATACCTATCCTGTGTAGCCTATGTCAGCCTATATTAGCCTATCTCCCCAGCCTGTACTTAAATACAGATCTGGTGTAGCCTATGTGAGCCTATACTTGCCTATCTCCCCCAGCCTATACTTATATACAGATCTGGTGTAGCCTATGTGAGAATATACTAGCCTAATTCCCCCAGCCCATACTTACATGCAGATCTGGTGTAGCCTATCTGAGCCTATACTAGCCTATCTCCCCCAGCCTATACTTATATACAGATCTGGTGTAGCCTATGTGAGCCTATACTAGCCTATCTCCCCCAGCTTATACTTATATACAGATCTGGTGTAGCCTATCTGAGCCTATACTAGCCTATCTCCCCCAGCCTATACTTATATACAGATCTGGTGTAGCCTATGTGAGCCTATACTTGCCTATCTCCGCAGCCTATACTTATATACACATCTGGCGTAGCCTATGTGAGCCTATACTAGCCTATCTGCCCCAGCCTATACTTATATACAGATCTGGTGTAGCCTATCTGAGCCTATACTAGCCTATCTCCCCCAGCCTATACTTACATACAGATCTGGTGTAGCCTATGTGAGCCTATACTAGCCTATCTCCCCCAGCTTATACTTATATACAGATCTGGTGTAGCCTATGTGAGCCTATACTAGCCTATCTCCCCAGTCTATACTTATATACAGATCTGGTGTAGCCTATGTGAGCCTATACTTGCCTATCTCCCCCATCCTATACTTATATACAGATCTGGTGTAGCCTATGTGAGCCTATACTAGCCTATGTTATCCTATGTGAGGCTATGCTAGCCTATCTCCCCAGCCTATACCATTATACAGATCTGGTGTAGCCTAGGTGAGCCTATACTAGCCTATCTCCCCAGCTTATACTTATATACAGATCTGGTGTAGCCTAGGTGAGCCTATACTAGCCTATCTCCTCAGTCTAGACTTACATACACATCCGGTGTAGCCTATGTGAGCCTATACTAGCTTATCTCCTCAGTCTGTACTTAATTCTAGATCTGGTGTAGCCCATGTCAGCCTATACTAGCCTATCTCCTCAGTATATACTTATATACACATCTGGTGTAGCGTATGTGAGCTTATACTAGCCTATCTCCTCAGCCTATAATTACATACAAATCTGGCGTATCCTATATCAGCCTACACAAGGCTACCTCTTCAGTCTATAATTACATACCCATCCGGTGTAGCCTATGTGAGCCTATACTAGCCTATCTCCTCAGTCTGTACTTAAATACAAATCTGGTGTAGCCTATGTGAGCCTACACTAGCCTATCTCCTCAGTGTATACTTACTAACAGACGAGGTGTAGAATATGTAACCGTATACTAGCCTATCTCCTCAGCCTATACTTACATACAAATCTGGCATAGCCTACGTGAGCTTATACTAGCCTATGTCCTCAGTCTAAACTTATATACAGATCTGGTGTAGCCTGTCAGTCTACACAAGTTTACATTTGCAGTCTATACTTATATATAGATCTGGTGTAGCCTATGTCAGCCTCTACTAGCTTATCTCCTCAGTCTATACTTATATACAGATCTGGTGTAGCCTGTGTGATCCTACCGATCCGGTGTATCCTATGTAGGCCTATACTAGCCTCTCTCCCCCAGCCTATACTTACATACGGATCTGGTGTAGCCTATGTGAGCCTATACTAGCCTATCTCCTCAGTATATACTTGCATACACATCTGGTGTAGCCAATCTCCTCAGTATATACTTGCATACACATCTGGTGTAGCCAATCTCCTCATTATATACTTGCATACACATCTGGTGTAGCCAATCTCCTCAGTATATACTTACATACACATCTGGTGTAGCCAATCTCCTCAGTATATACTTGCATACACATCTGGTGTAGCCAATCTCCTCAGTATATACTTGCATACACATCTGGTGTAGCCAATCTCCTCAGTATATACTTGCATACACATCTGGTGTAGCCAATCTCCTCAGTATATACTTACATACACATCTGGTGTAGCCAATCTCCTCAGTATATACTTGCATACACATCTGGTGTAGCCAATCTCCTCAGTATATACTTGCATACACATCTGGTGTAGCCAATCTCCTCAGTATATACTTACATACACATCTGGTGTAGCCAATCTCCTCAGTATATACTTGCATACACATCTGGTGTAGCCAATCTCCTCAGTATATACTTGCATACACATCTGGTGTAGCCAATCTCCTCATTATATACTTGCATACACATCTGGTGTAGCCAATCTCCTCAGTATATACTTACATACACATCTGGTGTAGCCAATCTCCTCAGTATATACTTGCATACACATCTGGTGTAGCCAATCTCCTCAGTATATACTTGCATACACATCTGGTGTAGCCAATCTCCTCAGTATATACTTGCATACACATCTGGTGTAGCCAATCTCCTCAGTATATACTTACATACACATCTGGTGTAGCCAATCTCCTCAGTATATACTTGCATACACATCTGGTGTAGCCTATGTGAGCCTATACTTGCCTCTCTCCCCAGCCTATACTTATATACAGATCTGGTGTAGCCTATGTGAGCCTATACTAGCCTATCTCCTCAGTATATACTTGCATACACATCTGGTGAAGCCTATGTGAGCCTATACTTGCCTCTCTCCCCAGCCTATACTTATATACAGATCTGGTGTAGCCTTTGTGAGCCTATACTAGCCTATCTCCTCAGTATATACTTAGATACACATCTGGTGTAGCCAATGTGAGCCTATACTTGCCTATCTCCCCAGCCTATACTTATATACAGATCTGGTGTAGCCTATGTGAGCCTATACTTGCCTCTCTCCCCAGCCTATACTTATATACAGATCTGGTGTAGCCTATGTGAGCCTATACTTGCCTCTCTCCCCAGCCTATACTTATATACAGATCTGGTGTAGCCTATGTGAGCCTATACTTGCCTCTCTCCCCAGCCTATACTTACATACAGATCTGGTGTAGCCAATGTGAGCCTATACTTGCCTATCTCCCCAGCCTATACTTATATAAAGATCTGGTGTAGCCTATGTGAGCCTATACTTGCCTCTCTCCCCACCCTATACTTATATACAGATGTGGTGTAGCCTATGTGAGCCTATACTAGCCTATCTCCTCAGTATATACTTGCATACACATCTGGTGTAGCCTATGTGAGCCTATACTTGCCTCTCTCCCCACCCTATACTTATATACAGATGTGGTGTAGCCTATGTGAGCCTATACTAGCCTATTCCTCAGTATATACTTGCATACACATCTGGTGTAGCCTATGTGAGCCTATACTTGCCTCTCTCCCCAGCCTATACTTATATACAGATCTGGTGTAGCCTATGTGAGCCTATACTAGCCTATCTCCTCAGTATATACTTGCATACACATTTGGTGTAGCCAATCTCCTCAGTATATACTTACATACACTTCTGGTGTAGCCAACGTGAGCCTATACTAGCCTATCTCCCCAGCTTATACTTATATACAGATATAGTGTAGCCTATGTGAGGCTATGCTAGCCTATCTCCCCAGCCTATACCATTATACAGATCTGGTGTAGCCTAGGTGAACCTATACTAGCCTATCTCCCCAGCTTATACTTATATACAGATCTGGTGTAGCCTAGGTGAGCCTATACCAGCCTATCTCCTCAGTCTAGACTTACATACACATCCGGTGTAGCCTATGTGAGCCTATACTAGCTTATCTCCTCAGTCTGTACTTACATATAGATCTGGTGTAGCCCATGTCAGCCTATACTAGCCTATCTCCTCAGTATATACTTATATACACATCTGGTGTAGCGTATGTGAGCTTATACTAGCCTATCTCCTCAGCCTATAATTACATACAAATCTGGCGTATCCTATATCAGCCTACACAAGGCTACCTCTTCAGTCTATAATTGCATACCCATCCGGTGTAGCCTATGTGAGCCTATACTAGCCTATCTCCCCAGAGTATACTTATATACAGATCTGGTGTAGCCTATGTGAGCCTATACTTGCCTATCTCCCCCATCCTATACTTATATACAGATCTGGTGTAGCCTATGTGAGCCTATACTAGCCTATGTTATCCTATGTGAGGCTATGCTAGCCTATCTCCCCAGCCTATACCATTATACAGCTCTGGTGTAGCCTAGGTGAGCCTATACTAGCCTATCTCCTCAGCTTATACTTATATACAGATCTGGTGTAGCCTAGGTGAGCCTATACTAGCCTATCTCCTCAGTCTAGACTTACATACACATCCGGTGTAGCCTATGTGAGCCTATACTAGCTTATCTCCTCAGTCTGTACTTGATTATAGATCTGGTGTAGCCCATGTCAGCCTATACTAGCCTATCTCCTCAGTATATACTTATATACACATCTGGTGTAGCGTATGTGAGCTTATACTAGCCTATCTCCTCAGCCTATAATTACATACAAATCTGGCGTATCCTATATCAGCCTACACAAGGCTACCTCTTCAGTCTATAATTACATACCCATCCGGTGTAGCCTATGTGAGCCTATACTAGCCTATCTCCTCAGTCTGTACTTAAATACAAATCTGGTGTAGCCTATGTGAGCCTACACTAGCCTATCTCCTCAGTGTATACTTACTAACAGACCAGGTGTAGAATATGTAACCGTATACTAGCCTATCTCCTCAGCCTATACTTACATACAAATCTGGCATAGCCTACGTGAGCTTATACTAGCCTATGTCCTCAGTCTATACTTATATACAGATCTGGTGTAGCCTGTCAGTCTACACAAGTTTACATTTGCAGTCTATACTTATATATAGATCTGGTGTAGCCTATGTCAGCCTCTACTAGCTTATCTCCTCAGTCTATACTTATATACAGATCTGGTGTAGCCTGTGTGATCCTACCGATCCGGTGTATCCTATGTAGGCCTATACTAGCCTCTCTCCCCCAGCCTATACTTACATACGGATCTGGTGTAGCCTATGTGAGCCTATACTAGCCTATCTCCTCAGTATATACTTGCATACACATCTGGTGTAGCCAATCTCCTCAGTATATACTTGCATACACATCTGGTGTAGCCAATCTCCTCAGTATATACTTGCATACACATCTGGTGTAGCCAATCTCCTCAGTATATACTTGCATACACATCTGGTGTAGCCAATCTCCTCAGTATATACTTGCATACACATCTGGTGTAGCCAATCTCCTCAGTATATACTTGCATACACATCTGGTGTAGCCAATCTCCTCAGTATATACTTACATACACATCTGGTGTAGCCAATCTCCTCAGTATATACTTGCATACACATCTGGTGTAGCCAATCTCCTCAGTATATACTTGCATACACATCTGGTGTAGCCAATCTCCTCATTATATACTTGCATACACATCTGGTGTAGCCAATCTCCTCAGTATATACTTACATACACATCTGGTGTAGCCAATCTCCTCAGTATATACTTGCATACACATCTGGTGTAGCCAATCTCCTCAGTATATACTTGCATACACGTCTGGTGTAGCCAATCTCCTCAGTATATACTTGCATACACATCTGGTGTAGCCAATCTCCTCAGTATATACTTGCATACACATCTGGTGTAGCCAATCTCCTCAGTATATACTTGCATACACATCTGGTGTAGCCAATCTCCTCAGTATATACTTGCATACACATCTGGTGTAGCCAATCTCCTCAGTATATACTTACATACACATCTGGTGTAGCCAATCTCCTCAGTATATACTTGCATACACATCTGGTGTAGCCTATGTGAGCCTATACTTGCCTCTCTCCCCAGCCTATACTTATATACAGATCTGGTGTAGCCTATGTGAGCCTATACTAGCCTATCTCCTCAGTATATACTTGCATACACATGTGGTGAAGCCTATGTGAGCCTATACTTGCCTCTCTCCCCAGCCTATACTTATATACAGATCTGGTGTAGCCTTTATGAGCCTATACTAGCCTATCTCCTCAGTATATACTTAGATACACATCTGGTGTAGCCAATGTGAGCCTATACTTGCCTATCTCCCCAGCCTATACTTATATACAGATCTGGTGTAGCCTATGTGAGCCTATACTTGCCTCTCTCCCCAGCCTATACTTATATACAGATCTGGTGTAGCCTATGTGAGCCTATACTTGCCTCTCTCCCCAGCCTATACTTATATACAGATCTGGTGTAGCCTATGTGAGCCTATACTTGCCTCTCTCCCCAGCCTATACTTACATACAGATCTGGTGTAGCCAATGTGAGCCTATACTTGCCTATCTCCCCAGCCTATACTTATATAAAGATCTGGTGTAGCCTATGTGAGCCTATACTTGCCTCTCTCCCCACCCTAGACTTATATACAGATGTGGTGTAGCCTATGTGAGCCTATACTAGCCTATCTCCTCAGTATATACTTGCATACACATCTGGTGTAGCCTATGTGAGCCTATACTTGCCTCTCTCCCCACCCTATACTTATATACAGATGTGGTGTAGCCTATGTGAGCCTATACTAGCCTATTCCTCAGTATATACTTGCATACACATCTGGTGTAGCCTATGTGAGCCTATACTTGCCTCTCTCCCCAGCCTATACTTATATACAGATCTGGTGTAGCCTATGTGAGCCTATACTAGCCTATCTCCTCAGTATATACTTGCATACACATTTGGTGTAGCCAATCTCCTCAGTATATACTTACATACACATCTGGTGTAGCCAACGTGAGCCTATACTAGCCTATCTCCCCAGCTTATACTTATATACAGATATAGTGTAGCCTATGTGAGCCTATACTAGCCTGTGTTACCCTATGTAAGGCTATGCTAGCCTATCTCCCCAGCCTATACCATTATACAGATGTGGTGTAGCCTAGGTGAACCTATACTAGCCTATCTCCCCAGCTTATACTTATATACAGATCTGGTGTAGCCTAGGTGAGCCTATACCAGCCTATCTCCTCAGTCTAGACTTACATACACATCCGGTGTAGCCTATGTGAGCCTATACTAGCTTATCTCCTCAGTCTGTACTTACATATAGATCTGGTGTAGCCCATGTCAGCCTATACTAGCCTATCTCCTCAGTATATACTTATATACACATCTGGTGTAGCGTATGTGAGCTTATACTAGCCTATCTCCTCAGCCTATAATTACATACAAATCTGGCGTATCCTATATCAGCCTACACAAGGCTACCTCTTCAGTCTATAATTGCATACCCATCCGGTGTAGCCTATGTGAGCCTATACTAGCCTATCTCCTCAGTCTATACTTACATACAAATCTGGCGTAGCCTACGTGAGCTTATACTAGCCTATCTCATCAGTCTGTACTTAAATACAAATCTGGTGTAGCCTATGTGAGCCTACACTAGCCTATCTCCTCAGTGTATACTTACATACAGACCAGGTGTAGAATATGTAACCGTATACTAGCCTATCTCCACAGCCTATACTTACATACAAATCTGGCATAGCCTACGTGAGCTTATACTAGCCTATGTCCTCAGTCTATACTTATATACAGATCTGGTGTAGCCTGTCAGTCTACACAAGTTTACATTTGCAGTCTATACTTATATATAGATCTGGTGTAGCCTATGTCAGCCTCTACTAGCTTATCTCCTCAGTCTATACTTATATACAGATCTGGTGTAGCCTGTGTGATCCTACCGATCCGGTGTATCCTATGTAGGCCTATACTAGCCTCTCTCCCCCAGCCTATACTTACATACGGATCTGGTGTAGCCTATGTGACCCTATACTAGCCTATCTCCTCAGTATATACTTGCATACACATCTGGTGTAGCCAATCTCCTCAGTATATACTTACATACACATCTGGTGTAGCCAATCTCCTCAGTATATACTTGCATACACATCTGGTGTAGCCAATCTCCTCAGTATATACTTGCATACACATCTGGTGTAGCCAATCTCCTCAGTATATACTTGCATACACATCTGGTGTAGCCAATCTCCTCAGTATATACTTGCATACACATCTGGTGTAGCCAATCTCCTCAGTATATACTTACATACACATCTGGTGTAGCCAATCTCCTCAGTATATACTTGCATACACATCTGGTGTAGCCAATCTCCTCAGTATATACTTGCATACACATCTGGTGTAGCCAATCTCCTCAGTATATACTTGCATACACATCTGGTGTAGCCAATCTCCTCAGTATATACTTACATACACATCTGGTGTAGCCAATCTCCTCAGTATATACTTGCATACACATCTGGTGTAGCCAATCTCCTCAGTATATACTTGCATACACATCTGGTGTAGCCAATCTCCTCAGTATATACTTGCCTACACATCTGGTGTAGCCAATCTCCTCAGTATATACTTGCATACACGTCTGGTGTAGCCAATCTCCTCAGTATATACTTGCATACACATCTGGTGTAGCCTATGTGAGCCTATACTTGCCTCTCTCCCCAGCCTATACTTATATACAGATCTGGTGTAGCCTTTATGAGCCTATACTAGCCTATCTCCTCAGTATATACTTAGATACACATCTGGTGTAGCCAATGTGAGCCTATACTTGCCTATCTCCCCAGTCTATACTTATATACAGATCTGGTGTAGCCTATGTGAGCCTATACTTGCCTCTCTCCCCAGCCTATACTTATATACAGATCTGGTGTAGCCTATGTGAGCCTATACTTGCCTCTCTCCCCAGCCTATACTTATATACAGATCTGGTGTAGCCTATGTGAGCCTATACTTGCCTCTCTCCCCAGCCTATACTTACATACAGATCTGGTGTAGCCAATGTGAGCCTATACTTGCCTATCTCCCCAGCCTATACTTATATAAAGATCTGGTGTAGCCTATGTGAGCCTATACTTGCCTCTCTCCCCACCCTATACTTATATACAGATGTGGTGTAGCCTATGTGAGCCTATACTAGCCTATCTCCTCAGTATATACTTGCATACACATCTGGTGTAGCCTATGTGAGCCTATACTTGCCTCTCTCCCCACCCTATACTTATATACAGATGTGGTGTAGCCTATGTGAGCCTATACTAGCCTATTCCTCAGTATATACTTGCATACACATCTGGTGTAGCCTATGTGAGCCTATACTTGCCTCTCTCCCCAGCCTATACTTATATACAGATCTGGTGTAGCCTATGTGAGCCTATACTAGCCTATCTCCTCAGTATATACTTGCATACACATTTGGTGTAGCCAATCTCCTCAGTATATACTTACATACACATCTGGTGTAGCCAACGTGAGCCTATACTAGCCTATCTCCCCAGCTTATACTTATATACAGATATAGTGTAGCCTATGTGAGCCTATACTAGCCTGTGTTACCCTATGTAAGGCTATGCTAGCCTATCTCCCCAGCCTATACCATTATACAGATGTGGTGTAGCCTAGGTGAACCTATACTAGCCTATCTCCCCAGCTTATACTTATATACAGATCTGGTGTAGCCTAGGTGAGCCTATACCAGCCTATCTCCTCAGTCTAGACTTACATACACATCCGGTGTAGCCTATGTGAGCCTATACTAGCTTATCTCCTCAGTCTGTACTTACATATAGATCTGGTGTAGCCCATGTCAGCCTATACTAGCCTATCTCCTCAGTATATACTTATATACACATCTGGTGTAGCGTATGTGAGCTTATACTAGCCTATCTCCTCAGCCTATAATTACATACAAATCTGGCGTATCCTATATCAGCCTACACAAGGCTACCTCTTCAGTCTATAATTGCATACCCATCCGGTGTAGCCTATGTGAGCCTATACTAGCCTATCTCCTCAGTCTATACTTACATACAAATCTGGCGTAGCCTACGTGAGCTTATACTAGCCTATCTCATCAGTCTGTACTTAAATACAAATCTGGTGTAGCCTATGTGAGCCTACACTAGCCTATCTCCTCAGTGTATACTTACATACAGACCAGGTGTAGAATATGTAACCGTATACTAGCCTATCTCCACAGCCTATACTTACATACAAATCTGGCATAGCCTACGTGAGCTTATACTAGCCTATGTCCTCAGTCTATACTTATATACAGATCTGGTGTAGCCTGTCAGTCTACACAAGTTTACATTTGCAGTCTATACTTATATATAGATCTGGTGTAGCCTATGTCAGCCTCTACTAGCTTATCTCCTCAGTCTATACTTATATACAGATCTGGTGTAGCCTGTGTGATCCTACCGATCCGGTGTATCCTATGTAGGCCTATACTAGCCTCTCTCCCCCAGCCTATACTTACATACGGATCTGGTGTAGCCTATGTGACCCTATACTAGCCTATCTCCTCAGTATATACTTGCATACACATCTGGTGTAGCCAATCTCCTCAGTATATACTTACATACACATCTGGTGTAGCCAATCTCCTCAGTATATACTTGCATACACATCTGGTGTAGCCAATCTCCTCAGTATATACTTGCATACACATCTGGTGTAGCCAATCTCCTCAGTATATACTTGCATACACATCTGGTGTAGCCAATCTCCTCAGTATATACTTGCATACACATCTGGTGTAGCCAATCTCCTCAGTATATACTTACATACACATCTGGTGTAGCCAATCTCCTCAGTATATACTTGCATACACATCTGGTGTAGCCAATCTCCTCAGTATATACTTGCATACACATCTGGTGTAGCCAATCTCCTCAGTATATACTTGCATACACATCTGGTGTAGCCAATCTCCTCAGTATATACTTACATACACATCTGGTGTAGCCAATCTCCTCAGTATATACTTGCATACACATCTGGTGTAGCCAATCTCCTCAGTATATACTTGCATACACATCTGGTGTAGCCAATCTCCTCAGTATATACTTGCCTACACATCTGGTGTAGCCAATCTCCTCAGTATATACTTGCATACACGTCTGGTGTAGCCAATCTCCTCAGTATATACTTGCATACACATCTGGTGTAGCCTATGTGAGCCTATACTTGCCTCTCTCCCCAGCCTATACTTATATACAGATCTGGTGTAGCCTATGTGAGCCTATACTAGCCTATCTCCTCAGTATATACTTGCATACACATCTGGTGAAGCCTATGTGAGCCTATACTTGCCTCTCTCCCCAGCCTATACTTATATACAGATCTGGTGTAGCCTATGTGAGCCTATACTAGCCTATCTCCTCAGTATATACTTACATACACATCTGGTGTAGCCAATGTGAGCCTATACTTGCCTATCTCCCCAGCCTATACTTATATACAGATCTGGTGTAGCCTAGGTGAGCCTATACTTGCCTCTCTCCCCAGCCTATACTTATATACAGATCTGGTGTAGCCTATGTGAGCCTATACTCTCCTCTCTCCCCAGCCTATACTTATATACAGATCTGGTATAGCCTATGTGAGCCTATACTTGCCTCTCTCCCCAGCCCATACTTATATACAGATGTGGTGTAGCCTATGTGAGCGTATACTTGCCTCTCTCCCCACCCTATACTTATATACAGATGTGGTGTAGCCTATGTGGGCCTATACTAGCCTATTCCTCAGTATATACTTGCATACACAATCGGTGTAGCCTATGTGAGCCTATACTTGCCTCTCTCCCCAGCCTATACTTATATACAGATCTGGTGTAGCCTATGTGAGCCTATACAATCCTATCTCCCCAGCCTATACTTACATACGGATCTGGTGTAGCCTATGTGAGCCTATACTAGCCTATCTCCTCAGTATATACTTGCATACACATCTGGTGTAGCCAACGTGAGCCTATCCTTGCCTATCTCCCCAGCCTATACTTATATACAGATCTGGTGTAGTCTATGTGAGCCTATACTAGCGTATCTCCCCAGACTATACTTACATACAGATCTGCTGTAGCCTATGTGAGCCTATACTAGCCTATCTCCCCAGTCTATACTTAGATACAGATCTGGTGCAGCCTATGTGAACCTATACTAGCCTGTCTCCCCAGCTTATACTTATATACAGATCTGGTGTAGCCTATACAGGCCTATCTCCCCAGCCTATACATATATACAGATCTGGTGTAGCCTATGTGAGCCTATCTCCCCAGCCTATACTTATATACAGATATAGTGTAGCCTATACTTCCCTATGTGAGCCTATACTAGCCTGTGTTACCCTATGTGAGGCTATACTAGCCTATCTCCCCAGCTTATACTTATATACAGATATAGTGTAGCCTATATTAGCCTATGTGAGCCTATACTAGCCTGTGTTACCCTATGTGAGGCTATGCTAGCCTATCTCCCCAGCCTATACCTACATACACATCTGGTGTAGCCTATGTGAGCCTATAGTAGCCTATCTCCCCAGCCTATACTTATATACAGATATAGTGCAGCCTATACTTCCTTATGTGAGCCTAGACTAGCCTGTGTTACCCTATGTGAGCCTATACTTGCTTATCTCTCAGCCTATACTTATATACAGATATAGTGTAGCCTATACTTCCCTATGTGAGGCTATACTAGCCTATCTCCCCAGCTTATACTTATATGCAGATATAGTGTACCCTATGTGAGCCTATACTACCCTATCTCCCCCATCCTATACTTATATACAGATCTGGTGTAGCCTATGTGAGCCTATACTAGCCTATCTCCTCAGTCTATACTTACATACAGAACCGGTGTAGCCTATGTGAGCCTATACTAGCCTATCTCCTCAGTCTATACTTACATACAGATCCGGTGTAGCCTATGTGAGCCTATACTAGCCTATCTCCTCAGTCTGTACTTACATATAGATCTGTTTAGCCTATGTGAGCCTGTACTAGCCTATCTCCACAGTATATACCTACATACACATCTGGTGTAGCCTATGTGAGCCTATACTTGCCTATCTCCCCAGCCTATACATATATACAGATCTGGTGTAGCCTATGTGAACCTATACTAGGCTATCTCCCCAGCCTATACTTAGATACAGATCTGGTGTAGCCTATATGAGCCTATACTAGCCTATGTGAGCCTATAGTAGCCTGTGGTACCCTATGTGAGGAGGGTATACTGGCCTATCTCCCCAGCTTATACTTATATATAGATATAGTGTAGCCTATACTAGCCTATGTGAGCCTATACTAGCCTGTGTTACCCTATGTGAGGCTATGCTAGCCTATCTCCCCAGACTATACCTAAATACAGATCTGGTGTAGCCTATGTGAGCCTATACTAGCATGTGTTACCTTATGTGAGGGTATGCTAGCCTATGTGAGCCTATACTAGCCTATGTGAGCCTATACTAGCCTATGTAAGCCTATACTAGCCTGTGTTACCCTATGTGAGGCTATGCTAGCCTATCTCCCCAGCTTATACCTACATACAGATCTGGTGTAGCCTATGTGAGCCTATACTAGCCTCTCTCCTCAGTATATACAGATCTGGTGTAGCCTATGTGGGCCTATCTCCCCAGCTTATACTTATATACAGATCTGGTGTAGCCTATGTGAGCCTATACTAGCCTATCTCCCCAGCTTATACTTATATACAGATACAGTGTAACCTATGTGAGCCTATACTAGCCTGTGTTACCCTATGTAAGGCACAAACCTATCTCCTCAGTATATACTTACATACAGATCTGGTGTAGCCTGTGTGAGCCTGTACTAGCCTATCTCCTCAGTATATACTTACATACACATCTGGTGTAGCCTATACTTGCCTATCTCCGCAGCCTATACTTATATACACATCTGGTGTAGCCTATGTGAGCCTATACTTGCCTATCTCCGCAGCCTATACTTATATACACATCTGGTGTAGGCTATGTGAGCCTATAGTTGCCTATCTCCCCAGCCTATACTTATATACACATCTGGTGTAGCCTATGTGAGCCTATACTTGCCTATCTCCCCAGCCTATAGATATATTCAGATCTGGTGCAGCCTATGTGAACCTATACTAGCCTATCTCCCCAGCTTATACTTATACACAGTTATAGTGTAGCCTATACTAGCCTATCTCCTCAGTCCATACTTACATA
Source organism: Tenodera sinensis (assembly GCA_030765045.1). Taxonomy (NCBI): domain Eukaryota; kingdom Metazoa; phylum Arthropoda; class Insecta; order Mantodea; family Mantidae; genus Tenodera; species Tenodera sinensis. Next base: position 18,191,071 of record CM060971.1, on the reverse strand, counting down.
CCTATCCAGTGTAGCCTATGTGAGCCTATACTTGCCTATTTCCCCAGCCTATACTTACATACACATCTGGTGTAGCGTATGTGAGCCTATACTAGCCTATCTCCTCAGTATATACTTGCATACACATCTGGTGTAGCCAATCTCCTCAGTATATACTTGCATACACATGTGGTGTAGCCAATCTCCTCAGTATATACTTGCATACACATCTGGTGTAGCCTATGTGAGCCTATACTAGCCTATCTCCCCAGCCTATACTTAAATACAGATCTGGTGTAGCCTATGTGAGCCTATACTTGCCTATCTCCCCCATTCTATACTTATATACAGATCTGGTGTAGCCTAGGTGAGCCTATACTAGCCTATCTCCCCAGCTTCTACTTATATACAGATCTGGTGTAGCCTATGTGAGCCTATACTAGCCTATCTCCTCAGTCTATACTTACATACAGATCCGGTGTAGCCTATGTGAGCCTATACTAGCCTATCTCCTCAGTCTGTACTTACATATAGATCTGGTGTAGCCTATGTGAGCCTATACTAGCCTATCTCCCCAGCCTATCTCCCCAGCCTATACTGATATAGAGATCTGGTGTAGCCTATGTGAGCCTATACTTGCCTATCTCCCCCATCCTATACTTATATACAGATCTGGTGTAGCCTATGTGAGCCTATACTAGCCTATGTTACCCTATGTGAGGCTATGCTAGCCTATCTCCCCAGCCTATACCATTATACAGATCTGGTGTAGCCTAGGTGAGCCTATACTAGCCTATCTCCCCAGCTTATACTTATATACAGATCTGGTGTAGCCTATGTGAGCCTATACTAGCCTATCTCCTCAGTCTATACTTACATACAGATCCGGTGTAGCCTATGTGAGCCTATACTAGCCTATCTCCTCAGTCTGTACTTACATATAGATCTGGTGTAGCCCATGTCAGCCTATACTATCCTATCTCCTCAGTATATACTTACATACACATCTGGTGTAGCCTATACTTGCCTATCTCCGCAGCCTATACATATATACAGATCTGGTGTAGCCTATGTGAGCCTATACTAGCCTATCTCCCCAGCCTATACATATATACAGATCTGGATTAGCCTATGTGAGCCTATACTAGCCTATCTCCCCCAACCTATACTAGCCTATCTCCCCAGCCTATACTTAGATACAGATCTGGTGTAGCCTATGTGAGCCTATACTAGCCTATCTCCCCCAGCCTATACTAGCCGATCTCCCCAGCCTATACTTAGATACAGATCTGGTGTAGCCTATGTGAGCCTATACTAGCGTATCTCCCCAGCCTATACATATATACAGATATGGTGTAGCCTATGTGAGCCTATACTAGCCTCTCTCCCCCAGCCTATACTAGCCTATCTCCCAAGCCTATACTTAGATACAGATCTGGTGTAGCCTATGTGAGCCTATACTAGCCTATCTCCCCCAGCCTATACTAGCCAATCTGGCCAGCCTATACTTAGATACAGATCTGGTGTAGCCCATGTGATCCTATACTAGCCTATCTCCCCCAGCCTATACTTAGATACAGATCTGGTGTAGCCTATGTGAGCCTATACTAGCCTATCTCCCCAGCCTATACTTAGATACAGATCTGGTGTAGCCTATGTGAGCCTATCTCCCCAGCTTATACTTATATACAGATATAGTGTAGCCTATACTAGCCTGTGTTACCCGATGTGAGGCTATGCTAGCCTACCTCCCCAGCCTATACTTATATACAGATTTGGTGTAGCCTATATTAGCCTATACTAGCCTATCTCCTCAGTCTATACTATATGATTATATAGTAAAGTTATGATCTATACTATGATTATATGGGCTAGAATGTATGTATTTTATGTAACCTGATATATCCAACAACATGTATATGTTCTAAAAGGATGAATAAAGAAAGGTATACAGATCTGGTGTAGCCTTTGTTAGCCTATACTAGCCTATCTTTCCCATCCTATACTTATACAGATCTGGTGTAGCCTATGTGAGCCTATACTAGCCTATCTCCCCAGCTTATACTTATATACAGATCTGGTGTAGCCTATGTGAGCCTATACTAGCCTGTGTCCTCAGTCCATACATACATACCTATCCTGTGTAGCCTATGTCAGCCTATACTAGCCTATCTCCCCAGCCTATACTTATATACAGATATAGTGTAGCCTATGTGAGCCTATACTTGCCTATCTCTGCAGCCTATACTTATATAGAGATCTGGTGTAGCCTATGTGAGCCTATACTTGCCTATCTCCCCCATCCTATACTTATATACAGATCTGGTGTAGCCTATGTGTGCCTATACTAGCCTATCTCTGCAGCCTATACTTATATAGAGATCTGGTGTAGCCTATGTGAGCCTATACTTGCCTATCTCCCCCATCCTATACTTATATACAGATCTGGTGTAGCCTATGTGAGCCTATACTAGCCTATCTCCCCAGCCTATACTTAGATACAGATCTGGTGTAGCCTATGTGAGCCTATACTAGCCTATCTCCCCCAGCCTATACTAGCCGATCTCCCCAGCCTATACTTAGATACAGTTCTGGTGTAGCCTATGTGAGCCTATACCAGCCTATCTCCCCCAGCCTATACATATATACAGATCTGGTGTAGCCTATGTGAGCCTATACTAGCCTATCTCCCCAGCCTATACATATATACAGATCTGGTGTAGCCTATGTGAGCGTATACTAGCATATCTTCCCCAGCCTATACTGGCCGATCTCCCCATCCTATAGTTAGATACAGATCTGGTGTAGCCTATGTGAGCCTATACTAGCCTATCTCCCCAGCCTATAGATATATACAGATCTGGTGTAGCCTATGTGAGCCTATACTGGCCTATCTCCCCCAGCCTATACTAGCCTATCTCCCAAGCCTATACTTAGATACAGATCTGGTGTAGCCTATGTGAGCCTATACTAGCCAATCTCCCCAGCCTATACTTAGATACAGATCTGGTGTAGCCTATGTGAGCCTATCTCCCCAGCTTATACTTATATACAGATATAGTGTAGCCTATACTAGCCTGTGTTACCCGATGTGAGGCTATGCTAGCCTACCTCCCCAGCCTATACTTATATACAGATTTGGTGTAGCCTATATTAGCCTACACTAGCCTATCTCCTCAGTCTATACTATATGATTATATAGTAAAGTTATGATCTATACTATGATTATATGGGCTAGAATGTATGTATTTTATGTAACCTGATATATCCAACAACATGTATATGTTCTAAAAGGATGAATAAAGAAAGATATACAGATCTGGTGTAGTCTTTGTTAGCCTATACTAGCCTATCTCCCCCATCCTATACTTATACAGATCTGGTGTAGCCTATGTGAGCCTATACTAGCCTATCTCCCCAGCCTATACTTATACAGATCTGGTGTAGCCTATGTGAGCCTATACTAGCCTATCTCCCCCAGCTTTTACTTATACAGATCTGGTGTAGCCTATGTGAGCCTATACTAGCCTATCTCCCCAGCCTATATTTATACAGATCTGGTGTAGCCTATGTGAGCCTATACTAGCCTATCTCCCCAGCTTATACTTATATACAGATCTGGTGTAGCCTATGTGAGCCTATAACCTCAGTCCATACTTACATACCTATCCTGTGTAGCCTATGTCAGCCTACACTAGCCTATCTCCCCAGCCTATACTTATACAGATCTGGTGTAGCCTATGTCAGCCTATACTAGCCTATCTCCCCAGCCTATACTTATACAGATCTGGTGTAGCCTATGTGAGCCTATACTAGCCTATCTCCCCAGCCTATACTTAGATACAGATCTGGTGTAGCCCATGTGAGCCTATACTATCCGATCTCCCCAGCCTATACTTAGATAGAGATCTGGTGTAGCCTATGTGAGCCTATACTAGCCTATCTCCCCAGCTTATGCTTATACTTATACAGATCTGGTGTAGCCTATGTGAGCCTATACTAGCCTGTGTGAGCCTATACTAGCCTGTGTTACCCGATGTGAGGCTATGCTAGCCTATCTCCCCAGCCTATACTTATATACAGATCTGGTGTAGGCTATGTGAGCCTATACTAGCCTATCTCCCCAGCCTATACTTATACAGATCTGGTGTAGCCTATGTGAGCGTATACTAGCCTATCACCCCAGCCTATACTTATACAGATCTGGTGTAGCCTATGTGAGCCTATACTAGCCTATCTCCCCAGCCTATACTTATACAGATCTGGTGTAGCCTATGTGAGCGTATACTAGCCTATCTCCCCAGCCTATACTTATACAGATCTGGTGTAGCCTATGTGAGCCTATACTTATACAGATCTGGTGTAGCATATGTGAGCCTATACTAGCCTATCTGCCCAGCCCATACTTATATAGAGATCAGGTGCAGCCTATACTAGGCTATCTCCCCAGTAATACTAATGTTTTTTGTTAATAACAACCTATTTAATTAAGCAAGACAAGCATAATATATTATAAAATTAGTAATCGCATGCACAACAATATGAAAATGAAAATTAAAATTGGAAATTAAATAATAGATACAACAGATGATCACTTAATTCTAGGATTGCATATTCACAAACACTTATCATGGACAAAATATGTGAATTATATATGCAAGAAAGTATGTAAGGGTATCTATCAAATTACATGGCACACTATTTGGATAAGCATAATTTAAGATTGATTTATTATGGAATAATTCATTCTCCTTTGAATTATGGGGTACAACGTCTACAGAGAATTTAAAGCGATTATTGGTATTACAGAACAGGTGTGTAAGAATTGTTTGTTCAGTAAAATCAAGGGATTCATGTAGAGAAATTTGTAAAAAAGAAAGAATTGTTACAGTGGTTGCTTATGCAGTTTTAGAGTTATTTTACTAGTTAGGAGAACTACAAATATAAGGAGTAATAGCAATATACATAAATATGACACAAGAACTGAAGAGAATATGTATAGGGAAGCAAAGAGTAAGAAATTCTTAGTTAAAAATCCACAGCCACAATTAATCAACTGGTTCCAAGTTTAATAAATGTTTATAAAATTACTTAATTGAGAGGGATTTTTATGACAGATAAATATCTGCAATTGTGATTTAGAAGATGTTTTACCATGAAGACAGTTACTTTAATTTTTAGTCTCTGTATATGCTTTGTAAAATTTGTAAATCTTGATGTATATAACTAAGTACTCATTTACAATCTTGGAGTATGTAAACTTTTTGGACGAAACTTGAAACTTGTATTTCATCTCTATGAGTGAATAAACCATTATACATTATTATACATTACATATGGGCCAGAATGTATGTAACATTTTATTAATATTGTTGATGTCACTAGAAAGACCAAAATTAAACTGTATAAGAATCTCATTCAACCAGTATTATTATATGGGCCAGAATGTATGTATTTTATGTACATATGTAGATATTTTATGTAACCTGATATATCCAACAACATGTATATGTTCTAAAAGGATGAATAAAGAAAGATATACAGATCTGCTGTAGTCTATGTCAGCCTATCTCCCCAGCCTATACTTACATACCTATCCTGTGTAGCCTATGTGAGCCTATACTAGCCTATCTCCTCAGTTTATACTTATATACAGATATAGTGTAGCCTATGTGAGCCTATATTAGCCTATCTCCTCAGCGTATACTTATATACAGGTCTGGTGTAGCCTATGTGAGCCTATACTAGCCTATCTCCTCAGTGTATACTTATATACAGGTCTGGTGTAGCCTATGTGAGCCTATACTAGCCTATCTCCTCAGTCTATACTTATATATATATATATATATATGCCTGGAGTCAAAATAGCCCTGCAATCAGATCTGTGACCAGGATTAGCCCTTTAAGATTCCCAACAATAGATTAAAAGTTCTAATATGGACAAATAAATTCACCAGCTACTCTATAGAACCAAACATACTGCGTAAACAGAAAGGTAAATATTCTGATATTGAAGTCTGGCGTCTGACAGAAAAGGAAGAAGAAAATATTCACCAAAAAATGAAGTATAAGACAAAACTAAACCAACTCCCATCTCATTAGGAAGTACTTTCAAACATTGGTGATAGAAATCGGAAAAACAAAGAAAACCCGAGAAAACAAAATTGAATTTAACAATTCTTCAGTGGAATGCCAGATCATTAAAGAAAAAATTGGACATTTTAAAACAAGAACTGTTAGAATTTATAGGAATAGTTTTCTCTTTGCTTACAAGAAATTTATTGTACATAAACCAGTTTAGTATGTTCCCGTTGGTGAAGTTTCACTTCCAATAAATCAATAGAATTTGTAAGTTCAAATGCCTTTAGAAAACAAGTGGTCAAAAGGGTCCAATCATACTGTGGATGCACAGGAACCCGAGAGAGAAAGAGATAGAGAGACAGAAAATGAGACATGTCACAGACACAGGGACAGACACATAATAGACACAAATAGGTGACACGTGAAACAAGCAGGGACAGGGACATGTGACACATACATAAAGACACAGAGAAACAGACAGGTGACACGTGACACAGACACACATGTGCAACTCAGAGACAAGGACAGCCGACACAGACATTTGACACAGACACACAGTCACAGACATGTGACACTTGACACAGGCACAGACACATTGGCATGTGACACAGATATGTGACTAACACGTGATACAGACACAGTGACACTGACACGTGACACAGATAGATGACACAGACACAGAGACAGACAGGTGACACATGCACAGAGACACCGGCAGGTGACAAAGAGACACAGAAAGTGACACTGACATCTGACACTAACACAGAAACACATGATTGTGTCACCTGTCAGTGTCACCTGTCTGTGTGGCTGTCACCTGTCCATGTCTGTGTCTCTGTGCATGTGTCACATGTCCGTCTCCGTGGCTGTCACCTGTCTGCCTCTCTGTGCATGTGTCACCTGTCTGTGTCCCTGTGGCTGTCACCTGTCTGTGTCTCTGTGCCTGTGTCACCTGTCTGTGTCTCTGTGCATGTGTCATCTGTATGTCTCTGTGAATGTGTCACCTGTCTGTGTCTCTGTGAATGTGTCACCTGTCTGTGTCTCTGTGAATGTGTCACCTGTCTGTGTCTGTGAATGTGTCACCTGTCTGTGTCTGTGTCTCTGTGGCTGTCACCTGTCTGTGCCTGTGTCACCTGTCTGTGTCTCTGTGGCTGTGTCACCTGTCTGTGTCTCTGTGGCTGTGTCACCTGTCTCTGTCTCTGTGCCTGTGTCACCTGTCTGTGTCTCTATGGCTGTCACCTGTCTGTGCCTGTGTCACCTGTCTGTGTCTGTGCCTGTGTCACCTGTCTGTGTCTCTGTGGCTGTGTCACCTGTCTCTCTCTCTGTGCCTGTGTCACCTGTCTGTGTCTCTATGGCTGTCACCTGTCTGTGCCTCTGTGCCTGTGTCACCTGTCTGTGCCTGTGTCACCTGTCTGTGTCTCTGTGGCTGTGTCACCTGTCTGTGTCTCTGTGGCTGTCACCTGTCTGTGCCTGTGTCACCTGTCTGTGTCTCTGTGGTTGTCACCTGTCTGTGCCTCTGTGCCTGTGTCACCTGTCTGTGTCTCTGTGGCTGTCACCTGTCTGTGTCTCTGTGGCTGTGTCACCTGTCTGTTTCACTGTCTCTGTCACCCGTCTGTGTCACTGTGTCTGTGTCACCTGTCTGTGTCTATCTCTGTGTCACCTGTCTGTGTCTGTCTCTGTGTCACCTGTCTGTGTCTGTCTCTGTGTCACCTGTCTGTGTCTCTGTCTCTGTGTCACCTGTCTGTGTCTCTGTGTCTGTGTCACCTGTCTGTGTCTCTGTGTATGTCACCTGTCTGTGTCTCTGTCTCTGTGTCACCTGTCTGTGTCTGTGGCTGTCACCTGTCTGTGTCTCTGTCTCTGTGTCACCTGTCTGTGTCTCTGTGGCTGTGTCACCTGTCTGTGTCTCTGTGGCTGTGTCACCTTGTCTGTGTCTCTGTGGCTGTGTCACCTGTCTGTGTCTCTGTGTCACCCGTCTGTGTCTCTGTCTGTGTGTCACCTGTCTGTGTCACTGTCTGTGTACCTGTCTGTGTCTCTGTGTGTGTCACCTGTCTGTGTCTCTGTGTGTGTCACCTGTCTGTGTCCCTGTGCATGTGTCACCTGTCTGTGTCCCTGTGCATGTGTCACCTGTCTGTGTCTCTGTCTCTGTGTCACCGTGGCTGTGTCACCTGTCTGTGTCTCTGTGGCTGTGTCTCTGTGGCTGTGTCACCTGTATGTGTCTCTGTGGCTGTGTCACCTGTCTGTGTCTCTGTGGCTGTGTCACCTGTCTCTGTGCCTGTGTCACCTGTCTGTGTCTCTATGGCTGTCACCAGTCTGTGTCTCTATGGCTGTCACCTGTCTGTGCCTCTGTGCCTGTGTCACCTGTCTGTGTCTCTGTGGCTGTGTCACCTGTCTGTGTCTCTGTGGCTGTGTCACCTGTCTCTGTCTCTGTGCCTGTGTCACCTGTCTGTGTCTCTATGGCTGTCACCTGTCTGTGCCTCTGTGCCTGTGTCACCTGTCTGTGTCTCTGTGGCTGTGTCACCTGTCTGTGTCTCTGTGGCTGTCACCTGTCTGTGCCTCTGTGGCTGTGTCTCTGTGGCTGTGTCACCGGTCTGTTTCACTGTCTCTGTCACCCGTCTGTGTCACTGTGTCTGTGTCACCTGTCTGTGTCTGTCTCTCTGTCACCTGTCTGTGTCTCTGTCTCTGTGTCACCTGTCTGTGTCTGTGTGGCTGTCACCTGTCTGTGCCTCTGTGCCTGTGTCACCTGTCTGTGCCTCTGTGCCTGTGTCACCTGTCTGTGTCTCTGTGGCTGTCTACCTGTCTGTGTCTCTGTGGCTGTGTCTCTGTGGCTGTGTCACCGGTCTGTTTCACTGTCTCTGTCACCCGTCTGTGTCACTGTGTCTGTGTCACCTGTCTGTGTCTGTCTCTCTGTCACCTGTCTGTGTCTCTGTCTCTGTGTCACCTGTCTGTGTCTGTCACCTGTCTGTGTCTCTGTCTCCGTGTCACCTGTCTGTGTCTCTGTGGCTGTGTCACCTGTCTGTGTCTGTGGCTGTGTCACCTATCTGTGTCTGTGGCTGTGTCACCTATCTGTGTCTGTGGCTGTGTCACCTATCTGTGTCTATGTCTCTGTGTCACCTGTCTGTGTCTCTGTGGCTGTGTCACCTGTCTGTGTCTCTGTGTCACCCGTCTGTGTCTCTGTCTGTGTGTCACCTGTCTGTGTCACTGTCTCTGTGTCACCTGTCTGTGTCTCTGTGGCTGTGTCACCTGTCTCTGTGCCTGTGTCACCTGTCTGTGTCTCTGAGTCTGTCACCTATCTGTGTCTCTGTCTCTGTGTCACCTGTCTGTGTCTCTGTGGCTGTGTCACCTGTCTGTGTCTCTGTGTCACCCGTCTGTGTCTCTGTCTGTGTGTCACCTGTCTGTGTCTCTGTGGCTGTGTCACCTGTCTCTGTGCCTGTGTCACCTGTCTGTGTCTCTGTGTCTGTCACCTGTCTGTGTCTCTGTCTCTGTGTCACCTGTCTGTGTCTCTGTGGCTGTGTCACCTGTCTGTGTCTGTGGCTGTGTCACCTATCTGTGTCTCTGTCTCTGTGTCACTTGTCTGTGTCTCTGTGGCTGTGTCACCTGTCTGTGTCTCTGTGTCACCCGTCTGTGTCCCTGTCTCTGTGTCACCTGTCTGTGTCTGTGGCTGTGTCACCTGTCTGTGTCTCTGTCTCTGTGTCACCTGTCTGTGTCTCTGTGGCTGTGTCACCTGTCTGTGTCTCTGGCTGTGTCACCTATCTGTGTCTCTGTCTCTGTGTCACTTGTCTGAGTCTCTGTGGCTGTGTCACCTGTCTGTGTCTCTGTGTCACCTGTCTGTGTCTCTGTCTCTGTGTCACCTGTCTGTGTCTCTGTGGCTGTGTCACCTGTCTCTGTGCCTGTGTCACCTGTCTGTGCCTCTGTGCCTGTGTCACCTGTCTGTGTCTCTGTGGCTGTGTCACCTGTCTGTGTCTCTGTTACTGTGTCACCTGTCTGTGTCTCTGTGGCTGTGTTACCTGTCTGTGTCTCTGTGGCTGTGTCACCTGTCTCTGTCTCTGTGCCTGTGTCACCTGTCTGTGTCTGTGGCTGTCACCTGTCTGTGTCTCTGTGAATGTGTCACCTGTCTGTGTCTCTGTGAATGTGTCACCTGTCTGTGTCTCTGTGCCTGTGTCACCTGTCTGTGCCTCTGCCTGTGTCACCTGTCTGTGTCTCTGTGGCTGTCACCTGTCTGTGCCTCTGTGCATGTGTCACCTGTCTGTGCCTCTGTGGCTGTCACCTGTCTGTGTCTCTGTGAATGTGTCACCTGTCTGTGTCTCTGTGAATGTGTCACCTGTCTGTGTCTGTGTCTCTGTGGCTGTCACCTGTCTGTGCCTGTGTCACCTGTCTGTGTCTCTGTGGCTGTGTCACCTGTCTGTGTCTCTGTGGCTGTGTCACCTGTCTGTCTGTGGCTGTGTCACTTGTCTGTCTCTGTGGCTGTGTCACCTGTCTGTGTCTCTGTGGCTGTATCACCTGTCTCTGTCTCTGTGCCTGTCACCTGTCTGTGTCTCTATGGCTGTCACCTGTCTGTGCCTCTGTGCCTGTGTCACCTCTCTGTGTCTCTGTGAATGTGTCACCTGTTTGTGTCTCTGTGGCTGTCACCTGTCTGTGTCTCTGTGAATGTGTCACCTGTCTGTGTCTCTGTGCCTGTGTCACCTGTCTGTGCCTCTGTGACTGTCACCTGTCTGTGCCTCTGTGCCTGTGTGTCCTGTCTGTGTCTCTGTGGCTGTCACCTGTCTGTGTCTCTGTCTCTGTCTCCTTCACTTGCCTGTGTCTCTGTGCCTGTGTCACCTGTCTGTGTCTCTGTGGCTGTGTCACCTGTCTGTGTCTCTGTGGCTGTGTCACCTGTCTGTGTCTCTGTGCCTGTGTCACCAGTCTCTGTCTCTGTGCCTGTGTCACCTGTCTGTGTCTCTGTGAATGTGTCACCTGTCTGTGTCTCTGTGGCTATCACCTGTCTGTGTCTCTGTGAATGTGTCACCTGTCTGTGTCTCTGTGCCTGTGTCACCTGTCTGTGTCTCTGTGCCTGTGTCACCTGTCTGTGTCTCTGTGGCTGTCACCTGTCCGTGCCTCTGTGCCTGTGTGTCCTGTCTGTGTCTCTGTGGCTATCACCTGTCTGTCTCTGTGCCTGTGTCACCTGTCTGTGTCTCTGCGCATGTGTCATCTGTATGTCTCTGTGGTTGTCACCTGTCTGTGTCTCTGTGAATGTGTCACCTGTCTGTGTCTCTCTGAATGTGTCACCTGTCTGTGTCTCTCTGAATGTGTCACCTGTCTGTGTCTGTGTCTCTGTGGCTGTCACCTGTCTGTGCCTGTGTCACCTGTCTGTGTCTCTGTGGCTCTGTCACCTGTCTGTGTCTCTGCCTCTGTGTCACCTGTCTGTGTCTCTGTGGCTGTGTCACCTGTCTGTGTCTCTGTGGCTGTGTCACCTGTCTGTGTCTCTGTGTCTCTGTGCCTGTGTCACCTGTCTCTGTCTCTGTGTCTATCACCTTTCTGTGTCTCTGTGAATGTGTCACCTGTCTGTGTCTCTGTGCCTGTGTCACCTGTCCGTGCCTCTGTGCCTGTGTGTCCTGTCTGTGTCTCTGTGGCTATCACCTGTCTGTCTCTGTGCCTGTGTCACCTGTCTGTGTCTCTGCGCATGTGTCATCTGTATGTCTCTGTGGCTGTCACCTGTCTGTGTCTCTGTGAATGTGTCACCTGTCTGTGTCTCTCTGAATGTGTCACCTGTCTGTGTCTGTGTCTCTGTGGCTGTCACCTGTCTGTGCCTGTGTCACCTGTCTGTGTCTGTGTCTCTGTGGCTGTCACCTGTCTGTGCCTGTGTCACCTGTCTGTGTCTCTGTGAATGTGTCACCTGTCTGTGTCTCTGTGGCTGTCACCTGTCGGTGTCTCTGTGAATGTGTCACCTGTCTGTGTCTCTGTGCCTGTGTCACCTGTCTGTGCCTCTGTGACTGTCACCTGTCTGTGCCTGTGTGTCCTGTCTGTGTCTCTGTGGCTGTCACCTGTCTGTGTCTCTTTCTCTGTCTCCTTCACTTGCCTGTGTCTCTGTGCCTGTGTCACCTGTCTGTGTCTCTGTGGCTGTGTCACCTGTCTGTGTCTCTGTGGCTGTGTCACCTGTCTGTGTCTCTGTGGCTGTGTCACCTGTCTGTGTCTCTGTGGCTGTGTCACCTGTCTGTGTCTCTGTGCCTGTGTCACCTGTCTCTGTCTCTGTGGCTATCACCTTTCTGTGTCTCTGTGAATGTGTCACCTGTCTGTGTCTCTGTGCCTGTGTCACCTGTCTGTGTCTCTGTGCCTGTTTCACCTGTCTGTGTCTCTGTGGCTGTCACCTGTCCGTGCCTCTGTGCCTGTGTGTCCTGTCTATGTCTCTGTGGCTATCACCTGTCTGTCTCTGTGCCTGTGTCACCTGTCTGTGTCTCTGCGCATGTGTCATCTGTATGTCTCTGTGGCTGTCACCTGTCTGTGTCTCTGTGAATGTGTCACCTGTCTGTGTCTCTCTGAATGTGTCACCTGTCTGTGTCTATGTCTCTGTGGCTGTCACCTGTCTGTGCCTGTGTCACCTGTCTGTGTCTGTGTCTCTGTGGCTGTCACCTGTCTGTGCCTGTGTCACCTGTCTGTGTCTCTGTGAATGTGTCACCTGTCTGTGTCTCTGTGGCTGTCACCTGTCTGTGTCTCTGTGAATGTGTCACCTGTCTGTGTCTCTGTGCCTGTGTCACCTGTCTGTGCCTCTGTGACTGTCACCTGTCTGTGCCTCTGTGCCTGTGTGTCCTGTCTGTGTCTCTGTGGCTGTCACCTGTCTGTGTCTCTGTCTCTGTCTCCTTCACTTGCCTGTGTCTCTGTGCCTGTGTCACCTGTCTGTGTCTCTGTGGCTGTGTCACCTGTCTGTGTCTCTGTGGCTGTGTCACCTGTCTGTGTCTCTGTGCCTGTGTCACCAGTCTCTGTCTCTGTGCCTGTGTCACCTGTCTGTGTCTCTGTGAATGTGTCACCTGTCTGTGTCTCTGTGGCTATCACCTGTCTGTGTCTCTGTGAATGTGTCACCTGTCTGTGTCTCTGTGCCTGTGTCACCTGTCTGTGTCTCTGTGCCTGTGTCACCTGTCTGTGTCTCTGTGGCATTCACCTGTCCGTGCCTCTGTGCCTGTGTCTCTGTGGCTATCACCTGTCTGTCTCTGTGCCTGTGTCACCTGTCTGTGTCTCTGCGCATGTGTCAGCTGTATGTCTCTGTGGTTGTCACCTGTCTGTGTCTCTGTGAATGTGTCACATGTCTGTGTCTCTCTGAATGTGTCACCTGTCTGTGTCTGTGTCTCTGTGGCTGTCACCTGTCTGTGCCTGTGTCACCTGTCTGTGTCTCTGTGGCTCTGTCACCTGTCTGTGTCTCTGCCTCTGTGTCACCTGTCTGTGTCTCTGTGGCTGTGTCACCTGTCTGTGTCTCTGTGGCTGTGTCACCTGTCTGTGTCTCTGTGGCTGTGTCACCTGTCTGTGTCTCTGTGGCTGTGTCACCTGTCTGTGTCTCTGTGCCTGTGTCACCTGTCTCTGTCTCTGTGGCTATCACCTGTCTGTGTCTCTGTGAATGTGTCACCTGTCTGTGTCTCTGTGGATGTGTCACCTGTCTGTGTCTCTGTGCCTGTGTCACCTGTCTGTGTCTCTGTGCCTGTGTCACCTGTCTGTGTCTCTGTGGCTGTCACCTGTCTGTGCCTCTGTGCCTGTGTGGCCTGTCTGTGTCTCTGTGGCTATCACCTGTCTGTCTCTGTGCCTGTGTCACCTGTCTGTGTCTCTGCGCATGTGTCACCTGTCTCTGTCTCTGTGCCTGTGTCACCTGTCTGTGTCTCTGTGAATGTGTCACCTGTCTGTGTCTCTGTGGCTATCACCTGTCTGTGTCTGTGTCTCTGTGGCTGTCACCTGTCTGTGCCTGTGTCACCTGTCTGTGTCTGTGTCTCTGTGGCTGTCACCTGTCTGTGCCTGTGTCACCTGTCTGTGTCTCTGTGGCTCTGTCACCTGTCTGTGTCACCTGTCTGTGTCTCTGTGGCTGTGTCACCTGTCTGTGTCTGTGAATGTGTCACCTGTCTGTGTCTCTGTGGCTGTGTCACCTGTCTGTGTCTCTGTGCCTGTGTCACCTGTCTCTGTCTCTGTGCCTGTGTCACCTGTCTGTGTCTCTGTGAATGTGTCACCTGTCTGTGTCTCTGTGGCTATCACCTGTCTGTGTCTCTGTGAATGTGTCACCTGTCTGTGTCTCTGTGCCTGTGTCACCTGTCTGTGTCTCTGTGCCTGTGTCACCTGTCTGTGTCTCTGTGGCTGTCACCTGTCCGTGCCTCTGTGCCTGTGTGTCCTGTCTGTGTCTCTGTGCCTGTGTCACCTGTCTGTGTCTCTGCGCATGTGTCATCTGTATGTCTCTGTGGCTGTCACCTGTCTGTGTCTCTGTGAATGTGTCACCTGTCTGTGTCTCTCTGAATGTGTCACCTGTCTGTGTCTGTGTCTCTGTGGCTGTCACCTGTCTGTGCCTGTGTCACCTGTCTGTGTCTCTGTGGCTCTGTCACCTGTCTGTGTCTCTGCCTCTGTGTCACCTGTCTGTGTCTCTGTGGCTGTGTCACCTGTCTGTGTCTCTGTGGCTGTGTCACCTGTCTGTGTCTCTGTGGCTGTGTCACCTGTCTGTGTCTCTGTGCCTGTGTCACCTGTCTCTGTCTCTGTGTCTATCACCTTTCTGTGTCTCTGTGAATGTGTCACCTGTCTGTGTCTCTGTGCCTGTGTCACCTGTCTGTGTCTCTGTGCCTGTGTCACCTGTCTGTGTCTCTGTGGTTGTCACCTGTCCGTGCCTCTGTGCCTGTGTATCCTGTCTGTGTCTCTGTGGCTATCACCTGTCTGTCTCTGTGCCTGTGTCACCTGTCTGTGTCTCTGCGCATGTGTCATCTGTATGTCTCTGTGGCTGTCACCTGTCTGTGTCTCTGTGAATGTGTCACCTGTCTGTGTCTCTCTGAATGTGTCACCGGTCTGTGTCTGTGTCTCTGTGGCTGTCACCTGTCTGTGCCTGTGTCACCTGTCTGTGTCTGTGCCTGTGTCACCTGTCTGTGTCTCTGTGAATGTGTCACCTGTCTGTGTCTCTGTGGCTGTCACCTGTCTGTGTCTCTGTGCCTGTGTCACCTGTCTGTGCCTCTGTGACTGTCACCTGTCTGTGCCTGTGTGTCCTGTCTGTGTCTCTGTGGCTGTCACCTGTCTGTGTCTCTGTCTCAATTCTCCTTCACTTGCCTGTGTCTCTGTGCCTGTGTCACCTGTCTGTGTCTCTGTGGCTTTGTCACCTGTCTGTGTCTCTGTGGCTGTGTCACCTGTCTGTGTCTCTGTGGCTGTGTCACCTGTCTGTGTCTCTGTGGCTGTGTCACCTGTCTGTGTCTCTGTGCCTGTGTCACCTGTCTCTGTCTCTGTGGCTATCACCTTTCTGTGTCTCTGTGAATGTGTCACCTGTCTGTGTCTCTGTGCCTGTGTCACCTGTCTGTGTCTCTGTGCCTGTGTCACCTGTCTGTGTCTCTGTGGCTGTCACCTGTCCGTGCCTCTGTGCCTGTGTGTCCTGTCTATGTCTCTGTGGCTATCACCTGTCTGTCTCTGTGCCTGTGTCACCTGTCTGTGTCTCTGCGCATGTGTCATCTGTATGTCTCTGTGGCTGTCACCTGTCTGTGTCTCTGTGAATGTGTCACCTGTCTGTGTCTCTCTGAATGTGTCACCGGTCTGTGTCTGTGTCTCTGTGGCTGTCACCTGTCTGTGCCTGTGTCACCTGTCTGTGTCTGTGCCTGTGTCACCTGTCTGTGTCTCTGTGAATGTGTCACCTGTCTGTGTCTCTGTGGCTGTCACCTGTCTGTGTCTCTGTGCCTGTGTCACCTGTCTGTGCCTCTGTGACTGTCACCTGTCTGTGCCTGTGTGTCCTGTCTGTGTCTCTGTGGCTGTCACCTGTCTGTGTCTCTGTCTCAATTCTCCTTCACTTGCCTGTGTCTCTGTGCCTGTGTCACCTGTCTGTGTCTCTGTGGCTTTGTCACCTGTCTGTGTCTCTGTGGCTGTGTCACCTGTCTGTGTCTCTGTGGCTGTGTCACCTGTCTGTGTCTCTGTGGCTGTGTCACCTGTTTGTGTCTCTGTGCCTGTGTCACCTGTCTCTGTCTCTGTGGCTATCACCTTTCTGTGTCTCTGTGAATGTGTCACCTGTCTGTGTCTCTGTGCCTGTGTCACCTGTCTGTGTCTCTGTGCCTGTGTCACCTGTCTGTGTCTCTGTGGCTGTCACCTGTCCGTGCCTCTGTGCCTGTGTGTCCTGTCTATGTCTCTGTGGCTATCACCTGTCTGTCTCTGTGCCTGTGTCACCTGTCTGTGTCTCTGCGCATGTGTCATCTGTATGTCTCTGTGGCTGTCACCTGTCTGTGTCTCTGTGAATGTGTCACCTGTCTGTGTCTCTCTGAATGTGTCACCTGTCTGTGTCTGTGTCTCTGTGGCTGTCACCTGTCTGTGCCTGTGTCACCTGTCTGTGTCTGTGTCTCTGTGGCTGTCACCTGTCTGTGCCTGTGTCACCTGTCTGTGTCTCTGTGAATGTGTCACCTGTCTGTGTCTCTGTGGCTGTCACCTGTTTGTGTCTCTGTGAATGTGTCACCTGTCTGTGTCTCTGTGCCTGTGTCACCTGTCTGTGCCTCTGTGACTGTCACCTGTCTGTGCCTCTGTGCCTGTGTGTCCTGTCTGTGTCTCTGTGGCTGTCACCTGTCTGTGTCTCTGTGCCTGTGTCACCTGTCTGTGTCTCTGTGGCTGTGTCACCTGTCTGTGTCTCTGTGAATGTGTCATCTGTCTGTGTCTCTGTGGCTATCACCTGTCTGTGTCTCTGTGAATGTGTCACCTGTCTGTGTCTCTGTGCCTGTGTCACCTGTCTGTGTCTCTGTGCCTGTGTCACCTGTCTGTGTCTCTGTGGCATTCACCTGTCCGTGCCTCTGTGCCTGTGTGGCCTGTCTGTGTCTCTGTGGCTATCACCTGTCTGTCTCTGTGCCTGTGTCACCTGTCTGTGTCTCTGCGCATGTGTCATCTGTATGTCTCTGTGGTTGTCACCTGTCTGTGTCTCTGTGAATGTGTCACATGTCTGTGTCTCTCTGAATGTGTCACCTGTCTGTGTCTGTGTCTCTGTGGCTGTCACCTGTCTGTGCCTGTGTCACCTGTCTGTGTCTCTGTGGCTCTGTCACCTGTCTGTGTCTCTGCCTCTGTGTCACCTGTCTGTGTCTCTGTGGCTGTGTCACCTGTCTGTGTCTCTGTGGCTGTGTCACCTGTCTGTGTCTCTGTGCCTGTGTCACCTGTATCTGTCTCTGTGGCTATCACCTGTCTGTGTCTCTGTGAATGTGTCACCTGTCTGTGTCTCTGTGCCTGTGTCACCTGTCTGTGTCTCTGTGCCTGTGTCACCTGTCTGTGTCTCTGTGGCTGTCACCTGTCCGTGCCTCTGTGCCTGTGTGGCCTGTCTGTGTCTCTGTGGCTATCACCTGTCTGTCTCTGTGCCTGTGTCACCTGTCTGTGTCTCTGCGCATGTGTCACCTGTCTCTGTCTCTGTGCCTGTGTCACCTGTCTGTGTCTCTGTGAATGTGTCACCTGTCTGTGTCTCTGTGGCTATCACCTGTCGGTGTCTGTGTCTCTGTGGCTGTCACCTGTCTGTGCCTGTGTCACCTGTCTGTGTCTGTGTCTCTGTGGCTGTCACCTGTCTGTGCCTGTGTCACCTGTCTGTGTCTCTGTGGCTCTGTCACCTGTCTGTGTCACCTGTCTGTGTCTCTGTGGCTGTGTCACCTGTCTGTGTCTGTGAATGTGTCACCTGTCTGGGTCTCTGTGGCTGTGTCACCTGTCTGTGTCTCTGTGCCTGTGTCACCTTTCTCTGTCTCTGTGCCTGTGTCACCTGTCTGTGTCTCTGTGAATGTGTCACCTGTCTGTGTCTCTGTGGCTATCACCTGTCTGTGTCTCTGTGAATGTGTCACCTGTCTGTGTCTCTGTGCCTGTGTCACCTGTCTGTGTCTCTGTGGCTGTCACCTGTCCGTGCCTCTGTGCCTGTGTGTCCCGTCTGTGTCTCTGTGCCTGTGTCACCTGTCTGTGTCTCTGCGCATGTGTCATCTGTATGTCTCTGTGGCTGTCACCTGTCTGTGTCTCTGTGAATGTGTCACCTGTCTGTGTCTCTCTGAATGTGTCACCAGTCTGTGTCTGTGTCTCTGTGGCTGTCACCTGTCTGTGCCTGTGTCACCTGTCTGTGTCTCTGTGGCTCTGTCACCTGTCTGTGTCTCTGCCTCTGTGTCACCTGTCTGTGTCTCTGTGGCTGTGTCACCTGTCTGTGTCTGTGAATGTGTCACCTGTCTGTGTCTCTGTGGCAGTGTCACCTGTCAGTGTCTCTGTGGCAGTGTCACCTGTCTGTGTCTGTGGCTGTGTCACCTGTCTGTGTCTTTGGCTGTGTCACCTGTCTGTCTCTGTGGCTGTGTCACCTGTCTCTGTCTCTGTGCCTGTGTCACCTGTCTGTTTCTCTATGGCTGTCACCTGCCTGTGCCTCTGTGCCTGTGTCACCTGTCTGTGTCTCTGTGAATGTGTCACCTGTCTGTGTCTCTGTGCCTGTGTCACCTGTCTGTGCCTCTGTGACTGTCACCTGTCTGTGCCTCTGTGCCTGTGTGTCCTGTCTGTGTCTCTGTGGCTGTCACCTGTCTGTGTCTCTGTGCCTGTGTCACCTGTCTGTGTTTCTGTGCATGTGTCATCTGTCTGTGTCTCTGTGAATGTGTCACCTGTCTGTGTCTTTGTCTCTGTGGCTGTCACCTGTCTATGCCTGTGTCACCTGTCTGTGTCTCTTAGGCTGTGTCACCTGTCTGTGTCTGTGAATGTGTCACCTGTCTGTGTCTCTGTGGCTGTGTCACCTGTCTGTGTCTCTGTGGCTGTGTCTCTGTGGCTGTGTCAGCTGTCTGTGTCACCTGTCTGTGTCTCTGTGGCTGTGTCACCTGTCTGTGTCTCTGTGGCTGTGTCACCTGTCTCTGTGCCTGTGTCACCTGTCTGTGTCTCTATGGCTATCACCTGTCTGTGCCTCTGTGCCTGTGTCACCTGTCTGTGTCTCTGTGAATGTGTCACCTGTCTTTGTCTCTGTGGCTGTCACCTGTCTGTGTCTGTGGCTGTGTCACCTGTTTGTGTCTCTGTCTCTGTGTCACCTGTCTGTGTCTCTGTGGCTGTGTCACCTGTCTGTGTCTCTGTCTGTGTGTCACCTGTCTGTGTCACTGTCTCTGTGTCACCTGTCTGTGTCTCTGTGTGTGTCACCTGTCTGTGTCCCTGTGCATGTGTCACCTGTCTGTGTCCCTGTGCATGTGTCACCTGTCTGTGTCTCTGTGGCTGTGTCACCTGTCTCTGTGCCTGTGTCACCTGTCTGTGTCTCTATGGCTGTCACCAGTCTGTGTCTCTATGGCTGTCACCTGTCTGTGCCTCTGTGCCTGTGTCACCTGTCTGTGTCTCTGTGGGTGTGTCACCTGTCTGTGTCTCTGTGGCCATGTCACCTGTCTCTGTCTCTGTGCCTGTGTCACCTGTCAGTGTCTCTATGGCTGTCACCTGTCTGTGGCTCTGTGCCTTTGTCACCTGTCTGTGTCTCTGTGGCTGTCACCTGTCTGTACCTGTCACCTGTCTGTGTCTCTGTGGCTGTCACCTGTCTGTGCCTCTGTGCCTGTGTCACCTGTCTGTGTCTCTGTGGCTGTCACCTGTCTGTGTCTCTGTGGCTGTCACCTGTCTGCGTCTCTGTGGCTGTGTCTCTGTGGCTGTGTCACCTGTCTGTGTCTCTGTGGCTGTCACCTGTCTGTGTCTCTGTGGCTGTCACCTGTCTGTGCCTCTGTGCCTGTGTCACCTGTCTGTGTCTCTGTGGCTGTCACCTGTCTGTGTCTCTATGGCTGTCACCCGTCTGTGTCACTGTGTCTGTGTCACCTGTCTGTGTCTGTCTCTCTGTCACCTGTCTGTGTCTCTGTCTCTGTGTCACCTGTCTGTGTCTGTGTCACCTGTCTGTGTCTCTGTGTCTGTCACCTGTCTGTGTCTCTGTCTCTGTGTCACCTGTCTGTGTCTCTGTGGCCGTGTCACCTGTCTGTGTCTGTGGCTGTGTCACCTATCTGTGTCTATGTCTCTGTGTCACCTGTCTGTGTCTCTGTGCCTGTGTCACCTGTCTGTGTCTCTGTGCCTGTGTCACCTGTCTGTGTCTCTGTGGCTGTCACCTGTCCGTGCCTCTGTGCCTGTGTGGCCTGTCTGTGTCTCTGTGGCTATCACCTGTCTGTCTCTGTGCCTGTGTCACCTGTCTGTGTCTCTGCGCATGTGTCACCTGTCTCTGTCTCTGTGCCTGTGTCACCTGTCTGTGTCTCTGTGAATGTGTCACCTGTCTGTGTCTCTGTGGCTATCACCTGTCGGTGTCTGTGTCTCTGTGGCTGTCACCTGTCTGTGCCTGTGTCACCTGTCTGTGTCTGTGTCTCTGTGGCTGTCACCTGTCTGTGCCTGTGTCACCTGTCTGTGTCTCTGTGGCTCTGTCACCTGTCTGTGTCACCTGTCTGTGTCTCTGTGGCTGTGTCACCTGTCTGTGTCTGTGAATGTGTCACCTGTCTGGGTCTCTGTGGCTGTGTCACCTGTCTGTGTCTCTGTGCCTGTGTCACCTTTCTCTGTCTCTGTGCCTGTGTCACCTGTCTGTGTCTCTGTGAATGTGTCACCTGTCTGTGTCTCTGTGGCTATCACCTGTCTGTGTCTCTGTGAATGTGTCACCTGTCTGTGTCTCTGTGCCTGTGTCACCTGTCTGTGTCTCTGTGCCTGTGTCACCTGTCTGTGTCTCTGTGGCTGTCACCTGTCCGTGCCTCTGTGCCTGTGTGTCCTGTCTGTGTCTCTGTGCCTGTGTCACCTGTCTGTGTCTCTGCGCATGTGTCATCTGTATGTCTCTGTGGCTGTCACCTGTCTGTGTCTCTGTGAATGTGTCACCTGTCTGTGTCTCTCTGAATGTGTCACCAGTCTGTGTCTGTGTCTCTGTGGCTGTCACCTGTCTGTGCCTGTGTCACCTGTCTGTGTCTCTGTGGCTCTGTCACCTGTCTGTGTCTCTGCCTCTGTGTCACCTGTCTGTGTCTCTGTGGCTGTGTCACCTGTCTGTGTCTGTGAATGTGTCACCTGTCTGTGTCTCTGTGGCAGTGTCACCTGTCAGTGTCTCTGTGGCAGTGTCACCTGTCTGTGTCTGTGGCTGTGTCACCTGTCTGTGTCTTTGGCTGTGTCACCTGTCTGTCTCTGTGGCTGTGTCACCTGTCTCTGTCTCTGTGCCTGTGTCACCTGTCTGTTTCTCTATGGCTGTCACCTGCCTGTGCCTCTGTGCCTGTGTCACCTGTCTGTGTCTCTGTGAATGTGTCACCTGTCTGTGTCTCTGTGCCTGTGTCACCTGTCTGTGCCTCTGTGACTGTCACCTGTCTGTGCCTCTGTGCCTGTGTGTCCTGTCTGTGTCTCTGTGGCTGTCACCTGTCTGTGTCTCTGTGCCTGTGTCACCTGTCTGTGTTTCTGTGCATGTGTCATCTGTCTGTGTCTCTGTGAATGTGTCACCTGTCTGTGTCTTTGTCTCTGTGGCTGTCACCTGTCTATGCCTGTGTCACCTGTCTGTGTCTCTTAGGCTGTGTCACCTGTCTGTGTCTGTGAATGTGTCACCTGTCTGTGTCTCTGTGGCTGTGTCACCTGTCTGTGTCTCTGTGGCTGTGTCTCTGTGGCTGTGTCAGCTGTCTGTGTCACCTGTCTGTGTCTCTGTGGCTGTGTCACCTGTCTGTGTCTCTGTGGCTGTGTCACCTGTCTCTGTGCCTGTGTCACCTGTCTGTGTCTCTATGGCTATCACCTGTCTGTGCCTCTGTGCCTGTGTCACCTGTCTGTGTCTCTGTGAATGTGTCACCTGTCTTTGTCTCTGTGGCTGTCACCTGTCTGTGTCTGTGGCTGTGTCACCTGTTTGTGTCTCTGTGTCACCTGTCTGTGTCTCTGTGGCTGTGTCACCTGTCTGTGTCTCTGTCTGTGTGTCACCTGTCTGTGTCACTGTCTCTGTGTCACCTGTCTGTGTCTCTGTGTGTGTCACCTGTCTGTGTCCCTGTGCATGTGTCACCTGTCTGTGTCCCTGTGCATGTGTCACCTGTCTGTGTCTCTGTGGCTGTGTCACCTGTCTCTGTGCCTGTGTCACCTGTCTGTGTCTCTATGGCTGTCACCAGTCTGTGTCTCTATGGCTGTCACCTGTCTGTGCCTCTGTGCCTGTGTCACCTGTCTGTGTCTCTGTGGGTGTGTCACCTGTCTGTGTCTCTGTGGCCATGTCACCTGTCTCTGTCTCTGTGCCTGTGTCACCTGTCAGTGTCTCTATGGCTGTCACCTGTCTGTGGCTCTGTGCCTTTGTCACCTGTCTGTGTCTCTGTGGCTGTCACCTGTCTGTACCTGTCACCTGTCTGTGTCTCTGTGGCTGTCACATTGTCTGTGCCTCTGTGCCTGTGTCACCTGTCTGTGTCTCTGTGGCTGTCACCTGTCTGTGTCTCTGTGGCTGTCACCTGTGTGTGTCTCTGTGGCTGTGTCTCTGTGGCTGTGTCACCTGTCTGTGTCTCTGTGGCTGTCACCTGTCTGTGTCTCTGTGGCTGTCACCTGTCTGTGCCTCTGTGCCTGTGTCACCTGTCTGTGTCTCTGTGGCTGTCACCTGTCTGTGTCTCTATGGCTGTCACCCGTCTGTGTCACTGTGTCTGTGTCACCTGTCTGTGTCTGTCTCTCTGTCACCTGTCTGTGTCTCTGTCTCTGTGTCACCTGTCTGTGTCTGTGTCACCTGTCTGTGTCTCTGTGTCTGTCACCTGTCTGTGTCTCTGTCTCTGTGTCACCTGTCTGTGTCTCTGTCTCTGTGTCACCTGTCTGTGTCTCTGTGGCCGTGTCACCTGTCTGTGTCTGTGGCTGTGTCACCTATCTGTGTCTATGTCTCTGTGTCACCTGTCTGTGTCTCTGTGGCTGTGTCACCTGTCTGTGTCTCTGTGTCACCCGTCTGTGTCTCTGTCTGTGTGTCACCTGTCTGTGTGACTGTCTCTGTGTCACCTGTCTGTGTCTGCGTGGCTGTGTCACCTGTCTCTGTGCCTGTGTCACCTGTCTGTGTCTCTGTGTCTGTCACCTATCTGTGTCTCTGTCACTGTGTGACCTGTCTGTGTCTCTGTGGCTGTGTCACCTGTCTGTGTCTCTGTGTCACCCGTCTGTGTCTCTGTGGCTGTGTCACCTGTCTCTGTGCCTGTGTCACCTGTCGGTGTCTCTGTGTCTGTCACCTGTCTGTGTCTCTGTCTCTGTGTCACCTGTCTGTGTCTCTGTGGCTGTGTCACCTGTCTGTGTCTGTGGCTGTGTCACCTATCTGTGTCTCTGTCTCTGTGTCACTTGTCTGTGTCTCTGTGGCTGTGTCACCTGTCTGTGTCTCTGTCTCACCCGTCTGTGTCCCTGTGCATGTGTCACCTGTCTGTGTCTCTGTCTCTGTGTCACCTGTCTGTGTCTCTGTGGCTGTGTCACCTGTCTCTGTGCCTGTGTCACCTGTCTGTGCCTCTGTGCCTGTGTCACCTGTCTGTGTCTCTGTGGCTGTGCCACCTGTCTGTGTCTCTGTGGCTGTCACCTGTCTGTTCCTCTGTGGCTGTGTCTCTGTGGCTGTGTCACCGGTCTGTTTCACTGTCTCTGTCACCCGTCTGTGTCACTGTGTCTGTGTCACCTGTCTGTGTCTGTCTCTCTGTCACCTGTCTGTGTCTCTGTCTCTGTGTCACCTGTCTGTGTCTGTGTGGCTGTCACCTGTCTGTGCCTCTGTGCCTGTGTCACCTGTCTGTGTCTCTGTGGCTGTCACCTGTCTGTGTCTCTGTGGCTGTGTCTCTGTGGCTGTGTCACCGGTCTGTTTCACTGTCTCTGTCACCCGTCTGTGTCACTGTGTCTGTGTCACCTGTCTGTGTCTGTGTCTCTGTCACCTGTCTGTGTCTCTGTCTCTTTGTCACCTGTCTGTGTCTGTGTCACCTGTCTGTGTCTCTGTGTCTGTCACCTGTCTGTGTCTCTGTCTCTGTGTCACCTGTCTGTGTCTCTGTGCCTGTGTCACCTGTCTGTGTCTCTGTGCCTGTGTCACCTGTCTATGTCTCTGTGGCTGTCACCCGTCCGTGACTCTGTGCCTGTGTTTCCTGTCTGTGTCTCTGTGGCTATCACCTGTCTGTCTCTGTAACTGTGTCACCTGTCTGTGTCTCTGCGCATGTGTCATCTGTATGTCTCTGTGGCTGTCACCTGTCTGTGTCTCTGTGGCTGTGTCACCTGTCTGTGTCTGTGGCTGTGTCACCTGTCTGTCTCTGTGGTTGTGTCACCTGTCTGTGTCTCTGTGGCTGTATCACCTGTCTCTGTCTCTGTGCCTGTCACCTGTCTGTGTCTCTATGGCTGTCACCTGTCTGTGCCTCTGTGCCTGTGTCACCTGTCTGTGTCTCTGTGGCTGTCACCTGTCTGTGTCTCTGTGAATGTGTCACCTGTCTGTGTCTCTGTGCCTGTGTCACCTGTCTGTGCCTCTGTGACTGTCACCTGTCTGTGTCTGTGTCTCTGTGGCTGTCACCTGTCTTTGCCTGTGTCACCTCTCTGTGTCTCTGTCACCTGTCTGTGTCTCTGCCTCTGTGTCACCTGTCTGTGTCTCTGTGGCTGTGTCACCTGTCTGTGTCTGTGAATGTGTCACCTGTCTGTGTCTCTGTGGCTGTGTCGCCTGTCTGTGTCTCTGTGCCTGTGTCACCTGTCTCTGTCTCTGTGCCTGTGTCATCTGTCTGTGTCTCTGTGAATGTGTCACCTGTCTGTGTCTCTGTGGCTATCACCTGTCTGTGTCTCTGTGAATGTGTCACCTGTCTCTGTCTCTGTGCCTGTGTCACCTGTCTGTGTCTCTGTGCCTGTGTCACCTTTCTGTGTCTCTGTGCCTGTGTCACCTTTCTGTGTCTCTGTGGCTGTCACCTGTCCGTGCCTCTGTGCCTGTGTGTCCTGTCTGTGTCTCTGTGGCTATCACCTGTCTGTCTCTGTGCCTGTGTCACCTGTCTGTGTCTCTGCGCATGTGTCATCTGTATGTCTCTGTGGCTGTCACCTGTCTGTGTCTCTGTGAATGTGTCACCTGTCTGTGTCTCTCTGAATGTGTCACCTGTCTGTGTCTGTGTCTCTGTGGCTGTCACCTGTCTGTGCCTGTGTCACATGTCTGTGTCTCTGTGGCTGTGTCACCTGTCTGTGTCTCTGTGCCTGTGTCACCTGTCTCTGTCTCTGTGCCTGTGTCACCTGTCTGTGTCTCTGTGAATGTGTCACCTGTCTGTGTCTCTGTGGCTATCACCTGTCTGTGTCTCTGTGAATGTGTCACCTGTCTGTGTCTCTATGCCTGTGTCACCTGTCTGTGCCTCTGCCTGTGTCACCTGTCTGTGTCTCTGTGGCTATCACCTGTCCGTGCCTCTGTGCCTGTGTGTCCTGTCTGTGTCTCTGTGGCGGTCTGCCTCTGTGCCTGTGTCACCTGTCTGTGTCTCTGCGCATGTGTCATCTGTATGTCTCTGTGGCTGTCACCTGTCTGTGTCTCTGTGAATGTGTCACCTGTCTGTGTCTCTCTGAATGTGTCACCTGTCTGTGTCTGTGTCTCTGTGGCTGTCACCTGTCTGTGCCAGTGTCACCTGTCTGTGTCTCTGTGGCTGTGTCACCTCTCTGTGTCTCTGTGGCTGTGTCACCTGCCTGTGTCTCTGTGGCTGTGTCACCTGTCTGTGTCTGCGAATGTGTCACCTGTATGTGTCTCTGTGGCTGTGTCACCTGTCTGTGTCTGTGGCTGTGTCACCTGTCTGTGTCTGTGGCTGTGTCAGCTGTCTGTGTCTGTGGCTGTGTCACCTGTCTGTCTCTGTGGCTGTGTCACCTGTTTGTGTCTCTGTGGCTGTATCACCTGTCTCTGTCTCTGTGCCTGTGTCACCTGTCTGTGTCTCTATGGCTGTCACCTGCCTGTGCCTCTGTGCCTGTGTCACCTGTCTGTGTCTCTGTGAATGTGTCACCTGTCTGTGTCTGTGGCTGTCACCTGTCTGTGTCTCTGTGAATGTGTCACCTGTCTGTGTCTCTGTGCCTGTGTCACCTGTCTGTGCCTCTGTGACTGTCACCTGTCTGTGCCTGTGTCCTGTCTGTGTCTCTGTGGCTGTCACCTGTCTGTGTCTCTGTGCCTGTGTCACCTGTCTGTGTTTCTGTGCATGTGTCGTCTGTCTGTGTCTCTGTGAATGTGTCACCTGTCTGTGTCTTTGTCTCTGTGGCTGTCACCTGTCTGTGCCTGTGTCACCTGTCTGTGTCTCTTAGGTTGTGTCACCTGTCTGTGTCTGTGAATGTGTCACCTGTCTGTGTCTCTGTGGCTGTGTCACCTGTCTGTGTCTCTGTGGCTGTGTCAGCTGTCTGTGTCACCTGTCTGTGTCTCTGTGGCTGTGTCACCTGTCTGTGTCTCTGTGGCAGTGTCACCTGTCTCTGTCTCTGTGCCTGTGTCACCTGTCTGTGTCTCTATGGCTGTCACCTGTCTGTGCCTCTGTGCCTGTGTCACCTGTCTGTGTCTCTGTGAATGTGTCACCTGTCTGTGTCTCTGTGGCTGTCACCTGTGTGTGCCTGTGTCACCTGTCTGTGTCTCTGTGGCTGTCACCTGTCTGTGCCTCTGTGCCTGTGTCACCTGTCTGTGTCTCTGTGGCTGTGTCTCTGTGGCTGTGTCACCTGTCTGTGTCACTGTCTCTGTCACCTGTCTGTGTCACCTGTCTGTGTCTGTCTCTGTGTCACCTGTGTGTGTCTCTGTCTCTGTGTCACCTGTCTGTGTCTCTGTCATTGTGTCACCTGTCTGTGTCTGTGTCACCTGTCTGTGTATCTGTGTCTGTGTCACCTGTCTGTGTCTCTGTGTGTGTGTCACCTGTCTGTGTCTCTGTCTCTGTGTCACCTCTCTGTGTCTCTGTGGCTGTGTCACCTGTCTGTGTCTCTGTCTCTGTGTCACCCGTCTGTGTCTCTGTGCCTGTGTCACCCGTCTGTGTCTCTGTGCCTGTGTCACCCGTCTGTGTCTCTGTGCCTGTGTCAGCTGTCTGTCTCACCTGTCTGTGTGTCACCTGTCTGTGTCTCTGTGTCTGTGTCACCTGTCTGTGTCTCTGTGGCATTGTCACCTGTCTCTGTCTCTGTGTCGGTGTCTCTTTGGCTGTGTCACCTGTCTGTGTCTGTGAATGTGTCACCTGTCTGTGTCTCTCAACGTGTCACCTGTCTGTGTCTGTGAATGTGTCACCTGTCTGTGTCTCTGTGCCTGTGTCACCTGTCTGTGTCTCTGTGCCTGTGTCACCTGTCTGTGTCTCTGTGGCTGTCGCCTGTCCGTGCCTCTGTGCCTGTGTGTCCTGTCTGTGTCTCTGTGCCTGTGTCACCTGTCTGTGTCTCTGCGCATGTGTCATCTGTATGTCTCTGTGGCTGTCACCTGTCTGTGTCTCTGTGAATGTGTCACCTGTCTGTGTCTCTCTGAATGTGTCACCAGTCTGTGTCTGTGTCTCTGTGGCTGTCACCTGTCTGTGCCTGTGTCACCTGTCTGTGTCTCTGTGGCTCTGTCACCTGTCTGTGTCTCTGCCTCTGTGTCACCTGTCTGTGTCTCTGTGGCTGTGTCACCTGTCTGTGTCTGTGAATGTGTCACCTGTCTGTGTCTCTGTGGCAGTGTCACCTGGCTGTGTCTCTGTGGCAGTGTCACCTGTCTGTGTCTGTGGCTGTGTCACCTGTCTGTGTCTTTGGCTGTGTCACCTGTCTGTCTCTGTGGCTGTGTCACCTGTCTCTGTCTCTGTGCCTGTGTCACCTGTCTGTTTCTCTATGGCTGTCACCTGCCTGTGCCTCTGTGCCTGTGTCACCTGTCTGTGTCTCTGTGAATGTGTCACCTGTCTGTGTCTGTGGCTGTCACCTGTCTGTGTCTCTGTGAATGTGTCACCTGTCTGTGTCTCTGTGCCTGTGTCACCTGTCTGTGCCTCTGTGACTGTCACCTGTCTGTGCCTGTGTGTCCTGTCTGTGTCTCTGTGGCTGTCACCTGTCTGTGTCTCTGTGCCTGTGTCACCTGTCTGTGTTTCTGTGCATGTGTCATCTGTCTGTGTCTCTGTGAATGTGTCACCTGTCTGTGTCTTTGTCTCTGTGGCTGTCACCTGTCTGTGCCTGTGTCACCTGTCTGTGTCTCTTAGGCTGTGTCACCTGTCTGTGTCTGTGAATGTGTCACCTGTCTGTGTCTCTGTGGCTGTGTCACCTGTCTGTGTCTCTGTGGCTGTGTCTGTTGTCTGTGTCTCTGTGGCTATGTCACCTGTCTCTGTGCCTGTGTCACCTGTCTGTGTCTCTATGGCTATCACCTGTCTGTGCCTCTGTGCCTGTGTCACCTGTCTGTGTCTCTGTGAATGTGTCACCTGTCTTTGTCTCTGTGGCTGTCACCTGTCTGTGTCTGTGGCTGTGTCACCTGTTTGTGTCTCTGTCTCTGTGTCACCTGTCTGTGTCTCTGTGGCTGTGTCACCTGTCTGTGTCTCTGTCTGTGTGTCACCTGTCTGTGTCACTGTCTCTGTGTCACCTGTCTGTGTCTCTGTGTGTGTCACCTGTCTGTGTCCCTGTGCATGTGTCACCTGTCTGTGTCCCTGTGCATGTGTCACCTGTCTGTGTCTCTGTGGCTGTGTCACCTGTCTGTGTCTCTGTGGCTGTGTCACCTGTCTCTGTGCCTGTGTCACCTGTCTGTGTCTCTATGGCTGTCACCAGTCTGTGTCTCTATGGCTGTCACCTGTCTGTGCCTCTGTGCCTGTGTCTTCTGTCTGTGTCTCTGTGGCTGTGTCACCTGTCTGTGTCTCTGTGGCCATGTCACCTTCTCTGTCTCTGTGCCTGTGTCACCTGTCAGTGTCTCTATGGCTGTCACCTGTCTGTGGCTCTGTGCCTTTGTCACCTGTCTGTGTCTCTGTGGCTGTCACCTGTCTGTGCCTCTGTGCCTGTGTCACCTGTCTGTGTCTCTGTGGCTGTCACCTGTCTGTGTCTCTGTGGCTGTGTCTCTGTGGCTGTGTCACCTGTCTGTTTCACTGTCTCTGTCACCCGTCTGTGTCACTGTGTCTGTGTCTGTGTCACCTGTCTGTGTCTGTCTCTCTGTCACCTGTCTGTGTCTCTGTCTCTGTGTCACCTGTCTGTGTCTGTGTCACCTGTCTGTGTCTCTGTGTCTGTCACCTGTCTGTGTCTCTGTCTCTGTGTCACCTGTCTGTGTCTCTGTGGCCGTGTCACCTGTCTGTGTCTGTGGCTGTGTCACCTATCTGTGTCTATGTCTCTGTGTCACCTGTCTGTGTCTCTGTGGCTGTGTCACCTGTCTGTGTCTCTGTGTCACCCATCTGTGTCTCTGTCTGTGTGTCACCTGTCTGTGTCACTGTCTCTGTGTCACCTGTCTGTGTCTGCGTGGCTGTGTCACCTGTCTCTGTGCCTGTGTCACCTGTCTGTGTCTCTGTGTCTGTCACCTATCTGTGTCTCTGTCACTGTGTCACCTGTCTGTGTCTCTGTGGCTGTGTCACCTGTCTGTGTCTCTGTGTCACCCGTCTGTGTCTCTGTGGCTGTGTCACCTGTCTCTGTGCCTGTGTCACCTGTCGGTGTCTCTGTGTCTCTCACCTGTCTGTGTCTCTGTCTCTGTGTCACCTGTCTGTGTCTCTGTGGCTGTGTCACCTGTCTGTGTCTGTGGCTGTGTCACCTATCTGTGTCTCTGTCTCTGTGTCACTTGTCTGTGTCTCTGTGGCTGTGTCACCTGTCTGTGTCTCTGTGGCTGTGTCACCTGTCTGTGTCTCTGTGTCACCCGTCTGTGTCCCTGTGCATGTGTCACCTGTCTGTGTCTCTGTCTCTGTGTCACCTGTCTGTGTCTCTGTGGCTGTGTCACCTGTCTGTATCTCTGTGGCTGTGCCACCTGTCTGTGTCTCTGTGGCTGTCACCTGTCTGTTCCTCTGTGGCTGTGTCTCTGTGGCTGTGTCACCGGTCTGTTTCACTGTCTCTGTCACCCGTCTGTGTCACTGTGTCTGTGTCACCTGTCTGTGTCTGTCTCTCTGTCACCTGTCTGTGTCTGTGTGGCTGTCACCTGTCTGTGCCTCTGTGCCTCTGTCACCTGTCTGTGTCTCTGTGGCTGTCACCTGTCTGTGTCTCTGTGGCTGTGTCTCTGTGGCTGTGTCACCGGTCTGTTTCACTGTCTCTGTCACCCGTCTGTGTCACTGTGTCTGTGTCACCTGTCTGTGTCTATGTCTCTGTCACCTGTCTGTGTCTCTGTCTCTGTGTCACCTGTCTGTGTCTGTGTCACCTGTCTGTGTCTCTGTGCCTGTGTCACCTGTCTGTGTCTCTGTGCCTGTGTCACCTGTCTATGTCTCCGTGGCTGTCACCTGTCCGTGCCTCTGTGCCTGTGTTTCCTGTCTGTGTCTCTGTGGCTATCACCTGTCTGTCTCAGTAACTGTGTCACCTGTCTGTGTCTCTGCGCATGTGTCATCTGTATGTCTCTGTGGCTGTCACCTGTCTGTGTCTCTGTGGCTGTGTCACCTGTCTGTGTCTCTGTGGCTGTGTCACCTGTCTGTGTCTGTGGCTGTGTCACCTGTCTGTCTCTGTGGCTGTGTCACCTGTCTGTGTCTCTGTGGCTGTATCACCTGTCTCTGTCTCTGTGCCTGTCACCTGTCTGTGTCTCTATGGCTGTCACCTGTCTGTGTCACCTGTCTGTGTCTCTGTGGCTGTCACCTGTCTGTGTCTCTGTGAATGTGTCACCTGTCTGTGTCTCTGTGCCTGTGTCACCTGTCTGTGCCTCTGTGACTGTCACCTGTCTGTGTCTGTGTCTCTGTGGCTGTCACCTGTCTGTGCCTGTGTCACCTGTCTGTGTCTCTGTCACCTGTCTGTGTCTCTGCCTCTGTGTCACCTGTCTGTGTCTCTGTGGCTCTGTCACCTGTCTGTGTCTGTGAATGTGTCACCTGTCTGTGTCTCTGTGGCTGTGTCACCTGTCTGTGTCTCTGTGCCTGTGTCACCTGTCTCTGTCTCTGTGCCTGTGTCATCTGTCTGTGGCTCTGTGAATGTGTCACCTGTCTGTGTCTCTGTGGCTATCACCTGTCTGTGTCTCTGTGAATGTGTCACCTGTCTCTGTCTCTGTGCCTGTGTCACCTGTCTGTGTCTCTGTGCCTGTGTCACCTTTCTGTGTCTCTGTGGCTGTCACCTGTCCGTGCCTCTGTGCCTATGTGTCCTGTCTGTGTCTCTGTGGCTATCACCTGTCTGTCTCTGTGCCTGTGTCACCTGTCTGTGTCTCTGCGCATGTGTCATCTGTATGTCTCTGTGGCTGTCACCTGTCTGTGTCTCTGTGAATGTGTCACCTGTCTGTGTCTCTCTGAATGTGTCACCTGTCTGTGTCTGTGTCTCTGTGGCTGTCACCTGTCTGTGCCTGTGTCACATGTCTGTGTCTCTGTGGCTGTGTCACCTGTCTGTGTCTCTGTGCCTGTGTCACCTGTCTCTGTCTCTGTGCCTGTGTCACCTGTCTGTGTCTCTGTGAATGTGTCACCTGTCTGTGTCTCTGTGGCTATCACCTGTCTGTGTCTCTGTGAATGTGTCACCTGTCTGTGTCTCTATGCCTGTGTCACCTGTCTGTGCCTCTGCCTGTGTCACCTGTCTGTGTCTCTGTGGCTATCACCTGTCCGTGCCTCTGTGCCTGTGTGTCCTGTCTGTGTCTCTGTGGCGGTCTGCCTCTGTGCCTGTGGTACCTGTCTGTGTCTCTGCGCATGTGTCATCTGTATGTCTCTGTGGCTGTCGCCTGTCTGTGTCTCTGTGAATGTGTCACCTGTCTGTGTCTCTCTGAATGTGTCACCTGTCTGTGTCTGTGTCTCTGTGGCTGTCACCTGTCTGTGCCAGTGTCACCTGTCTGTGTCTCTGTGGCTGTGTCACCTCTCTGTGTCTCTGTGGCTGTGTCACCTGTCTGTGTCTCTGTGGCTGTGTCACCTGTCTGTGTCTGCGAATGTGTCACCTGTCTGTGTCTCTGTGGCTGTGTCACCTGTCTGTGTCTGTGGCTGTGTCACCTGTCTGTGTCTGTGGCTGTGTCACCTGTCTGTGTCTGTGGCTGTGTCACCTGTCTGTCTCTGTGGCTGTGTCACCTGTTTGTGTCTCTGTGGCTGTATCACCTGTCTCTGTCTCTGTGCCTGTGTCACCTGTCTGTGTCTCTATGGCTGTCACCTGCCTGTGCCTCTGTGGCTGTGTCACCTGTCTGTGTCTCTGTGAATGTGCCACCTGTCTGTGTCTGTGGCTGTCGCCTGTCTGTGTCTCTGTGAATGTGTCACCTGTCTGTGTCTCTGTGCCTGTGTCACCTGTCTGTGCCTCTGTGACTGTCACCTGTCAGTGCCTGTGTGTCCTGTCTGTGTCTCTGTGGCTGTCACCTGTCTGTGTCTCTGTGCCTGTGTCACCTGTCTGTGTTTCTGTGCATGTGTCGTCTGTCTGTGTCTCTGTGAATGTGTCACCTGTCTGTGTCTTTGTCTCTGTGGCTGTCACCTGTCTGTGCCTGTGTCACCTGTCTGTGTCTCTTAGGCTGTGTCACCTGTCTGTGTCTGTGAATGTGTCACCTGTCTGTGTCTCAATGGCTGTGTCACCTGTCTGTGTCTCTGTGGCTGTGTCACCTGTCTGTGTCTCTGTGGCTGTGTCAGCTGTCTGTGTCACCTGTCTGTGTCTCTGTGGCTGTGTCACCTGTCTGTGTCTCTGTGGCTGTGTCACCTGTCTCTGTCTCTGTGCCTGTGTCACCTGTCTGTGTCTCTATGGCTGTCACCTGTCTGTGGCTCTGTGCCTGTGTCACCTGTCTGTGTCTCTGTGAATGTGTCACTTGTCTGTGCCTCTGTGGCTGTCACCTGTGTGTGCCTGTGTCACCTGTCTGTGTCTCTGTGGCTGTCACCTGTCTGTGCCTCTGTGCCTGTGTCACCTGTCTGTGTCTCTGTGGCTGTGTCTCTGTGGCTGTGTCACCTGTCTGTGTCTCTGTGTCTGAGTCTCTGTGTCTGTGTCTCTGTGCATGTGTCACCTGTGTGTGTCTTTGTGCTTGTGTCACCTGCCTGTGTCACCTGTGTGCGTCTCTGTGCCTTTGTCACCTGTCTGTGTCTCTGTGCCTGTGTCACCTGTCTGTGTCTCTGTGAATGTGTCACCTGTCTGTGTCTCTGTGGCTTTCACCTGTCTGTGTCTCTGTGAATGTGTCACCTGTCTGTGTCTCTGTGGCCGTGTCACCTGTCTGTGCGTCTGCCTGTGTCACCTGTCTGTGTCTCTGTGGCTGTCATCTGTCTGTCTCTGTGGCTCTCATCTGTTTGTGCCTCTGTGCCTGTGTCACCTGTCTGTGCACCTGTGGCTGTGTCACCTGTCTGTGCCTCTGTGGCTGTGGCACCTGTCTGTGTCTCTGTGAATGTGTCACCTGTCTGTGTCTCTGTGGCTGTCACCTGTCTGTGTCTCTGTGAATGTGTCACCTGTCTGTGTCTCTGTGAATGTGTCACCTGTCTGTGTCTTTGTGGCTGTGTCACCTGGCTGTGTCTCTGTGTCTGTGTCTCTGTGGCTGTTTCGCCTTTCTCTGTCTCTGTGTCTGTATCACTTTCTGTGTCTCTTTGGCTGTGTCACCTGTCGTTGTCTCTGTGAATGTGTCACCTGTCTGTGTCTCTGTGGCTGACATCTGTCTGTGTCTCTGTGAATGTGTCATCTGTCTGTGTCTCTGTGAACGTGTCACCTGTCTGTGTCTCTGTGAATGTGTCACCTGTCTGTGTCTCTGTGAATGTGTCACCTGTCTCTGCCTCTGTGCCTGTGTCACCTGTCTCTGTGGCTGTCACCTGTCTGTGTCTCTGTGGCTATCACCTGTCTGTGTCTCTGCGCCTGGGTCACCTGTCTGTGTCTCTGCGCCTGGGTCACCTGTCTGTGTCACTGTGCATGTGTCACCTGTCTGTGCCTGTGTCACCTGTGTGTGGCTCTGAGCCTGTGTCACCTGTCTCTGTGGCTGTCACCTGTCTGTGTCTCTGTACATTAGTGACCTGTCTGTGTCTCTGTGGCTATCATCTGTCTGTGTCTCTGTGCCTGTGTCACCTGTCTGTGTCTCTGTGCCTGTGTCACTATCTAAGTCTCTGTGTCTGTCACCTGTCTGTGTCTCTGTGGCTGTCACCTGTCTGTGTCTCTGCGCCTGGGTCACCTGTCTGTGTCACTGTGCATGTGTCACCTGTCTGTGTCTGTGTCACCTGTCTTTTTCTTTGTGCATGTTTCACCTGTCTGTGTCTCTGTGTGTCTGTCTCTTGGCATGTGTCACGTGTGTGTGTGTTTGTGCCTGTGTCACTTTTTGTGTCTCCTTGCCTGTGTCACCTGTCTGTGTCACCTGTGTGTGTCTTTGTGCATGTGTCAACTGTTTGTGTCTCTATGCCTGTGTCACCTGTCTGTGTCTCTGTGGCTGTCACCTGTCTTTGTCTCTGTGCCTGTGTAACCTGTCTGTGTCTCTGTCCATGTGTTACCGGTCTGTGTCTCTGTGGCTGTTTCACATGTCTGTGTCTCTGTGGCTGTCACCTGTCTGCGTCTCTGTGCATGTGTCACCTGTCTGTGTCTCTGTGAACGTGTCACCTGTCTGTGTCTCTGTGAATGTGTCAATTGTCTGTGTCTCTGTGAACGTGTCACCTGTCTGTGTCTCTGTGAACGTGTCTCCTGTCTGTGTCTGTGTGAACGTGTCACCTGTCTGTGTCTCGGTGAATGTGTCACCTGTCTGTGCCTCTGTGCCTGTGTCACCTGTCTCTGTGGCTGTCACCTGTCTGTGTCTCTGTGACTGTGTCTCTGTGCCTGTCATCTGTCTGTGTCTCTGTGAATGTGTCACCTGTCTGTGTCTGTGTGAACGTGTCACCTGTCTGTGTCTCTGTGGCTGTCACCTGTCTGTGCCTCTGTGCCTGTGTCACCTGTCTGTGTCTCTGTGCCTGTGTCACCTGTCTATGTCCCTGTGTCTGTCACCTGTCTGTGTCTCTGTGGCTGTCACCTGTCTGTGTCTCTGCGCCTGGGTCACCTGTCTGTGTCACTGTGCATGTGTCACCTGTCTGTGTCTGTGTCACCTGTGTTTGTCTTTGTGCATGTGTCACCTGTCTGTGTCTCTGTGTCTGTGTCTCTGTGCATGTGTCACGTTTGTGTGTGTTTGTGCCTGTCACCTGCCTGTGTCACCTGTGTGCGTCACTGTGCATGTGTCACCTGTGTGTGTCTGTGTCACCTGTCTTTGTCTTTGTGCATGTGTGACCTGTCTGTGTCTCTGTGTGTGTCTCTTGGCATGTGTCACGTGTGTGTGTGTTTGTGCCTGTGTCACTTTTTGTGTCTCCTTGCCTGTGTCACCTGTCTGTGTCACCTGTGTGTGTCTTTGTGCATGTGTCAACTGTTTGTGTCTCTATGCCTGTGTCACCTGTCTGTGTCTCTGTGGTTGTCACCTGTCTGTGTCGCTGTTCCTGTCACCTGTGGTTGTCTGTGCCTGTCACCTGTCTGTGTCTCAGTGGCTGTCACCTGTCGGTATCTCTGTGGCTGTCACCTGTCTGTGTCTCTGTGCATGTGTTACCTGTCGGTGTCTCTGTGGCTGTCACCTGTCTGTGTCTCATTGCCTGTGCCACCTGTGTGTCTCTGTGGCTCTCACCTGTCTGCGTCTCTGTGCCTGTGTCCCCTGTCTGTGTCTCTGTGGCTGTCACCTGTCTGTGTCCTTGTGCCTGTGTCGCCTGTATGTCTGTGCCTGTGTCACCTGTCTCTGTCTCTGTGCATGTGTCACCTGTCTGTGTCTCTGTGGCTGTGTCACCTGTCTGTGTTTCTGTGCATTTGTCACCTGTCTGTGTCTCTGCAAATGTGTCTCTGTGCCTGTCACCTGTCTTTGTCTCTGTGCATGTGTTACCGGTCTGTGGCTCTGTGGCTGTGTCACCTGTCTGTGTCTCTGTGCCTGTGTAACCTGTCTGAGTCTCTGTCCATGTGTTACCGGTCTGTGTCTCTGTGGCTGTCACCTGTCCGTGCCTCTGTGGCTCTGTCACCGTTCTCTGTCTCTTTGGCAGTGTCACCTGTCTGTGTCTCTGTGGCTGTGTCACCGTTCTCTGTCTCTGTGCCTGTGTCACCTGTCTGTGTCTCTGTGGCTGTCACCTGTCTGTGTCTCTGTGAATGTGTCACCTGTCTGTGCCTCTGTGCCTGTGTCACCTGTCTGTGTCTCTGTGGCTGTGTCACCTATCTGTGTCTCTTTGCCTGTGTAACCTGTCTGTGTCTCTGTGCCTGTGTAACCTGTCTGTGTCTCTGTCCATGTGTTACCGGTCTGTGTCTCTGTGCCTGTGTCACCTGTCTGTGTCTCTGTGGCTGTGTCACCTGACTGTGTCTCTGTGCCTGTGTAACCTGTCTGTGTCTCTGTCCATGTGTTACCGGTCTGTGTCTCTGTGGCTGTGTCACCTGTCTGTGTCTCTGTGGCTGTGTCACCTGTCTGTGTCTCTATGGCTGTGTCACCTGTCTCTGTCTCTGTGCCTGTGTCACCTGTCTGTGTCTCTGTGGCTGTCACCTGTCTGTGTCTCTGTGAATGTGTCACCTGTCTGTGTCTCTGTGCCTGTGTCACCTGTCTGTGCCTCTGTGCCTGTGTCACCTGTCTGTGTCTGTGTGGCTGTTTCACCTATCTGTGTCTCTGTGGCTGTGTCACCTGTCTGTGTCTCTGTGGCTGTGTCACCTGTATGTGTCTTTAAATGTGTCACCTGCCTGTGTCTCTATGGCTGTCACCTGTCTGTGCCTCTGTCACCTGTCTATGTCTCTGTTGCTGTGTCACCTGTGTGTCTCTGTGGCTGTGTCACCTGTCTCTGTGTCTGTGTCACCTGTCTGTGTCACGTATCTGTGTCTCTTTGGCTGTGTCACCTGTCTGTGTCTCTGTGAATGTGTCACCTGTCTGTGGCTCTGTGGCGATCACCTGTCTGTGTCTCTGTGAATGTGTCATCTGTCTGTGTCTCTGTGAATGTGTCACCTGTCTGTGTCTCTGTGTCTGTGTCTCCTGTGTGTGCCTCTGTGCCTGTGTGAACTGTCTCTGGCTCTGTGCCTGTGTCACCTGTCTCTGTGGCTGTCACCTGTCTGTGTCTCTGTACATGTGTGACCTGTCTGTGTCTCTGTGGCTGTCACCTGTCTGTGTCTCTGTGCCTGTGTCACCTGTCTATGTCACCTGTCTGTGTCTCTGTGGCTGTCACCTGTCTGTGTCTCTGCGCCTGTGTCACCTGTCTGTGTCACTGTGCATGTGTCACCTGTCTGTGTCTTTGCGCATGTGTCTCTGTGTCTGGGTCTCTGTGTCTGTGTCACCTGTCTGTGTCTCTGTGCATGTGTCACCTGCCTGTGTCACCTGTCTGTGTCTCTGCACCTGTGTCACCTGTCTGTGTCACCTGTGTGTGTCTTTGTGCATGTGTCAACTGTCTGTGTCTCTGTGCCTGTGTCACCTGTCTGTGTCTCTGTGGCTGTCACCTCTCGGTGTCTCTGTGGCTGTCACCTGTCTGTGTCTCTGTGTCTGTGTCACCTGTCGGTGTCTCGTTGGCTGTCACCTGTCTGTGTCTCTGTGCCTGTGTCACCTGTCTGTGTCTCTGTGTCTGTGTCGCCTGTCGGTGTCTCGTTGGCTGTCACCTGTCTTTGTCTCTGTGCCTGTGTCACCTGTCTGTGTCTCTGTGTCTGTGTCACCTGTCGGTGTCTCGTTTGCTGTCAACTGTCTGTGTCTCTGTGCCTGTGTCACCTGTCGGTGTCTCGTTGGCTGTCAACTGTCTGTGTCTCTGTGCCTGGTCACCTGTCGGTGTCTCGTTGGCTGTCAACTGTCTGTGTCTCTGTGTCTGTGTCACCTGTCGGTGTCTCGTTGGCTGTCAACTGTCTGTGTCTCTGTGCCTGTGTCACCTGTCGGTGTCTCGTTGGCTGTCAACTGTCTGTGTCTCTTTGCCTGTGTCACCTGTCGGTGTCTCGTTGGCTGTCAACTGTCTGTGTCTCTGTGCCTGTGTCACCTGTCGGTGTCTCGTTGGCTGTCAACTGTCTGTGTCTCTGTATCTGTGTCACCTGTCGGTGTCTCGTTGGCTGTCAACTGTCTGTGTCTCTGTGCCTGTGTCACCTGTCGGTGTCTCGTTGGCTTTCAACTGTCTGTGTCTCTGTGCCTGTGTCACCTGTCGGTGTCTCGTTGGCTGTCAACTGTCTGTGTCTCTGTGTCTGTGTCACCTGTCGGTGTCACGTTGGCTGTCAACTGTCTGTGTCTCTGTGCCTGTGTCACCTGTCTGTGTCTCTGTGTCTGTGTCACCTGTCGGTGTCTCGTCTGCTGTCACCTGTCTGTGTCTCTGTGCCTGTGTCACCTGTCTGTGTCTCTGTGTCTGAGTCACCTGTCGGTGTCTCGTTGGCTGTCACCTGTCTGTGTCTCTGTGCCTGTGTCACCTGTCTGTGTCTCGGTGTCTGTGTCACCTGTCGGTGTCTCGTTGGCTGTCACCTGTCTGTGTCTCTGTGGCTGTCACCTCTCGGTGTCTCTGTGGCTGTCACCTGTCTGTGTCTCTGTGCCTGTGTCACCTGTCGGTGTCTCTGTGGCTGTCACCTCTCGGTGTCTCTGTGGCTGTCACCTGTCTGTGTCTTTGTGCCTGTGTCACCTGTCTGTGTCTCTGTGCCTGTGCCACCTGTGTGTCTCTGTGCCTGTCGCCTGTCTGTGCCTCTGTGGCTCTCACCTGTCTGCATAGCTGTGCCTGTGTCCCCTGTCTGTGTCTCTGCGGCTCTCACCTGTCTGCGTCTCTATGCCTGTGTCCCCTTTCTGTGTCTCTGTGCCTGTGTCACCTGTCTCTGTCTCTGTGCATGTGTCACCTGTCTCTGTGGCTGTCACCTGTCTGTGTTTCTGTGCATGTGTCACCTCTCTGTGTCTCTGTGCATGTGTCTCTGTGGTTGTCACCTGTCTATGTGCCTGTCGCCTGTCTGTGTCTCTGTGCATGTGTCACATGTCTGTGTCTCTGTCCATGTGTTACCGGTCTGTGTCACCTGTCTGTGTCTCTGTGGCTGTGTCACCTGTCTCTGTCTCGGTGCCTGTGTCACCTGTCTGTGTCTCTGTGGCTGTGTCACCTGTCTGTGTCTCTGTGAATGTGTCACCTGTCTGTGTCTCTGTGAATGTGTCACCTGTCTGTGTCTGTGTGGCTGTCACCTGTCTGTGTCTCTGTGAATGTGTCACCTGCCTGTGTCACTGTGTCTGCGTCACCTGTCTGTGTCTCTTTTCTCTGTGTCACCTGTCTCTGTCTCTGTCTCTGGGTCGCCTGTCTGTGTCACCTGTCGGTGTCTCTTTGTCTGTGTCACCTGTCTGTGTCTCTGTCTCTGTGTCACCTGTCTGTGTCTCTGTCTCTGTGTCACCCGTCTGTGTCTCTGTGCCTGTGTCAGCTGTTTGTGTCTCTGTGTCTGTGTCACCTGTCTGTGTCTCTGTCTGTGTGTCACCTGTCTGTGTCACTGTCTCTGTGTCACCTGTTTGTGTCTCCTTGCCTGTGTCACCTGTCTGTGTCACCTGTGTGTCTTTGTGCATGTGTCAACTGTCTATATCTCTGTGCCTGTGTCACCTGTGTGTGTCTCTGTGGCTGTCAGCTGTCTGTGTCGCTGTGCCTGTCACCTGTGTTTTTCTGTGCCTGTGTCACCTGTCTGTGTCTCTGTGGCTGTCACCTGTCGGTGTCTCTGTGGCTGTCACCTGTCTGTGTCTCTGTGCCTGTGTCACCTGTCGGTTTCTCTGTGCCTGTGCCACCTGTGTGTCTCTGTGCCTGTCACCTGTCTGCGTCTCTGTGGCTCTCACCTGTCTGCGTCTCTGTGCCTGTGTCCCCTGTCTGTGTCTCTGTGGCTGTCACCTGTCTGTGTCTCTGTGCCAGTGTCACCTGTGTGTCTCTGTGCATGTGTCTCTGTGGTTGTCGCCTGTCTATGTCTCTGTGCCTGTCACCTGTGTGTGTCTCTGTGCCTGTGTAACCTGTCTGTGTCTCTGTGTATGCGTCACATGTCTGTGTCTCTGTCCATGTGTTACCGGTCTGTGTCTCTGTGGCTGTGTCAACTGTCTGTGTCTCTGTGGCTGTGTCACCTGTCTGTGTCTCTGTGGCGTTGTCACCTGTCTCTGTCTCTGTGAACGTGTCACAATCTGTGTCTCTGTGCCTGTGTCACCTGTCTGTGCCTCTGTGCCTCTGTCACCTGTCTGTGTCTCTGTGGCTGTGTCACCTGTCGGTGTCTCTGTGGCTGTGTCACCTGTATGTGTCTTTGAATGTGTCACCTGTCTGTGTCTCTATGGCTGTAACCTGTCTGTGCCTTTGTCACCTGTCTGTGTCTCTGTTGCTGTGTCACCTGTCTGTGTCTCTGTGTCTGTCTGTGTCACCTGTCTGTGTCTCTTTGGCTGTGTCACCTGTCTGTGTCTCTGTGAATGTGTCACCTGTCTGTTTCTCTGTGGCTGTCACCTGTCTGTGTCTCTGTGAATGTGTCACCTGCCTGTGTGTCTGTGAATGTGTCACCTGTCTGTGTCTCTGTGTCTGTGTCACCTGTCTGTTTCTCTGTGGCTGTCACCTGTCTGTGTCTCTGTGAATGTGTCACCTGTCTGTGTGTCTGTGAATGTGTCACCTGTGTGTGCCTCTGTGCCTGTGTCACCTGTCTCTGCGTCTGTGCCTGTGTCACCTGTCTCTGCCTCTGTGCCTGTGTCACCTGTCTCTGCGTCTGTGCCTGTGTCACCTGTCTCTGCCTCTGTGCCTGTGTCACCTGTCTATGTCTCTGTGTCTGTCACCTGTCTGTGTCTCTGCGCCTGTGTCACCTGTCTGTGTCTCTGCGCCTGTGTCACCTGTCTGTGTCACTGTGCATGTGTCACCTGTCTGTGTCTGTGTCACCTGTCTCTGTCTGTGTCACCTGTCTTTGTCTTTGTGCATGTGTCACCTGTCTGTGTCTCTGCGCCTGTGTCACCTGTCTGTGTCACTGTGAATGTGTCACCTGTCTGTGTCTGTGTCACCTGTCTTTGACTTTGTGCATGTGTCACCTGTCTGTGTCTCTGTGCATGTGTCACCTGCCTGTGTCACCTGTGTGTGTCTCTGTGCCTGTGGCACCTGTGTCTGTCTCTGTGCATGTGTCACCTGTCTCTGTGGCTGTCACCTGTCTGTTTTTCTGTGCATGTGTCACCTGTCTGTGTCTCTGTGCATGTGTCTCTGTGGTTGTGACCTGTCTATGTCTCTGTGCCTGTCACCTGTCTGTGTCTCTGTGGATGTGTCACCTGTCTGTTTCTCTGTATCCGTGTCACCTGTCTGTGTCTCTGTCCCTGTGTCACCTGTCTGTGTGTCTGTGCCTGTGTCACCTGTCTGTGTCTCTGTGCCTGTTGTTGTTGTAGTGTTTAACGCCCGCTTTTACTACTACGGCACCGCAGGTGGTGTCACTGATGATACATGAAGATGGAGCACCGGTGGAATGAGATGGCGGGGGAAACCGGAGTACCCGGAGAAAACCCGCCCTGACGCCGCTTCGTATACCACGAATACCACATGCAGGTCCCTGGGGTCGAACCCGGGCCGCCTAGGTGGTACGCGAGTCTCTGTGCCTGTGTCACCTGTCTGTGTCTCTGTGCCTGTGTCACCTGTCTGTGTCTCTGTGTCTGTTACACCTGTCTGTGTCTCTACATGTGTCATCTGTCTGTGTCTCTGTGCCTGTCACCTGTCTGTGTCTCTGTGTCTGTGTCACCTTTCTGTGTCTGTGTCTGTCAACTGTCTGCGTCTGTGTGTCTGTGTCACCTGTGAAAGTCTCTTTGCTTGTGTCACCTGTCTGTGTCTCTGTGTCTGTTTGTGTGTCACATCTGTGCGTCTCTGTGTCTGCCACCTGTCTGTGTCTCTGTTTCTGTGTCTCTTTGTCTGTGTCTCTGTGTCTCTTTGTCTGTGTCACATGTGTGCATCTCTGTGCATGTCACGTGTCTGTGTCTCTGTTTCTGTGTCACATCTGTGCGTCTCTGTGCATGTCACTTGTCTGTGTCTGTGCGTCTCTGTGTCTGCCACCTGTCTGTGTCTCTGTTTCTGTGTCACCCGTCTGTGTCTCTGTGCCTGTGTCACATGTGTGCGTCTCTGTGTCTGTGTCGCCTGTGTTTGTCTCTGTGCCTGTCACCTGTGTGTGTCTCTGTGTCTGTCACCTGTCTTTGTCTCGGTGCCTGTCACCTGTGTGTGTCTCTGTGTCTGTCACCTGTCTGTGTGTCTGTGCCTGTCACCTGTTTGCGTTTCTTTGTCTGTGTCATCTGTCTGTGTGTCTGTGTCGCCCGTCTTTGTTTCTGTGCCTGTCACCTGTCTGTGTCTCTGTGCCTCTGTCACCTGTCTGTGTCTCTGTTTCTGATCACCTGTCTGTGCCTCTGTTTCTGTGTCACATGTCTGCCTCTCTGTGTCTGTCACCTGTCCATGTCTGTCACCGGTCTGTGTATGTGTGTCTGTGTCCCCTGTCATTGTCTCTGTGTCTTTCACCTGTCTGAGTCTCTGTTTCTGTGTCACCTGTCTGTGTCTTTGTTTCTGTGTCACTTGTCTGTGTCTCTGTTTTTGTGACACCTGTGTGCGTCTCTGTGTCTGTCACCTGTCTGTGTCTGTGTTCTTTGTCGCCTGTTTTTGTCTCTGTGTCCGTCACCTGTCTGTGTCTCTGCGCATGAGTCACTTGTCTGTGTCTCTTTGCATGTGTCACCCGTCTGTCTCTCTGTGTCTGTCACCTGTCTGTGTCTCTGTGTCTGTGTCACTCTTTGTGTCTCTGTGCCTGTGTCACCTGTCTGTGTCTCTGTGTCTTTCACCTGTCTGAGTCTCTGTTTCTGTGTCACCTGTCTGTGTCTTTGTTTCTGTGTCACTTGTCTGTGGTGTCTCTGTTTCTGTGACACCTGTGTGCGTCTCTGTGTCTGTCACCTGTCTGTGTCTGTGTTCTTTGTCGCCTGTCTTTGTCTCTGTGTCTGTCACCTGTCTGTGTCTCTGAGCATTTGTCACCTGGCTGTGTCTCTTTGCATATGTCACCTGTCTGTGTGTCTGTGTCTGTGTTTCTTTATCTGTGTCACCTGTCTGTGCCTCTGTGCCTGTCATCTTCCTGTGCCTCTGCGCCTGTGTCACTTGTCTGTGTCTCTGTATTTGTCACCTGTCTGTGCCTCTGTGCCTGTCATCTTCCTGTGTCTCTGTGCATGTGTCACCTGTCTGTGTCTCTGTGCATGTGTCACCTGTCTGTGTCTCTGTCCATGTGTCACCTGTCTGTGTCTCTGTGTCACCTGTCTGTGTCTGTGTCACCTGTCTATGTCTATGTGCATATGTCACATGTCCGTGGCTGTGTCACCTGTCTGTGTCTGTGTCTGTGTCACTCTTTGTGTCTCTGTGCCTGTGTCACCTGTCTGTGTCTCTGTGTCTTTCACCTGTCTGAGTCTCTGTTTCTGTGTCACCTGCCTGTGTCTTTGTTTCTGTGTCACCTGTCTGTGTCACTTGTCTGTGTCTCTGTTTCTGTGACACCTTTGTGCGTCTCTG
Source organism: Tenodera sinensis (assembly GCA_030765045.1). NCBI lineage: Eukaryota > Metazoa > Arthropoda > Insecta > Mantodea > Mantidae > Tenodera > Tenodera sinensis. The sequence continues at coordinate 18,147,575 of CM060971.1, read as the reverse complement.
TGTCTGTCACCTGTCTGTGTCTGTGTTCTTTGTCGCCTGTCTTTGTCTCTGTGTCACCTGTCTTTGTCTCGGTGCCTGTCACCTGTGTGTGTCTCTGTGTCTGTCACCTGTCTGAGTGCCTGTGCCTGTCACCTGTCTGTGTCTCTGTGCCTGTCACCTGTTTGCGTTTCTTTGTCTGTGTCATCTGTCTGTGTGTCTGTGTCGCCCGTCTTTGTTTCTGTGCCTGTTACCTGTCTGTGTCTCTGTGCCTCTGTCACCTGTCTGTGCCTCTGTTTCTGTGTCACATGTCTGCCTCTCTGTGTCTGTCACCTGTCCATGTCTGTCACAGATCTGTGTCTGTGTCCCCTGTCTTTGTCTCTGTGTCCGTCACCTGTCTGTGTCTCTGCGCATGAGTTACTTGTCTGTGTCTCTTTGCATGTGTCACCCGTCTGTCTCTCTGTATCTGTCACCTGTCTGTGTGTCTGTGTCACTCTTTGTGTCTCTGTGCCTGTGTCACCTGTCTGTGTCTCTGTGTCTTTCACCTGTCTGAGTCTCTGTTTCTGTGTCACCTGTCTGTGTCTTTGTTTCTGTGGCACCTGTCTGTGTCACTTGTCTGTGTCTCTGTTTCTGTGACACCTGTGTGCGTCTCTGTGTCTGTCACCTGTCTGTGTTCTTTGTCGCCCGTCTTTGTCTCTGTGTCTGTCACCTGTCTGTGTCTCTGAGCATTTGTCACCTGGCTGTGTCTCTTTGCATGGGTCACCCGTCTGTGTCAGTGTGCATATGTCACCTGTTTGTGTGTCTGTGTCTGTGTTTCTTTATCTGTGTCACCTGTCTGTGCCTCTGTGCCTGTCATCTTCCTGTGCCTCTGCGCCTGTGTCACTTGTCTGTGTCTCTGTGTTTGTCACCTGTCTGTGCCTCTGTGCCTGTCATCTTACTGTGTCTCTGTGCATGTGTCACCTGTCTGTGTCTCTGTGCATGTGTCACCTGTCTGTGTCTCTGTCCATGTGTCACCTGTCTGTGTTTCTGTGTCACCTGTCTGTGTCTGTGTCACCTGTCTATGTGCATATGTCACATGTCTGTGTCTCTGTGTCACCTGTCTGTGTCTGTGTCACCTGTCTATGTGCATGTGTCACCTGTCTGTGTCTCTGTGCATGTGTCACCTGTCTGTGTCTCTGTCCATGTGTCACATGTCTCTGTCTCTGTGTCACCTGTCTGTGTCTGTGTCACCTGTCTATGTCTATGTGCATGTGTTGCCGGTCTGTGTCTCTGTGCCTGTGTCATTTGTCTGTGTCTCGTTGCCTGTCACTTGTGTGTGTCTGTGCATGTGTCACCTGTCTGTGTGTCTGTGCATGTGTCACCTGTCTGTGTGTCTGTGCATGTGTCACCTGTCTGTGTGTCTGTGCATATGTCACCTGTCTGTGTCTCTGAGTCTGTCACTTGTCTGTGTCTGTGCATGTGTCACCTGTCTGTGTCTCTGTGCATGTGTCACCTGTCTGTGTCTCTGTCTGTCACTTGTCTGTGTCTGCGCATGTGTCAACTGTCTGTGTGTCTGTGCATGTGTCACCTGTCTGTGTGTCTGTGTCTGTCACCTCTCTGTGTCTCTGTGTCTGTCACTTGTGTGTGTCTCTGTGTCTGTTTCTCTGTGGATGTGTTACCGGTCTGTGTCTCTGTGCCTGTGTCACTTGTCTGTGTCTGTGCATGTGTCACCTGTCTGTGTGTCTGTGCATGTGTCACCTGACTGTGTCTCTGTGTCTGTCACTTGTCTGTGTGTCTGTGCATGTGTCTCTGTGTCTGTCACTTGTCTGTGTGTCTGTGCATGTGTTACCTGTCTGTGTGTCTGTGCATGTGTAACCTGTCTGTGTGTCTGTGCATGTGTCACCTGTCTGTCACTTGTCTGTGCCTGTGCATGTGTCACCTGTCTGTGTCTCAGTGCATGTGTCCCCTGTCTGTGTGTCTGCGCATATGTGACCTGTCTGTGTCTCTGTGTCTGTCACTTGTCTGTGTCCGTGCATGTGTCACCTGTCTGTGTGTCTGTGCATGTGTCACCTGTCTGTGTGTCTGTGTCTGTCACCTCTCTGTGTCTCTGTGTCTCTGTGTCTGTCACTTGTGTGTGTCTCTGTGTCTGTGTCTCTGTGTCCTTGACTTATCTGTGTCTCTGTGCCTGTGTCACCTCACTGTGTCTCTGTGTCTGTGTCTCTGTGTCTTTGTCTCTGTGTCCTTCACTTGTCTGTGTCTCTGTGGATGTGTTACCGGTCTGTGTCTCTGTGCCTGTGTCACTTGTGTGTGTCTCTGTGCCTGTCACTATCTGTGTCTCTGCGTCTGTCACTTGTCTGTGTCTGTGCATGTGTCACCTGTCTGTGTGTCTGTGCATGTGTCACCTGACTGTGTAGCGGCGCCGTGGCCGAGCGGTTAGCCCGCTCGCCTACCACCTAGGCGGCCCGGGTTCGATCCCAGGGACCCGCATGTGGTATTCGTGGTGGACGAAGCGGCGTCAGGGCGGGTTTTCTCCGGGTACTCCGGTTTCCGCCGCCATCTCATTCCACCGGTGCTCTATCTTCATGTATCATCAGTGCCACCGCCTGCGGTGCCGTAGTAGTAAAAGCGGGCGTTAAACACTACAACAACAACAACAACGTCACTGTGTCTCTGTGTCTGTCACCTGTCTGTGTCTCTGTGTCTGTGTCTCTGTGTCTGTCACCTGTCGATGTCTCTGTGTCTGTCACCTGTCTGTGTCTCTGTGTCTGTCACCTGTGTGTGTCTCTTTGTCTTTCACCTCTCTGTGTCTGTGTCACCTCGCTGTGCCTGTGTCTCCGTGCCTGTGTCACCTGTGTGTGTCTGTGTCTGTGTCACCTGTGTGCGTCTTTGTGTCTGTAACCTGTCTGTGTTTTAATGCCTGTGTCACCTGTCTATTCCCTGTGTACGAGTCACCTGTCTGTGCCTCTGTTCCTGTGTCACCTCTCTGCGGCTCTGTGTCTGTCACCTGTCTGTGTCTCTGTGTCTGTGTCACCTGTCTGTGCCTCTGTGCTTCTATGCCTGTGTCACCTGTCTGTGTCTCTTTGTCGTACACTTGTCTGTGTCTCTGTGCATGTGTCACCTGTCTGTCTCTGTGCCTCTGTGTCTGTGTCACCTTTCTGTTATCTGTGCCTGTGTCACCTGTGTGTGAGACCTGTCTGTGTCATGTATCGGTTTTACCTGTGTGTGTCATGTGGCTGTGTCACCTCTGTTTCATGTGGCTGTTTCACCTGTCTGTGTCTCTGTGGCATGTGTCTGTGTCACCCTTCTATGTCTCTGTGTCTCTGTGTCATGTTTCTGTGTCACCTGTCTGTGTCTGTGTCAACTTTCTTTCTCTGAGTCATGGGTCTTTTTCACCTGTTTGTGTCGTGTGTCTGTGTCACCTGTCTGTGTTGTGTGTATGTGTCTCTGTGGCATGTGTCTCTGTCTGTTTCATGTGTCTGTGTCACCTGTCTGTGTCTCTGTGCCTGTGTCACCTGTCTGCGGTTCTGTGTCTGTCACCTCTGTGTGTCCTGTGTCTGTCACCTCTGTGTGTCCTGTGTCTGTCACTTGTGTGTGTCTGTGCATGTGTCAACTGTCTGTGTGTCTCTGCATGTGTCAACTGTCTGTGTGTCTGTGCATGTGTCACCTGTCTGTGTCTCTGTGTCTGTCACTTGTCTGTGTCTGTGCATGTGTCACCTGTCTGTGTGTCTGTGCATATGTCACCTGTCTGTGTCTCTGAGCCTGTCACTTGTGTGTGTCTCTGTGTCTGTGTCTCTGTGGATGTGTTACTTGTCTGTGTCTGTGCATGTGTCACCTGTCTGTGTGTCTGTGCATGTGTCACCCGACTGTGTCTCTGTGTCTGTCACTTGTCTGTGTGTCTGCATGTGTCTCTGTGTCTGTCACCTGTCTGTGTGTCTGTGCATGTGTCGCCTGTCTGTGTCTCTGTGTCTGTCACTTGTCTGTGTCTGTGCATGTGTCACCTGTCTGTGTCTCTGTGCATGTGTCCCCTGTCTGTGTGTCTGCGCATATGTGACCTGTCTGTGTCTCTGTGTCCTTCACTTGTCTGTGTCACCTGTCTGTGTCTCTGTCTCTGTCTCCTTCACTTGTCTGTGTCTCTGTGCATGTGTTGCCGGTCTGTGTCTCTGTGCCTGTGTCATTTGTCTGTGTCTCTGTGCCTGTGTCACTTGTCTGTGTCTCTGTGTCTGTCACTTGTCTGTGTCTGTGCATGTGTCACCCGTCTGTGTGTCTGTGCATGTGTCACCTGTCTGTGTGTCTGTGCATGTGTTGCCGGTCTGTGTCTCTGTGCCTGTGTCACTTGTCTGTGTCTCTGTGTCTGTCACTTGTGTGTGTCTGTGCATGTGTTGCCGGTCTGTGTCTCTGTGCGTGTGTCATTTGTCTGTGTCTCTGTGCCTGTGTCACTTGTCTGTGTCTGTGTCTCTGTGGCTGTGTCACCTGTCTGTGTCTCTGTGTCTGTCACTTGTGTGTGTCTGTGCATGTGTCACCCGTCTGTGTGTCTGTGCATGTGTCACCTGTCTGTGTGTCTGTGCATGTGTCGCCTGTCTGTGTGTCTGTGCATATGTCACCTGTCTGTGTCTCTGAGTCTGTCACTTGTCTGTGTCTCTGTGCCTGTGTCACCTGTCTGTGTCTCTGTCTCTGTCTCCTTCACTTGTCTGTGTCTCTGTGCATGTGTTGCCGGTCTGTGTCTCTGTGCCTGTGTCATTTGTCTATGTCTCTGTGCCTGTCACTTGTGTGTGTCTGTGCATGTGTCACCTGTCTGTGTGTCTGTGCATGTGTCACCTGTCTGTGTGTCTGTGCATATGTCACCTGTCTGTGTGTCTGTGCATATGTCACCTGTCTGTGTCTCTGAGTCTGTCACTTGTCTGTGTCTTTGCATGTGGCACCTGTCTGTGTGTCTGTGCATGTATCACTTGTCTGTGTCTCTGTCTGTCACCTGTCTGTGTCTGTGCATGTGTCAACTGTCTGTGTGTCTGTGCACCTGTGTCACCTCTCTGTGTCTCTGTGTCTGTCACTTGTGTGTGTCTCTGTGTCTGTGTCTCTGTGGATGTGTTACCGGTCTGTGTCTCTGTGCCTGTGTCACTTGTCTGTGTCTGTGCATGTGTCACCTGTCTGTGTGTCTGTGCATGTGTCACCCGACTGTGTCTCTGTGTCTGTCACTTGTCTGTGTGTCTGCATGTGTCTCTGTGTCTGTCACTTGTCTGTGTGTCTGTGCATGTGTTACCTGTCTGTGTGTCTGTGCATGTGTCACCTGTCTGTGTGTCTGTGCATGTGTCGCCTGTCTGTGTCTCTGTGTCTGTCACTTGTCTGTGTCTGTGCATGTGTCACCTGTCTGTGTGTCTGCGCATATGTGACCTGTCTGTGTCTCTGTGTCTGTCACTTGTCTGTGTGTCTGTGCATGTGTCACCTGTCTGTGTGTCTGTGCATGTGTCACCTGTCTGTGTGTCTGTGTCTGTCACCTCTCTGTGTCTCTGTGTCTGTCACTTGTGTGTGTCTCTGTGTCTGTGTCTCTGTGTCCTTGACTTATCTGTGTCTCTGTGCCTGTGTCACCTCACTGTGTCTCTGTGTCTGTGTCTCTGTGTCTTTGTCTCTGTGTCCTTCACTTGTCTGTGTCTCTGTGGATGTGTTACCGGTCTGTGTCTCTGTGCCTGTGTCACTTGTCTGTGTCTCTGTGCCTGTGTCACTATCTGTGTCTCTGTGTCTGTCACTTGTCTGTGTCTGTGCATGTGTCACCTGTCTGTGTGTCTGTGCATGTGTCACCTGACTGTGTAGCGGCGCCGTGGCCGAGCGGTTAGCGCGCTCGCCTACCACCTAGGCGGCCCGGGTTCGATCCCAGGGACCCGCATGTGGTATTCGTGGTGGACGAAGCGGCGTCAGGGCGGGTTTTCTCCGGGTACTCCGGTTTCCCCCGCCATCTCATTCCACCGGTGCTCCATCTTCATGTATCATCAGTGCCACCGCCTGCGGTGCCGTAGTAGTTAAAGCGGGCGTTAAACACAACAACAACAACGTGACTGTGTCTCTGTGTCTGTCACCTGTCTGTGTCTCTGTGTCTGTGTCTCTGTGTCTGTCACCTGTCGATGTCTCTGTGTCTGTCACCTGTCTGTGTCTCTGTGCATGTGTCACCTGTGTGTGTCTCTTTGTCTTTCACCTCTCTGTGTCTGTGTCACCTCGCTGTGCCTGTGTCTCCGTGCCTGTGTCACCTGTGTGTGTCTGTGTCTGTGTCACCTGTGTGCGTCTTTGTGTCTGTAACCTGTCTGTGTTTTATTGCCTGTCTTACCATTCTGTGTCTCTGTGTCTGTACCCTATTTGTGTTTTATTGCATGTGTCACCTGTCTGTGTCTTTGTTTCTGTGTCACTTGTCTGTGTCTCTGTTCCTGTGTCACCTCTCTGCGGCTCTGTGTCTGTCACCTGTCTGTGTCTCTGTGTCTGTGTCACCTGTCTGTGCCTCTGTGCTTCTATGCCTGTGTCACCTGTCTGTGTCTCTGTGTCTGTCACTTGTCTATGTCTCTGTGTCTGTGTCACCTGTCTGTGTCTCTTTGTCGTACACTTGTCTGTGTCTCTGTGCATGTGTCACCTGTCTGTCTCTGTGCCTCTGTGTCTGTGTCAGCTTTCTGTTATCTGTGCCTGTGTCACCTGTGTGTGTCACCTGTCTGTGTCATGTATCGGTTTTACCTGTGTGTGTCATGTGGCTGTGTCACCTCTGTTTCATGTGGCTGTGTCACCTGTCTGTGTCTCTGTGGCATGTGTCTGTGTCACCCTTCTATGTCTCTGTGTCTCTGTGTCATGTTTCTGTGTCACCTGTCTGTGTCTGTGTCACCTTTCTTTCTCTGAGTCATGTGTCTTTTTCACCTGTCTGTGTCGTGTGTCTGTGTCACCTGTCTGTGTTGTGTGTATGTGTCTCTGTGGCATGTGTCTCTGTCTGTTTCATGTGTCTGTGTCACCTGTCTATGTCTCTGTGTCTCTGTGTCATATTTCTGTGTCACCTGTGTGTCTGTGTCGTGTGCCTTTGTCTGTGTCGTGTGCCTGTTTCTCTGTGTTGTATGTCTGTGTCACCTCTGTGTCTCTGTTTTATGTGTCTGTGTCATGTGCCTGTGTCTCTATGTCATGTGTCTGTGTCATGTGTCTGTGTCATGTGTCATGTGTCTGTGTCATGTGTCTGTGTCACCTGCCTGTGTCTCGGTGTCATGTGTCTGTGTCACCTGTCTGTGTCTCTGTGTAATGTGTCTGTATCACCTGCCTGTGTCTGTGTCGTGTGCCTGTGTCTCTGTGTCATGTGTCATGTGTCTGTGTCTCTGTGTCATGTGTCTCTGTGTCATGTGTCTCTGTGTCATGTGTCTGTGTGTCTGGTGGCTGTTGCACCTGTATGTGTAATGTATCATGTGGCTGTTTCACCTGTCTGTGTCTTTGATTCATGTGTCATGTGTCTGTGTCACCTGTCTGTGTCTCTGTGTCATGTGGCTGTGTCACCTGTCTGTGTCTCTGAGTGATATGTCATGTGTCTGTGTCACCTGTCTGTGTCATATGGCTGTGTCACCTGTCTGTGTCTCTGAGTCATGTGTCATGTGTCTGTGTCACCTGTCTGTGTCATATTGCTGTGTCACCTGTCTGTGTCTCTGTGTAATGTGTCTGTGTCACCTCTCTGTGTTTGTGTGTCTGTGTCACCTCTCTGTGTCTGTGTGTCTGTGTCTTGTGTCTGTGTCACCTGTCTGTGTCTCATTGTCAGGTAGCTGTTGCACCTATCTGTGGCATGTGGCTGTGTCACCTCTCTGTGTCTGTGTCTTGTGTCTGTGTCACCTGTCTGTGTCTCTGTGTCAGGTAGGTGTTGCACCTATCTGTGGCATGTGGCTGTGTCACCTGTCTGTGTCTCTGTGTCATGTGGCTGTGTCACCTGTCTGTGTCTGTGTCATGTGTCTATGTCACCTCTCTGTGTCTCTGTGTCTGTGTCACCTGTCTGTGTCTCTGTGTCAGGTGGCTGTTGCACCTGTCTGTGTCATGTGTCTGTGTCATGTGTCTGTGTCACCTGTGTGTGTCATGTGTCTTTCACCTTTCGCTGTCATGTGTGAGTGTCAGAGAGACAGCGAGAGGGAGAGAGTGAGACAGAAACAGAAACACGTGAGAGAGACAGTATGAGAGAGACGGTGAGGGTTAGAATGTGAGTGAGATTGTGAGAATTAGTGAGAGTGAGTGAAAATGAGAGCGATGTGCGTGAAGGTGAGAGTGAATTAGAGTGAATGAAGGTGAGTGGATAAGTGGGAGTGGGTGAGTGAGAATGGGTGAGAGATAGTGAGTGTGGGTGAGTGAGTGGGAGTGTCAGTATAGGTGGGACTGTGAGTGGGAGTGAGTGACAGTTTGAGTTAGAGTGAGTGTGAGACGTGACACAGAAAGTTCACACAGATAGAAATATGCGACACAGACACTGACACGTAAAAACACGTGACAGAGAAAGAGAGAGAGAGAGTGAGAAAGGGACAGAGAGACAGGGTGAGAGAGTGAATGTTAGTGATAGTGAGAGAGAGTGAGTGGAAGTGAGTCAAAATGAGGTGAATGTGGGAATGTGAGTGGGAGTGAATGAGAGTGCGAGTGAGTGAGAGTGACTGAGGGAGAGTGAGTGAGAGTGACTGATGTTAGAGTATGCTAGTGAGCGTGTGTGTTAATTAGAGTGAGTGGCATTGAGTGACTGAGAGGATGAGTGATAGTGAGTGCGAGTGTGGGTGAAAGTGAGAGTGTGAGTGCCAGAGAGTGTGAGCGAATGAGAGTGAGTGAGAATGTGAGTGAGAGTATGACTGAGGGTGTGACAGTGTGAGAGTGAGTGAGAATGTGAGTGCAAGTGAGAGTGTGAGCGAGAGTCTTCGTAAGTCTGAGTGAGAGTGTGTGCAAATGAGGGTGTGACTGAGAGTGTAGGTGAGAGATGAGTAGGACTGTGGGTGAGGGAGTGAGTGAGAGTGACAGAGTGATTGAGAGTTAGTGAGTGAAAGAAAGGTGCTACTGAGTGGGAGAGAGTGAGATGAGTGCGAGAGTGAGTAGTCATTGGGAGTGAGAGTACGAGTGAGAGTGTGTGATAGAGGAAGAGAGTGAGAGTGGGTTGTGAGAGTATGAGAGAGAGTGTCAGTGTGAGTGTGAGTTAGTGTGAATGAGTGAGAGTGTGTGACAGAGTGAGCGTGAGTGAGAGTGGGAGTGGGATTATGAGTGACAATGTGAGTGAGCGGGAGAGTGAGATTGTGTCAGGGTGAGTGTGGGAGAGGGAGCGGTTGGGAAAGGTTGAGGGAGAGAGTGAGTGTGGGTGACTGAGCGTGTGAGAGAGTGAGTGAAAGTGTGAGATTGAGAGTGCGAGTGAGAGTGTGTGAGAGAGTGAGTGAAAGTGTGAGTGTGAGATTGAGAGTGCGAGTGAGAGTGTGTGAGAGAGTGAGTGAAAGTGTGAGTGTGAGATTGAGAGTGCGAGTGAGAGTGTGGGAGAGAGTGAGTGAAAGTGTGAGTGTGAGATTGAGAGTGTGAGTGAGAGTGTGTGAGAGAGTGAGTGAAAGTGTGAGTGTGAGATTGAGAGTGCGAGTGAGAGTGTGGGAGAGGTAGAGTTTGGGAAGGGGTGAGGTAGAGGTGGGACAGAGGGTGGGGTAGGGTGAATGAATGAGAGGGAAAGGGTGAGCGAGTGTGACAGAGACACGTGACACAGGCACCTGACATAGACTCTTGACAAGTTACACAGACATTACAGGCATAGAAACGTAACACAGAAACGTGACAAAGATGCAGACACAGGCACGTGACAGAGGCACGTGACACAGGCACCTGACATAGACTCTTGACAAGTTACACAGACATTACAGGCATAGAAACGTAACACAGAAACGTGACAAAGATGCAGACACAGGCACGTGACAGAGGCACGTGACACAGGCACCTGACATAGACTCTTGACAAGTTACACAGACATTACAGGCATAGAAACGTAACACAGAAACGTGACAAAGATGCAGACACAGGCACGTGACAGGGTGTAGGAGACACAGAGAGATGCGACGGAGACAGAGAGAGTAAGAGAGACAGAGAAAGTGATAGAGAGAGACAGAGGAAGACCAAGAGAGACACGTGAGAGAGAGTGAGAGAGATGGACAGAGACAGAGACAGACATAGAGAGATAACGAGAGAAAGAGACAGAGAAAGCGAGAGGGAGACAGAGAGACATAGCAACCGAAACGCGAGACAGAGACACGTGACAGAGAGCGAGAGAAAGAGACACACGGAGTGAGCAAGAGTGAGAGAGTGAGTGTGAGGGTGCGAGTGTCAGTGAGAAGGAGAGTGTGAAAGTGAGTAAAAGTGTGAGTGAGAGGGAAAATATGGGTGAGCATGTGAGTGAGAGTGTGACTGAGACTGAGTGAATGTGTGAGTGGCAGTGTCAATGAGAGTTTGCGTGAGTGTGAGTGAGTGTGTGAGTGAGTCAGTGTCAGTGCGTGTGAGAGTATGAGAGTGAGTGAGTTTGACAGTGAGAGTGTGAGTGAGGGTGTGAGAGGGAGAGTTAGATAGTGGGTGTGAGTGGGAGTGTGAGTGAGTGTGAGAGTGTGGGAGAAGGTGAGGGAGAGGAAGAGGGAGAAGGTGCGTAGGGTGAGAATGCGGTAAAGGTTGAGGAAGAGGGTTAGAGTGAGCGAGAGCGACAAGGACACGTGACAGACGGAGACAGAGACACGTGACACAGACATGTGATACAGACACGTGACACAGACACGTGACACAGACACGTTACACAGACATGTGACAGACGCTGACACGTGACAAAGAGTAAGAGAGAGACAGAGCGATAGAGATAGAGACACAAAGAGTGAGAGAGAATGTGAGTGGGTGTGGATGTGAGAGAGAGTGCGAGTAATTGTGAGTGTGATTGAGAGTGTGAGTGGGAATGTGATTGAGAGTGTGAGTGGGAATGTGAGTGAGAGTGTGAGTGGGAATGTGAGTGAGAGTGTGAGCGAGAGTGTAACTGATAGTGTGACAGAGTAAGAGTGTTAGTTTGAGTGAGAGTGCGAGTGAGAGCTTGAGTGAGAGTTTGAATGAGAGTTTAAGTGCGAGTGAGAGTGTGAGTGGGAATGTGAGCGAGAGTGTAACTGATAGTGTGACAGAGTGAAAGTGTTAGTGTGAGTGAGAGCTTGAGTGAGAGTTTGAATGAGAGTTTAAGTGCGAGTGAGAGTGTAATTGAGAGTGTGGTGAGAGTGCGAGTGACAGAGAGGGTGATAGTGTAGGTGAGATTGTAATGGGAAGTGTGCGTAGGCGTGGGAGTGTGACGGTGTGAGTGAGAGTGTGAGCGAGTGTGATTGAGAGTGAGAGGTTGAGTGTGAGAGTGAGAGTGTGGGAGACGCAGAGAGTGGAAGAAGGTGATGAAGAGTTAGAGTGTGAGGGAGAGGGTGAGCGTGAACGAGTGCGACAGAGGCACGTCACACAGACACATGACACAGACACGCTGACACGTGACAGATACCAGACAGAGTAAGTGGGAGAGACATAGCGAGAGACAGACACAGAGAGTGAGAAAGGCGGAGTGAATGTGATTGAGTGTGAGTGGGAGTGAGGGTGACAGAGAGGGTGTGAGTGAGAGTGTGAAAGGGAGAGTGAGGGCTTGGGACTGAGAGGGAGAGAGTAGGCGTAAGCGAGAGCGCAAGAGACACGTCATAGAACCACGTAACACAGAGACACGTGACACAGACTCATGACACAGACACGCTGACACGTGACAGATACCAGACAGAGTAAGTGGGAGAGACATAGCGAGAGACAGACACAGAGAGTGAGAAAGGCGGAGTGAATGTGATTGAGTGTGAGAGTGGGAGTGAGGGTGACAGAGAGGGTGTGAGTGAGAGTGTGAAAGGGAGAGTGAGGGCTTGGGACTGAGAGGGAGAGAGTAGGCGTAAGCGAGAGCGCAAGAGACACGTCATAGAACCACGTAACACAGAGACACGTGACACAGACTCATGACACAGAAACGTGACAAAGATGCAGACACGTATCAGACACAGACACTCACAAGTAACAGAGGCACGTGACAGAGAGAGAGAGGGAGAAAGAGATAGACAGTGAGAGGGAGATAGAGACAGAAACACGTGGAAGAGACACATGACAGAGAGAGAGAGCGAGAGAGTATGAGTGAGACAGAGACACAGATACTGAGAGAGAGTGAGAGAGAGTGTGCGTGAGTGAGATTGAGAGTGTGAGTGGGAGAACGTGAGATTGAGAGTGTGAGTGGGAGAAAGTGAGATTGTGAGTGAGGGTGTGAGTGAGAGTGTGAGTGAAAGAATGAGAGTGAGTGAGAGTGAATGAAAGTGACTGAAGGCGAGTGATAGTGAGAGTAAGTGAGAGTGAATGAAGGTGTGAGAGTGAGTAAAGAGTGAGAGTGGGCGAGAGTGAGTGCGAGTGAGAGAGTGAGAGAGGTAGTGCGTGTGAGTGTGGGTGAAAATGAGAGTGTGAGCGAGATTGAGTGTGAGAGGCGAGTGTGAGCAATCAAGCGCGAATGAGAGTGTGGGAGAGGAAAGGGTGGAAGAAGGTGCTGGAGAGGGAGAGTGTAAGGGCTAGTGTGAAAGAGGGAGTGGGAGAGCATGAGGGAGAGGGTGAGCGCGTGCGAGAGCGACAGAGACACGTGGCACAGACACAAACACTTGACACAGAAACGTGACATAGACACGTGACACAGACGCTCACACGTGACAGAGTAAGGGAGAGACAGCGAGGGAGAAAGAGACACGGAGTGAGAGAGAGTGAGAGTGTCAATGAGAGTGTCAATGAGAGTGTCAATGAGAGTGTCAATGAGAGTGTGAGTGAGAGTGTGAGGGAGAGGTTGAGGGAGGGGGTGGGAGAGAGTGAGGGAGAGGGAGGGGGTGGGAGAGAGTGAGGGAGAGGGTGAGCCTGAGCGAGAGCGACTGACACGTTGTTGTTGTTGTTTGTAGTGTTTAACGCCCGCTTTTACTACTACGGCACCACAGGCGGTGACACTGATGATACATGGAATGAAGATGGAGCACCGGTGGAATGAGATGGCGGGGGAAACCGGAGAACCCGGAGAAAACCCGCCCAGACGCCGCTTCGTCCACCAGGAGTACCACATGCGGGTCCCTGGGATCGAACCCGGGCCGCCTAGGTGGTAGGTGAGCGCGCTAACCGCTCGGCCACGGCGCCGCCGACTGACACTTGACAGAGGTACGTGACAGCCACGTTACAGAAAGAAGACACAGACACGTGACTAGACACGTAAAACAGGTACGTAACACAGACAGACATGTGACACAGACAAAGAAACGTGACACAGACGCTGACTGCTGACTCCTGACTCAGACATGTGATACAAACACGTGACACAGAAAAGTGACTCAGAAAGGTGACACAGAAACGTAACAAAGACGCAGACACGTGACACATACAATGATACGTGACAGAGGCACGTAACACGGTGTAAGAGAGACAGAGACACGCGACAGAGATAGAGTAAGAGAGACAGAGAGAGTGATAGAGAGACGCAGAGAGAGACTGAGAGAGACACGTGACAGACAGAGAGAGAGTGAGAGAGACATAGAGAGAGAGCGAGAGAAAGAGGGAGAGGCAGCGAGAGGGAGAGGCAGCGAGAGGGAGAGGCAGCGAGAGGGAGAGGCAGCGAGAGGGAGAGGCAGCGAGAGGGAGAGGCAGCGAGAGGGAGAGGCAGCGAGAGGGAGAGGCAGCGAGAGGGAGAGAGAGGCAGCAACCGAAACACGTGACAGAGAGCGAGAGGGTATGGCAGAGACAGAGCGAGAGTGAGAAAGAGTGAGAGAGTGAGTGTGAGGGTTAGAGTGAGAGTGTAAGCGACAATGTCAGTGAGGGTATGAGGGAGATTTTGGTAGTGGGTGAGTGTGGGAGTGAATGAGACTGTAGGAGAGGTTGAGGGAGAGGTTGAGGAGAGGGTGAGGGAGAGGGTTAGCGTGAGCGAGAGCGACAGACACGTGACAAACGGAGACATACACGTGACGAAGACTTGTGACACAGACACGTGACACAGACAGGCGAGACAGACACAGACACGCGAAAAGAAACGTGTTAAACACACAGACACGTGACACAAACGCTGACACGTGACCGAGACACGTGACAAAGAGTAAGAGAGAGAGACAGAGACACAAAGAGTGAGAGAGAGTGAGAATGAGAGTGAGAGTGGGTGTGAGTGAGTTGTGTTTAAGGGCCCGTCGACAACTAGGTCATTAGGGCCCGAAGTCCAAGAATAAAAAAGAACAACTATTAAAAGCTCACCCCTTTAAAAATTAAAAATTCGAAGATAAAATAACTAATAAATCAATGTTAAAACCACTAAAATGGGGTAAAACGTGATTTCCTAAAAACTGTACAAAGCAACAGTTAAAAAGATAAAAACACTATAATTAAAACGTCTTAAAATTTTAAATCCGCCAAGATAAAAGCATCTTACACCTTCTTGCCAAAATCCATGTTGGCAACAAACCGCAGTACTGTATTTACAGCTACTGGGTCGTTGCATAAAACAGAGTACAGTGTAACACCCAGACCATGGGATTGGCTCTCACGACCGTATTGGGGACAATAAAAAAGGACATGTGTGATGGAGAGAGGAGAGTGGGTGTGAGAGTGAGAGAAAGAGTGAGAAAAACAGAGTATGAGAGTGACAGTGAGTGACAGCATGAGTGAGAGTGTGATGAGCTAGAGTGTGAGTGAGAATGTGAGTGTGAGTGTGAGTGTGATAGTGTGACAGAGTGTGAGTGAGAGTGAAAATGTGAGTGAGAGTGTGGATGACAGCAAAAATTCAGTGAGAGTGTGACACAGGCACACACAAGTGATATAGACACAGACACGTGAAAAGAAACTTGTCACAGATACAGACACGTGACACAGACACATTACACAGGCATGTGACAGACACACGTGACAAAAGAGTAAGAGAGGGAGACAGAGCAGAAGAGATAGAGGCACAAAGAGTGAGAGACAGTGAGAGTGTGAGTAGGAGTGGATGTGAGAGAAAGTGTGAGAGTGTGACAGTGAGTGACAGTGTGAGTGAAAGTGTGATTAATTGTGAATGTGAGTGGGGGTGTGAGCGAGATTGTGACTGATAGTGTGACAGAGTGAGAGTGTCTGAATGTGTGAGGGAGAGTGTTAGTGTGAATGAGTGTGAGTGAGAGTTTGAGTGAGAGTGCGAGTGAGTGGCAGACGGAGAGGGTGGAAGAAGGTGATGAAGAGGGAGAGTGAGAATGAGAGGGTGGGAAAGGGTAAGGGAGACGGTGAGGGAGAGGATGGTAGACGTTGAGGGAGAGGGTGAGTGAGAGGGACAGAGACACTAACACAGACACGTGTCATAGAACAGACACAGACAGACACAAACATGTGAGACAGAGTAAGAGGGAGACAGAGTGAGAGAGACAGAGGCCGAAAGAGTGAGAGGGAGTGAGAGTGTGAACGATAGTGGATGTGAGTGTGAGAGACAGTTTGAGTGAGAATGTGAGAGAGTGTGTGTGAGTGTGGGAGTGTCAGTGAGAGTGTAACAGATGGTGTGACAGAGTGAGTGAGAGTTTTAATGTGAGTGTGTGTGAGTATGTGAGTGAGTGAGAGTGAGTGTTAAGTGTGAGAGAGTGAGAGTGAGTGTATGAGTGAGTGTGAATGAGAGTGTGAGAGAGTGTGTGACTGAGTGATAGTGAGAGCTTGAGTAAGATGTTGAATGTGAGTGAGTGTGTGAGTGAGAGAGTGTGACTGTGGGTGAGAGTGAGAGTTAGTGCGAGTTAGTATGTGAGAGTGAGTGCGAGTCAATGTGTGAGAGTGAGTGCGAGTCAATGTGTGAGAGTGAGTGCGAGTCAGTGTGTGAGAGTAAGTGTGAGTCAGTGTGTGAGAGTAAGTGTGAGAGTAAGTGTGAGAGTAAGTGTGAGTCAGTGTGTGAGAGTAAGTGCGAGTCAGTGGGTGAGTGACAGTGCGTGAGAGTATGTGTAAGTGAGTGGGTGAGAGTGAGTGTGAATCGGTGTAAGTGTAGGTGAGAGAGTGAGTGAGAGTTAGAGTGTGAGTGTGAGTGTAAGTGAGAGAGTGAGATTGTGGGTGAGAGTGAGTGAGTGTGAGTCCGAGTGAGAGTGTGAATGAGAGTGTGAGTGAGAGGGCAAGTGAGAGTGTGAGAGTGTGAGTCATAATGTGAGTGTTAGTGAGAGTGTGAGTGATAATGTGATAGTAAGAGAATGTGAATGAGCGTGAGTGAATGTGAGTGACAGTGAGTGAAGGTGAGAGTCAGTGAGGGTTCGTTAGAGTTAGTGAGTGAGAATGACTGGGAGTAAGTGTGTGAGAGTTAGTGAGAGTGATTCAGTAAGAGTGAGAGAGAATAAAAGTATGAGTGAGAGTGTGAGTTAGAGTGTGAACGAGTATGAGTGCGAGAGACATTGTGTGTCAGATTGTCTGTGAGTGTGTGAGTGAGAGTATAACAGATGGTGTGACAGAGTGTGAGTTTTAGTGTGAGTGTGTGTGAGTATGTGAGTGAGAGTGAGAGTGTTAGTGTGAGAGAGTGTGTGAGTGTGAATGAGAGTGTGTAAGTGTGAGAGAGTGCGAGTGTGTGAGAGAGTGTGTGACTGAGTGATAGTGAGAGCTTGAGTGAGAGGTTGAACGAGAGTGTGAGTATGAGTGAGAATGTGAGTGAGTGTGAAAGTGTGTGTGAGAGTGAGTGTGTGTGAGTAAGTGAGTGAGTGAGAGTGGGTGTGTGAGTGAGAGTGGGTGAGTGAGTGAGAGTGGGTGAGTGAAAGTGAGTGAGAGTGAGTGACTGCGTGAGAGTACATGCGAGTGGGTGAGAGTGAGTGTGAGAGCGTGAGTGTGGGAGTGTCAGTGAGAGTGAAAGAGTGTGTGTGAGAGTGTGAGTGAGACTGTGAGTGAGTGTGAATCCGAGTGAGTGTAGGTGAGAGAGTGTGAGTTAGAGTGAGTGTGCGTGAGAGCGTGAGTGTGAGTGTAGCTGAGAGAGAGTGAGATTTGGGTGAGAGTGAGTGTGAGTCCGAGTGAGAGTGTGAGTGAGAGTTATAATGTGCGTGTGAGTGTGGAGTGTGAGTCATAATGTGAGTGTTAGTGACAGTGTGTGTGATAATGTGATGGTAAGAGAGAGTGAGAGAATGAGCGTGAGTGAATCTGAGTGAGAGTGAGTGACAGTGGGTGACAGTGAGTGACAGTGAGTGAAGGTGAGAGTCAGTGAGGGTTCGTTAGAGTTAGTGATAGTGATTGAGAATGACTGGGAGTGAGTAAGTGTATGAGAGTGAGTGAGTGATTTTGTAAGAGTGAGAGAGAATAAGAGTATGAGTGAGAATGTGAGTTAGAATATGAGTCAGAGTGAGAGTCTGAGAGTTTGCCAGAGAATGTGAGTGAAAATGTGAGAGTGAGTGAGAGTGTGAGTGAAAGTGATAGTGTGAGTGAGAGTTTGAGTGAGAATGCGAGCGTGAGTGAATGTAGGTGAAAAGTGAGAGAGAGCTTGAGTGAGAGTGTGAGTAATTGTGAGTGTGAGAGAGTGATTATGTGACTGAGATGTAAGTAAGAGTGTGAGTGAGAGTGTGAGTGTGAGCGTGAGCGAGAGTGTCAGCGAGAGTGTCAGCGAGAGCGAGAGTGTTAGCGAGAGTGTCAGCGAGAGCGAGAGTGTTAGCGAGAGTGTGAGTGAGAGTGTGAGTGTGAGAGAGAGTGTGAGCGTGAGCGAGAGTGTGAGTGAGAGTGTGAGTGTGAGCGTGAGCGAGAGTGTCAGCGAGAGTGTGAGTGAGAGTGTGAGTGAGAGTGTGAGTGAGAGAGAGTGTGAGTGTGAGCGTGAGCGTGAGTGTGAGTGTGAGAGAGAGTGTGAGCGAGAGCGAGAGTGTGAGTGAGAGTGTGAGTGAGAGTGTGAGTGTGAGAGAGAGTGTGAGAGAGAGTGTGAGCGAGAGTGTGAGTGTGAGTGTGAGTGTGAGAGAGAGTGTGAGCGAGAGCTTGAGTGAGAATTTGAGTGACAGTGTGAGTGACAGTATGAGTGAGAGTGACATTGTGAGTGTGAGTGCGTAGGCGTGTGAGTTGAAGTGTGAAAGTATGAGTGAGAGTGTGAACGAGGGTGTGATTGAGAGTAAGAGGTTGAGTATGAGAGTGAGAGTGTACGCGCGAGTGAAAGTGTGGTAGACGGAGGGGTGGAAGAAGGTGATGAAGAGGGAGAAGGAGAGGGGCGGGGTCGGAGAGGGTAAGGGAGACGGGGAGGGTGAGTGCGGTAGACGTTGAGGGAGAGGGCAAGGGAGAGGGTGAGCGAGAGGGACAGAGACACGTGACACAGACACAGCCACAGACACGTGACACAGACACGTCACAAACACGTGTCACAGAACAGAAACGTGACATAGACATGAGACACAGAGGCTGACACATCACAGAGACACGTGACAAAGAGTAAGAGAGAGCGAGAGAGACAGAGACACAGAGAGAGATTGAGAGGGAGTGAGAGTGAGTGGCAGTGGCAGTGTACGTGGGGCTGAGAGTGAGTGTGACAGAGTGAGAGTGAGTGTGAGAGTGAGGCAATGAGAGGGAGAGTGAGGATGCGAGAGGGAGAGGTAGGTTGTAGGTGGGAGAGGAAGAGAGTGAGCGAGAGCGGAAGACACGTGACACAGAAACGTGACAAAGAAAAGTTACTCAGAAACGTGACACAGAAACCTAACAAAGACGCAGACACGTGTAACAGACGCGTGACACAGACACCGACACGTGACAGAGGCACGTGCCAGGGTGTAAGAAGAGAGATACGCGACAGAGTAAGAGAGAAAGAGACACAGAGAGAGGGAGTGATTGAGAGACAGAGAGAGACACGTGACAGAGAAAGAGTGAGAGAGATAGAGATTGACACAGTGAGATAGAGTGAGAGAGACAGAGAGAGAGAAAGAGAGAAAGAGACAGAGACAGCAAGAGGGATACAGATACAGGCAGCAACCGAAACGCGTGATAGAGACAGAGCAAGAGAGACAGACACAGAGAGTGAGAGAGTAATTGAGTGTGAGTGAGAGGGAATAAGTGAGTGAGCATGTGAGTGAGGTGAGTGAGAGCGTGAGTGAGTGAGAGCGAGAGTGAGTGTGAGCGAGAGTGAGTGTGAGCGAGAGTGAGTGTGAGCGAGAGTGAGTGTGAGCGAGAGTGAGTGTGAGCGAGGGTGAGTGTGAGCGAGAGTGAGTATGAGCGAGAGTGAGTGTGAGCGAGAGTGAGCGTGAGCGAGAGTGAGCGTGAGCGAGAGTGAGTGTGAGCGAGAGTGAGTGTGAGCGAGAGTGAGTGTGAGCGAGAGTGAGTGTGAGCGAGAGTGAGTGTGAGCGAGAGTGAGTGTGAGCGAGAGTGAGTGTGAGCGAGTGAGTGTGAGCGAGAGTGAGCGTGAGCGAGAGTGAGTGTGAG
This sequence comes from Tenodera sinensis, assembly GCA_030765045.1. NCBI lineage: Eukaryota > Metazoa > Arthropoda > Insecta > Mantodea > Mantidae > Tenodera > Tenodera sinensis. The sequence goes on along the minus strand of CM060971.1, from coordinate 18,128,234 downwards.
CGAGAGTGAGTGTGAGCGAGAGTGAGTGAGAGCGTGAGTGAGTGAGAGCGTGAGCGAGAGTGAGTGTGAGCGTGAGTGAGTGAGAGCGTGAGCGAGAGTGAGCGTGAGCGAGAGTGAGTGTGAGCGTGAGTGAGTGAGAGCGTGAGCGAGAGTGAGCGTGAGCGAGAGTGAGTGTGAGCGAGAGTGAGTGTGAGCGAGAGTGAGTGTGAGCGAGAGTGAGTGAGAGCGTGAGTGAGTGAGAGCGTGAGCGAGAGTGAGTGTGAGCGAGAGTGAGTGTGAGCGAGAGTGAGTGTGAGCGAGAGTGAGTGAGAGTGTGAGCGAGAGTGAGTGTGAGCGTGAGTGAGTGAGAGCGTGAGTGTGAGCGAGTGTGAGCAAGAGTGAGTGTGAGCGAGAGTGAGTGTGAGCGAGAGTGAGTGAGTGAGAGCGTGAGTGAGTGAGAGCGTGAGCGAGAGTGAGTGTGAGCGAGAGTGAGTGAGAGTGTGAGCGAGAGTGAGTGTGAGCGAGAGTGAGTGTGAGCGAGAGTGTGAGATAGAGTGAGTGTGAGAGTGAATGTGAGAGTGAGTTGAGAGTGAGTGTGAGAGTGAGTGTGAGAGTGAGTGTGAGTGAGTGTGAGGGCGTGGGCATGAGTGTGAGAGAGAAGCAGAGAGAGAGAGGCAAAGAGAATGACAGAGGAGAAAGAGACAGAAATAAAAGGAGAGAGTCAGAGATCGAGACAGAGACAGAGAGAGAGAGAAAGGAGACAGAGGGAGAGACAGAGCGAGAGAGACAGTGACAGAGATAGAGAAAGATACAGAGAGAGGGACCGAGAGAGAGAGGGGGACAGAGAGAAAGATTCAAAAAGAGACAGAAAGAGAGAAATAGTTCTATAAAAACTATAAAAGTTGTGAAAAAGTTATTTTTTCAATGTTAAGAATTTGTAGTTGATAAACCAAAGAATGATAACATTTTCTGTTCCCAACATTCTTGTGAAGGTATTTATCTATAACAGAATAATATTTAAGGTTGTAAAAATTTTGAAATTTTCATTGTGCAGAAAGAAAAGTTAAAAACAATAATGCATTTAAACCTGTTAAACATATTGCAATGACAATTTGAATGTGCATTATTCCTTACACGTATTGTAGAATTTAGAAATTTCACATATGCGTACCCTTAACCGAGTTCAAATTGCACACCCCTAGGACACACCCCGCTACGCCACTGTAGTTGAGGTACCCTGGTGTTTGACAGGTGGTTAAAAGGTAAAGGGTAGATAATGGAGGGGAAACCACTTCAACCTCCAAACAGATCTATTGCTGCTAACACCCTTCAGAAAGAAGGGATGAGGTGAGGGAACCGCAGGGTTGGAAACAGACGCGCGCTAGTGTTGAGAGATTTTTACCCGGGCACTAGAATCCGCCGAGCATGTGTCTGCACGCGTCCGCCCCGAGAGAACAGCAACTACACAATCCTTTTAGAAACAGAAGGTCATGCTGTTGTGCCAGATTAGTAAAGAGTGAACAGTCAGACTACTTACCTCGATCTGTGGTTAGAACAGATGCTACCAGGCGGAACTGCAACTGCAGTTGGTGCAGGCGAGTTCTTCAGCCCGATGGAGTTTCTGATCCCCACTAGCCAGGTCCGAGTGATCAGTCATTTCCCCTGGAAGGGCAACCGGCCGACCACAGCGCCTCTCCTCAGCCGAGCACTGATTCCACTGACTTTTAAAACCTGAAAACACCGGATAGAGAGAATGAAATGAAAGGAAGTGAAACGGGGGCTGTAAGGAAAACATCCTCCACTGTGGCTAAAATATTCTAAAAGTTCAAGCAATAAAATATTAAATATGGTAAGTAGAGTAGTTTATACATTGTATTAAAACAAAATATGAAACATTCAACGAGAAGGGAAACCTTATAAATGACACTCAAATATCCTGTTGGCAATACAGGCAGATCGTGAAAGTGATACGAAGAATCGCTGAAAAATTTTTCAGGAAGAAGGCAAGATGATAAGATGGCCAGAAGCAGAGATGTAGAGAGTACAAGAGTAGAGAAGGTCATGAGAGATTTTTTGTCACTTGCTGTACTTTGTGCGTTTAGGAGACATTAAATGTATAGTATATAAATTACTACATTTTTACTAGAAAGACAGAAAAGTAGTTTTATTATCGATTTTGGCAACGCTTTACATGATCAGATAGTTGCAAAGGTATGTTATTATTTCATAGAATTAGGATTTGTACAACTTATATGATAATGATAATAACAATGATGATGATAACGACAACGACAACGACAACGACAACGACAACGACAACGACAACGACAACGACAACGACAACGACAACGACAACGACAACGACAACGACAACGACAACAACAATAATAATAATAATAATAATAATAATAATAATAATAATAATAATAATAATAATAATAATAATAATAATAATAATAATAATAATAATAATAATAATAATAATAATAATAATAATAATAATAATAATAATAATAATAATAATGTAACAAATGGAGAAAACACCAGTTACTGCTATTCACACTTTATTGCCTTTTAGTCAGTTAGCGTAGTGCTAACGTTACACTCATTACTTTTGTACAAGCTCAGAGCAACAGAACAACTGCCGAATCACGAATAAGAAGTGTTAGATTGAACTGCTAGTCGACACGACTCCTCAACGCTGCGTATACGTCTGTTTCCTCCTGCCCGGTGCTTGGCAGCGACTTATATAGGTCCTTAGACAGAGGGAAAGTTCTGGAGGTAGAATATCCGGGAGTGCCTGTGGCGGAACGGTCCAGAAACCGCACCGCCATGTAATAGTTATTGTCTCGTACGCTCCTATTGTTGTCGGCGGCCTGTGGCGGAACAGTCCAGAAACCGCACCGCCATGTAATAGCTATTGTCTCGTACGCTCCTATTGTTGTCGGCGGCAGGTCGTTAGCTCACCGGCGGGCGCGGTGACACTGCTCCCTCCTCAGAGTTGGTCGTCCCGACCAGCACTATCGTAGCGGACCAAACGATCCGAATGAACCACCAGCATCTTTCCCCGGGGCGGCTTCTGGATGCGGTAGACCACATCGTTGATCCTCGTCACCACGCGGTATGGTCCTTGCCATGGTTGTTGAAGCTTGGGGCAAAGCCCCTTTGTCCGGATGGGGCGATAAAGCCACACCAGGTCTCCCTGCTGGAAGCCTTGGCTGTTGACTTGTCGGTAGTACCGGGTCTTCATCCGATCGCTCGCCAGCTGGATCTGTTGACGGGCCATCTCGTGCGCATCGTGAAGACGTTCCCTGAGCTTCTCCACATAGTCGACTGTGGGCAGTTCTGTCCCAGGAGGGCTCCCAAACATCAGGTCACATGGAAGACGTAACTCCCTGCCAAAAACCAAACTTGCAGGCGTCAGCCCGGTGGTATCGTGGATAGACGAGCGGTAGGCCAGGAGGAAGAGTGGCACCCTGACATCCCAGGCTTTCTGGTGGTTGGCCACAAAACTTCCTAAGGTGTTCCTCAAGAGTTTTAATGTACTGCTCGACCATGCCGTCCGACTGCGGGTGGAGAGGTGTCGTACGCGTCTTGTGTACTCCGAGTCGCTCCAGCACTTTCCTTTTTAGGTTTGACTCAAAGTTTCTGCCCTGGTCACTGTGTAGTTCCAGCGGCACTCCAAAGCGGCAGAACACTTCCTCCACTAGGCAGTCTGCGATCGTGTTGGACTCCTGGTTAGGTACTGCGTACACTTCCGGCCACTTTGTGAAGTAATCCATGACCACCAGCAGATATTTGTTCCCCCTGTCAGAAACAGGGAAGGGCCCAGCTACGTCGATGGCGATGCGCTCAAAGGGTGCTCCTACGTTATATTGCTGCATGCGGCTACGGCTCCTGGTCTGCGGGCCGCGGCTTGCCGTACATACATGGCATTGACGGCACCATATCTCGGCGTCCGCCCACAGCCCCAGCCAGTAGTACCGCGGTCGGAGTTTCTCGATCGTCCGGTTGGATCCAAGGTGCCCTCCCGAGGAGCCCCCACGTATTTCCTCCAAGACTTCCACAACCTTGGTGCGAGGGAGCACCAGCTGTTCTTTCTGGGTCTTCCCATCGGGCGATTCCCAGATCCTATACAACACTCCATCCTTTGCCCTCAGAGAGTCCCACTGGGCCCAATACAACTTATATTCATTGCTCCTTGGAGCGATATCCTCCCCGCTCAGCCTAGTCCCTGCTTCCACTTCTCTTAGGAGCGGCCCCAAGTCGGCGTCCGCCAGCTGCTCCCTCCTCAGTTCCGCGCTATCCTATCCACTCGCGTGCGGCGCCGTGGCCGAGCGGTTAGCGCGCTCGCCTACCACCTAGGCGGCCCGGGTTCGATCCCAGGGACCCGCATGTAGTATTCGTGGTGGACGAAGCGGCGTCAGGGCGGGTTTTCTCCGGGTGCTCCGGTTTCCCCCGCCATCTCATTCCACCGGTGCTCCATCTTCATTCCATGTATCATCAGTGTCACCGCCTGCGGTGCCGTAGTAGTAAAAGCGGGCGTTAAACACTACAACAACAACAACCATCCACTCGCGGGAACCGCTGATACCACACGGACAGCCGCGGAGCGAGTGCAGTGGCCGCAATCCTTGGGATAGGGCCTCCTTGATAAGGCATCTGCATTGGAGTTTCTCCTTCCCTTCCGGTGTTCTGATGTGAAGTTGTATTCCTGGAGCCTCTGAACCCAACGGGCCGTCTGGCCCTCTAGATTCTTAAAACTCAACAGCCAGGTGAGGGCAGAGTGGTCAGTTCTCAGGTGGAATGGCTGACCGTACAGGTATTTATGGAAGTGCTCCAGTGCTTTCACTACTGCCAGCAGCTCGCGTCGAGTAACGCAGTAGTTCTTCTCGGCCTTAGAGAGTGTCTTACTATAGTAAGCTATCACTCGCTCCTGTCCATCCTGCACCTCGGATAATACGCCTCCAATGCCGCTGTCGCTGGCGTCAGTATCTACGATGAAATCGCCACCCACAAGTGGAAAACCTAGGATAGGCGCAGTACAGAGAGCTGACTTAAGCGCCTGGAAGGCGGCCTCGGCCTCTTCTGTCCACAGGTAGGGCTGGCGCTCCTCCGTCAGACGGGTCAGCGGCCTAGCGATATTGGAAAAGCCTCTGACGAACCTGCGGTAGTATCTGCAGAGACCTAGAAAGCTGCGTAACTCGCGTTTATCCATCGGACGAGGCCAGTCTCTTACTGCCTGGGTTTTCTCCGGATCCGTGGTTACCCCAGTAGGTGTCACTATGTGGCCCAAGTAATGGACCTCCCTGCAGAAGAGCTGACACTTCTTCGCGTTCAGCTTCAGGTTTGCTGCCTGTAGTCTCTGCAATACCTTGCTCAATTTCTCCAGGTGATCTTCGAAGGTGTTGCCAACTACTATGATGTCATATAGGTACAGCAGGCAGGCGTCGTAAGTCAGCTCCCTCATTACTGACTCCATCAGACGTTGGAAGGTGGCTGGTGCGTTGCAGAGGCCAAAGGGCATAACCGTAAATTGCCAGAGCCCTTGACCCGTCGAGAATGCGGTTTTCTCCTTGTCTCCGGGATCTAAGGCCACCTGCCAGTATTCCGATTTCAAATCCAAGGTCGAGAACCACTGGGCACCAGCAAGGGTGTCCAGCGTGTCGTCTATACGGGGTAGGGGAAAACAGTCCTTCCGAGTGAGAGTGACAGCGTTCAGCTTCCTATAGTCCACGCAGAAGCGTAGTTCACCGTTCATCTTCTTCACCAGGACCACCAAGGGCTGTCGGACTCCTCGATGATCCCCCTAGATTTCATGTCCTGCAGCATGTCCCGTACCTCTACCTGCTTTGCGAGAGGGACACGCCGTGGTGGCTGCCGAATAGGTCGGGCGTCCCCGGTGTCAATTTGGTGGAGCACTCGGTCGGTATGACCGTAATCGCCGTTCCCTTGGCTGAAGACTGACTGATTACATCTAAGCAGGTGCCGGACCCTCTCCATTTGAGCCACGGTTAGATGTTCGGCCGCCCTTTTCAACAAATCTTCCAATCGGGGCCCCAGATCGCGGGGTTGTCCTGGCTCCGTAGGCCCGTCACACGGCGTCACGCTCACAGCCGGCTCGCAGTTTCCCAGTTCCGTTCCGGCCCTTATGCCCCGGTCTCTGTCCGACGGATTGAGTAGTCTCACAGGCACTTCCTACCGGTAAAGCAAAAGTGCCCTGGCCACGCATAATACTTCCAAAGGAGTCTTCCGGTCCAGCACCAGGTCCCTCGTCCGCTGCCCCTCCAGGCGCGTCCGCACGACAACTTCGCTCCTCGCGGGCACCACCACGTCCTCCATCAAGGTTACCGTGCAGATTCCCGAACGCTCGTATGGGCTTCGAAGCGTAACCTCATCTCAGCCGAGTCACAGCACCCTCCTGCCGATGTCAACCGTCGCGTCGTGACTCCGGAGGGCGTCCATCCTAGTATCACGTCCTCGGCCACCCTCGCAACGAATACTCAAAGACTCACCACGCTCCTCCCCAAGGTCAACTCCAGTAGGACCTCCTTTTTCACGGGCAAAGTGTCACCTGACGCCGTTACTAGCTGGTACGGCCGACTGGGTTTCCTGGACGGCAACCCCTCCGCCACGTCAGGCCTGATCACTGTCACGGCTGCACCTGTGTCCACGACTATTTGGTATCGCTTCCCTCGCACCCATCCATCCGCGATGAGGCTGTCATCCATCCTTCTGCATAGGGTGCGCAGCGTCACTCGAGGGGTTGGCGATGCCGGCCCCCGACGTGCCCCTCTTCACGCCGGTACGTTTTCGTTTCCCGTGTGCTCGCTGGGCTGGCGCGGACAGTCCTTCACCAGGTGACCTAGCTGGCCACATCCCCAGCACACACCGCTGGGGAACCTCCGTCGGCGTCCTTGGGTCGATGTTCCGTCATGGCGGATGCTCCTAGTCTTCGAGGTGTAAGCAGTTACTGCGTCAGGCGCCTCCATCCTCATCGCAGCAGCTAGCGCCTCGTGGATGGTCTCGTAGTCGTAGGCCATCAGGAGCCTTCGCGTTTCGCGGTCGCGCACCCCGTCGGCGAAGGAGGAGACAGCCAACGGAGCCACTAGACTAGGCTCTACAGCTCTATTTGCCAACTGTTCAATTGCCCGGGCAAATTCCTGCTGCGTCTCCCCCGGCTGTTGCCTCCTCCACTTGAGTTGGTTCAGATAGGCTGAGGTCAGGCGGCGGTTCTCAAACCGTGTTTCGAGAGTCTCCCAAATATCTCCGGGTGCTGCCGTCATTGGAATCGCGTTCAAAACTTCTGCTGCTGGGCCCTGTAGGCTGGCTATCAATTGCGCGGCCTCTTCCTCTTCCGACCACTGGTTGTGAGTGGCGGCAGCTGTGAATTGCCGACGAAAGACTCCAAAGCTTGATGTCCCGTCATATTTGGGTGGCTTGGCGCGCGCCGAGGTTGTGTCACGTTCTGGAGCCTCGGCCTTGTAATTCTTGAGTTTTTCACTGAGCATTCGTTCCATCATGGCGCTTAGCTCTTTGGCGCCGCCGTCGACCCTTCCTTCAAGAGCGCCAAGCCGTTCCCCGACGTCCTCCAGAGCGCTAACGCGTTGGCCAAGGCCTTCCACCCTTCCGCCGAGCTCTTCCACCTCCTTCTTCACCCCGGCCAGGCGCTCACCAATTTTGGTCGATAGTTCTGTCTTCATCCCGGACATTTCTGTCTTCATTTCGGTGAATAATTCTTTCATCATCGCTATCATCCTGGTTTCCGAATCTCCCTCCATCATGGTTCTATAACGTTGGAACTTCTAACGACGATGTAACGAAACTAGAAGCAATTTGACGAATCCCACTTCTGGCACCAGTGTAACAAATGAAGAAAACACCAGTTACTGCTATTCACACTTTATTGCCTTTTAGTCAGTTAGCGTAGTGCTAACGTTACACTTAGATTACTTTTATACAAGCTCAGAGCAACAGAACAACTGCCGAATCACAAATAAGAACTGTCAGATTAGACTCGCACTGAACTGCTCGTCGGCACGATTCCTGAACGCTTCGTATACGTCTTTTTCCCTGCTGCTTGGCAGCGACTTATATAGGTCCTTAGACAGAGGGAAAGTTCTGGAGGTAGAATATTCGGGAGTGCCTGTGGCGGAACGGTCCAGAAACCGCACCGCCATGTAATAGCTATTGTCTCGTACGCTCCTATTGTTGTCGGCGGCAGGTCGTTAGGTCACCGGCGGGCGCGGTGACAGTATGTTATTATTTCATAGAATTAGGATTTGTACAACTTATATGATAGTGATGATGATGATGATGCTGCTGCTGATGATGCTGCTGCTGATGATGATGATGATGCTGCTGGTGATAATAATAATAATAATAATAATAATAAATAATGATAATAACAGCTGCCTTATAGTTTTATGAAAATTACATCTGTTTCACCTTTCGCAGAAAACATAAGTTGGTGCGTAGTTTTTTCCCTCCTTTGTTTTCCAGAAAGCCTTTCATGCACAGTGTACTGCCCATTCAAAACACATCAGGATAAATGCAGTGTGCTTTTGTATCCCGGAGGCTATACATACAATTTTTTTTTTTCAAAGAAGGGCCTAGGGTAAACAGAAAGTTTGTAAAATCTCCAAAAGCCATGCGTATGTGCAAAGGGGAGTGGGTGCTATGGTTTTTGCTTCCTGTTCAGATCTTGTTTCCAATATTGGTGCTCTTTTCAGTACAACAAGCCCCGCCGGTGGTTGGTCCCGATAATACTAATATTGCTGCTGCATCGGAATTGGCTGTTTGGACCAAAGTCGAGAGGTTGCGGCGTTCGATAGCACAACTGCTCCAACCAAGGCCTTTTGAAACTGAAAAAATCTGATGTGTTGCACTCACATGACTTTCTCTACTCTTGTACTAAGCATCCTTACAAACTCTTATTCCTATATCTTCTTCGTGTTAGTTGAGATAAACATTTGTACAAATTATCTTATTGTTTATTTCCTTGTAGGTACAAGGGGAATATTAGAATACAGTAGGTTTTGTGCGATAGTCAAGTCTTTTAAAGCTTTGAGATTCCGTTGTCTTTGCACGCTTAACATATAAAAAAAGATCAACGATGTTCCATTTCACGAAAGTTTTAAGTTTTCTGAAACTGACACAAATAACAAGGAATATCTCCGAAATGGTTCACTCTACATAAAAATTTATTTGGACATAAATTGTGCGTTTTAGCGAGACCTACATTTGAGATTGTACTGTACTGCCGTGGAAAGTTGTCATGTTCAGGCCAAACGCCGTGTTGGTTAGGCAACTTCTCTGACAGACAAGTTGTACACCTGTCCGTAAGTACCAGGCGGATTGAACCATGCAACAAACAGTGTAATTTCGAGTAATAGATGAACTGGAAGGTGCTAATGTGAAGAATGAGGAGCGGCGGTGTCGTCGTCTCACCTTCCAGAAAATTCATCTTGAGCCGAAGAAAAAGTGTCCGCCACTGTAGGGAGGGCCAAGTGCGGGCGGAGAGGAGGTCGTTGAGAAATGATTTATGTGGTGATGGAAGAGAGAAGGGATGCTGTGGGAGCAGGACAGCTGATGATGAAAAATAAGAAAAAGAAATAACTTAGGGAAAGAGAAAGGAAGAAACTTGGAGTTTGAGGAAATGGGATGAGAGAGAGAGAGGCAAAAAGGAAGAGTCGAAAAGAGAATTTCTGATGCAGTGTCAGTGCGGTTTGAAAAAAGAAGTGTGTTGAGTTATACATTTGCTGCTACTCGCTGAGCTTCATACGTTGGCAACATTGTTAACTCTTCCTTACTGCTAGAAACACTCCTTGTTCCTTAGGAGAAGTTTCTAAACGACACAAATAACATACTTTATCGGTTTTGTTTAAGACATTTGTAATAAATGGGACAGAATTCCTTCCACGGACCACCCACGTGTTTTGTTCTTCTTATACTGAGCAGTTAGATGTATCTGCAACTGAATCTAGTGTCTCCCCACCACTCTTCACTTTTGGAATTAATTTTGTACCTCAATGTGTCTAAATCTACTTAACTTCAGAAATTCGGAAAATGTAGCAGCTATTTTTCACACTACACATGTTCTATCACGAGAAACCCGTTATGGAATATTTAAGTTTAAATTGAGTTGATGCTTCGTAGAAATATAAGTACAAAAATTACATAATATATGTCGCATTTGACTGTTTTACATGTGCAAGCGTCAGTGAAAAGCATAACCTAAAAAGAAAATAACTCGTAAACAGTAAAGTTAGGATAGAAGTTCAGCATTTTCAGGGATGCACCATGAAGATTTCAAGAACATTGCCACTCCATTTATCGCTATATTCTATATTTTCAAAATTCACACAAAGAATTTTGATTAAAATACCACAAGTTTAAGATATTTGGAAACGTATGAAAATGCCTAATTAAAGAACTTTACGCATTATATAAACTATTTTAATATGAAAATAAAGCCTACTTTAGTGCATATTTATTAATATTTTCTACTTGCTCGCAAAATAATAGCAACAGTAATTAAACTTCTCAAAAATACATGAAATAAAAAATACGCAGCCTCTTGTTCAAGTGGCCCAGATGACCTCGTCGACGGGCCCTTAAACTCCACTGTCCGTCTGAGAGACTGGCTCGATCGCCAGCATGCCCGCCCGCCTAATCACTCACCCACTCAGCCACTCACTCACTCACTCACTCACCCACTCCTTCACTCAACCCTCACTCACATACTGACTCACCCACTCACTCAGCCCTCACTCATTCCTGTTCACGTGTACCTAGGACAGCGTGCTTCTCTAGTATTATAGGATAGGTTTTTCTTGCTCCTGGTAGATACTTGCTTATTTTTAGTATCATTAAAATATAATTTTATTTTTCTATGGAGAGGATGTCATCGCCGATCGTCTGGCTATTCTATCTTTGTTTATTCTTTGCTTAGAAAAGATAGTATTTCTGCTGAAGATACTATCGCGTTTTCTGCATTTTCATTTCCCAGGGATGGAGTGCTCTTCCTGGGTCACCATTGGAAATGCTATTAAATTGTGCCTCTTGAGGTAGAACAATGTTTTAGGATCATTTAAAATGGCTATTAGAGTGCAAATATAAACGCTGAAAACATTTACAGGAAAGGAAAACAAACATTCTTCTGATACATATTATAGCTTCATAATTAAAACATTGTTGTATTAATACGTTCCGTATTATTGAAACGTATATTCCGGTTTCACAACTTGAAACATGATATTACTACGCTAATCGCGTATAAACAAATGAAGCTTGACTGTGCATAAATTCCGCATATCACTTGCTGTCATATTCAGTTAACACTATCAGATTGACACAAGTGCTCGTAAACTAATGCAACAGATACATCTGTTGAACACGATGTTCCTATACGTCATCATACACTTGAGTAATAGCATCCATGTCACGTGGTATGCTGCTGCTGCACTCGTCGAACGTGCCAAATGTCCAAATTTGGCATTTCCCGTTTTTGACGAAATATTTATTTATATAACTAGTGCATAATGAGCTGTAGACACTTCCTTTTGTTCAGCAAGATTTTGTTTATCTGACGGTTTGCCAGTTATTGAAACGTCATCCGCAATGAAGAGCATTTCATAAGCTTTTCGCAGAAAACTGAAGATAAACATTTAGTTTGTCAGCATGTTACTTAAATAAAACAGAACTGTTGACATTGAGTTGACTCTAATCATTGTTTACACTGTTTTTCACACTTGCACCACGTACATGATGTTATATGCCTACACAAAACATACACTACTGGATCACTGATAATATACAAATGCTGTCATTTACTGAATTTAAAAGCTTTAGGGTTTAATTTTACTTTTGCTTTTACTGAAAACTTTTGATTACTTAGTTTGCAACAATATATTACTCAACACTTCATGACACTTCATTTACAGGGGGAATTTACCCCTAAAACAGGACTGCAAATAAAATATATGAAATACGTAACCCTAAATCAGCATTGTAAAACAACTTTGCTACAATCTACAATTGCAACGTAAAGTTGAATTTACAAGCTTTACGTTGCAATTTACCTTTTGTTTCAAGTTTTGTTAGTACTGTCGCGCTGGACGCTGCTAGTGAGAGATGGCGGTCGGCGGCCTGGGCTCTGTCGTCGGTGGTCATTATGCGCTCACCTACCTTAATGACCCGGCGCCCGGTGGGACAATGGGCCATGCGGAAACAGTACCTATTGTCTGCTGTTCAACAGTCTAGACTGTTCTTCTTTATTCATTCTCGAGCATTCCACTTCTAAAACTTTCTCATTGTGTGAGGCAGTATATAAGGAACTCGCTCGTACCCAGAGACAGTTATACTAGTTCTTGTCGTGAAGTGTTGTTGTTGTTGTTGTAGTGGACTGTGGGAGTTAGTTAAACGTTTACGAAGCGGTTTGTTACGGTAAATGTACGGGTTGTCGTTGGTAAGTGCGTCATGAGAATGTTACACACCGTGTTTTTAAATAAAATAGGTGCAAATTCTTATGCGAAGTTCAAGTATGAGGGAAGGAACGTAAAATGATTCCTCTAGAGACGCTCTGACCACTGACTTCTTTTACGTCGCATATATTGCTCGGCCGTAAACCAAAAGTCTGGTTTATAGCCCGTAATCTTCTTTAGTGTGTCTGAACATCCTACAAGAAACGAGGATCTTCTTCTTCTCAGTAATTTGATGCAATAATCCTTTTTATTATTTTCTTGCTTTTATTTAAGCCTGGGCGACATTGTAATGCGGTTACCCGGTAATGGAAATAGCAGGATTATTCGTTTAGTGTGCGCGCGCTGTTCTTTTACCAAAACTCTTCCAACAAGATGGATGTAAATGACATTCAATATAATATGTCCTCCAAGAAGTCATTAGAAGTTGAAGAAAGAGTTTTTACCTCTTCTTCTCCTAACTCTAATGGTACGTCTTTAAGGTGATGGAAACGCAGAGCGTAAATATAGACCAGGAGACGTCTTTAGTACCTACTCGTGATTGATTGCATTATAAAGATGGCTTTCAGAGAATTTCAGAAGTTTTCAAAATAGAAGCCAAACTCCTACGTCTTTATCCAATACAGGAAAGCGGGAAATAAGCTTTGAAAATGATGTACCTTTGAGTGTCCCATTACTAATATTTCAAGGGGAACTTCTGAAAGCTGCTTTGTATGGATAATCGAGGGCCTAGAGTTTGAGACCTACAATGTTTAAAATGAATCAAAATCTCAGATTTATTTAATAAAATTTAGAGTGCAGAAAGCTATAACTCCACCAGAAAGCTCTCAAATAAAATCAAATTTTATTAATTGATCTTGAATTCTCTAAGTGTTCATGAAATAGCCAACTGTGTACGAAGAGGTAATAACCCTGAGAGCATGAGCCCACATTTGGACACAGGAAATTTCATGTCAGTATGAATAACGCAGATATTTGCTGGTAAACTTGCACTCCCTGTATAAATATGAGTTTACTCTCTAATTCTGCGTATGCAGGTTTGTATTGTACATAGAACTGGAAGCTTGAGTTTACCAACCATTATCATGATAGCTTCGAGATTATCGAGAAACCTTGAGAGAGATTATCCTTGTAGATGTACACATTTGGGCGCCGTTTCATACGAAATATCAACTGAAAGATTTCTGGACCTTACTAACATTGGCCAGGCAGTTACAGTGTTAAGACTTGCTAAGGCATTTGAGTTGTATTACTACCTTAATTACCTTAATTTTAATTGTAATTACCTTACATTTCTGATATGTGAAGTGTCCGTCAGTATTTCTCCATTGTAAGAACAAGTTTTAATTATTCTCAACTTTAAAACTTGGGAGTTGATGTTCAATCGATGTACGGATTGACGATTTTCAAATGCTTGTGAAAGGAATTTTTCCACTAATTGAAGCTCAAAGGAAGTGAGAGACCAAAGTACACTAACTAGGCTTTTTATGGGAGCGCGCTGCAGCAATTTAAAGTAGCACCTGTTCTGAAATCCAATCTGCGTCTGTCACCACTTTGTGAAAAATGCATAAAGTTAGTGTTGTGCATATGAAACGTCAGCTGCATTTTATGAATACAGAGTACCGGGTTTGGTTACCTGTATGTTCGTGTGTGTAATTCCTCCTGTGCTTCCTACAAGCCTCGCTCGCTAAATCGATTGTTGCAATAACTACCTGTCGACAATACATTTATGCCCTTCGGTTCCACCAGAGCGGGCAAATGCACTTGTTACAATGGACCATCACTGAAACGAGTTGTCGTTTTTTTTTTTTGCAGAGAAACCTACCATATGTCAACTCTTATTAGCATTTGGGAAAAAATTCCCATGTTTGCTTTTACACGACTTTCTCTACTCATTCTAAGTCCCACAACAGTTCATTTCCATGGGACTGTCAAAACCACTAGAACCTGCGACCTCAGGATCAGTAGACTAGGTCTATCCAACTCTTACGCTTTAAAAATTATACAAAAATCAGAAAATCACAGAAATTCAAGTTAAAAAGACGAATCACTGATCTGACTTCACAATCGGCGCTTCCTTCGATTGTTTTGAACATTTCAAAACCCTCTAACAGTAGAAAAGCACAGCGCACAGCTTTGTCTGGGTCCCTAATGAATGGAGGAAGTTATCGCGCATGCTCAAAATCGCGACTAGCGCAGCAGCGGCTAACTTTAAAACTAAGCCTCTATTATGAGTTCGCAGATCACTAAATATGGCCATTTTAAGTTTGTACTAACTACCATAGGGAACAGACAAATGAATGACAAAAGGCTTATTTGATCCCTACTTGAATCGAGGTAGAAATTATAGGAATAGCAAATGAATGTAACATAGACAAATCTAGTTTTTGAGCACTAAGGCTGAAATCTATCGATTAAGACAAGATGGCGGATGACTTTAGACAACTAGTGAAGCCACAACGGTCCAGTACTCAGGTCTAGTACTATTTGGAAACACCACGAAAGAGAACTAATAAAAATATGTGAAAGTAAAAAATACGTTTAAGTTAGGATGATTTTAAAAATTATTAGTGGAAGTTTTTGTCCTCAACGGGGCACGTGAGGGTTTATTAGATCATTCATTGATTATGAACAGTAGTTTATCGCAGACATTGACACAAGTATTCTCAAGACATTTTGGACCTGATAAATGGTTACTATTTGTACTTTATGGGGCTCTCGTAAACAAAACATGATAGTTGGTGGGAAGAAATCCAAATGGTGTCGTCTATGAGTATGACCGGAAACAAAGCAACACTTGGCTAAAACTAGCTGAGCTTGTATCCGGTTGTGCGCTGTTTGTTTCCAGTCCCTACCGGAACGAACGCGATGGACTGGTCACGGGTTATAAATTATCTAGCTCGCTCTTGGTTAGTGCGAATATTAAGCGTTCTTTCCCCTTTCTCGGCGGTGCACATACTTAGAGAAACTCTAGCGTCAGTTATATAGGGTAAATGTACCAAAAACTGCCTTTACTCACCTACTTGTAGCATACTGATATTGGGAGGGGAAACAAATGAACACGAGTAATCATAATGGGCAGCTAGCGGTAATAAGTGAAGTCACTGGTTCGATTTCAGTCGAGTGGTTGCTATAACCGGCTTTTTTGTACTTTTCCCAGGTCGGTAGCCGAATGATCAGGTGCTTTCTGTTTTGTCACGAATTTAAAGTGCTATCTAATTTAATATTTTCATCTGTTTCAGGGTTGGAGCACCAGGCATGGGGTTTGCGCTGTGTAAAGACTTCTCCCTGTCGCTTAGGTGGCCGGCAGGTGCCCTTTTCTGGGGATCCCTTCCTGAAACCCTTGGACTCATCCAGACTGAAGAGGACTACATAAGCTATAGCCACAAAATTCAAAATATGCAATTCATTTTTCATAAAAATATCTCAAGTATATGGCATTTTAATCAAAATCGTTAGAGCCATTTTCAAGAAAATAAACATTTTCGAAAAATTTTGGTTTTTAAGCGACTTTTCGTTTTTACTTTCTCTACTGGTAAGTAGGGGAAGTATTGTATTCCACCTAAAAATTTTAAGTCGAGATTTCACCGGAAATACATGTTTTGAGGTCCCCTGAATAAAACAAAAGCATTTTTAGAAAAAGGTCCGTGTGTGTGTCTGTGTGTCTGTGTGTCAGTCTGTCAGTCTGTGGACAGTATAGCTCAAAAACGAAAAGTCGGTTAAAAACCAAAGTTGGTATTTAAGTTTAATGTCTTTCAGGGATGCGACACGAAGATTTTTAAGAAAATACCCCCACCCTAAACTACCCTTTACATGGAAGATTTTTCGAAATTTTTGATTTTCTTGAAAATGGCTCTAACGATTTTTATTGAAATGTCATATGTTTGAGATATTTTGATGACAAATGAAATGAATATCTTGAATTTTCTGCCTCTAGTCCCTGTAGTCGTATTTACTCTGGACGACTTTTGCATTACTGGTAAACCGTAAGAGATAGACCAAATCATACTATACAAAAATGTAGATCTTGCTAAAATACACAATTTATGTCTCAATAAATTTTCTTGTAGGGTGAACAATTTCGGAGATATTCCTTGTTGTATGTGTGAGTTTCGGAAAACTTAGAACTTTAGCATGGGTATTTAGCCCAAGGCTACGGGGACAGTGACATTTGTGCGTTAAACGTTTCATAATCTGGTATTTGGAGTATTCGTAGCCAAAGGTAATAATAGTAGCTTTCTGTAACAATGAGTCAATTTGAACAGCAGGCGTAACGAAACTGCACAAAGACTTTCATTAAGAAATATTTATAAAGAATAATTTGCTATTCCCAACACACTAGAAGCCATACCATTTATTCTCTAATTACATCACAAACTAAAATAAAATGAAATGAGGATAACATTGGCATTATAGCATATCGGGCTTCCCTCCAGGCACACCAATGTTAGCATTAAAAGAGAGGAAAATTATTCATTATAGAGTCTGGTGGGCGATGCGGGTTCAAAAGTTGCCTCAACTTTTTCAATAATGTTGGCGTGGCGCGGCGCCTGCAATGTTGGTGGCTTGAAACAAACGCGGTCAAGCTGTGTGGAATTTTGCCCAGCGACCATTTCATAACAGAGTGACATAATGCTCAGGTTTGAAAGAAAGATGCCTGAAAACATATTTACGGTGAAAGCTCGAAAGTGAGACAGAGGTAGGCAAAACGGTTATTCTTCAGTAAATTTGCAGTGTTTCAATTCTAAAGGATAGCAATTTCCAAATAACGGTTCCAAAGTAGTAATCGTGTGTATTTGCGCAAAACCATGAACAACAAGATTCTCTTCGTCCATTTTTTATAATGGAGCTCCATAATCGGAGCCGACGCCATGTCATTTTTATACCTCTAATATTGATGGGTAACATTATTAAACTGAAGGTTACTTACATAGATTATCTTGACCCACACCACAATACAAGTTGTTTCCATGTAACTACTGCAACCTGGGGACCCTATGTCCCGATATCACCGTCCTGCTGCAATGCACCAACCGCCGTCACTTGGTACTTCAAGCCTGAAACAGATGGGATAAGACAAATGAAAGGAAATAGTGAAAATAAAGTAATGGCACAAAAACAGATTTATACATAAATGAAGATGTGGTAAAGCAAATGAAAACGAAGAAGAAAAAACAGTTTTATACTATTAATAATCCGATGTGTGCACTTACATTGTTTTCTCTACTCACTCTTGTATAAAAAATTCTTTAAAACTCGTATGCTTCTATGTAGTTTATATTAATGGAGATAAATGTTTGTAAAATGGTTTTATTACACATTACTTAGCGAACAGCTACCCTATTCCCACATAACCTATAAGAAAATGCTACAACAATAAGAGTATCAATATAACACTTACGACAATGTAATAGTATTGATGTTTATGGTATTCACTTACAAGTCTGATGACCTCAATCAGTATTACAACTTTAGTACTTATGTTTCTCGCACTATTTATCTGAAAGTTCATCATCTTCCTCAACTGTTGCAGCATTGTTCTTTGAAATCACTATTTCCACCAAGGTGACATGTTTTTAACTGCATTCCAGAAACTGCCAGGTTCAGGCATGTTCTTTATTTCACACGGAATATCACGTATTCCGAGTTTTCTCCACTGATCATCAATTTCCTGAACAGTGCCTTCTTCATTGAGATTATCAGATCTGGGCACACTGGCAACAAGCGGATAAAGAATATGGAATGGTTGTCTCAGAGGGGTGGAGACAGATCCTGAGGGCAAAAGTGCTGTCGCTATCTGTAATTAATTTCATCCTGTTGGTTCTTTCAGGGTCGCAAGTGTAAGAGAACCCGTTAGGTGCAACTTGGCAGGGATAATATGGGCACAGAAACTCTTTCTGCCCCTCATTGTCCGTAGGTTCCGGGTGGAAAAGGATGCGATATCTGGGGGCGTTGGACTCCGCGCTGAAATCCCCTTGAGTGGGCCCCGGAATGACCTAAACACCTCGAGGTGTCGTCAAACTTGGGAAACCTTAGGGAACTCCGTCAATGACTGATCTTCGAGCTGTAAACATTTCTGTCTTAAATAGTTTTTGAGATAATGGTTAATCGATTTAGTAGATTTAAGATTATTGGGATTAGGTTTTTAATCTGCTCTTAAATACGCGAGTGAGTTTTACGTCAAGTAAACTGGCGGTGTGCGCAATCACAGAGCTGTGTTGAACTGACAGTGTTTCTCGCCCTTTTGACGGCAGGCACTCGAACCGCTACCCGATGACATCACACACAGAGCTTTATCTGCTTCTCCGCAAGTGCTGAATAATGGTTACCTACGTTAGATATATGAGCCCTCTACAGCACATTACGTTAAAATACTCTTTAGTTTACATCAATGCATGTCCTAAATGACTCACATATTTATCTTTTTGGTCGGTCGCTGAATGGATTGCAGCCTTGCATATAGTAATACGTACAAATGTCGCCATGTAGAAGTTAGGAATTAAATTCCAGAAGTGGTTTAACAAATTAAAACCTAAAAAGTATATCGTTTTACAAAACAACAGGAATATATATGTCCTTTGACTTGATTTTGTTTTCTGTGCTTCTTTGTTTTTATATCCGTAGTTACTGCCTCTACTTGCTTTCTATGCAACCCAGAGGACAGAGTTCGATATTGTTCAATAGTGTTTTTACATAGTGTCTTTTCCTTGTATTTGTTGTATTTATTTAGTGTTATTTATAGTATAGTTTTAATTAACCCTTTGTTTAAGCGTATTCAGTAATTTTTAAAACAAATTTATCATTTGCTATTTATTGGGTAAGTGCAATCTAAGTCTAAAAGTTGTAGCGATAAAATCGTCAAACTGCAGACAAGAGTTTAATACAAATATGGATTGAGTTAGAACCGCGAACAATAAGCAGTAAAAAGGTAAGTTACTGAGATGCTGTCTAAGAAATAAAAGAAAAAACACGAAGGATATTACCACATTCATGGTTTTAACGTAAATATCACGAAGAAGAAAGAAATCACTTGTGCTGATCCTTAACTCACCTCCCTGTTTGTGATTAATTGGAGCTGGTGTGTGTGTGTGCGCTAATCGAATCTGAGTAGGCACATTAATTGAACGTGGGGCCGGCTGTGTTACCACCTACCTCACTGTTTTTCAACTTTCGTACGTGCGCATCAGCTGTTGGATTATAACCCATAATACAATGTGACTGACACGTATCTAATGCGTTTGACCGATGCGTCCAACTGTTTCATCAATATGACATATGTTCGCTTTAGGATGGCAAACAGGATCCACCAGATTGGAGTAGTAACAATGTAAAAACTTGCCCTCTGGGTGTTCTTGCACGGGGGACGGTTTAAGACACCAAACCCCAGGAACCAGTCGTACAATTTTCAATTTTAGAAGTGCTCTAACTTTTTCAAGAGTTTTGAACCGTAGTTTGACAATTTATCGCAAATAATATCATTAGACGTCTAACCTAACCTATAAATTCTCGAGCAGAGCGAGGCTAGACCGTCGAATGATATTTAACTGGACTATCTCATAAATAAAATGTGAATTTAAATAATACATCGCAAAGATCTGGCTAGAAAATGTTAAATTCTATAAAAAAATAACCCAACCTATATTCATTTGGATTAGTGTAGTGCGGCGCCCTGGCTAAGCGGTCAGCTAGGTGGCCCGGGTTCGATCCCAGGAACCCACATATGGTATTTGTGGTGGATCCGGCGTATGGCTGGATTTTCTCCGGGTTCTCCGGTTTCTCCCGTCACTCATTCCGACTTCTCCATCATAGGCACTGGCTTGTAAGTCCTAGGGGCTGTAAAATTCTTAGGATACTATACTTAAGTTCTAGGGGGTTTAACTCCTCCATATAGGGAAGAAGAAGAATACTATAAAGAACAGAGAATGAATAAAAAGACTGCGATACACTATGCAATCCCTGTTGAACAACCACAGACACCATAGGAATAAAGGCGGGTAGAGAAAACCATATGAATGTAGTGCGCTGCATTTCTATTTCAGTTATATAAAAAAATTGTATGAGTTGTTTTTAGAGGGTGATTAGAGAAAGACATATAAATGCATTATATAAAAGAAAAGTGAGTAGAGAAAGTTATATGAATGTAATACATAGTAAAATTCGAAAGCATAAAAACCTTCTTTAGTAAAATTAGAAATTTGGGGCAAAAAATATTAACTATACAACTGGAAAGCGAAAGCACAGATGTAGTTTAAAGAAGTAAGTATGATTGTTGCCGAGTATAGTTTGCAACAATAGCGGGTGTTTCCTTACAGAGATCTCCTCAACCAGATAAACCTCGCGCAGGATCATGAATAATTCAGTTGCGAAGAAGAAGACTTGTACACTAGCTGCTGCTGCTGTTTGTGCAACTCAACGGAACATGGCAACAATTACATTTTAGTTTTTAGGAAATTCGAGGAAATTAGTCTGATTTGCTTTGAAAGCGACACGAGTAGAGGGAGTCGGTGCTGCGCTCTAGCGGTATAATCAATTGTTTCACTGTTTGCAGAGAAATAAACGCGGGGAGTGAGTGGTAGTTTTATTATGCAAAGCAAGCTGCAGCCCGGAGGCTGTATTCAATTAGCGCGTCCATGGACCATTTCGATGCCTGCATTATCTAATAACATTGTGGCGTAACGAGTAAGCGATATTATCCAACACTGTTGCCTCTTGGGGAACTGCCTCAGATCTTGTTCTCGTATTTTCGTGCCACTTCATTGTTTCGTTATACAGAGAGTGACATCTACAGTGAGAACTTCTTACTAAGTCCAGCAAGTATTGTATTCCATCCATGAACTCGATGTTCAGATTTCACCGCGGAAATATGTATATGTTTTGAGGCCCCCTGAATCCAGAAAAAGCATCTTTAGAGAAAGCTCCTTTTAGAATAAGGCATGTAATTAAATATTTTTCATAATTTTGTTTTTAATTTTCTAACACTATACTTTGTTTTCCTTTTTATTGGAAAACAACCTCCAGTAAAGGCTGTAGTGTTTGCTGATGACCTGATAATATATTGTAAAGGAAAGAATATTACTACTACAATCAACACTCAACAATTTTAAAAATTGGAGCCAAAACACTGGCCTTATTTTTTCTTCCCAAAAAAGTCAAGCTATTCTTTTCTCCAGATTGAAAACTCCTAGCCCAAACCCTATACCACACATTACCAACTGCCAACTCCCAGTGGTAAATACCGTCCGTATACTGCCATGCACTTTGATCATAACTTTACTTGGATACACCATCTTAAGCTTCTTAAAGATGATTGTGTTAGGCGGCTTAATCTTTTAAAAGTCATATCTGCCAAAGGGTGGGGAGCCGATCTCAGTGTTCTACTTCGCACTTACAGAATGACCATCCTCTCCCAGTTGGATTACGGTTCTGTTGTTTATAACTCCGCCAAACTAACAAGTCTTAAAATGCTGGACACTGTTCAAACCACAGCTCTAAGAATTGAACTTGGGGCATTCCATACTAGTCCTACAGATAGTCTAAAAATTGCAGCAGATGAACCACCACTTTCTTTCCGACGTAAAATGTTAAGTCTTACTTATTTTACCAAGACTTTAACCAGACCTAATTCTGGTGCAGTTGCTCATATATCACGCCAAGATAATACTCAACCCAAAGGGTTCCCTATCCAACCCTTCTCGCAAAGAATTGTTACATACCTTGAAGAGTTTAATCTGACTATTCCTTCTTTCATTTCCCGTACCTTCAACATAAATGATATACCATGGAGAATAAAATTACCTGTCATCAACACCACTTTGACAAAATATGTGAAGGCTCATACCCAAAAATCTTGTTTTACCATGCTGTTCAAAGAATTGTGTGACACGTATGCTAATTTATACCGATGGTTCCCGATGTGACAACAATAATGGCTGTGCGGTGGTTGCTCCTAACCTCACCATGATGTATAGTCTACCAGACACCCTCACCATTTTCTCTAGTGAACTGTTTGCTATACATTTCACCATGGATTATATATCAAAGAATGGAGACTTCAAATCATTCATTATATACACAGATTCCCTTAGTGCATTAATGGCTATACAACAACAATCTCCTTGCCACACCTTGGTAAGGGAGATACGTGAATTATACAGTGAGCTTATTTCATCAGGTAAACAACTAATCTTGGCATGGATACCATCTCACTGTAACATACCAGGAAATGATCTTGCTGACACTGCCGCAAAAGAAGCTACCAAGCATCCTCCAAGCTTACCAGATCTTAAGCTACCACATGAAGACTATTTACGGCATCTTAAAAGAACTATCCTACACCGATGGAAGACAGATTGGACAACTACATCCAACAGCAAACTGCATGATATCTGTCCAATACCTAACCTGTCCACAACAATTAGACCACTAACCCGGCGAGACCAGGTGCTATTAACCCGATTATGCATTGGCCACACTGCGCTTACTCATTCCTACATTCTGTCCCGTGAACTTCCTCCTAAATGTACTCTGTGTGATTCTACTCTCATCTGCTCACTGTTTGCACCAGCGACTTCAGTATGGAGTTCCTGAGAACCTTCAGCTAGCTTTGGGTGATCAACAATATCACAAGAAAATCATCAAGTTCATCAAAGCATGCAAAGTTAATGTAAACTTCATGATTTGTTTCCTCCTTTTGTTTGTTTCCTTAATGTTTTAAGAGTGGTCACTATATAACGAGCTTATGGCATTTTAACCAAAATCGTTAGACCCATTTTTGAGAAAATAAAAACCCTAAAGCACAGTTTAGGGTGGAGAAATTTTCTTCAAAATCTTCGAGCCGCATCCTTCAAGGAAGAAAGGAATACATACTTGCTGTACCCCGGCTATGCGACAGGGGAAGTAAGAATAAAATTCAAACAGTTCAGTAAAAATGTGGTTAACATAATTTTTTTGCCATATTTTACAGGCTGCCCTCATATTGGACAAACATTATCCCAAGTATACGATCGTTTCGATGCAGTTACCTGACATTACTGACAGTTTTATTCGGCGGAATATGTTTGAAGAATGGTGGACCGAGTTATTTAATATTGACATACTTATGATTTACCTCGTACTTGCTCTGGATGGTGCCTGTATGAACACGACGAGGAAGGAAGCCACTACGGAGATAAGAAAGAGTGAAAGAAGGGAGAAAGGGAGGAAAGAAACATTTAAAGAATCACTCTGTGCATATCAATTCAGCAATGCTGAGCTTTGAATTGGAAATATTTCCATAGCTGTGACTGACCCAGTTATTTTTGTTCCTGTGGCAAGATCTTGTTTACCAACTTCATATCTATTCCACCACATTTTCGAGTCCACCTTAACAAGAACAATACGAGTTTCAGAAGTGGATCTGAAGAATGTCGGTCTGCACTGGTCGACATTTCACCATTATCAAGCCCCCTGAATCCTTTTTTTAGAAAAAGGTAGGGGTGTATGTGTGTGTGCGTGCGTGACAAATAGATTTTATATAATAGTTATATACAATAGAAACTCGCATTCAGTTGTTCTGGCTGGCAAGTTTCGTTTGATAATGACTTAGTTTATAAATTAACTAAGTTACGATGCATAGCTATAGGAGACGTTGGGAAAGAACGTAAGGAAATACACAGTAATGAAGTTTAACAAGACAATGGCAGAACAGGAAAATAGAAACAGCTGTAATGGGATTCCTGAGACGAACTGGCGACAATACTTTACGTGATCATTTCCCAAACAAAACACTTGGAAACAGCTACAGTATTTTAATTTAGTAGCAAAATCAAAAGAATATAAACCAAAGTGGACAGAACAGTAACGACGAATGTACTATTCTAAACAGGTCAAACAATGTGTTCAACGTAAGCCAATGGGGAGCTGAGATGTAGGTTTCCAGGGGGCCGACACGTATAGCTAGACAGTTTTCCTCAATGCTGGGCAGGTCAAAGGAAAGCTATGTTACACAATCTAACGGCAGGAATGAACATTTTCGAGTGCTGGGATTGGGACATCTATATATCGTCTGCTGCCATTGTCGGTCTGGGAGACGCGATCCCAAGTTCGCGGGTTCAAATCCGTCCCAGACCGATGGTTTTTAAGTGTTGATGTGCTCTCGTCGCTCTTCCGTTCCGCTATGTGATGCAGAATACTGTTTTCTGGTGATTTCTGCTCCGGCTGCTCTGGCATGTGATTTTAACCTCAGGGTATGCGTGGGTGTTTGCGAATGAAACCAGAACTCTCGTTTGAATACTTTTATTCTCACCAAAATTAAGACTGCGTGAGATTTGCCGATCGTTATTAACAACGTTAAGTCGTGACTGTGTCCTTATTAATACCGAAGATTGTTACTATTAAATATAGTATATCCTCACACTCGAGGAACCGGAATGCAAGTCCCGTGACTGAAGTGCTCGTTCGAAGATATGGGCGACGAGTGTACTGACCCGCCGGGTTCTGTAGGGGAAGTCTAAACGACCCTTTCTCTCCGGGTTCTCGCAGGCAAGTGTCTGTGTGTTATGACGCTCTCTATACCTTTCACTTCCTAATTAGCAACAGGGTTTCGAAGAAACGACCATCCCTTGTTTTCCGGCTCACACCGGCACTGAGCAATTTCCAGGAAAACCGGTATTACTGTGTATCAGGCTGACTTCCTGGAATTTACCACTACTGACTTGCTAGCAACATTACGTGTCCCTTCTGACAATTTTAACCACAACTAATACTCCAGATTCTGTAGCGTTCTACATGTAACGATTTTAACACTTTCTGATTATTTAATTCCGCCATGTGCTGCAGTATTATATCCATAATTATGGCGTTCACAATTTCGGCTTCAGTGTGCTTAAAAACGACAGCTGCATGTCAGTAGCATTCGCCTGAGTGATCTAGGAAAACCCAAGGTGTGCAATGTTGAACGCCGGAATCGAACCCACGACTTCAGGAATGTGAGCCACAGACGATACCTCCGCAACAGACTGATAAAGGCCTTTAAATCGATTTCAGTTGTGCATGAATGAAAATGAACGAGTCAACAAATAGAAAATACACGGCAGATATGAAATACACGGTAAACAAAACTTATTTTTTATAATTAGTTCAACATTAATGAAAACAGCAGTCAGTCATTCACGTCCGTGGGAGTTAATTAGAGAGAAGCTATCCTGAAACTGCGAATAGGAAGCTTTCCAATTAGGATGCCCAATTACGTGGTTTTATAAAACTAGCGAAGAGATAAAAGTTAAATGAACTGTGCACGTTTTGTGACGTCTATGCATTGTCACAGAGCTGCTCTTCACTTACGGGGTTTTGAGGGTTCACTAAGGGCGCCGGCTCACTAACGATCTGTCACTTGAAAATTTATCCATAGTTGATATTCACCGCTATAGAAAATAACACACTAAATGTTCATTCCTGTTAATGTGGCAGAGTAATATATTCCAGGGATGTACAAACTTGTCTCTTTGGAGAACCAAAGAGGTTCAGGCACAGGGCAGGCTGTGCCTTAGCAACGTTATTGTTGTAATGTTTTCACGTGACGGTAAGTCAGAGAGACAAACTGTGGGCACATGCATCAGTCATTAAATTAGATTTATGTCTCATTGTTATTCAGGCGAAATAAAACCGCATAATTACCATCATTTTTACATTTTCATCACAGTAATTATAGGGTAAATTAATATCACTATTTATGAACAATAACCTAGCATTTGTGTAGATAATGATCGATTTTGGGGATATAACTCACCAACTTTTCCGCATAGTGATTATAGTTCTAGTTCTATTTATTTTCTGTTTATAGTTTACACCAGTCGTTATCTAGAGCCATAAAATTGTACCACAGCACAATAATAAATCTATAAATCAGCTTTTTTTACTATTTTTCTTTCTGCTGTGTTAAGCACATCTGTGCTTATGGACCATGCAGGTGTGATCTTTTCCCAACAATACTAAGTGAACATAAATTAGATGACGTCATGCATATTAGGGTAGCATTACCGCTTCGGCTTCTGTTAGAGTAGCTGTTTCTGAATTGGACTTCTCCTGCTTATGTCAATGTCGGGTATAATCCCTCTAGCTTCCTTGTAACAATAATAACTTCAATTATTTGAATTATCATATTAATTGTCTGACATTTTCAGATGCGTAGTGCTCAATTTTGTTTAAATAATCAGATACATTTATGATATTTCGGCTTTGTATTTGCTTTTTTTATTTGGCATTTAGTTGAAAATGAACAAATACATAAAAAAGTAAATATGCTTAATTCTTAGATAAAATAAATGCAAAAGATGATCATATATTTTATAAAACTAATTTGTACATAAAACATTCATATTTATTGAAAAATTAGTAAAATTAGTAAAGACAGGTGGATAATATTTATTACTTCGCTGCTATTTCCTATTCAAACGGCAATAATTTAAATGTAATCAATTTGAATATCTTCCGACTCTGGACGTTTAGACCGCACGCAGTTATCAATCACAATTTGGAGCTATTAATGCAGGCGGCTGATAACACACAACACAAGGCACGCAATGTGTTTCCTGACGCGGTATTATAATTCATTTTTTCCTTGTTGCTGCTGAAGACAATCATCCAGCAGATATATTAAACAACAAGAGGAAGGAAGTTATAACGAAATAAAATTCACTTTTCTGACATTAGGAACATGCAAGCGATTCTTTCTTCTGAGGTTGGACCACGCGACGCCTTGTAAAAGGGTCTTAGCCCTGTTTTGCATTCTCTTATGTATAGTAAATAAAGGAAGTATTCGATAGCAAGTTTCACCGGAAATACATCTTAGGAGACTCTCTGCATGAAATATACAACTAAATCAAAATTTAAAAGAAAAAATCATTGTGTGTATGCCAGTGAACAGTGTGCACACTTAATTCATCACTGAAGGTTGATAAGTCATTAAACTAGGTGTTTAGGTTCATACCAGGCCTGGGCGTCTCACGGGATATCTTCAGAGACCTTCATTTTTTCTTTCTCTATTACGTATAGAAAGTAGGGGAAGTATTATGTACGACCCAAAAATATAATGTCGAGAATGCACCACAAATTATTTTTCGAGGCCCTCTGTGTGAGAGAGGGAGAGAGGGCGAGAGAGCGAGAGAGCGCGAAAGGGCAAGAGAGGGCGAGAGGGAAAGAGAGAGCGAGAGAAGGCGCGAGAGAGAGAGAGAGAGCGAGAGAAGGCGCGAGAGAGAGAGAGAGAGGGAGCAAGAGAGCGACAGAGAGCAAGAGAGGGTGGGAGAGAGCACGAGAAGGCAAGAGAGTGCGAAAGAAAGCGCCAGAGAGAGCGAGAGAGAGCAAGAGCGACAGAGAGCGAAGGCAAACGAGAGAGAGCGTCAGACAGCGAGAGAGAGCGAGAGTGAGAGAGCAAGAGAGAGTCCACGAAAGAGCGAGAGAGAGGGACAGAGAGCGCGAGAGAGCAAGAGAGAGCGAGAGAGCGAGAGAGAGCAATAGAGAACACGAGAGAGTGAGAGAGAGCGCGAGAGTCGAGAGAGAGCGAGAGAGAGCGAGAGAACGCGAGAGGACGGGGGAGGGCGAGAGAGGGCGAGAGAGAGCGAGAGAGAGCGACAGAGAGCGAGAGAGAGCGAGAGAGAGCTAGAGAGCGCGAGAGAGCGTGAGCGAGGGCGAGAGAGCCAGAGAGAGTCAGTGAGAGCGAGAGCGCGAGATTGCGACAGAGGGCGAAAAAGCGAGAGAGCGATAGAGAGCGAGAGAAATCCCTTGAGAGCGAGAGAGAGCGAGAGAGGGCGATAGAGAGCGAGACAGGGCGAGAGAGAGCGTGAGAGAGCCGAGAGAGCGATAGAGTGCGCGAGATAGCGAGAGGCGAGAGGATCGAGAGAGAGTGCGATGGAGCGAGAGAAAGCGAGAGAACGAGAGAGAGTGAGAGAGAGCGAGAAGGAACGCGAGAGAGCGAGAGAGTGTGAGAGAGCGAGAGAATGCGAGAGAGCGAGAGAGAGAGCGAGAGAATGCGAGAGAGCGAGAGAACGCGAGAGAGCGAGAGAGAGTGAGAG
Source organism: Tenodera sinensis (assembly GCA_030765045.1). NCBI lineage: Eukaryota > Metazoa > Arthropoda > Insecta > Mantodea > Mantidae > Tenodera > Tenodera sinensis. Next base: position 18,099,727 of record CM060971.1, on the reverse strand, counting down.
AGCGAGAGAGAGTGTGAGAGAGCGAGAGACAGAGCGAGAGAATGCGAGGGAGCGAGAGAATGCGAGGGAACGAGAGAGAGTGAGAGAGAGCGAGAAGGAACGCGAGAGAGCGAGAGAGTGTGAGAGAGCGAGAGAATGCGAGAGAGCGAGAGAGAGAGCGAGAGAATGCGAGGGAGCGAGAGAGCGAGAGAGAGAGAGCGAGAGAACGCGAGAGAGCGAGAGAGAGTGAGAGAGCGAGAGAGAGTGTGAGAGAGCGAGAGAGAGAGCGAGAGAGTGCGAGAGAGCGAGAGAATGCGAGGGAACGAGAGAGAGTGAGAGAGAGCGAGAAGGAACGCGAGAGAGCGAGAGAGAGCGAGAGAGTGTGAGAGAGCGAGAGAATGCGAGAGAGCGAGAGAGAGAGCGAGAGAATGCGAGGGAGCGAGAGAGCGAGAGAGAGAGAGCGAGAGAACGCGAGAGAGCGAGAGAGAGTGAGAGAGCGAGAGAGAGTGAGAGAGAGCGAGAAGGAACGCGAGAGAGCGAGAGAGTGTGAGAGAGCGAGAGAACGCGAGAGAGCAAGAGAGAGAGCGAGAGAATGCGAGGGAGCGAGAGAGAGTGAGAGAGCGAGAGAGAGAGCGAGAGAATGCGAGGGAGCGAGAGAGAGTGAGAGAGAGCGAGAGAGAGTGAGAGAGAGCGAGAAGGAACGCGAGAGAGCGAGAGAGTGTGAGAGAGCGAGAGAGAGTGAGAGAGCGAGAAGGAACGCGAGAGAGCGAGAGAGAGAGCGAGAGAATGCGAGGGAGCGAGAGAGAGAGTGAGAGAGCGAGAGAGAGTGAGAGAGAGCGAGAAGGAACGCGAGAGAGCGAGAGAGTGTGAGAGAGCGAGAGAACGCGAGAGAATGCGAGGGAGCGAGAGAGAGTGAGAGAGCGAGAGAGAGAGCGAGAGAATGCGAGGGAGCGAGAGAGAGTGAGAGAGAGAGCGAGAAGGAACGCGAGAGAGCGAGAGAGTGTGAGAGAGCGAGAGAACGCGAGAGAGCAAGAGAGAGAGCGAGTGAATGCGAGGGAGCGAGAGAGAGTGAGAGAGCGAGAGAGAGAGCGAGAGAATGCGAGGGAGCGAGAGAGAGTGAGAGAGAGCGAGAGAGAGAGCGAGAGAATGCGAGGGAGCGAGAGAGAGTGAGAGAGAGCGAGAGAGAGCGAGAGAATGCGAGAGAGAGAGCGAGAGAATGCGAGGGAGCGAGAGAGAGTGAGAGAGAGCGAGAGAGAGTGAGAGAGCGAGAGAGAGTGAGAGAGAGCGAGAAGGAACGCGAGAGAGCGAGAGAGTGTGAGAGAGCGAGAGAACGCGAGAGAGCAAGAGAGAGAGCGAGAGAATGCGAGGGAGCGAGAGAGAGTGAGAGAGCGAGAGAGAGAGCGAGAGAATGCGAGGGAGCGAGAGAGAGTGAGAGAGAGCGAGAGAGAGTGAGAGAGAGCGAGAAGGAACGCGAGAGAGCGAGAGAGTGTGAGAGAGCGAGAGAACGCGAGAGAGCAAGAGAGAGAGCGAGAGAATGCGAGGGAGCGAGAGAGAGTGAGAGAGCGAGAGAGAGTGTGAGAGAGCGAGAGAGAGAGCGAGAGAATGCGAGGGAGCGAGAGAGAGTGAGAGAGAGCGAGAGAGAGAGCGAGAGAATGCGAGGGAGCGAGAGAGAGTGAGAGAGAGAGCGAGAGAGAGCGAGGGAGCGAGAGAGAGTGAGAGAGAGAGCGAGAGAGAGCGAGAGAATGCGAGAGAGAGAGCGAGAGAATGCGAGGGAGCGAGAGAGAGTGAGAGAGAGCGAGAGAATGCGAGGGAGCGAGAGAGAGTGAGAGAGCGAGAGAACGCGAGAGAGCGAGAGAGAGTGAGAGAGCGAGAAGGAACGCGAGAGAGCGAGAGAGTGTGAGAGAGAGCGAGAAGGAACGCGAGAGAGCGAGAGAGAGTGAGAGAGAGCGAGAAGGAACGCGAGAGAGCGAGAGAGTGTGAGAGAGCGAGAGAGAGAAGGAGAGAATGCGAGGGAGCGAGAGAGAGCGAGAGAGAGCGAGAGAGAGAGCGAGAGAGAGCGAGAGAAGGTGAGAGAATGCGAGGGAGAGCGAGAGAGAGGACGAGAGAGGGTGAGAGAGAGCGAGAGAGAGCGAGAGAGAGCGAGAGAGAAGACGAGAGAATGCGAGGGAGAGCGAGAGAGAGGACGAGAGAGGGTGAGAGAGAACGTGAGAGAGAGCGAGAAGGAATGCGAGAGAGCGAGAGAGTGTGAGAGAGAGAGCGAGAGAGAGCGAGAGAATGCGAGGGAGCGAGAGAGAGTGAGAGAGAGCGAGAGAATGCGAGGGAGCGAGAGAGAGCGAGAGAGAGAGCGAGAGAGAGCGAGAGAATGCGAGGGAGCGAGAGAGAGAGCGAGAGAGAGAGTGAGAGAGAGCGAGAGAGAGAGCGAGAGAGAGAGCGAGAGAATGCGAGGGAGCGAGAGAGAGAGTGAGAGAGAGCGAGAGAGAGAGCGAGAGAGAGCGAGAGAATGCGAGGGAGCGAGAGAGAGAGCGAGAGAGAGAGAGAGAGCGAGAGAGAGCGAGAGAGAGAGTGAGAGAGAGCGAGAGAGAGCGAGAGAGAGCGAGAGAGAGCGAGAGAATGCGAGGGAGCGAGAGAGAGTGAGAGAGAGCGAGAGAATGCGAGGGAGCGAGAGAGAGCGAGAGAGAGAGCGAGAGAGAGCGAGAGAATGCGAGGGAGCGAGAGAGAGAGTGAGAGAGAGCGAGAGAGAGAGCGAGAGAGAGAGTGAGAGAGAGCGAGAGAGAGCGAGAGAATGCGAGGGAGCGAGAGAGAGCGAGAGAATGCGAGGGAGCGAGAGAGAGAGTGAGAGAGAGCGAGAGAGAGAGCGAGAGAGAGAGTGAGAGAGAGAGAAGGCGAGGGAGCGAGAGAGAGAGTGAGAGAGAGCGAGAGAGAGCGAGAGAGAGAGTGAGAGAGAGCGAGAGAGAGCGAGAGAATGCGAGGGAGCGAGAGAGAGCGAGAGAATGCGAGGGAGCGAGAGAGAGAGTGAGAGAGAGCGAGAGAGAGAGCGAGAGAGAGAGCGAGAGAGAGAGTGAGAGAGAGAGAGAATGCGAGGGAGCGAGAGAGAGAGTGAGAGAGAGCGAGAGAGAGAGCGAGAGAGAGAGTGAGAGAGAGAATGCGAGGGAGCGAGAGAGAGTGAGAGAGAGCGAGAGAGAGCGAGAGAGAGCGAGAGAGAGCGAGAGAGAGCGAGAGAGAGCGAGAGAAGGCGAGGGAGCGAGAGAGAGCGAGAGAATGCGAGGGAGAGTGTGAGAGCGAGAGAGAGTGTGAGAGAGCGAGAGAGAGCGAGAGAATGCGAGGGAGCGAAAGAGAGTGAGAGAGAGCGAGAGAGCGAGAAGGAACGCGAGGGAGCGAGAGAGAGTGAGAGAGAGCGAGAGAGAGAGCGAGAGAGAGAGTGAGAGAGAGAATGCGAGGGAGCGAGAGAGAGAGTGAGAGAGAGCGAGAGAGAGCGAGAGAGAGCGAGAGAATGCGAGGGAGCGAGAGAGAGCGAGAGAATGCGAGGGAGCGAGAGAGAGAGTGAGAGAGAGCGAGAGAGAGAGCGAGAGAGAGAGTGAGAGAGAGAGAGAATGCGAGGGAGCGAGAGAGAGCGAGAGAATGCGAGGGAGCGAGAGAGAGAGTGAGAGAGAGAGAAGGCGAGGGAGCGAGAGAGAGAGTGAGAGAGAGCGAGAGAGAGCGAGAGAGAGAGTGAGAGAGAGCGAGAGAGAGCGAGAGAATGCGAGGGAGCGAGAGAGAGCGAGAGAATGCGAGGGAGCGAGAGAGAGAGTGAGAGAGAGCGAGAGAGAGAGCGAGAGAGAGAGTGAGAGAGAGAGAGAATGCGAGGGAGCGAGAGAGAGAGTGAGAGAGAGCGAGAGAGAGAGCGAGAGAGAGAGTGAGAGAGAGAATGCGAGGGAGCGAGAGAGAGAGTGAGAGAGAGCGAGAGAGAGCGAGAGAGAGCGAGAGAGAGCGAGAGAAGGCGAGGGAGCGAGAGAGAGCGAGAGAATGCGAGGGAGAGTGTGAGAGCGAGAGAGAGTGTGAGAGAGCGAGAGAGAGCGAGAGAATGCGAGGGAGCGAAAGAGAGTGAGAGAGAGCGAGAGAGAGAGCGAGAGAGCGAGAAGGAACGCGAGGGAGCACGACAGAGCGAGAGAGAGCGCGAGAGGTGAGAGAGAGAGCGATTGAGAGAGAGAAACATACTGCACAAAATGAAGATTCGTTAAAGTATGTACATAATATTATTGTATCATTAGCTGTTTCCGAAATATTGTTTGTTATTGGTTTTAATTTTAAAACTTTCTTTCAACTCTAAAACATTCCTTTTTGTTGTGGTGAAAAGAGAACGGAATTTCAAGACATTCCCTATTATACGCTTTAAAAAGGCTGTACCGGGTGGACCATACGTCAACCAGACATGGCGAATGTAACAAATATGTCCAATACAATTATTGTCAACAAAGAGCCGTCTCGCCGAAAAAAACGTCGTGGCAAATATTTTGTGTCATCTAGCTTCTTGACGAAATAACTTCTGGATAGAAATGGTTTATTATTCGGGGAAAACCCTGAAAAAGCTTATCCCTGTAAATCTTACCCCGAGGTTCGAACTCGGAGCCTCTTGATTGTGATACACACTACCATCACAGTAAACATGCAGGGTTAAACAGGTTGACTATGCTTTTATTAAGTTATCTTAATGTAAAACAAATGCATAAATGTGTAATAAATATTTAACTTGATTAACGAGAATTATAAAAACAAGCATTTATATTTTGTGATTTGCAGACGAGTGAGTAGAGAGAGTCATGTGAAGCATCACATGTTTTTGTTTTTATGAGTGGACTGCCTTATAACACTCTTGTTCCTAGATCCAGGAATTACAACCAGCAGCATCTTTCATATAACCCTTTTTGAGCAAAAAATAAACAATAGAAATACGTTGAGTGTTTTTCTGGAATTACCACGAGCAAGGAGCTTAATTAGCACATTATGTGCACTTCATACTTCTAATTAATAGTTTAGGAGTTATTAGTCATAAATCCGCTTCTAGCTCAACGCTTATTATATTCCTATTTCCACTCAACCTAACTGAATACAGAACAACAGTTCTCTTTTTCTGACGTCAACACACTCTACAGTCCTTCGTGATATTAAAACTCACAACTGTTTCCTTCCCGTAACCTTGACTCACAGGTTAAAAATGTGTAAAATAATAAATAAAAAGTAACTTATGCAGGGGATGCCAGTGACTCAGAATAGGGGAAAGGATTTGACTTATACTGCTGATGTTTAATTAACTGTTAAACAAGGACAACCTTTAAATATATATATCCAATAAATATATTACAAAATAGAAAATTAAGTTCACTGTACAAAGTAACCTGGGGAACTGTTCCCATTATCTTGGCCCCATTTGACGAAGAGCATAAAACAAATGAAACATCAGTTAAATTCTTCTTGAAAAACTGACACTTGACTTATCAAACTCGTACCAATGCAAATAACTGCATTCCATTAAGTAACTTTTTGCAATTAATCGTGTCAGCAAATCTAAAGGATCGAGCAAAATTCCCTTGTCACTATGCACTCACGCCTTACTACTGAATTTACAGAGAAATGCTCTTCAATCCAGCAAACGGCCAAGAACCCATGGCGTTAATTCCACTAAACAAAGCATTCTCTACGAGTAAAATCAAATAAATAACTAAACATGTTGTAAATTGTATGTTGTATATTTTATGTTGTATCTCACCTATAAGTATTGAATACTGAATTCACGTAGCCAAACTCACGCTGCCAGCCCTGCGTAGCCAACTTCCTGGGTCTCTTTGCGTGGATAGAAAGATTTCCTGAACCTGTATTCGAGAACAGGTCGTACAGACTGTACAAAGTGCGGAAAACAAAAGTGAGCCGACCACTGCGCTCTGACGTGGCACTACAGGTGCCAAAGAACCAATTGCTGTCCAGGTAGATATGGTAGAGTGCTGCATTACCGGGCCGCTGTCGAGCATAACCGTGGCGATATGCCACAGATGTCCAACGTTTGGGAAAGACGTCAGGCGGTGTATGGTGCCTAATCAGCGGCGCAGGTTTAACATTTCTAATTAATGAACTGAGTTTCTGGAGTTCCAAAATTTTACAGATAGATGTCCTCAAAAATGCAAATTATAGCCCCTAGATTTTACAGTCACAGAGCCACGTATTTTCATTATTATTCTGTTACATACCAAGATATGTGAATGATATGGAATGAAATGTGTAGTTAGGAACAAATGAATCTCTGTTTACATCATAAAAAATAATGATAGCACCCTGTTTTTGTAATCAGAGCACATCTCTTGTGCTGCGTAAACAAAACCACGCTTACAAACCCTTATTTTCACTCTGTGTATTCCATTTTGACACTAGTGTAATAAGCAACAAAAGTAGGAACTAATGCTCCAGTTGGTAAGTTTATTTCTGTTCATTATTAACACTTTGGGATGTTTCATTTCCTGAGCAACAGATTTTTTCGATGGTTATTTTGCGTTAAACGCAAACTGGAGTTATTTTACGAAAACCAAGGGAACCCGCAGCTCTGCTAGCGTTATTGCGTTAATTAACACTGTAAAATGACAAGGAAGTTGAACTTAACCTTGGGAACTTTACAATATTGAAATCCTCGAACTAATTCCTAAAACAAAATTAAATGATTTTTTGTTTATATCTAAACCTGGAAGGTATATTTACCTTAATAGAATGGCTAATCAAAATGCGTTCGCAAAATGCAATTAAGTTTGATTTAACAAAACCTATTCTAAAAATCCACTACTTTTTTTTTTAATGGTTTTAAAATGTAATAGATAGGTCCGCCACAAATGCCATATATTGAAAGTAATCAGAAGTGGTAAGCCCATACGAAATCAACAATTTCGATTCTTTTCGTTTTTCTTAATGTTCTTTTTTATTAAACCATCCCAGTATTGAGGGCACAAAACAAAAAAGAAATTTATTCAAATCGGTCGTGCCCTTTTCGAGTTCTTGTGGACCATTGTTAACCATCGTTTGTATTCTTTGTTGCAAACGCCGATTACAACAGAACTGCGAATATACGTTACCTGTTGATTTATAATCTCTCAGTACCTTTTGTTACCGAACTTATATATACCTAAATAATTAATCATTTAAAAATTAAACATATAATAACGACAATAATAGTAATAATAATTTTAAATAAATAATAATGACTATAGAGAAAAGACACAAAGAAGGGTTAGTCTCGCGGGGCAAGGTACAGTCAACGTAGAAATGTTGTAGATAAAGTTTTTGCATAATTTACATTCAACGTTGTCGCCATTTACAGTAAAATATTCACTCCTAAATTTTTAATAAATCCTAAAAATTTGTCTTGCTTTCTAATTTTCAGAACTGGATACACTGTATAGTAAAATAGAGAGCACAAAAACTTTCTCTATGAAAACATTTGATTTGCCAATTTTCATCGCATTTGGATGAATGGTATAGCAAGCCATGTGGGACAAATGACACTAGGGGAAGTAGATATCCATATAATTTGTTATATTAATTTGATCAGAAGAACAGATGCCTATGATGAACCTATCGAAGTAAACAGTTTACCTCTGGTGACTGAAGCGTTTGTGATGGAAGTTAGCAGGAAGAAGAAGAAGAAGTTGAGGGTGACGGGGTTAATAGCCAGGGTTGCTGCACATGTTCCTCTCGACTCACTAATGGTCGGAGAGAGAAGTGGAGACCAACTCCAATCCATCATCAGGCAACTTTTCTGATGAACGAAATTTCCCACCGGCTCGTACATACATACATGGGGAATATTGCGCGCGCATGCACCAACCACGATATTAAAATGCGTCCATCTATTGCCCAAAAGATAGAGACGGGGAGCCGATATTAATATCGGGGCGTAAGAAGGCGCGGCACGCGTTGACGCTGACGCTGCCGCCTCCACGCGCCGTGATTAATGACGGGCATTGTGTAACACTCTGTGTCCAATTAGCATTCAGCGGCAATAATAACTACCTGCATAGAGACGAAAAAAACATGTCCGTAACCTCAGCACCAGCTGCGACAGGGTAAAGCCATTGTGAGGGACTGTATACAGGGAGTTGAAACGCTCTCGAGGTGTTCTAAGGCAAGTGGTCCTTAGTCTACCACCACCACCACCACCACGGCCACGGCCACGGCCACTGCCACTGCCGCCACCACCACCACCACCGCCACCATCACCACCATCACCACCATCACCACCATCACCACCACCTTTGCTAGAGTGTTGCTCTCTAGCGCACCTTCGGGATTCTCTGCAGCTGCCTGCCAGACTTGCAGAGGTCCTAGCGGACGACAAAACAGCGGTTGATAGAGTTTTTAATTTTTTAGCGGAGTGCAAAATCAATTTGAGGATTTAAATTTTTTAAATTATCTGTTTCTGCTTTTGGACGCATTTATCACCTTGTATCATATGTGGCTATTGCCACTGCCTTTTGCCTTTGTAAACTTTTCTTGTTGCTAGTATTTTTATTTTTTGAATGAAATTTATATCTGGCTATTGCCATGAATCTTTTAAGGGTGCTGATCCACAGAATACCGTTAAAGTATAATAAGCGTTTAGAAATAAATGTTATAATATGGTTTTTAGTCTTTTGAGAAATCATTTGAATTGGTAAACAAGTTTATCAGAAAAATCTAAATAATATTTTAGAAGTTAAGTTCAATAAGATCACACATTAAAATTTATATTACGGGTCAAAAAAGCATCTGAAGGGACTGATGCATCAACAATTAACAACAAGATCTCAAAAAGTACATAAATAACAGAAGAAAGGCATGGAAAGCGGCAAAAGGAATGGTATAATTCAACCAAAGGAGCAGTTACCAATAAGTTCTTTTAATTAATTCATGACAGATTGAAGATAAACATCATTTTAACTGCAACTGTAACTGGGTATGGAAAAAATTAGAAGCTATTGCTACAGATTTAAAATTATAGGAAGTGGAGAATGCCTTTGTAAATAGATCACCTTCTGTGGATATGTCCAAAGCTCAGTCAACTAGGTAACATGTTCAGCTGACGTCACACCGGCACTACCTATCCTCCCCTAGTATAAGCTAGTACCTCCAGAAGAAGTTGTGTAATTACTTGCAGGGGCCCTGAGAACCCATGCGGCAGATATATTACGCAATAAGTTTTTCGAGTTCGTAACGAAAGAAAATGGAATTCCAAGAACATCAGGAGAGAAACATTTTGTAATGTTCCCTCAATAACAACTCCGATCACGTTCTTGCGCGCCCTTTTAATGAAGTTAAGAGCCCCCCCCCCCTCGCTCTGCTAGAATACGTTGAAAGGAGAGAGCGGAATAAGGTGACCAATCACAGCAAGCTAGCGCGAAAGAATACAAAATACCTTCTACCACTTACTGTGGAGGATATCTTGCATTCAAACAAAAATTCAGTTTCTACGTGTAAACACAAGTAATAGATTGAGTTGTTCATTTTAGCCCATGCAGTGTCCTATATTTTTAACCTCTGAATACGTCTACTTTAAGAGAACTTATCTAAGTTGTTTCATTAATCACTATTTCACTTATCCCGGAGGCTGCGGTCTAAATGACACTTTATGCTTCGAAGAAAAAAGTTATTACAAACTACATTTAATAACTAGGTAGGCTTAGACGTAGCAGTGGTTGGAGGTTTCACGTTAAAAACAAAACGGTAATTTATCGTCTTAGGGGGAATAACAAAAGGTGTTTGTCACAAGTTGTGAACAGACGTGGTGCTGGTGTTTTTGCTGAGAAGGTACAATAATTAAGGTTGATGAAATATGACGGGAACAGGCAGCATAGATCCATAGTGATATATGAGAAGGCGATCCTCACTCACTCCATCTAGTGACAATTAATGTGACCAAGATGGCCTCCATTGCTGGCATACTTACAAGCGTAATGCACGGCAATATGGCGCTATGCTTTCATTACACTTTTTAGTTAGGTTAAGTTTTATTTTGTTTAGAGTTCCAGGTGTTACTGTTTTACTTTAGACTTTAGGTTATAGATTATAGTTTTTTTAAATCAAGGAAGTACTATAAGATTGAAAATAAATATTGAGGTGTTTATTGAAGTTAAAATTGAGGTTTATCATTTTTGTCTGGTATTTGAGTATAATTGTACAAAACACACACACACGCACGCACGCACGCACGCACACACAGACACACAACCTTTTTTCGATACTTGTTTTGTAGATTTATTGTTACATATTAATCATCCTATACTATTCGGATCATACGGTAATTGTGTGTTCCGAAAGCAAGTAATTCACAACTGAATCCTTCCATTTCTTGCTTGTTTTCTCTTGGGTTTATATTCATGGAGTTCTTTAGACGAGCGATCATCTCCCATTCATATCACATTCTCATGCCACTCGTTTCTTTCTTTTCTTCTATTCACATAATACCTAGTTCCCGATTTCCCGGTTCCCTTTGTAATCCCGAACCTGCCAATGCTCTTAACAATCGCATCTCTGCTGATTCAATTCTTCTTTCCAGCTTCAGATTTCTGCATCATAAAGCACAGGATGGTCTATTTCCTTACTTTTTCCAATGGACTTAGTTTTTGAAACTTATATAATTTTTTCTCCGAATCCTTAGCATATAAATATATGTCACAAGCAAGAAAATTGAATAGGTGAACTCATTCTAAGATTCCTTTCTCAATTACAAGTTCTGCAATAAGATACTGTTTGCCATAAAATGTTAAAGCTTTAGTTTTCTTTGAGGAAATATTTAAATTACAAGGTTTTGCCACTTCATCTAACACCATACAGCCCTTTGTAAACTACGCTATGATTCTGCTCAAGACAACCTGGTCGAGTGTATTTTACTTTCTATCTAGTTACAGTAATTAGGAGAAGTATTGCATTCGACCCATAAAATCGACAAGTAGCAAGATTTTGCCAGTTGTACCCACGTGGTGGGGGGATAAGTAATGTCTGGAGCGCCAAATTCGTCTGTCCTATACCACAGCGTCCACAGTACCTTGTTTACACCATTCGCAATACATTAGTGTAGCGGCAGCAACAAGTTGTCACAAGTTCTAAATCTTATTAGCCCATGTGATCAATCAAGTCGCTGTGCCGTGTAAGACAGACGAATTTGGTGTACCGAACTTATACAATGTTTCTATATTTTTTCACTAAAATTTCGGAAGTGATTCCTGACTTTGATTTATATGTCAATGTGAGTCAGTAGCACTTTATTACCTAGTTATTCAGACTGCCACACAAAAGCGTAACAGAAACATCTGGGTATACAAAGTAACTAATATCTCGGGAAAATTTCTACTGGAATTAGGAACACCAGAGACTATATTTGTGAGCAACACAATAAAAGCAATTGCTACTAACCCATGTTTCTGGTTATGCAAACGTAGAGTGCATTTTACTTTGTATTTGTACATTCAGTTTAATGTAATGGCAAACAGTGTGTTAGAACAAGAATGAAAAACCCATAGAGACAATGATTATATTTCCCCTTTGTTCTCATCGCACTGAGACAAAAAGCGTATTGTTGTCCATGATATTCGTGATTCAACTCGCGCTATTTCAGTTTATTCCATGTAAGTAAAACATAACGTGTAGATAATGGACTGCAGCCTGCACAGATCTACTGTCGCTAAGGAGGAAGGAATAAGGCGAGGGGGGTGCCCCCCCCCCCCTGCAACGGCAGCTACTGCAACGCCTCCACTAAGGCAGAGGTCAGTATTTGCATACTGCATGCATCCGCGCCATCTGTCCAGTACCGCAATATACTACGAGTCTGGAATCACATTGAAAATGAGAAGAAAATGGAATGAAGGAGAAATGGTGGAAAAGAAATCGTGGTAGGAGAGCAAATACCATAGGACTGACCTGAGTGACAGGGGAAACTATGATAAAACCAAGTCAGAGTGCGCCATCGACTAAAATCGAACCCACGGCCTCCCGTATGTGAGTCGCACACGTTACTGCTTCACCAACATTTACGTATAAGTAAGTTTTTACATTAATCCATTTATTTTTAATTATTCATTCGTTTTTACATTTAATCTAAGAGGGAAACTTCTGTTTTGGTGTTCGTTGTTTTCAATAAACGTTAACATTTTCACCAAAACAGCCTTCTAGAGATCGGATGCGTAAAAAAGTTAATATTTTTATAATAACAACGGCTTTGGAAACTCAGGACTCAATGTGCACTCTAGTCCAGAGTAACTGTGACCTTCCTCGAGCACATTTACAAGGTAAAGTGTTTAGTTGCCAAGCATGTGTTTTTCTAAGAGTTTCTCCTCAAATAGAGGCAATTTGTAAGCATAGCACTTGTGAAAGTAGTCGTCAACAGGTTGTCAGTCTTGCTGTATATCATACGCAAAATGAAATTGACTATCAGTAAAAGTGGTAATTTAGTTACGCGTTAATGTGTAATATCTTGGGAAAAGGCTAGGATTCCCACAAGAGCTTTATCTCACCGCACAAAGATACTTACATACCTGTATTTAGAGTGACGCAATCTGAGTAGAGGTTATGTTGGATTAGTTGACTGGAATTTGGCGTCAGAAAAGGAAACGGCGAGGATTAGAGTTATAAAGAGGGTGTAAGGAAGATAAAAGGCGATAAAAGTTAATTGTTTTTGGAAATTAATAATGATTCGTCTGAAGAAATAACTGATGCAACTAATTTCTTCTGAAAACTACTAAAACAGCTGAAGAATGATTACCGTGGACTCATGGAATTGTGTATAATGTTTCTGTGGGCGACTGTGAACTTCAGTCGAAAAGTAAGGCCACCTGAAGCTTTGCATCATGCAAGGTGGACAGCCCAAAGAATGTATTCATTGAAGATGTTCCTATTTTGTTCTCAGCTGTCTTTCACTGTTAGTGAACTAGATGGAGTGCGGAGCGTATGTTGGTTTCTGGTGAAAGTATTTGCAAAATGGTGCTTTCTGAGTCCATCAGCGCACGTTGCAATGAACTGTTGCTTTTCAAAAGAATTAAAGCTGTATGAAAAAGTAAATGCAAGGGTTTATTCGAGTGCCCTAAAGTTTTGTCAGTACTTAGATTTGTATGTTATCAGTATTTCATGAGTGCACCCCGTACCAGGCCTCCCAACGGGGGAACAAGTCACATTTTTAGTGCTGTATCCCTCTAAGAGCAATTTTTTGGGTTCTGGTATACTACCTAAACCAGCTAGAGGGGACAATGCGTTTCATAAAGATTATCTATAAGCTGTTATGAAATGTTAACAGAAATATATAATAAATAGCGTGGTAAAAAGGCCTGAAAGTGGTTCGCATGTCCGAGTTAGAGCACCCCTCTAAGTGGTGAACATAAAGGGGAGTGACAAATAGTACATAGGTAGGTAAGCTTGTCCCTCAGTAAGTGCAGCTTTCTGACACGCTTGCGATTCTGTCATTTTTTCCTCCTTATCTTCACAGCTTCCAATCCTTTTATCCGCAACCTCTCCGAGGCGGCAGCAAAGTGCTTGTTAGTGTAGCCCTGGCGTCAAATATTTGACTACGTCAGAATGGAAAATGGGGGGAGGGGGTTGCTAGTGAATGTAAAGTAATGTAAGAAGACCAATATGTCGTAGAGAGGGGAGAAATATACGTACTTAGCAATAATGCCTTGTCATTCTGGGTGCATCCAATCTCTCCCACGTTCATTTTCAGGCTTATAACCCATATCTCCCCTTCCCCTGCGATCTTCAAAGTAAATGGCGTAAAGATCGTAAACGGAGAACGAATCGAAATTATCTGAAAGAGTACCTGGGTTCGTTTCCCTTGCCACCTATTACTTTTTGCCTTTCTCTCTTTACCTGTTTTACTTTCCCTTTTTCATAACATAGATTTCATTTTAAAACAAATGAAAACTTACTGTGGTATATGAGATGCCACTACGTAACGTGTAAGGCAAATCGAGAGGTCGTCGGTTCGATTCACGTGGTTGACCTTCCTGACCCTTGAGTTTTTCGAGGGTTATCTCGGGTCACCAGGAAAATGCTGTTTAGGATAATTACATCCCTTCATTTCATTTCATCGTCTTTAGGTGCCGACGTTTTGGCGATGGGCGAGCTCGGCGTTGCTGTGTGCGGCTTTCAGAACTGTAACTGTTATTTTCGGTGGAATGGTGGCGTTGTAGTCGCCTAACCAGTGGCTGCCAAAGTGAGTCAAATCACTTGGTTATCCTACTAAGTGAAGGAGATTTTGCACTCCACTCAAACATTCACCACAAATATATACGTGTTTTGAGGTACTGTGATAAAAATTTTTTTTAACATATGTATGTCCAGAACGAAACTATTTCAACAAAATACCCCACTGCAAACTATAGGTATCTAAAAAGCTAACGAATTAAAGTACTGTATTTTAAGATATTAATGTGATTAATAAGATGTATATCTTGAACGTTTCTCAAGTCATGCTCATTCTAAATGTATTGTATATATACAATAAAAGATAAACAAAACATACCATAAAAATACAATTTTAGTTTACAATTTATTTCAAACAGATCTACTTTACGATACCTGAGAAATTCATTGCAAAAATAAGTTGTCATTCTTTAAGGTTTGTCGCTATTCGCTTGTTTCTTGCATGTAATGGAAAGACTATGGGATTTAAAGATAGAACAACAAAGTTTCTCGAGAATAGCTTACAGAATCTATGTAATAAGTGAGAATGACTTAAGTCGCTCTCTGTAATCACCACGGATCTCAGAGATTAAGACTTATGTGTGAGCAGCTGTAGGCACCAATAATAAGAAGCAGTCAATTAATCGAGTGACATAAAATGCTTCAAATTCTAATATTCCCCTTGCACCTACAAGGAAATAAGCAATAAGATAATTTGTACGAATGTTTATCTTATATATTTAAACGAGTAATTCTTGTATATATATATATAATATTTACTGACTATTTAGCTATTGGATTGTGTGATTTATTCCTACCTCACATCCAGTAATGATGGCAATTGTGTTTTACATTGAGTGATTAAACAGCTCAATTATGCATTTATCGTACAGCAAGGAAACTGACCAAACAGGCAAGGATTCCTGGAACGCATTTCCGCAACAATTGAGCTTAAGTACCAACTGACCGACGTGCGATCTAATGGTGCAAGGGGATGCTTAAATGGACTAGGGGTGTGTGCACACCATCCCTGATTTGCACGATGAAACCGCTTAAGAGGATAAGGTAGTCTGAACATACAGAAATTACCACTCCTCTTAAAACTCTCAATAGTTCTTCCTGATATTTTTATGAATTATTTTATGAAGTTTTGGAAGAGAATAAAGTGACAGAAGAGTAACTGGACTGGAATTTTGTAATTTTGTCACACTGGTGTCAGGAGTGGGATTTGTCAAATTGTCACTTTAAACAGGCGATTAGCCTAAGACATCTAAAATCCCAATCCTATCAGCCTTTTAGAGAGAGTACTAGTGGTATTTAACACTTTTCTCATATTACTGGAGACTCTCGGCCTAGGAACGGGAATTTTGGAACTTGATGTGCTTAAAGGGGCTGTTGTTATGCAGTAAGTGCCCCTAAATGCATCTTAGGCAAGGCTATGGCTGTAGTAAGCACTTTGGTACTGCCATTATTATCAATTTGCGTGTTACAGACATAATCTTATTACATACGCAACAGACCAGCTCCAACCAGCGTAATGCTGTGCTGCAAAGCTGGATATATTCAGCACAGTTGCATTGCACTAATAGAGGATTTATACTCGATATCAAAGATATTTCTGTTTTCTTAATGTGTGAGTGGAGTGAAATAACGGTCGTTTTGTTCTAAGTTTCAAATGCTTTTAGTCAGCGTTCTTAGAAATGTAATAACTTTTATTTTCCGTGCCTCAATACACATCTATTAACCCTCGCATTATCTGCACAAAATTATTTGTTGTATCTTTCTAAACCCTTAACGATTATTCCTGATAGCAATGAAATCTTCTTCAGTTCAAACAACTGTTACCATTAAACAGTGTCATAGTTGGTATAAATGTATGGTGTTAAAGGGTAACCCAATAAAAAGAAAATTCAAGCTTATTTTACTGCAACTACCACCGCTTCATATTCAGTTCCCTTTTACAAGCTGCTACTAATAAATTTTGGATTACCTTAACGGTTGGCAGTAATGGAAAATCAGATTATCTTCGACGCTGGCGTATATGGCTAAGAGAATCATCAATCACAATTATATTTTCATTTGTTAATGGTTTAATCCACTGAAACGAACGAATAAAATTATGTATAAAGAGTTGTCCCATTTCCTATTTGTCAATGATAATCTAATGATGAGCTCGCGCTGTTCTTTTGTCCAGCCACAGGAACTGCCGTATACCCATCAGGCAATTATGGCAATTTCTAGTTCTCCGCTGTTACTGGTTAATAATAGAAGAGTTTTCTCCAGAGAATAGAAACATGTTTATTATCACTAGGGCTTATAAATTATCGAAAAATCCACAAAAGGCTGAGAATATTCTCTAAGGACATAACATCTGCTATTACGTTGACTAGACCTTCTCTACCTTCACAGAATTGATGCCAACAGTTTCTAAGCAATTAATGGACTTTGATATCACACAAAAATTTGATTTCTTATAGGCAAAGTTCCTGATGAAAACAATTCTTGTACATTTTTTATTGAAAATGAATCACGTGTGGTATGGGCTTTATCCAGAAGGAGGAACAGACCCAGTCTAATTGAGATTTTAAAATATTACAAGCCACGCAGGAAGCTGGCGTGATATGAAAGTGACCTGAATTTGCGCTAACATTGGCGTGAGATGATGAGCCAGAGAGGATTAAAAGGACAAAAACGGGCAACATTAGCGCACGTCGAGAGCCTGATAATGTGAGGTGCAGATGCGATTTCACAAACATGCACCGCCTTCTAATGCCGTATTAGGTTGCAACATCGGGAATAATTCATGGCGCATAACGCAAATACCAGATCCCAATTACAGGGGCTGCATTCACAGCACCTCATGCAGTAATGGAGTTCGTCCCGCGTGATAATTACCGGGCATTCCGCGGTCCTGCCCAGGGGTGGCTGCAGAAACCGTTCCGTCATCGTTACACTCAACTTTCTCCTTGTCCTACACGAAATACCGCTCACTGTTTTATGTTTCTAACGCTAGTCGACAGCTTTATCCCCTTTGGGGACGTTCACGACGTTCCGCAAGTTGTGTGCAGATTTATCTCTAAGTAAGTGAGGACGGTGACGTGTGCGAATCACATTCCGAAGTCCTAGGTTCGATCTCTGCAACCGACCTTCCCCACGGGAATACTGGGAAGCAGGGTTCGAATTAACGGGGCCATTGCCCCCTTTTATTATAATTTCCCCAGTTCTACCAGGGAACTATCTTTACATTACTGCTCTTTGAAAATACAAGAACACGCGGAATACTTTCAATATAGACTCTGCATGGTACGAGTGCGAGCTGTGAGTAAGTAAAAGTATCATATCGCAAAAAATTAAAAAATTCTCAGACTCATTAGTTGGGTTGGAATTCAGGTCTCAACACAGCAGCCAGAGGTACTTTCCTATTGTTTATTTTTTTGATTCAGTGGGTCAAAAATGTTATTTCGGATGAAATATTGATCAACGTTTTTGGTTGAATGGTATACTTTCTGTAGTAATTAAAACTGTGTACCAAAGTAAAATACATTATAGTATTTTGGTATTAAATGTTTTGCAATTTAATTATCTCAGACCCTAGTTTGCTTTATTTGTACGTTTGTTTCACATTAATTTATTTTGAAGCTTTTCTTCTAGTGAAACTATATATAGTAATAGAGAAAGTTCGGTTAATATGAAACACCAAATTTGGTTTCCATAAGCAAGTAACTTGAGAATTCCATATTAGCCACCTATGGCATATTACCCGAACTTCCTCTACACTTCTATGTTTTACTCAAACAGAAAACCCGTTGTAGAAAAGTGCGGTCTATATTATTCTCTAATAAACGGCGCAGACATTTGAATAACTTACATGTATTTAAATGGCTAATGCTGAGGAAGTTGGCACAGATACTTTTCATAGTAGTAAATTTAAGGTGACAGAATCGTAATTGTCAAAACTTCAATTTGACTCATATTGACGTTATACTTGTGGCTCTGTGCAATACAACAATGTAGGAGGTAAAAACTATTATAATTTGTAAAACGTTCAGCCACAATTGTTGAAGGAAAGCTCGAGTTCCAAATGCTCTTTTTTCTCTCTATGTATATCGCATATTTTGAGGTTGGGATAACAAGGGTGCTTTTCCAGGAGTGCTTTTATCGGCGTTTTGTGCCGGAGTTCAGAAAATGTCTTGCAACGCTTTTAAAATCCTGTTAGTACAAAAAATGCTCTTGGGTACCCAGAACGAGCACACGATAAACATAACACAGAAGTTGTCCACATAACCTCTCTCTCTCTCTCTGTCTGTCTCTCTCTCTCTCTCTCACACACACACACACGCACACACACACACACGCACACACACACACGCACACACACATACAGCGAATCTTATTCAGGGGATAATAAGTACATTTAGGGAATTCTACACACACACACACACACACACACACACACACACACACACACACACACACACACACACACACACACACACAAACACACACAGTTCAACACAGTGAATTGTTTACGAAAGCAAGCCACACCATAGCAAAATGTTATGTGACAGGATTATCTTTAAGAACTCCTCAACGAACTATTCTAACAGCTTATTCTTCTATCTGCTTAAAATTAATCAAGGTTAACAATTGAAAGACCACCTATATAGCGTAGTGTTAGCTTCCCTTATATGGCTTGGAGGAACTGGGTTCGATCCCGGTACCGGCGTGGGGATTTTTCCCCAGAAATGGAAAAGAAATAAAGAATAACGATGCCAATTAAAGAAAAGTACAAGAGATAAAGGCTTGAAAGCTACAGTACCAGGCAATATCTCGGAAGTGGTGAATTGCATAAAAAATGAATATGAGGTAAATTCTGGGTTTTAGCGAGACCTGTATCTTTGTATAGTAAGATATACATATCTTTTTCACTTATGGAAAAGTCGTAAGAGTAAACAGCAATACATAGGCTATAGCTGGAAAATTTAAAATATACATTTCATTTGCCATAAAATGAAACATAGGCGTTTTAATCAAAATCATCAGAGGCATTAAATACCAACTTACGTTTTAAGTGATTTTTCGTTTTTGAGTTATCTTGTTCAACGAGGCAGACGGACGTATCTTTTTCTAAACAATGCTTTTTTGGATTTAGGGACCTCAAAACATACATTTCCAGTGAAATCTCGGCATCGAATTTTTGAGTCGAATACGATATTTTCTCTATATACGTAGAGAATGTAAAAATAAGGCATGCATTTCAATTTTTGTTGTTGTTGAAATTATTAGTCTAGTATTTTTAGGAGCATATTCCCTTAGCGTTTCTTAAAAAGATCACAGATCACAAATACTGGGAAGTATAGTTGGGACTGACGCAGGGGTCAATACGGCGAGGAAACCATAACAATACTAATATATGCGGAAAGGCTAGCAGCAGACAAAAAAGTAAACTGTATTTCAACAGTGTGTTTTATAAATTTACAGTATCAACAATGTGAGCCAACAACGCATCGATCCTCTCACAAACAGAGAGAATGAGAGAGCGTTACAGACAACAGGAAAGGGTCAGTATGTAAAAACGGGCCGGTTTGAGATATTTATTTCTCGTTTGCGGTGACGTCACTGGGAGCAAACCATGTTATATGCGATGTAGAATTTTGAACTTTAGCAGAAATATGAAGTATTTTACAATAGCAACGCGGAATAAACGTTTCTGCATTCACATTTTCCAGCCTTCATCTTGTTATGGGCCCAAAGGACCTCATCGACGTGTGCTTAAACTGCACTCACTCACTCACTCACTCCTCACTCACTCAATCTTATTATTTTCCAACCTCATTTCATCAATGGTACTCCCATTTCACGCAATCCATCTATTAACAGCTCTTCACTTTTTCGAAACCATGTTCTACTGTCTTTCTGATGTTTTAGAGGAATTCAAACGCACGTTTAAATACTGAGTGTTTGCCATTTGTTGAATCCCAATGACATTTTAAACCCTTCATGCTTTAAATTATTTGAAGCAATTTCAAAACTCGTGTAAAGCCTTCTGAAACACTGAATTTGACAAACATTTGAAGGTGTACAACTGACAATAGATCTCAGGTATTGTCAGACACTGGCGTGGAAGTTTTACAGGGCTATAGTCTCATGTAGAAGGATACCTGCGGATAAATTTGGAAAAGTTTCATGCACTCTACTCCCATAGTCACTAAGGGAAGCCCATGAAGGATGCAAGCGTATTTATTAGATTCAAATCTAGAACAGCGTACGACATTAGTATTCAATTGCGATATCGGTAGCATATTTGGAGATAGAGTCGAAGTGCGAGGTGTACCACTGTTTTATTCACGAGCCGGTAGAGCGAGCTGAGTGAGGTACGTGCGATTATTCTGTTGACATGTTGGACATACATATGGTGTTCCTCCTCGATCTATTTCATGAAACAATGTCACACATTACTGTGGTTATTAGCCAAACCAGCTTCCAGTCACGTCTAAATGTAATCCGCATCAGTACCTACACATTTACAACTCGTTGTGCTAAAGGAAATGTCGGTAGACTGCGTTCACAAGATGCGCGCCACAATCAGAACAACTGAGGTAATTTGGTTAAACTTTCTGCTTTGTTTTCTCTTAGAGTTTCGATTTGGTTAGTATTCAAATACATTTAGCGCTCAACGATGCTGAGGGACTACACACCATACTCTAGAGTCAAGCTTATGGAAGCATGGATACCTTTATTATTATCATTATTGTTATTATTGTTAGTGTTCTTGTTATTGTTGTTATTGTGACAAAATGACAATTCGACAAATCCCACTTCTGACATCAGAATCTGTGCGGAATAAGTTGGCAGAAAGAGATAGCGATATTGCTTGGAAATGATCTGAGTCCACTCCCTTGAATACAATGAAGAACCATCATTAAGGGAATACTTTTCCGGTCAAAATCGTTCTTGTTGTCAAATCTCTTTCACTGTGACACCTCTCACTGAATATTGCCTAGTTAGCAGGAGAGGATCGTCACAACACTGCGTGCGAGCGAGAGGGTGAGTATTGCTTTCTCCTTCTACATGCTGGCTGCCAACTTATTCCGCACAGAATATAGTGTAACCAAATGACAGACTTACAAAAACGAGAATGCAAATTGAATTTATTATTAATTAATTTATCATTAATGTTACTTACAATATTAACACTCATTATTACAAAAATGGAGTACGCTTTCAGCTGCGTGGGAATGTGCGCAGACGCCAAAGTATTGATCACCGCATGGGAATATTTGGATTGGCGGCTAGCAGTGTCGTGATGAACTGGTGCACCTCTGATTGGTGCATGGCAGTGCCATAATGAAGAGGTGCGTATAATAAGGTTCCTTACTGTGGTATAGAAGTACTACGTTATGACTTGGTTGAGCATAAAATTGCTAAATTCTTTGGAAAATTCCGTGTTACATAAACAATAGCCTGTTTAACAGCACACATTTTAATATTAAATATAGATGTAGATGGGAGTAACTTAAACATTTATGACATTGAATTTTCAACATAGATGGCAGCAGCTTCTGAATTATCTTCCAATATTTTGAATTATATGTGTATAACATTATTAGTATTATTATTCCTGTTGGAATGTGAACATATATTAGAAAGACACTTAGCCTTATAAAATTCACTATTGCGTAGTAGATTCCTTGGTATTATGGTAATAGAAGAAATGACGGAATTTAACCTCGAAACTCATGTAACTGTCACTTACTATAGAAAGTGGCGTGTAAGAAAACATGGAAAGAACTGCCTTTAAAGCTTCTGGATGGAAATCATAACTAGAGGAAACTGTTCAAAGCATCTATCGAAATTAGATAATTAACAAAAGTAAAAGAATTTTAGAACCAAGTCTCAGGTTAAGAAACAAAGGAGAACCAAATTCTTCGGGAGAAAACATTATAGACATAGAAATGAACTGAGACAGCATTTTGATAGAATGTCGAAAAGTGTTGTGCTATAGGCCTGAGAAGAAGAATACTTGATCAATTTGAGCACTGACACATCAAATGCTTTGACTCTGCCCCACAATCATTTTGTAATATTTTTATATATTAGAAAGGTTTAGTTGATACAAGATTTGTATATTATTGTTGTTTTGAGTAATGACACCTTGGAATAATGCATTTTTATTATTTTATTTTTTCCCTCAGTAGAATACGACTTGGGTTGGGCAAAATGCTTGTATTTGGAGAGTTACATCACATGGCTAACACATTGTTAGGTAACGAAGGGAACGAAATATTAGCCAATGAGAATCTGATAGAGCCACGGTTCATGCATGTTCATCATACCGCCCGTGGAATTAATTATTTACACGGATTTGTGTGAAAAGGGAAGCTTTTATGACTGAGGTATAGTACCAGCAATTAATTAGTGCGTGTTAAAACTGCAGTAAGTGCCGTAATAAATAACGCTACTTCGCGATAACAGTGTTTTCTTTAAAGTCCAACCAAGTTCTTTGTGAGCAAGTACCTAGAGGAATAAAGTATCTAAGAGGAAAGCAAATGGAACCTTAATGTTTAAAGTCTCGATCACCGACCGTGTTTCCGCTTGTTCCTTCATCAATTATTATCCAGCTAGCCAGGGAACAGCAATACAGAACTGTGGAGGTGAGACTTGAATCACAAGTGTTGGCAGGGGGCTTCAAAACAAGTACATTTGGCTCCAGCTAATCGCCTCACTTTGTGAAACAAACACGACGCAGTTACTGTTTTCATTAGTAATACCTCTGTGACGCAATTTGGTAAATTTGAGAAAGTAGTGCGATATTGGATCTTATTTTTACTTTCTCTACTGGTAAGTAGGGGAAGTATTGTATTCCTCCCAAAAATTTGAAGTCGAGATTTCACCAAAAATATATGTTTTGAAACCCCCTGAATCCAAAAAAAAAGCATTTTTAGAAAAAGGTCCGTGTGTGTGTGTGTGTGTGTGTGTGTGTGTGTGTGTGTGTGTGTGTGTGTGTGGACAGCATAACTCAAAAACGAAAAGTTGGTCCAAAACCAAAGCTAATATTTAAGTTTAACATCTTTTAAGGATGCGACACAAAGACTTCAAAGACAATTCCTCTACCCTAAACTACTTTTTGCGGATTTTTAAATTATATTTTAAATGATTAATTTTCTGAATATATATTTTCGGTACCTTTACGCGGCAGAGAAAGTAAAATTTTCTAACACCACCTATGACCTCGTAGAGGTTTGTCTCACTGTGAAGGAAGATTTAACACCCTGTATACAGCGAATAGATTCGTTTGACACAATAAACCTGCAGGAGTGCGGTCTGGTAGATGAAGTCTTTTCAATTGGCATACCTTCCTTCGAGTTGCTGGAAGGTACAATGGCAATATTGTTCCCAACTAGCAAGACACGCACTCTCTTGACTCCATTTGCGAATTGCGATGTGGTTTGAGACCTGCTGAAAAGGAAATCATGAGATTTTTTTTTTGAGTTAGTGAGGTTTCGTTAAGCTATACAACAGTTGTAAAACACTACTCCAAGATTTTGGAGTATCTTAGCACATTAAAATAATAGGACTGGGAGAAGCTGTCACGTGACACCATATTACTTTAAACGAGCTCTGCTTTATGTACAAGCCCTTTCACTTTTCGAAATATTGTTTAAAACTAATACAAATAGGTACTTATGGTTATTTCGCTCAAGTACCAGGTCACTTATCCACAATAGAAAAGATTTGTATTTAAACGAATCAGTGTTTATTTTATTGCTTTTATTTTATCCTCTATTTTTATTTAGATTTACTGCTTCGACTGTTAGTGGTAATAAAAATGTTAGGTTAGACATCCATAACTGTAGGTCCAGTATTTTACAAACGCATTTTATGTATATATTATTTAATTTGTATTTCTTTCATAATTTCACGACATTTCTTATCAATGTATCATATTTATCAATCTGGGACTCTTATTGCATTGCTATTTATGTCAACGACACACAAATATTTTAAAGCTTTCAGATCCCCTTCTCCTTGCACGCTTAACATAAAAAATGAACAACGATGTTCCATTTTACGAAACCGTCTAAGTTTTTCAAAACTCACACGAATAGCAAGGAATATCTCCGAAATGGTTCACTCTACTAAACAATGTATTCAGACATAAATTGCGTGTTTTAGCGAGATATACATTTTTCTATAGTAAGAATTGGTCTATCTCTTACGGCTTACGAGTTATTAAAAAGCCATCCAGAGTAAATAGGACTCCATAAGCTATAGACAGAAAATTCAATATATACATTTCATTTGTCATACAAATATCTTAAACATTTGGCATTTTAATCAAAATCGTTAGAGCCAGTTTCAAGAATATAAAAATTTTCGAAAAATTTTCCATGTAGAAGGTAGTTTAGGGTGGGGTTATTTTCTTCAAAATCTTTAGTCGCATCCTTGAAAGACATTAAACTTAAATACCAACTTTGGTTTTTAACTGACTTTTCGTACAAATATGCGTCCAGGTTGAAGACAGTTAAATCTGAGCAGGTGTGAAGAATTGGTTTATACGGAGAAACGCATCTTTTGAGGAAGGTTTAGTTGATTACATGCTCAGAGAACAGGTAATGAGTGGGTCAGAGCACCAATTTCCTTTCAGAGAGGGAAGGGACTGGTGCTGCCACTTCATTAAGCGGATCCCACACCCAACTCCGTCACGGTCTGCCCATAACAACTTGCCTCTTCTGCAACTTCTCTAACATCTTGTACCCTCTCGTATAGTAAGTATTCGACCCAAAGAGATTTCACGGGACATGTATGTTTTGAGGCCCCTTGTTAGAAAAAGGTCCGCGCGCGCGCGCGTGTGTGTGTGTGTGTGCGCGCGCGTGTGTGTGTTTCTGAGCAGCATAATTAAAAAACGAAAAGTCGGTTGAAAACCAAAGTTGGTATTTAAGTTTAATATCTTTCAAGGATGCGACACGAAGATTTTGAAGAAGATTTCTTCACTCTAAATTACCCTTTATATGGGAAATTCTTCGATAATTTGATTTCTCAAAAATGACCAACGATTTTTATTAAAATGCCATAAATTTAAGATATTCATAGG
Organism: Tenodera sinensis; assembly: GCA_030765045.1. Classification (NCBI taxonomy): domain Eukaryota; kingdom Metazoa; phylum Arthropoda; class Insecta; order Mantodea; family Mantidae; genus Tenodera; species Tenodera sinensis. The sequence goes on along the minus strand of CM060971.1, from coordinate 18,074,493 downwards.
ATAAATGAAATATACATTTTGAATTTTCTGGCTATAGCCTATGTAGTCCTGTTTACTCATGACTTTTGCATGACTGGTAAATTGAAAGAGATAGACGAAATCTTACTGTACAAAAAATGTAGATACCATTAAAACAAAAGTTATGTCGAAATGCAGATTTCTTCGTGGAGTGAACCATTTCGGAGATATTCCTTGTTATATGTGTGTTTTGCAGTATTTAAACTTTTCTCAAATGGAAGGCGTGCAAAGAGACAGGAATTTCAAAATCTTCTTATAGTAACAAGCTCTAAAATATTTGACTATCGCTCAACGCCTACTGTATTCCCATATTTTCCTTGCTCCTACAAGGAAATTAGTAATAAGATAATTTCTGCAACTGTTTATCTCAACTAACATAAAGAAGACAGAGAAATAGATTGTAAGAATAGTACAAGAATAGAGAAAGTCATGTGAGTGCAACACATCAGATTTGTTATTCTAGTCACCCACAAACAGTTCACAAACAACACAGTTTTGATAATGCGCCCCTTTCACAAGAACACTACCAAAGGCAGAACATATGAGTTTCTGCATTCCTGATAACAAGAAGCAAAAAGGAACGCTAGGAAAAGGAATAGTAAGAGAATAAATTATCATAGGCAATGCTAGGAAAGCGTTGATGTGCATCTGTAATGAATATTCCAAGAGTAAAATGCAATAAATTATGAAGTTAATAATTCTTTCCTAACTTCTTGTGTGTTCTGGTGGTTAGCACGGCAATTTCCAAAACCAGAGGTCTCGAGTTCAATTCCGGGCTGGTGAATGGGAATTTTTCTTTAGTCAATTTATACCCCATCCTCCCCAGGGTCTGGAAATATAAATATAAATAAGAGAGTAGTGTGCGTGTGTGTGTGTTTATAAAGAAAATAGTAAATTAACAAACTTTGACTCATACTTCCAAACTTTAGGGAATCGGTATCGGAAGTTCTGGGTTTGTGAACTAGCCTACTGGTTACTTCTATTTATTTTACGTCGTTACAACTACGTGGTCATTTCACGATGGATCTGTTAGGAGATACCTCTTAGATCGGTATGCGGTGGAACAATAGCCTTGCTTTCTCACAGTGCAGGGCAACTGTACCTCCGCCTCTGTGACGGGCAGATGGCATTAGGGTGCCAACCAGTCTATCTGCTTTCATTACCTGTGGGTAGATGGCACAACACTCGTTATTAGCATTTCCATGTCAATTAAAGGAAAGTTATGTATTTATAACAATATATGTTTATTTTTTAACATCACCGACTTCTGTGTATTTGTATGAATATATTGTTATAGTAATTTTTCCGCACATCCTTCAACAGGTCTAGCAGCAATCTGTACTTCTCCAGGAACAGGAGTAGAATAGGAATAGGAGAGATTAGAATAGAGGATTCGGCACTGAAGCTAGCCTCGAACCCTTTAGGTCTTTATATATTGAATTTTCTGGCTATGGTTCATGTTTTAAGATTTTTTTACCGTAAGAGATAGATGTAGATCTTGCTTAAACATACAATTTTATTTATGCCAAAATAACTTTTTTGTTGAGTGAACCATTTCGGAGATATTCCCTGTTATTTGTGTGAGTTTTGGAGAACTTAAACTTTTGTCAAATGGGGCATCGCTATTCACTTTTTATATGTTAACCGTGCAAAGAACGAAATTTGAAAGCTTTAAAATATTTATATATCACTCAAAGCCTACTGCATTCCCATGTTCCCCTTGCACCTACAAGGAAATAAGCAATAAGATAATTTGTACAAATGTTTACCTCAACTAACACGAAGAAGATATAGGAATAAAAGAGTTTGTAAGAATGGTTAGTACAAGAGTAGAGAAAGTCATGTGAGTACATCACATCAGATATTTTAAAGCTATAGTGCTAGAAGTACTTATTTCAAACGACTAAAGAATCCATGTTTATGTCAAAGGAATTTGAAAACAAAACGGCCGATACTTCCGGCAGGCGAATGATCCTGTAAAACGGAAACAGAATCACTGTTGCAGCGATGACTACAATTTTGAGAGCACGCTGCTATAAAATCGTATGTGAAAACTGCCCTATTTCTCGGTTTATGGTACGTAAAGAAAATAATGTTGAGGCCGTAGTGACTGCCGCGCCATCCAGCGGGATTGACGTGAGTTACGACACGATGCCTTCATACTACATAAATTCAAATCAGCGGCGGTCGCAACGTTCTGCCCCACAAGTAACAAATCGCTGACCGCAGTGGCTACCCATAAATACAAGAGCACTAGACTGCTTTGTCATTTTACTGCGGTTTATTCCCTTGTTCAGGTTTAGAAAAACATGGCCTTTCAAATTGGTTGCGGCCGTGTGCTACCGGCAATATGCATGCTACCTTCCCTGCCTATAAAAGGAAACGGTGACATAAATAAGAGAGAGAGGCTATGGCCCCAGGGAGCTTTAGCATTTGTAATAGTCGATCGTTGCATTTCTTCTTTGGAAACATAGCACGTTTAGATGCTTCTTTCTGTTCTTCAAACACTGTGTTAGTGATTGCTTCCTTCCTTCTTGTTTCTACGTATTGTAACAAGGTTACTCTTCTATCACTCGTCGTTAACAGTCTTTCCGGCTATCTCAACTCACAAACTCATGACCTTGCTCAGTCCTTTAGGTGTCTTCCTTCATTTCCTCTATCTCTCATACCCTAATAAAGATGTTACAATCACCCTCGATGCTCGTTAAATCTTCTCACGACGACACACACGCACCGCTGTCTTGCACTCACTGACTCATGTCCATAACTCATATCTTAAGTAGACACTCATTTAGTTGGAGTTTATACACTTGAGCAATGGAAAAAATTGCCACAAAGGTTTAACTTAAAATGCATCATTATTATTATGATTATTGTTATTATTATCATCATCATCATCATCATCAGCTTACAATAAACAATAAATAAGTCAGAACTACTACATACCTGACCAACAATGAATCTAGAGTTCCCAACAGAGGGTTGTGTTTACAACCGAAGTCAATAAATTAAATTAAATAATTAAAATAAATTTAAAGAAAAGGTCATCGTGATGCGATAAATCGTGTGTAGAGATCAGAGGTAAGAAAATTATGAAGGAAAATTGACGAAATATTACTTTAAAATACAGAAAAATTAATTAACTTCATTACATATCTGCTTCATACTGCAAAGCACCAGTGTTGTGCTTACGTGATATTAATGTCATATGTGAATAAAATCACCGCAAGGCGTGCAATCCCACAAGCAAATACCATGCACATTTTGCCATTACAGTTATTATTTATATGAGTCATACCAACCTCTGGAAGCATTTTCTAGCTAAAATTAGCTTTCAGAGTTCATTCAACTGATTAGCGATTATGTGCTTCGAAACTCGCGATTAAGGGATGAAACATGACAGTAAAATGAAGTTTATTTGTATAACGGTATTTGTGGGCTTTCTGCACTTTCTAATGAGAATATACTATACTTTGATGACCGTTCTTACTATGGAATTAAGCTACATTTTATAAAGCTCTTGCAGTTCTTTCAGTCTCCGATATTCACTTTACTCCTATAAGTAAGTGAATGAATAAAGAAATGAATGATTTATTCTCTTTACATACAATTTACATAATACGTTACTCGCACTTGGAGTTGCTAATTTTTTGCTTTTTATTTTTTATTTCTTCCGTATTCTGTTGCACACATAATGGGGAAGTATAATATACGCACTATTTGTCTCGTTAGTCCCTCATTACCCCTTTTCCGCATTTTCTCCACTTAGTTTCTTATTTCTTTTAACTAGGTACTTTAATTTTACTTTGTCTAAATGTTTTCCTGCTTTCTCCATATATTAATTTGATGATGAGTTGAAAATCTTTCTCACTTTTAGCTCCATTGGAACATTTTCACATTTTTGTATCATTAACTTCTCTCTTCCTGTTTCCGGATCCTCGCATTGGAGACTATAATGCCAATTATAACGCAATATACTACATTTAGTGCACCTCCCCCCCTCTTCTTCCTCGTGGGCCACTTGAATTCATTACACCTCTTTGTTGCATAGTTAGATTATTTTTCTCTTCCCCATTCCATTTTTAATTATCTATAATCTATGTTCATTTTCAACCCCCAATCGTTACAGGATTTGACGACTTCAATAAATTTACTTAGTCCCACAATTGAAATGGAACTTGCCACTAGATCGAAACAGTAACCTTGGTACTTTCTTGTTTTTACTGACTGAAGAATGGCCTTTTTTTTCAATTTTACTGTCTTCCACAATATCATCCATGAATAGTTCTCTCTAGTTTCCAGATATCTGTGTGAGGCTACTGTAAGAAAGAAATCCTAATCTGTGAATATTTCAGGTAAATTATTCAGGTCCCTATAGATTGGTAATGTCTGAAGTTAAGAAAAAGGAACAGAATTTCGGTATCACCCGCAGAATTACCATTTTGAGTGTTGAATATAGTGTATCCTCTTCGTTTTGATAATAATGAATTACTCGTATATACCTAATCGTTGTAGATGAGCTGATACGCGAGCTGTGGTGAATATGCACCCACCTAATGCACCTTAATTACTAGCTAATGAAGTATTAATCCTTACTAAATGAAAATACCGACTAAATGCAGCATATCATGAACATGGAACATTACTAAGTCTAAAAGCATATGCTCTAATGGCAGAGAGATAATACTGTATGTTCTTACGCTTGAAATTAACTTTTCTAAATTTTAGTTTTATCAGAAATTGAAACCTTAAAACCAGTCTTTTCTATCAGACAGAGGTTTATATAGCAAACTGTTAATGTTTTCACTTTCTCAACTACGCAAAGTAAATTACGATGTAGAGAAGAGTAGCAAAATGTATTTTTATTGGGCATATAAAGTCATATTTACAGCTTTTCTTCAGTATTTTGTCTTATTTCAACCAACTTTTGCCATAATAGCTCATAGTTTGACTATTTTGTTTCTCCAAATTGTTGTATCATTAAGAACACAAGAATATTACAGCTAATATTGCCAAAAATAAATACAACAATTAATATAAAGCTTTATTTATCAGGCGACAGTAAACAAGTAACGCACTAATCGGTTCATTGTTGTGCGAATTCAAAAGTGCGACTTCCTCAGGCGCGGCTCCTCAGGGTAGGCAGGGTTGGCATTGCCTACCCTATCGTAATACATCAACAAATAATGTTTAACTATGATTCTGCATTTTATCATTTGAACCGTCATTTTCCCCTAAATTGCAGTTCAAGAAACGTTTTCTCGGTTATAATGACCAGCGCATGGTCAAATCCTTGAATCTCAATTCCGATTCATCAAAACTGCACTGCGTGTTTGAAACGCGCGGCAGAAATGATACGCATGGAACCTGGGTAGTGGAGAGCCAGCTAGCTTAACCTCTGCCGGCTCGGCCCCCTTTTCTCAGTACGAGGCCCTTGAACAGGGATAAGGAAATATTCCGTCTGTATACGCACTCCGAGCATGCGTAGATGCGTCTGCCAGCAGTCCGAACACTTGCCTGCCCAAATCCGAATTTAGGCGACATTTTCCGAACAGCCATACTCCACGAACGAAGATCTCAGAGATCTGAATCTGTCGTTATCTCTGTGTAATACCAGTATGACCGACTTAATTAGTGAACTATTACAAATTCCGCTTTCGCGGCGCACTAACAATGAAAAGAGGAGTGTTTCAGCTATTTAACAGAAAGCTGCAGTCAGACAATTTTTCAATTTCTTAATCCATTTTAGTCATGGGCGTCGCGAAACGGGGACAAGGGGGGTCACGGCCCTCCCTTAGAAGTTGGTGAACTTAATGTGCAGTCAGTTACTGACTTTTAAACTATTTTAATTTTGGCGTAAAGAACAATTTTTGTTTAGCACAAACTAATACGGTTATCTGCAACAAATACTATAAATTTTGACAGTAAAATAATGATTTAATATTATAGGATTGCAAATTTCCAACATGTGCCTCCCCCCCCCCCCCCCCCGGAAAAAAGTCTGCCGACACTCGTGATTTTAGTTTCGGCGGTAATTCGTCCGTAAGTCACACTCATTCACTCTGCTCTTATTAAACAACCAAACAATATATTGTTTGCGTTATCCGCAATGACTTCGCCCCTATATTTCGGATAAACGGGGTTTATTATTATTATTATTATTATTATTATTATTATTATTATTATTATTATTATTGTTGTTGTTGTTGTTGTTGTTACACTTTGCCTACCCTAAAATTATGACTGCGAGCCGCCACTGGACTTCCTGCGTAATAAAGATCGCACAGGTGGTCACACTGTTCAGTTTGGGTATAACCTCACTCTGGTTCAACATGCTGATAATAAAGTTGCGAGGTTTTGTTCGTTATTTTGGGGAGAAGTTCATTGGCACTGACAGGGAAATATTATTTTGTAAACTGTGTGAAGTGAAAGCTAGTGCAGAAATGGGTAAAAACACTGTAATATAGCTAAACACAGAGCTCCGGCAGTTTCCTTTGTCTAACCTATAATCTGTAAGCTTATGTGTGTTAAATATATGATAAAATACAAATGCAATGTCTTACATTCAGACTGTTTTCTTAACTCACTTTTCGTTCACGAAATACAGTCATATGTGTTCTCTTCGCAGTCTTCTACAAACAATTCACAAACTTTTCTATATTATCGAGATAGAAATGCAACGCATTACATTCACATGATGTCTCTACTCTCTTTTCTTTTAGGCAACACATTCACACGTCCTTCTCTACTTGTCCTGCAAAAACAATTGATACAATTTTCTGACTGAAATAGAAATACAACGTATTACATTCACATGGCTTTCTCTACTTGCTTTTTCCCTGCGGTATTTGTAGTCGATCAACAGTGCTTTTGCATAGTGTTTTTATTTGTTTACTTATGTAGTTTATGTTTTATTTCTTATAGTGTCCTAAGATTTTAATTAAATATTTGTTTAAGTGTGTTAAGTAGTATTATTTAAATTTCTACAAAGAAACAAAACTATTGGGCAAGTGCAACCTAAGCTAGTACCTATTAATAGAAATGCCAAAGAAAAAGCAAAGCATGAACAAGAAAAACGAACATGGCAAACTTTATATTACAAAACACTGAAACATTTGACGCAAAATACACTGTCAGGGAACTATTAGTGGCTTCCGGGAACACTAATGGCTATTGCTGCTGAAAAACTAGTTTTGTTTGCTTCATAAAATAACTGTTATTGAAATACGCTAGCGCTGCAAGGTATGTGACTGCGCGGAGCAGAGAGGAATGCAGTGCATGGTTAAACACGAGAAATAATTTCTAAAGAATACCAACTTTCTTGTTTGTGGGAGTCGGAAATTTTCTTACACTGTGTACAAACTCATGAGAATTCCCGCAAGGTACTCTTTAAGCTACTCGTTGCTTGTGAAACTTAATTCTGTTGTTCTGAATTTAGTTTGGCCCATCTTCATTTTATCATCCCTCTTTTGTTTTCCGCAATGATCGCGGCGCTGGCGTCGCTTTCCTTCGTCTCCTCTTCCGACAAGGGTAATTAGATTGAAAACGAAACTCCGTGTTTCGGTTACGCAGAGTTCGCCATCTTTCTGCCAGGCGCAAACAAAGCATGGCCTTCATTTGTATGACTCAGATATAGAAACTAAATGCACCCCAATGGTGTAATGTAACTAATTACTAGAGCCCCGATATTGAAGTCCTAAACAACATAAAAAATCTGATGTCTTACACTCGCATGAGTTTCTCTACTCTTATACATTCTTACAAACCTCTATTCCTATATCTTCTTCGTGTTAGTCGAGATAAACATTTACAGAAATTATCTTATTGCTTATTTCCTTGTAGGTACAAGGGGAATATGGGAATACAGTAGGCTTTGTGCGATAGTCAAATCTTTTAAAGCTTTGAGATTACGTTCTCTTTGCACACGTAACATATAAAAACATTAACAACGATGTGCCATTTCACGAAAGTTCTAAGTTTTCCGAAACTGACACAAATAACAAGGAATATCTCCGAAATGGTTCACCCTACAAGAAAATTTATTGAGACATAAATTGTGTAATGTAGCAATATCTACATTTTTTGTATAGTACGATTTGGTCTATCTCTAACGGTTTACCAGTTACGCAAAAGTCGTCCAGAGTAATTACGATTACAGGGGCTATAGCCAGAAAGTTCAAGATATACATTTCATTTGCCATCAAAATATCTCAAACATATGACATTTTAATCAAAATCGTTAGAGCCATTTTCAAGAAAATCAAAATTTTCGAAAAATGTTCCATGCAAAGGGTAGTTTAGGGTGGGGCTATTTTCTTCAAAATCTTCGTGTCACATCCTTGAAAGACACTAAACTTAAATACCAAGTTTGGTTTTTAACCGACTTTTCGTTTTTGAGTTATGCTGTCCACAGACTGACAGACTGACAGACTGACACAGACACACACACACGGACCTTTTTCTAAAAATGCTTTTTTTTGGATTCAGGGGGCCTCAAAACGTATATTTCCGGTGAAATCTCGACATCGAATTTTTGGGTGGAATACAACACTTCCTCTACTTACCAGTAGAGAAAGCAAAAATATGGAACGTAGAATTAGGTGACATGGTAAAGGATATTTAAATTTGACTTTAGTAGGATCTTGCGAGCTACTTAAGCCAGATAAAAAGGTGATTTGATACAGTATGCTGTAATGTGTATGTTGTACTTTATAAATTGCATGTAATTGGATAGAGCCTAAGTGAATGCCCCTCCGAAGGAGTGTCGCCTTGTCGTGGCGGAGGGGCTCAGTACCTGAGCCAGACGGCCTACTAAGTGTCATTTTGATTACTGGTAGGCAAGAGGTGAGGGGAAGCAAAGAACATTCCAAACGGGTAGATGGGGCTCGTTAGTCTTGGTTGACGACTCATCTAGGAGAAGAGGACTCCGAAATCAAACTCCCCCAGGGGCTCCTACTATGGTAGGTATGGGTTTGGCGTACCCGGGGCCCCGAGCCATACTCTCGACTGGGTTCCTCCAAGAGGTGAGAGGGCATATGCCAAACGCCCAATCAACTTTGGTCCACTTTTGTGTTTGACCTCCCACCTGTTACCTCCCTGTACACAGTCTGATGGATAACCTACGCGCGGGTCGTCGGAGGATGGGGTGACGCAAGGGGTGACTGGGTAATCGCGTAAGTCCCAGCCCCTGGTTATCATGTAGGATCTGTGTGCGTATCCGCTGATAAAGGTCAGTCACGGGGAGGGGCCATTGCATGAGCTGATGCACTCCTGAAGGCGATTGGGTCCCTCTGTCTATACATTGGGAGGTGAGACCCTAGGGTGAGCAAGGTCCAGGCCAGGACTCTCACCTAAGCCGGGGTGGCGCCCAGGATGTGAGCATGCCATCGGAGACATTTGCAATGGTGGAGGATGACATCGCCATGAGTTCTCCAAAAACTCAAAACAAAAAATATAAAGTTTGTGTAAAGGAAGTAGCAGAGTTGAGTGGTCCTCGCTACTTAGTGATAACTAGAACTGAGGAAGGGAAAAAGTTTCTTTCAGTGAGCCCATTTATAATCCAGAAGGGCCTGGATAAGATAGCTGGTCCAGTGAAGTCGTGCACTAGATCGCGCAATGGCACGCTTCTAGTAGAAGCGCATTCAGCAGAACAGGCAGCTAAAATACAAAAAGCAAACCTGTTGGCCAGCTATCCAATACGTGTTGACCTGCATAAGACGTTAAACTCGTCACGCGGTGTCGTTAATACCCGCGCTTTAGACGGACTCAGCGTTGAAGAAATTAAGGAAAACCTGGAAGATCAAGGTGTTACTTGTGTGTATCGGGTTCATCGCAAAGAAAGCGGTGAATTGAAGCCTACTCGTACCCTGTTCCTGACCTTTGATCGGGTAGATCTCCCACAAAGGATTAAGGCAGGGTATGAATCCATCGAAGTTAGGCCGTTCATTCCGAACCCACTCAGGTGTTTCAAGTGCCAGCGCTTTGGACATACAAGCGAGCTTTGTAAGGGACTAGCTACATGCCCTCAATGCGGAGATGAACTCCACGATGGTGCATGTACTACAGCTCCTTCATGTGTTAACTGCAGAGGTGAACATCCATCTAGTTCCCGAGACTGCCCCCGCTTTATAGAGGAAAGAGCGATTCAAGAGATACGGGTTAAAGAGAAGGTGCCCTTCTCAGAAGCCCGGAAGATCTTGCGTCTACGCCAACCCTCTGTTCCCAGATCTGGAACCTATAGCTCTGTTGCAGCTAAAGCGGTAGCGAGCAGAGAGATCGCAACGCAGACCAGCGATTTCAATGGAGCAACAATTTCTGAAAAGACACTTGTTGCCCGTAGCTCTATTCCAAAGCCCTCAACATCGGCACGCACATCTGCGTCAACGTCTACAAAGTTCGTAAGTGCAAAAAACATCGTCACATCACCATCAAAATCATCAAGATCAACACAAGAAAGAAGCAAGCCCGTAAGATATGATGCCTCACCGATCAAGTTCAAAAAGACTTATACAAGAAACGACTTCCTCAAGGAAGATAAGGCTCATCCCAGTACATCAAAGGGATATAAGAGTCCAAGGAGATCCCCTCGAAGATCCTCTTCTGGAGAATCTTCAGGGGTGGACTCAGACCGGCGTCTTTCATCTTCGCCGGTCCCCATTAGCAACCGGTTCGAGACACTCGAACCCAAGTTTGCTATGGGAAGACGCACGTCCTCGGCAGAGGACATGGATCTGGACCAATCTGCCCACACTGGGAGACCCCCAGTGGAAAAGAGGCGCGAAAAAGCGTCCGAAAAGAACGTCAGCCCAAGAGAGAAAAGGGCTAAATTAGTTCGACAACCGCCTGCTCCAAAGTAATGAAGATTTACCTTGGAATTACCTGTCCCACACACAATGCAATATGACTATCCTACAATGGAACGTACGTGGCATTCGAACTCAAAGGCCAGAACTTGAGCTCTTGCTCAAAGACAACGAACCTCTGGTCGCATGTTTGCAAGAGACTAAACTGCGTCCTCAAGACGCTTTCTATCTAAGGCGATACACCCCAGTACGGTGTGATGTTACACCAGAAGAGGGTGTTCCGGCACATGGCGGCGCTATGATACTTGTGAGAGATGACATATATATGCAAATTGTACCAATACAGTCTGATATCCAATCAGTTGCAATAAGGATTATACTGCCAGACATCCATTTCACCATCTGTAATATTTATTTGCCTCCGTCACATGACCTCTCGCACATTGATTTAGAAGATCTAGTTTCCCAGTTGCCAACACCGTTTCTGTTGGTGGGAGACTTCAATGCGCACCACCCACTTTGGGGTTCAAGTCGCGCCTGTGCGAGAGGTAAACTCATTTCCGATTTCTTGGACAGTCACAACCTAGCTCTCCTCAACACTGGAGAGCCTACATTCATTTCGGACTCCCACAGCACCTTCTCACACCTTGATCTTGCAGTTTGTTCACCTCAGTTGGCAGTCTCCTTACAATGGAATGTCATCTCTGATTTACACTCTAGTGACCACTTCCCATGTCTTATTAGTCTCTTGACGCAACATACATACTCCACACGTATGCCCAGGTGGCGTTTGGACCATGCGAACTGGAACCTTTACACCCAGTTGGCTGTCTTTACCTACAACGAGCATGACTCAGTAAATAATTTGGCGCAGCATCTCACGGAGACGATTCTCTCTGCTGCTGAACAATCGATTCCGCGGTCGACTACACACCCCCGTCGATTTCCCGTTCCCTGGTGGACGGAAGAATGTCGGAATGCCATTCGTGCTCGAAGGCGTGCACTTAGGGTTTTCCAACGTCACCCTACTTTGGAAAACCTAATCGAGTACAAGAAAATGCGCGCCAGGTCCAGACAAGTCATTAAGGATAGCAAAAAGTCATCATGGAGCAAATTTGTAGCTTCATTTAACCGACACACACCTTCCTCGGTTGTGTGGGATAGATTAAGGCGTGTTGCAGCTAAAACGACCCAAATACCAATAGCGGGACTAAAAACAGCCACAGGAGCTGTTGTTGATTCATTTGAAGTGGCCAATACCTTTGGCAGTGCTTTCGCACAAGTGTCTAGCTCGGAAAACTACTCCCCTGAGTTCCTTCCAATTAAAACTCAGGTGGAATCTCAAGGCTTCTCGTTTCGTTCTAGAAACGTAGAAGATTACAATCGCCTTTTCACCATGGCAGAGCTGGAGTATTCCCTGAAATCTTCGCGATGTTCAGCACCAGGACCGGACGGTATTCATGTACAAATGTTACAACAGCTCTCTCCTGAAGGTAAGGCATTCCTGCTCGAGGTCTATAACCGTGTTTGGGTTGACACTATACTCCCAGAAAATTGGCGGGAGGCCACCGTTATTCCCATCTTGAAGGCTGGGAAGGACCGTCATCTTCCCTCCAGCTATCGTCCTATTTCCCTCACCAGTTGCGTTTGCAAGGTGATGGAACGCATGATCAATGGACGATTGGTATGGTGGTTAGAAAGTCGTAACCTACTGACTAACATCCAGTGTGGTTTTCGACGACGCCGTTCAACTGTTGACCATCTTGTGTCAATATCGACACAGATAATGGACGGCTTTATGAAGAACTGTCAAACCGTTGGCATATTTTTCGATCTTGAGAAGGCTTATGATACGTGCTGGCGAGCAGGGATTCTACGTTCCCTGTATGCCTGGAACATACGTGGACGCCTACCACTTTTCATTCAGGAGTTTATGAAGGACCGCTTTTTCCGAGTAAGGGTCGGCTCGGTGTTTTCTAATTCTTTTGTTCAGGAGGAGGGAGTACCTCAGGGTTCGGTGCTAAGTGTCACGCTCTTTGCTATAGCAATTAACTCCATCTGGAAATGTGTTCCACCTGGAGTTTCGTCATGCCTATTCGTAGACGATTTTGCTGTCTATTGCACTTCTCAGCGCACGGCGTTCTTACAACGGCGCCTGCAGCAATGTTTGGACAACCTTAGAGAATGGAGCATGAAAAACGGCTTTCGTTTCTCAACTGCGAAGTCAATCTGCGTTAATTTCTGGCGCCGTAGGAGACGATTACCACCTTCGCTCCGATTTGGTCCAGATGAACTTCCCTTCGCAGAAGAGACGCGCTTCCTGGGTTTGATCTTGGACAGGAAGCTTAGTTGGTCGTCGCATATTGCACAGCTAAGAGCGAGATGTGACCGTTCCCTAAATATTATGCGAGTACTGAATGGCAAATCGTGGGGAGCGGATCGGACAATTTTGTTGCGAATATATCGCGCATTAGTCCGATCCAAGCTAGACTATGGGTGTATTGTTTATTCGTCAGCACGACCATCTGTGCTGAGAAGATTAGACGTGGTCCATAATAGGGGCATCCGCATTGCAACAGGAGCTTTTCCAACAAGCCCAGTGGTGAGCCTTTACGCCGAGTCCGCAGAACCGTCTCTGCATTATCGGCGTGAGATTCTCTTGGCAAATTATGGTTGTGCGCTTAGATGTATGCCTAAGCACCCAACGTTCGCTTCTTTTTTCACCACCACGCTAAGAGAACGATATAGAAATAGCTCCCTTAGTCCAAAGCCTGCGGGGTTCCGTTTCCAAGAGCTCCTAGTGAAGCTTGGAGTGGAACTGCCTGTGATGTTCGCCAAGGGCGAGAGACTTTACCCCCCTTGGCTATCTGGTACGCCCCATGTAGATCTTGGGATGACCATACACCAGAAGTCCACGATGCCTATTTCAAGTATCCGCACGTGTTTCTTAGAATTTTTGTCAGGCTACACTGACCGTATATATATTTACACCGATGGGTCAAAGGGCTCCAACGGTGTTGGATGTGCTTATGTTTATGGAACCGAACCATATACATTCGGTTTTCCAAATAGCACCTCCATTTTTACTGCAGAGCTTTATGCAATTTATCGAGCCGTTTTGTATGTTCGCCGTCGTAAATTAGGTGACTGCCTGATTTTGAGCGATTCCCTTAGTGCACTGCAGAGCCTTTGTCAGTTGTACAACCCCCACCCTATTGTACAACGTATCCAGGATGCCCTCCATGTTTTACACGCTTCTGGCGTTGACGTGGTGTGTGCATGGATTCCTGGTCACGTAGGTTTGCCGGGGAATGAAATGGCAGATTTAGCAGCAAAGACGGCAACTACAGAACCCAGTATTACCATCTCACGTGTTACTTCGGAAGACTTTAGGCTTGAAGTGCGGAGAGCGGTGCTGTCGTCCTGGCACGACGAATGGTCAACTCTCCGCGATAATAAGCTTAGAGAAGTGAAAGAACTTCCGATAAAGTGGGTAAGTTCCTGTCGCACATCTCGTCGCGAGGAGGTTAGTTTGGCTCGATTAAGAATAGGGCACTGCAATTTTTCGCATGGTTACCTATTTAAAAGGGACCCTGCGCCTCTATGTCCGCTGTGTGACAACGTTTTGTCGGTACGCCACGTGCTCCTAGAGTGTTACTCTCTAGCGCACCTTCGGGATTCTCTGCAGCTGCCTGCCAGACTTGCAGAGGTCCTAGCGGACGACAAAACAGCGGTTGATAGAGTTTTTAATTTTTTAGCGCAGTGCAATATAAATTTGAGGATTTAAAATTTTTAATTATCTGTTTCTGATTTTGGACATATTTATCACCTTGTTTCATATCTGGCTATTGCCACTGCTTTTTACCTTTGTATATTTTTCTTGTTGCTAGTATATTTATTTTTGAGTGAAATTTATATCTGGCTATTGCCATGAGTCTGTTAAGGGCGCTGATGACCTAGAAGTTGAGCGCCCTTAAACCAAATCCAAACCAAACCTAAGTGAATGCCTAGTTATATTCATAATTGTAATAATTTAGCATTAATAAATGAAACAGCTGGCAATGAGTGCCTTTTAAACCACGAACGTTCTTTGCAGGTGGCGGGCATATGCACATTTTACAGCTGTCAGAAGCGGAATATGCGATTGTGTTCAAATTTGTAAGTCGAGGCTCCGCGTTTTCCAACATTACGAGATAGATAACAGGTATGTAACGTATTTTTATTACAACGAAATACCATACAAGGGTTTTCCTTTTTTTTTTCTCTCCCTTCTTTCATTTGTGCTGTGGCAGGCACTGCCGAGGGGGCAGAGGTTGTTTTCCGGTGTTTGTGCAAGTAGACTGCTCTGAAAATTCCACCACGATTTAAATAGCACGATGTGTTTTTGCCATTCTTTCTCTTTTCCACTCTCAACTCTTCCCTGGATACCATCTGTTTTCAATTACAGCTGGGTATACAGTTTACGTTGCTCCATAAATATTTACTCACTGCTAGGAGAGTTTAATTTTACAAATTTGTGCCACGTAATTTGGTGGGCCAAACGCACAATCTATCGTATAACGCAACTGTTCTCATCCCCTAACTCCACGCGAGCTTTGCCAGTCGATATACACGACCTAACTGTCTTTTGCAGTTTGTGCAATTATGTGTTTATGCCTTTAGTGTTATATTCCGTTTTTAAACTCGCGACACGTGTTACCAGGCTCGTTTTACGAGCACACTGTAATCAGACAAACGACAGCGAGCAACACTCAACAATGAATTCCATTGTTTGTGATTTCAGACTTTCCCGGAACATTTTTATAGAACGCTTTCACAACGTAACAAGAGAGAAACACATGTTTTAAACTTTAGCAAAATAATGATGAGATCTCTCTTAACTGACGAGGCCAACCCAAACATAACCTTAACGGCTTATAAGGACGGCATAATTAGCCTATTTCAGGAATCAGTGCCAGAAAATGATGACGTAATAACCATGGCAACAAGATACCAATGAGTCATCACCGCCACAACATAATTTTCTACAATGTGCCTGTAAGAAAACCAGGATAATTACCCCTCAGGGACCTAACGAGGTTTAGCATACCCAGATCAGACCTCTCATCGGGGAAAAATCGCCACGCCGGAACCGGGGATCGAATCCGGGTCCTCCGCATTAGAGGCACGCGCGCTACCACAGCGCTACGGAGGTGGTCAGATTATACAATAGTTATATTGTTGTACGAGATGCTTTATGGGACTTCAGGGTGTAAATTCTCTGTCATAGCTTCAGAAACGTTTTGCATATTTATTTCAATTTATATCTTCTATAATTAAGCCATAGGGTATACAACGAAGGGGGGCACCTCTCTCATTTCTAATCCGTGGAGGTCCATTACGAGCAATTACCTCCAACAGAAAGGGATGAAGTCAAGGACCGCAGAAGGCTACAGGGTGCCCGTAGACACGCCACAAAAACGTTCCAACACTTGCTGGCTCGAATGTCATTGCCACTGTTACAGCTGCTCAGAGAGGGCAATGAGCCACCCGTTCAACCAAGCAGCCCTCTTCTTCTCTTTGAGGAAGGACCAGAGAAAGAAGTATTTTGTAAAAGAAAACTATGTAGCGAAAATCGTGTCAATGTGTGTTGTATTTCTATTTCTATTATAGAAAATTGTATGAATTGAATATTTAAGGGCGAATAGAGAACGAAATGTGATCGTGTTTTGTATAAAAGTGAGTGGAGAAAACCGTGTGAATGTAATGTGGCATTTATATTTCAGTCATATAAAGTTGTGTGCATTGTATGTTGAAGGGCGAACAGGGAAGGATATGTGAATGTTTTATCTAAAAGGAAAGTGAGTAGAGAAAACCATGTGAACCTTAGATTGTATATTCAAATGGATAACATACAAACCGCCTCCATAAAAAAATACATACACGTACCGAATTTCGCATTCCAGCATTTGAGAACAGGTCGTATAGGTTCACCTGTACGGTATGTTTTGTCTGCACAGCACCTAGCCGCTGATGCGACTTTATCTGTGCGGTGTTGGAGGTCGTCTTTGTGTTGTCATGCTTTTGTGTCCTGGGCAATGGTTTCTTTCTGTATACCTAGTTTAGGATACAGAAAGGGGACAGGAATAAGTGTTGAGGTAATGATGTGTTAGAAGATGGGAGTGGCATTACCCTTATCCAAGGGCGTCCTTGGGTAGGCGGTAGCTTTTCCTTCTTCGAGGTGCTGTGTGGTCGTATTGACCTAATGCCCGTACCAGCTGATTGGTGTGGGAGTTTAGTTTGGAGTGCATGGTTCGGGAACGCTCCCTTACCAAGTACATGATGTAGGGAAGTCCTGACTGGTTGTGGAGGATGTAAGACGGGAATCTACGTCCGGTATTGTATATCATTCTTAACGCCCTGTTCTGCACTGACTGCAGTTTGCGCATGGTAGATGGTGCCGCTGATCCCCAGGCTTCGCAGCTATACAAGATCAATGGCGGGATAATTGCCCGGTAAATACGTAGTTTTAAATGATTGGGCATGGTAGATCTGAGGATAGGGTAGAGCTGTCTGAGCGCAGCGTGACCAAGTTTGGCCTTTGCGCGGACGTGTGGGGCGTATGTTAGCCCGCGATCGAGGAGAACGCCTAAATATTTGGCGGAGGTTACCCATGGGATATTGCTCCGCCTACGCCGAAGTGAACGTTCCGGCCGCCAATGGCGAACCTTGCCAAGAAGGAGAGCGGAGCTTTTCTACGGACTAATAGCCATTCTCCACTTCTCACTCCAACGGTCGACGGCGTCGAGTTGTCGTTGAAGGGGAGGGAGGCAATATCTCACGTTTTTATTTTGTGCCATGATGAGGACGTCGTCCGCATACTGGCATGTTGCAGTGTGTTGTTCCGTGGGGAAATCGGACATGTAAGCTACGAAGAGTAGCGGGGAGAGTACACTGCCCTCTGGGACTCCTGCCGCTATTTCTCTTATTGTAGATAGTTTTCCTTCCACTTTCGCTCTGAAAGTGCGGTACTGAAGGAAACTGCTAATTATTGTGCGATATGGAGGAGGGATATTTGCCTTCTTTAGTTTGTACAGTAGGCCTTGGTGCCAAGTTGTGGTGAAAGCCTTTTCCACGTCTAGCAGCACCGCTATGGTCTTGATGTTTCCCTGGAAACCCAGGGAGACCATCTCGGCCACACGCAGCAACTACATGGTCGTGGAATGACCCCGACGAAAACCAAACTGGTGATCCGGT
Organism: Tenodera sinensis; assembly: GCA_030765045.1. Taxonomy (NCBI): domain Eukaryota; kingdom Metazoa; phylum Arthropoda; class Insecta; order Mantodea; family Mantidae; genus Tenodera; species Tenodera sinensis. Next base: position 18,056,437 of record CM060971.1, on the reverse strand, counting down.
ACGAGTTACCTCTCCTCAAAAAGAGGTATTAGGCGGATAACGAGCAACCGCTCAAAAACTTTTGAGACGATAGGGAGAATGCTGATGGAGCGGTAGTTGTTAGGAAAGACTGGGTTGTTGCTCGGTTTCAATATACATACCACCCTCGCCTCCTTCCAGAAAACCGGAAAGTGACGAAGACTGAGGCATGCATTGAAGATCCGGGTCAAGCGGACCACAGCCTTTTTGGGTAGGTGCTGGAGCATGAGGGCCGTCACGCAGTCGTGCCCAGGGGATTTGTTGGGATTCAGGCTTTGGATTTCGGAAATCACCGCTTTCGGGGTGATTATGGGAAGTTGGATCATCTCATGAAGCCGCTGTGGTTCCTCAAAGAGGTAATCCACGGTTGCTTCCCAAAGTTCGGTAAAGTCTTCGTCTTGCGGGTCCTCCCGGGGTTCGAACTGTACCTCAAGGTGGTCTGCGAACACAGTGGCTTTCTCGTTTGGCTCAAAGGTGAGCCGCCCACGAGTGCCGTACAAGGGATGCTGGTATTGGGCCTTGTCTTTCCTCGAGGCCCTTATAATCCGCCAGGGTTTCTTTTCCTGAAGGTTTACGGTTTGTAATATGTTTTCCCAGGCTGATGTTCTTTTGGCACGGAGCAGTCGCCTTACCAGGGATTTGAACCTCTGGTAAACTGCTCCTATCCTGGGATGGCGGAAACGCTGCCATAGCTTCCGAACAGTTGCCTTGGCTTTTATCAACTGTCGGAGTTCCATAGGTAAGGTTCTAGGATCTGGGGTGTTGGTGGGAATGCGATGGGTGTGTGCGCGTACCGCATTTAGGATCTGGTGGGAAAAGTCCGACGCTGCCTCTTCCAACGCCTCGATATCATCGATGCGAGGTCGAGGGTCAACGGAACGGTTAAGTTCTAGGACTGCTGCATCTCAGTCGGTCTCAAATGTCCAGTCTGAGTTTAACAGAGCTGGCATGGCTACTGTGGAATCTATCACGACAGCTTCGTGGTCAGAATCCAGCTCGTTTACTGCCGAGAGGTCAAAGTGCAATGGCATGTTCTTGGTGATCATGATGTCTAAGACGTCAGGCCTGCCGCGGGCCGGATGGAATGTTGGACCTCTCGGCCCGTGCCGTGGGTCTCCGCTGATGAGGCGGTAGAGCCCGCGCCCCCTCTGGTTGCTAGTGCGACTGTACCAAAGCCCATGCTTCGCGTTGAGATCTCCAGCGATGCAGACCACTGGGTGTAGGTTGAGGAGAGTGGTGTAATCTGCTTCATAGAAGCGATGATCTGGAGGGTCATAAGCCGCAATCAACAATGTGTCCACACTGCCAATGGCAAGCCTAATGGCAGTAGCCTCCACATGTTGAAGGACAAGAAGAGGAAAAGGTGTGTGGGTGTGATGAAGATAGCTGTACCGCCGCCCTGTCGACCGACCCGATCACACCGATGGGCGAGCGAGAAGTTTATACCAGCATGCAGGTGTGTCTCGGTCACCAAGAGGATGTCGATCCCGTAGGATTGTACAAATTCTAGAATGCCTGGACGTTGTTCCCTTACGCCGTTGGCATTCCAGAAAGCGGCGCGTAATGGTGTACGCACAACACGGTAGGCCGTTACTGGGAGGATCTAGGGAACAGCTGCTCTAATGTTTGCAGCAGGATTTAGTGTTTTTGTAGGAGTGATTGGTGAAGCGGTTTAGGAGCGTATAGAAGTCAAACATTCATATATATGCCGCCTGTCAATTGGAATGGGGAGGGCCCAGGTTAAATAATTGGTGTTATGGCAGGCCTGAGTGATCATGGGGAGGTAAAAGCACCCAGTGTGAAACTTGTTTTGTATACATGTTTATACACTACTGTGGGGGTTGAGGTGGGGGGGTTAAATGTACAGGTTTGTGCGATGTAATTTGGTGTGCCAAAGAGTTTTCAGTATATACGATGTTTTCGTAAGATGTGGAGTGATCTGTTAACAGTTATATTCCATTTTTAACTCTGGACACATGTTACAAGCTCTTTTTACGAGCACAGTGTAATCAAACAAACGATAGCGAGCATGAGATACAACACTCCACAATGAATTCCAGTGTTTGTGGTTTCAGACTTTCCTGGAACATTTTTGTGAAAGGTCTTCACAATGTAACAAGAGAGAAGCACATGTTTTAAACTTTAACAAAATAATGATGAGATCTCTCTTAATTGACGAGGCCAACCAAAAAAATACCCTGTTTTCGTTGTATGAGATGATTTAATGAAGCATGCGTGCACAGCCTTGTAAAAGGGCTTCCTTTTTTCCTCAGAGAGGAGGCTGTTGAAACAGCCGCAGCGACCCAGGAAGAGTGGCATTGGTAAAGCTCTCTAAAATACTTCTAAAAATTACGTTTTTACTTCCTGTAATACGCACATATAGTAAATAATACATTTCATACGAAAGTTCGATTATGAGATTTCTAGTGAAATATATGAATAATAAATCTGATGTGTTGCACTCACATGACTTGCTCTACTCTTGTACTAACCATTCTTACAAACTCTTATTCCTATATCTTCTTCGTGTTAGTTGAGATAAACATTTGTACAAATTATCTTATTGTTTATTTCCTTGTAGGTACAAGGGGAATATTAGAATACAGTAGGCTTTGTGCGATAGTCAAATGTTTTAAAGCTTTGAGATTCTGTTGTCTTTGCACACTTAACCTATAAAAAAATGAACAACGATGATCCATTTCACGAGTTGTTTTCCGAAACACACATATCAAGGAATATCTCCGAAATGGTTCAGCCTACAAGAAAATTTATTGAGACATAAATTGTGTATTTTAGCAAGATCTACATGTTTTGTATAGTATGGTTTGGTCTATCTCTAACGGTTTACCAGTTATACAAAAGTCGTCCAGAGTAAATACGACTACAGGGGCTATAGCCAGAAAATTCAAGATATACATTTCATTTGTCATAAAAATATCTCAAACATATGATATTTTAATCAAAATCGTTAGAGACATTTTCAACAAAATTAAAATTCTCGAAAAATTTTCCATGTAAAGGGTAGTTTAGGGTGGGGCTATTTTCTTGAAAATCTTTGTGTCGCATCCCTGGCAGATGCTGAACTTAGATACAAGGTTTAGTATTTAACCAACTTTTCCTTTCTAAGTTATGTTGTGTTTGCACACACACACTGACACGCCCTCACGAAGCCCCTGTGGAGTACTTTTTTGATCCAGAGGAGCTCACAACGTCTATGTCTGGTGAAATCTCGGTATCGAATTTTTGGGTGGAATAAAATACGTCTCTACTATATCAGATGGAAGGGAAGACATTACATCACATATCTCTATATTTGGAACACATTTTGTTTCTTGCGTTTTTCTCTCTGACCATTTTCTGTGGATATATTTTAGTTTTCTCGAAAACAAGCTGGCAACACTGCAGATTGTGTGGATGTCACTTTCCCTAGCTCAGTAGACAAACAAGCACAGTGACGGTGCTTCTTGAGAACACAAACAAATACCCTGCCTGGTCCCTCTGTCTTTACTGCGCGAGTGTAGGCCAATCACAAGCGTTAGGTTCCAAAACATTAAAGCGAAAGTGCCAGACCTGTTTACACGCACAAACCAGCTCAATTCTCTAACCGACCTCAACGAAACGTTGTCGACTTACTGCACGTGTGAAAAAGTTGCTTGGAATATTCCTTCACGTGTTTTAAGTGATTAATTATTTCGAAACCTCTGTGATGTCGCATAATTACAACCGTAGGCAGCTGGTAGATAAAGGAATACTCAGTAGAAGTACTGCGTATTAACAAACAAAATTAAATTATGGGTATAACATACGACGATCCTTCGGACATGTGCGACATCTATTGCAGAATATTCTAACGAGGAATGGAAGCAATAATAATGAAACATTGCTTGGACACCGTGGGAGACGAAACGGTCAACAAAGGTAATTATACCGTAATTGATCATGCAGCTGACTGTACCATCGACTGTGTCAGCGGAAAATAGAGAAATAATTACTTAGCCTGGTGACGCTTCCAAGGGAAATATTACACTACCACAAACACTGCTGTGTCTAAATTTATACAAGGTAATTACACTATAACCTCCGCGGTGGCGCCTGAGGGCCGCATTTCTTTTGTCTTTTCATCCTTCAAGGATGCGACACAAGAATTATAAGGAAAGTTCTTCCACCCTACCAAGCTTTACTTGGAAAATATTACAAAAATTTGATGTTCTACAAAATGATCTAACGATTTTGACTAAAATGCGACATGTTAAACATATTTTTATAGTATATAAAAAGTATATTTTAAATTTTCTGGCTATAGCCCTCATAGTCCTGTTTACTCTTGACGACTTCTGCATAACTAGTAAACCGTAAGAGATAGACCAAATCTTACTGTAGATCTCGTTAAAACACACAATTTAGGACCAAATGAATTTTTTTTTGTGGAGTGAACAATTTCGGAGATATTCTTGTTATTTGTGTGAAGTTTGGAATACTTCAACTGGTCAAATGAAAGATGTCGATTCAGTTTTTTATATCTTGAGCCCAACACAAATCCATACCGGTATTCAAAAACAACAGAATTATACAGATCTGGCGATGGGATATTGTGCGTCATAGGCAGAGCTCCGACGGTGGGTTCCTAACTGGTGTTGGCAGTTCTTCAGCCCGACTAATTCCAAGCCACCCTGTAAGGCGCGCCACCAGTCAGATTCCCTGGCAATGAATGCCGACCACAGTGCCTCCCCTCAGCCGAACACCGTATTTCCAGAGCGCAACGCATCCTCCCGACAACCCTGCTGATACTTTCTACCTGGAAAGCCCGGATAGAGAGAATGAATGAAATTAAAAGGGAATGAAACTCCCAACACTAGCCTGAGTGACCTGGGAAAACCCAAGTTCAGGAAGGTCGGCCGCGGGAATAGAACTCGCGACTTCCCGAATGTGACGTTACTCCCTGAGCTACGAGGCCAGATATCAGATTTGTATCCACATATTCCTGCTCGAATATCCAGTAACTCACTCACGCTGGCGAGGTTTATTTACCTCAGAAGCGAACATTACTGGAGTCTAGATGCCAAAGAACGGAGCAAATATATTTTCGTAACAGCGCGGCTCTAAATGACGAGCCGTTGTCCCATGATACATATTTCCCCGGCTATTATTCACCGGGGACTGCAAAATGCACGACAGAGAAGTGGCATTCATTTCAGATAGTAGCGCTGCAGTTGTGTGTGGGAATCAATAACCAAAAGGGTGTAATTGTTTTCTGCCACGCTTTAGGGTATCGTGCCTGCCGATATAAACGAAAATACTACATACGCTCTCACAAGAGACTATGCCTCAGGGATACCTACACAAATAAATGGCATGTGCATTTGATATCACAAAAGAACAAGCGTACCTACAAGTGTGTGATTCGAGAGAAATCCTTTAAACAGTCGAATAGCATAACCCGTTTTTACTTCCTCTAGTACTTATAGTAAGAAGGGGAAATATTGTATTTGAACCAAAATTTCGATGTTGAGATTTCACCGGAAATGTATATTTTGAGACAAGGCGCTAAGTGTTCTGCTGCCTATGCACTCACCGTAGCGTAGTAGAACAAGTTCTCCAACAAACCCCCTCTCGAGGGCAGTGTTTGCTCCTTGTCAATTATTGATTTCTGAAGTTATTTACCATTCTTCTATTTGGCTTGGCAGATTCTGTTACTTACAAGCTGATCGTGTGCATTTGAGCTTACTTTTGAAATAATTTAGTGTATTTACGAGGTTATTTCAGTGTAACTATTGATATATGCGATATCAGAGACTTTGCATTAAAATAGGAACAGGCACGCTATATTACACCTTGACCTTGCGTCTACATACACTTGCAAGGCAATACTTCACCACGGTACGTTGTCTTCGACTCTTGCTTGTATAGTGGCAGTTGTCTGCACATTTGATGGCCGTGTTGTACTGCTGACGTCATTCACACTGTGGTTCCAGTTAACCTGTATCGCATGCGCGCGCACATTTCTCCGGCCTTTAAAATCACTTCGGTGTACCCTCAAAGCAGGTACAACAAGAATATTACAGGGAAAAAACATTGAAATACTTTGAAAGGTTAATAACATATTAATGCCTCAACATGGAATACTGTACTGCGTATTCATGGCGAATTCATTACGTATTGAGTTCTCTTACCGGACTGAATACTACCGCATGGACACGCGGATTGAAACGAAGGTCAAAGGTCAACCTCAGGTTCCGATCTGCTCACTTCGTGGGATCGCAATCAAATCCCTTGCATGGAAACACGGATTCCACCGAAGATGCTGTTATATCGTACTCGTAACACGTTCGCCATTTTCGGTAGTCCTCTTCCTCTTCCTCTTCCTCTTCCTCTTCTTCCTCTTCCTCCTCTTCCTCCTTTTGCTCTTCCTCCTCTTCCTCTTCTTCCTCTTCCTCTTCCTCTTCCTCTTCCTCCTCTTCCTCCTCTTCTTCCTCTTCCTCTTCCTCTTCCTCTTCCTCTTCCTCTTCCTCTTCCTCTTCCTCTTCCTCCTCTTCTTCTTCTTCTTCTTTATTTTACGACGCTCTTGAGTACAAGTACTTACTCATTTAGCATCCTCCTCCAATGTTTATACTAAATGACTAATTTGTCAATTTAGCATCCTTTAATATTTTAAATAAGCTGTTTTTTGGAGTACTATACTTTTAGAGTTTAATTTTACATTTCCTAATATGTTTAATAAGTTTGTGGAATACTAATTTTGGATTATAGTTCAATAAATTTGTTATTTTAATAGGTCCCAGTATGCCCAAGCTATAAATAGAACTCAGAAACTCATTGAGTTCATTCTTATGTAAGTTGCAAGCTAATAACGTATGCTCTAAGTGTCCATATTCACCACAACTGAGTCTTTCTTCTTCATCTTAAACAAAAATGCAGGTGTTAATGCAATATTAAGCCTCATTTTGATTATGTTGCACAAGTCTTGTCTAGGATAGTTGTATATATGTTTGAACCAATGTCACTTATCCAATGGTCTTCAGGATGTTCCTTTAACCATTGTGAAGTTGTTTTACTTTTAATATGATGCAAGATATCTTTAGGTGGTAATTGTACATTTATTTTTTCCTCTATCTTTCTTGCTTGTTTGGCCAATATGTCTGCTTTCATATTACCTTCTATGTTTTTGTGACCGGGAACCCATACAAACTTAATTTGACAATTTTCTTGATAGGCATAATACACTTTTAATTTTATTTCCATCTCAATTAAATTCTGATTAAATGCAAGTCCAAAATTATTTAATTTAGGGAGTCAGATAAAATTATGCTCATTTTTTATCTTATTTGTAGTGATATATAATTTATCGCACTTCTAATAGCAATAAGTTCAGCAGAATATATTGAAAATTCATCACTCATTTTAACTGTAATATGATCTTTGAATTTGCTTAAATAAACTGCTGCACCAACATCACCTTCTCTATTTTTGGATCCATCAGTGAAAAAATATTCCCATGTGTTAGCCGCCGGATAAGTATCTGTAAATTCTCTGTATAATTGTCCCGGACTGTGTACATTTTTTATGAAAGTATTTGTATCAACATCTAACTGAAAATGAAGTATATTGCAGTGAACACAGTATGTAGGATGTCTAGGAGTACCGTTATTCTTTACCATGTTTCTGTATAGAATCCATACGTACATGATGCTGAAGTTTTCCTTGAAGTAATTTAAAATGTTACTATTACTGAATGAATACAATTGATCCAGAGACTCCACAAGCTTATCTTCCAGGCAGTAGCCCAACTTAACCACAAATTTACAAGTTAGATGTAATTGTTTTAATCTAAAAGGAATGATCCCAAATTCTTTAAATGTAAGAGTTCTTGAGGGTGTTCCAGAAATGCCCAGACATTGTTTAATTATTTTATACAATGATGAACTCAAACAAGCTTCGTTTTTACGTGATATTCTGCCGAATACTATAGCTCCATACTCCAATATAGAATTTATCAAATTGTTATATAATATTCGTAGAGTATAAGGATGAGCTCCCCATTTCTTTCCAGAAATATATTTGAAAATATAGGAGATATTGTTTAATTTTCTTACTCTCTGATTTATATGAAGATTTCAGCATAATTTACTATCTAAAACCATTCCCAGAAACGTTATATTGGAGCTAGAAGCAATTTCTTGATTACCCACTCTGTTTTATTGAATTTTTTCCTTCCTTTTCTAAAAATTATCCATTGACTTTTCTCAGAATTTATGAGAATTCCTTTATTCTCCAAATTTCCGATAATATTGTTGATGTTCTCACCAAACTTCGCAATAGTATTGTCCATCTTTTCTATCTTACAAGAAGTATATAATAACAAATCATCTGCAAATGCAAGTCCCTGTATTACCGCGTTAAAGAATTTTTCTAACATTAGTGTATATAAGATATATAAGATAGGACTCAATGATGATCCTTGGGGTAAACCCAAGCTCGTTGTTCTTGTTTCTGAACAGTGAAATCTAGGATGTAATGCGATTTCTCTGTCAATTATCAAATTTATAATACATCTTATCATTTTAATAGGAAGTTTAATTTCTTTTAATGTTTCCATTAATAAATTTAATTGAACGGAGTCATAGGCTCTGCTATTGTCAAGTTTGAGTGCTAATAAACAATTTTTCTTCAGGAAGCTTGAGTGAATTTCTGTAATTAAAATGGCTAAACTGTTGTGCTAAAATACTTTCTAAAACCATACTGAAACTTAGGTCATAAACCATACCTTTCCAAATAAAAAGTAATTCTGTTAGCCAATATCTTTTCGAAAATCTTCCTTAGTACGCTGGATAGTGCTATAGGACGATAGCTGCTAGGTAAACTTGTATCCTTAGATGGTTTCTTAATAGGGACAATATAGAACTGTTTCCAGTATCCGGGAATTATACCACTGTTAAACACATAATTGAATCCCCTGGTCAATGTTCTTAAAGTATCCTCTGATAGATTGTGTATCATCTGGTAATTTACTTCATCTGGACCCGGAGTGTTGTTCTTATGCCTTAGAAGAACATGAAGTATCTCATTAAGTTTGATTTCTTTAACTAAATCCGCATTTCCCACAATACTAGTTGTATCTTCCTTTAATTCATGTAAATCTTGTTGAAAATTAGAGTATACAAAGTCTGGGGCATTGGTTTTTAGGAAACTATACTGTAAATCAAAATAATCATCAGTTTTTGTATAACTGGATCCATTATTTTTTGAGAAGGATCTGATATCTTTCCATATTTGATTTATATTTTTAGATTGTAGAGATAGAGAATTACAAAATGTATTCCATTTATTTCTTTTTGCCGAATTTAATATTTTCTTTGTAACTGCTGTTTGTTTTTTCATAATTAGATACTTTTCTAGATTTCTATTTTTCCAAAAATGTTTAATGGCATCTTTCCTCTTTTGTACTGCTAATTGACAATCACTGTTCCACCAACTGGGTTTTAGTAAATCTTAGATTTGTTTTTATAATAGGCTGGATGAAAACAGTTCAAATAAGTTTGTAATTGTGTATAAAATATATTAATAATATTGTCTTCCACCAAACTATCACTACTCAAGGCTGAATCAAAGAATTTACGAAAGTTTATCCAGTCAATGTTTTTTATTTGTTGTTTTGATATATTTAATATTTATATTGGAGTTAGTATCTCCCATATTCATAATAATAGGGAAATGGTCACTTCCTAAGTTATCTTTATATACTTCCCAATAAATTTTGGATACTAAATTTTTTGATGCAAATGATAAATCCGCTTGGTTATAAGCTCCCATTCTGGTGGGAGTACCATCATTTAAGATAATTAAATTTTCTGCTGCCAGTTTTTGGACAAAAGGAATATTCATGATATTAAAATTGCCATCCTTCATTGAACAAGTATAGTTAAAATCCTCACTAATAATAATTTCTTCTTGAGTGCTGCAGTAAAAGATTCTTTTCCAGAAAGTATCACTTATAATAGAATTTGGCACTTTATATATATTGTATATTCTGATTGAACCAAACTGAATCATAATTCCTTGTACTGTGTCGTCTAAATTTCTAATAATTTCAAAATTAGATAATATCATATTATCTTTGTATCCAACTAAAACTCCTCCACCAGTTTTCATTCTGTCCGATCTAATAATTTTGTAATTAGGGACTCAAACTTTATTTCCTGGTTTAAACCATGTTTCGGTAATCATAAAAATGTCTATATTTTCTTTATGTATAAAATAGTTTAGTTCATTCTTTTTACTGTTCAAACTTCTTGCATTCCATGACATAATTTTACATTTTTTTATTTCCACTATCCTGAACTTGTTGCTTTGCGTCATTGTTGTAGTAAGTTAATAACGAAATGTCCTGAGATATTTTCTCCTGAGAAGGAATGATTACTTCACTCAATCCCATACTACAGTTATTTTCTAAAGTAAGAGTTATTGATTCCTGATTTGTTGATTCTCTCTCCATTTTTTCATCAGAATTTGTTTCTTTATGGATAGATGGTATGTTCGAAATTAAATTTTGTGCTTGAATTCTGCCATTTGGGTTGATCAACATGTTGTTCAGGTTTGGGATTTTATTGGTACTTCCTACTTTGTTTACGGGACTAGGTTTCCTTTTTTTGACCGCTTTTTTAGTAAAAGACCCACTAGGTACTTCCTTAGATTTAATGGAAGAAACTGTATTTTCTTTATGTAAGTTGTTTAACTCTTTTGAGGCAATGACACATAGCGAATTGAGTTTCGGATTTTCTATTGCCGCACTTTTCTGGCTTACTTTGTCGGCGTAGGTTGTATTACCTTTCAGTATGTTAATAGCATCGTACCTTGAAACTCTCATTTCTCTCACCTTTTTTACAACTTCAGTTTCGAATAAATATTTAGGACATTCCTTTGAATTTGCTTTATGTTTCTTGGAACAATTGATACATCTTTCTGTTTTTGCTTTACAATCTTTTCAGCGTGTTGGTAGCTACATTTGTTGCAACTAACTTCCTTTTTACAGGTTTTGAATGAATGGCCAAAAAGCAAACAATTTTTACACTGAAAGGGTTTCTCTTCAAATTCATTTACTTGACATGATGTGCCATAAATATATATTCTGTTGGGAAGCATTTGTGCTCTGAAAGTAAATAAGACTGTTTCAGTGAGGAGCAGCTGAATATCGCCCCGATTCTTTCCAGGTACTTTTTTCACAAACCTATGCACCTTAAGAATTTTATAATTTCCAGAATTTCTGATTCAGATAGCTCAACATCGATTCCTCTTACAATTCCCTTGACTATACAGTTGTAGTAAGGAATGAATGATTTCGCATTATATTTACCATCGAAATCTGACTTTAAGAATTTATTGGCTTCTTGGAAATGATTGAAATGTACTTCCATCCTATTTCTACCAATAGGTTTAATTTCTTTTGCTTTAAATCCATTTTCAAATATCATTTTACCATATTTCATAGGATGAATCCTGTTTACATTGCCTTGGTTACCATTGATAATAACAAAATATGGACCCGAATCTCTGTAATTATACACTATTTTCTCACTTTTATTACTTATTATTCCTTTCTCATTCTTTCCACTGTATTTATGTCCTTAATTACACTTATTTCCATATTTATTAATTTCTTTTTACTGTGACTTACATCTTGCGACATTTAAAAACTCCTGAGGGTGGAATTTGAAAGTATTATTTGTCTATATATAAATGTTTTTGTACTCTTGTTTGAACAAAATGATCTTAAATAACCCAAGGTAAGAATTATGCACTAACTTCTTGTTTGAACAAAATGATCTTAAATAACCCAAGATAAGAATTATGCACTAACTACAACTAGCAGATCAAAGGATACTGTACAAATTAAAATCAAATGAGGAGGATGTGCAATTTCACTATACGCACTCTTCAAAAACTAACCACAAAACCTGCTAAGCAACAAAGGAACACAGGTTCACCAACGTAACGTAACGTAAAGTAACCTAAGCCAGTCGACCAACTAAAAAGAGAAAAAAAAAAAACTTCTTCTTGTTCTTCTCGAATCTTGCAGACTCAATAAAGTCTCATTTCCAAATTGAATTGAACATGAAAACGCGGAAGTGAAAATGCACTCAGTACATATTGAATTTGCCACGATATGTAGTAGTTGGACGTAGAAGAGTTAATTCCCTTTGTCTACTCTGTAATACATTCTCTATGGCAAAGCCACCCACTATCTCGGCTATTTTGCATGAGTGAAAACAAGCGAGCAACGCTTCTGTTATAGTTACCCATGGTATAAACAAATACGTGAAAGAATATAACCTTTTCCATTAATTTCGTTAAATTTAAAGTATTTTGGGTATCGTATATGTATGATGCTATGAAGTTCTCGTGGTCTCTCAATGTTTGCAATTCCCTGCGGAAGAACAGAATGCGCTTGCTTTGTGGTTTACTAAATATTGTTCATTTTCTCGCTATCGCCCAAGTCTCAAGGAATACTAACGACGCAGAGACGTTTGGTAGCACCGAGGAAAATGTTCCAGCACCCAGATTCGCCAGAATCATCGGCGGCAGTCCGGCAGTGTACAAGGAGTTTCCTCCGATAGCCAGTTTAGTTATAAGAAAGAGAAACGCAGTATCTCAGTGCACGGGAACAGTTCTTAACAGCCGCTTTGTGCTAACTGCTGGGCACTGTATCGAGGATGCTTGGACAATTACAGTATTTATTGGCTGTAAAGAGTTGTATGACTGCGCAGAGAAACAGTGAGTATAAGTAGCCTATACCGGCAGTGCTGTGTATTCGTGCCTTGAATCTGAGCAGCAATAAATACTGAGTTATTGTACGGTTCATAAGCTCTGTAATAACCCGGAGTAATTCAGAGAGGATAGAGTTGCATCTCGAAGTCTCTGGGTCCACCAGAGTACGTGTATCTGACCTTGTCAGGGCTTAATCACCGTATGGGATGTGGCGTTTCGAGGGCACGAGTGCAATTGCGTTTGGGGTAGTGAAAGGAAGTAGCAAGATTTGTTCCTTAACGGCGGCAGGTTCCATATCCACCATCCCTTTTAAGCGACCTTACTTATATAGCAGAAACTAACGCCATTTTCAGAACGAAGTCGCTAAAGGTAGTGACAAAAGTCGCTAAATCACTGTTGCCAACCTGTAAAAATTAGTAAGCTAAATTAGGAAGAGATGATGGAATTTGGAAAACCCGTGAATATCATAAAAACAATACGAAGTGTGAAATATTTCATTTGCTGTTTCGGCGGGAAGGAACATTAAAAATAACTTAACCTCTCATGAATCAGAAACTTAGTTTATATAAAAACCCTAAACCTAACCTAAACCTTGTCTAACCTAACCTAAACTTAGTCTAACCTAACCTAAACCTTGTCTAACCTAACCTAAACCTTGTCTAACCTAACCTAAACCTAGTCTAACCTAACCTAAACTTAGTCTAACCTAACCTAAACCTTGTCTAACCTAACCTAAACCTTGTCTAACCTAACCTAAACCTTGTCTAACCTAACCTAAACCTAGTCTAACCTAACCTAAACCTTGTCTAACCTAACCTAAACCTTGTCTAACCTAACCTAAACCTTGTCTAACCTAACCTAAACCTTGTCTAACCTAACCTAAACCTTGTCTAACCTAACCTAAACCTTGTCTAACCTAACCTAAACCTTGTCTAACCTAACCTAAACCTTGTCTAACCTAACCTAAACCTTGTCTAACCTAACCTAAACCTAGTCTAACCTAACCTAAACCTTGTCTAACCTAACCTAAACCTTGTCTAACCTAAGCTCTCATGAATCGCACTTAAGGTTATATGATCATAGCATTACGCATATAAAAGCTGTTAGGAGAATGTTGTTGATCTAATGTGCAGGATTTTGCTCCACGAGTTTTCCCTAGCCAGCTAATTTAAATTATGGATCTTCCCATTTGGTACAGCTTTCCTCCTGTTATCAATCTTAAACATTGGTTTTGACATCTCTGAATTTTATTAATTTTGTCTTCAGTTGCAGTTAAAAGTACTTCACATCCACGTTTTAATACTTGTTTTATGTAGTTGTTATATGTTTTCTTTAAAACTTTTATTGAACTAACCCATTTAAAAGCAGCTAATCTCTTCAGCATATTCCATTTATTTCCAGTTTTAAGTCTTTTTCCCTGTCGTCAAAATGTTTCATAGCGTAGACTTGATATTTAGTGTAATGCAGCTAATGATGCTCAGTTGTTTCAGCAAGACCTACACCATTTGTTTCTGATCCAGAGCAGGTGTAGGCATTTTGCACCCAAGATACGGTATGGTTGATAAGTTTACGTGTAACGACATCGGATTGGTTCGCTTAAGCAGTAGCTTCTCCACGGCAGCATACACCTCACTGTCAACTGTTTCAATGTACTACGAGGAGTGCATCGCTATGGGCTACGGCTTCACCAGCGAGAACTCACGGAAATGTAACAGGAAACTGCACAAGCTGAAAGTCGTGTATGTGATTCCTTGCGCCTACTACTTCTCGTATGAAACGGCCAATCAGATGATTAGCACCATGATCTGCGCAGTCGCCGAGGACGACACGAAGTACAGTTTTGGAGACTCTGGTGGACCTCTGTTGTGCAACGAAACCCAGGTAGGCATCAACAGTCAACTGATGACTTTCCAAGCAGACGGTAAAAACCTATCAATTATGTTCTGGGCGCCCGTGGCTCTGTATATTGATTGGATACAGGCAACAATGTCCTGCAGCACTCGCCCGAGCTTGACAATCCTGTTTGCAGTGTCACTCCTTCCCCTTATACACACTGCAGCAGCCGCCGTAAATTATTTTGTACAATTTTTCTAGTAAAGCTTGTATATTGAAAATGATTTTATACAATCCTTGACAATACTTCTTGAGTATTGCATATTTTTCGTATTTGAAGTTGTGTAAAATAAAAATTTGAAGTGCTAAATCAACAAATTACTATTGGTGCGGTTTTTGTAATTATTAATGACGTTGTATCTTTGAGCTGTTGATATCTTTATGATATCAGGGCTTGGTAACGGATGGAATGAAAAATCACACAATGTTTCTTCACCACAATGTATTATTTTATTAACACTTCATCGATACTTTACATTAAATAATTCCTCTTGGCACCATTCTAAATTATTTAAAACGTTTCCACTTTTTCATTTAGTGGAACTAATGCTTGATGAAAGTCTGGTGAAAGTTCTATGTTCACACTACCTAAATATGTCCTTTCACCTCGATTACACACACGCGAATGGACAGTTTATGGCGTCACCTCACGTGACACCGCCTTTTTCGTATACATCCGCGTATGCGTCCATCAAATAGTTCTTTCTTGTTAGGGAAGCGATCCCTAACCATCCTCCCTTACTTTTATTATGGAACACATATAATTCTAATATTTATACATATATATTAAAATCAAATATGGAAAGATTTATGACGTCTTTAAACCAACTTAGTTGTTCGTAACAATGAGCATTTGCAACACGTTTTCGCCATTTAACCAACTCATACCAACATCAAAAAACAAATTACACTTTTAACAAATATTCACATAAACAATTTTCTTTTGGGGGGTCTTCTAATATTCTGTCTCACTATATATATATATATATTTAAACCCCTATAATTTGAAAACAATGGTTTTAAGATATTTTAAGTAATATTGAGAAACTGGTTTATACTGTGACGCCAGACGCGGCGCACAACAAGGGACGTCGAAATTCATTATAAAGAACACGTGACCTTCCCCAGAAGACTCAGATACGACATTCCCTACAAATTCATGGTATGACTTCAAAACTGCCATGGAATCTGCAGTTTGTGTCCGTCACTGGATACTGACTGTTCCTCCAACTGAAGGAGTGGAATGGGAGTTGACAATTAACACATAATATCCGTAATAAAATTCACGGACATACATAAACTTTAACTCTAATTATGCCTAGTTTATAGGAAAGATCTTTGAAGAGATTCACCCCATACCTACGCAAACTTAGCTCTGATGTTTACCTCTTCCAGTTCAAGGTTCGTTTTCCCCACGGTATTACGCTTTATTTAATTTAGGTGTATAAGATTTACTCTCAGGAAACGTAATAGCATTTTTGTATTCTTTTGCACAAGCACTTCGCTCCGTTTTATTGAATTTGCTTACATTATGGGTTTCTTTGTGCTGTGCTTTGCGAGGTAAACTCTTTTATCGTTTATGTTGATACATTCCTTGTAGTGTAACTTGTGGCTCTATCATGAAGTTCGGGAATGATAAGTAGATTTCTATCTCACTACTTCCTCCAGCATCTGTGTTCGGTGCCAGAGTTCAGGGAAATCACGTCTTATAGGCAGAAGTTTTAGCATTTTGAAATAATAATTTAGAATTTGAATTACATATTTAGCACTTAAATTTTTGTTTAAATCGCTACAGACTTTTTGTGGTTTAAAGCACCATAGCTGTTAATTAACATCATTCCCTGTCTAATAAGCTTTAAACTTCGATCGAAACAGCGACCTACCGAATGAGGGCAATATGATATCCCCTGAGCCATCCCGCTCAGAGCTTCAGGGTGTATTGTCTAAAACACACTTTCTTCAGTGGTCAGTACCGAGTGAATCTTCATATTCAATTTTGCTTACAGAGAGAATATTTAAAACTTGGTTTAAGGCGAGAAAATGTAATTTAAATATCTACTTTACGTAATCGCAATGTGAATATATTACTCGACCGGCTTTTGGAACTCGAATCAGTTTGAGACAAAGGAGGCTTGGCGAAGAGTTATTAGGGAGAATCCTTGTGGGGCAGGGCCACCCTGAGTATCTCGAGCACAATGAAACTTTCCACAGTAGCAGTAATAATAAAAGATGGCAGTTTATGAGGGAAAGAGTTGCGGGGAGGCCGGCCTACACCCTCTGACGGAATTTATAATAATAATGTTGTGTCACCCCGTGTGGAAATAATATAGGAGCTAAACTTTTAGTTGCAAAGCACCAAAACTCCTACTTCCTTAATGCAGTCTGCCTTTTCCTAACTCCTTCCGGTGTCTTTGAATTATAAGGAAACTTTTTTCCTCTACTTTTCCGTTTTTTGCATGTAGTTCAGCAGCAGCACATAGTTCTACATATTTACAGGCAGAAAGGTGATGAAGGTGAACTCTATATCTCAGAATTTGTGAAGCAAAACCTAACTGAAATATTTATAACTCGATGACGACACTGCATATAACGGGTGATCCAAAAGACAGTGAACCGGCTGCACCGTGTTTTGTCTGTACGGGCCTGTGCGCTCGTCGCCGACTGCCGGTGTCATAGAACAGCGCGCGCGTGTGTGTCTGTGGACAGCATAACTCAAAAACGAAAAGTGGGTTAAAAACCAAAATTAGTATTTAAGTTTAATATGTTTTAAGAGTGCTACGCGAATATTTTGGAGAAAATTCTTGCACCCTAAAGTATCCTTTACATAGAACATTTTTCGAAAATTTTGATTTTCTCGAAAATTGCTTTAACCATTTTGATGTTTAAGATATTTTTATGACGAAATGTATATTTTGAATTTTATGGCTAGTCTATGTAGTTCTGTTTACTTTCTTGTGATGAACAATTTTCAAGATAGTTCTAGTCGCCTAAGTACAAGACATTTTAGCGACATTGTAACTCTTGCATATTTGTTAACAAATGAACAACAATATAGCAAATATAACAGGCGATACAACACCATAAGTAAAAATTAAAGCATTTTGTATACATTGGATAACAACTTACAAGCAGTACAGAATGAATAATTAATATTTATATAATTTTAGCCTTAACTTTTTAAATTACAAAAAATATTGTAAGAAATTATACAAAGCACTATATTTTAAAAACTGTAATATTCTCGCTATAATTTGAGCTTCGTTTGAGAACTGTTCATTATTTGTATGAATTTTCAAACACTTTTCTCAAATTAAAGTTGCCATTCCTATTTTTTTGTGTGTTCATGCAAAGAGAACTGAATTTCAAAGCTATCACATAGTTTTTCTATACCTAAAAATAAATGCGCATATGTATAATGAAGTTTTATCAGTATTAATAAGAAATAGGTAAACAGAAGAATAACAATTTATTAGAATAGTTAGGGGAAGTGAAAGTATAGTGAATGTCATGAGAAAGCAACGCAACATAATTTTTTTTTAAATTTTTATATTATGCTATTAAATGCGATTTTACCAATATAACGTATTTTCTTTATCATAATTAGTTTAATTTTGATAATGTTTGTCCTAACGCCTAATGACCAAAATATATAATTTTTACCTTCTTAAACTCTATATTTCAATAAAACACTACTTATATTGTCCCACATATACATATTTAATAAATTTATTTAAGCTGATTATTTACAATCAGATTTATTTTCAGAAAGAGAATTTTTCTTGCTACATACAGACGTCCAATTTTGTTTCCTCAGCTTGCCTTGGGTTTATGTATATTGATGAAGCATCATAAACGGTATGTAACACAAAGGATGGGTACAAAAGAGATGCCTGTTTGTTGTTAATATTGGGGATTTGGAATAGGTGTAATTTACCTGCGGTCTACTAACAGAATGAATTACCTAGGGGTGTTGTATTTATACCTGGACAAAGATTGTTTAATGGAGTGACCATAAACTCAATTTGCTGTCGGCGATAGAGTCTCATCTGTGGTAAGTGCAGTCCGCTGTCGATTTTCTCTCGCACCATTTCACCACTTGCCTTCGGCCCAACCTTCGGTGTGAAGTAATGCAGCACAATTAGCAGGAATTCTTAGTATGGGTCAGCCGGGGAACATCTGGGAAACATTGGGAGGCGTGACCAACAAAGACATACTGATTTCTTTCACATATATTTATTCTTAGTCACAGGTGACGTCATACTGAACACACGGATCCAGGCAAGGCTATCTTTATCTAAACAGGCCTGAAAACGGAAAGAGATTACGTTAATGACGTCATCACGGGGGGCTCATATTTATCACCTGCTTGTATATTACGGGAATGCAGCAAATCAGCGCGTGGTTGGAATGCTAAGAAGTTGCTTGTGTCTTACAATGTACCAGTAAACAATGAAGTGAACGAAAACTCGAATTACAAAGTGGTGTACTTTTTAATACAAATGCCTAGGAAGTGTTGTGTGCCTGATTATACCTCAAACTATAAAACAAGTGTAGAAAAATATGTTAGTGTTTTCGTTTCCAAAGGATCCACACAGGAGAGAGCAGTGGGTACGAGCTATTCACAGGGATAATTATGAACCAGGTGTGGTATCTATTTAACATTTTTTCTGAACAGCACATAGTGAAGGAATTTACTACTACGCGAAATGATGGAAGCGTTCTGTAGTGCCCAGAACAACTCCTGAAATTACTGAAAATCCATGCCCCACATTGAAAGTGTTAATGGAAAAATTTGGCACAAATAATCAACGGTGAACGGAGAAAACTACAATAGAGATTGTCTTTCAGAAATGCCACATTGTAGAGAAAATCATTAAAACAACCCTAAAAATATAGAAAAACACCGTAAAATAACCTGTTGCATCCTTTGGTAGTAACAAGGCAGAATAGCAATGGAAGTTCTTCGAAGATGTGTGTAAAATAACGGTACATTTTACAAACTACATTATCCTGAGTTTAAAAACTTCATTAGAAAATATACTGAACTATTTGACAAACAACGTATAACGAACGATTTAAGTTAAACTCCTTCTGAATATCAGCGCCAGAAAGGGTAATTATGCAAGTATTATTGCTGTTAAACTCTGATATAGCAATGCTTCACTGTTTAAAAATAGCTGCTTCTGTAATAATAACGGCAAGCGTAAGTTTACGTGAGTAGCTCAAATGATAAGAGTAGAGAAAGTCATGTGAGTGTAACTTTTTGATTAGTCTGTAATTCCGAAAACAGAAGTCGGATACAACCTGAAAACAGAATCGGAATCGAAGTTATAATTGGTATACACGACTGATAAAAGTTTACTGGAATTTCCACACGCAAAATTAAGGCTATAAATTCGCACACTGGCCTCTGCTGGTGTATTAATATTTGCCTATATTGGAAAACTGGTTGTATTCAACAGATAAAATACCTTAAATAATAAAACTTCTTTTATACTATAGCTTATATTTTAACTTTCTGGAATATTACTAACACACTATGAAATTCTAAAGTGGACAGATTAATAAACATGTTGTTAAATGTTTATGAAATCTTCAATTTAAACACTAGAGGTGCTTTAAGAGTAACAACAATTAGGAGTTCATTCTGCCTTTTTACAGTCTGTGGGTAGATATCGGAGTCTCTTACTCATACCGCTAATGGTTCGATCGAGGAGTAAAATCAATGCCATGTGGAGTAAGAGGAACACTTAATTTCCAGGTCATGCTGTTTGTTAGGACGGCTTTGTACAACTGCGTACTTATAGTCTGCAATAATCATTAAAGTTAATTATGCATGAGGGAGGTATCAAACCAATGGACTGTTGCACATTACTACTTTGCTCATGAAGTGATGTTTTCTGTTAACCATCAACACAGCATGAAACGTCATTTGGTGGCTCTCCAAAGGAAGCACGCACTCAGATCATAAATCAAATGTAAATTTTTATCAGTGTATAATGAAAGAGCCATTAAAGGGTTATTAAGCGGAGCAATTGAGGCTGCGATGTCAATAATAAACGCCATAACTCTCTTTTGTTTCTCTTTAACAGTGTGTGTGTGTGTGTGTGTCTGTGTGTCTGTGTGTCTGTGTGTCTGTGTGTCTGTGCGTCTGTGTGTCTGTGCGTCTGTGTGTCTGTCTGTCTGTGCATCTGTGCGTCTGTGTGTCTGTGTGTGTGTGTGTGTGTGCGCTCAGCATAACTTAAAAACGAAAAGTCAGTTAAAAACCAAAGTTAGTATTTAAGTTTAATATCTTTCAAGGATGTGACACGAAGATTTGGAAGAAAATTTCTCTACTCTTAACTACCCTTTAAGTGGAAAATTTTTCAAAAAGTTTGATTTTCTGGAAAATGCCTCTAACAATTTTGATAAAAATGCGATACCTTTGAGATATTTTTACGGTAATGAAATACATATTTTAAAATTTCTAGATAGAGCCTATCTAGTCCTGTTTATTCTTGTTGACTTTTGAATAACTTGTAAACCGTAAGAGATAGGCCAAATTTTACTGTACAAAAAGTAGATCTAGCTAAAACACACAATTTATCTCCGAATAAATTTTTTGTAACGTGAATGATTTCGGAGATATTCCTTGTTATTTGTGTTAGTTTTATAATACTTAAACTTTCTCCAAATGGAAGAGAGTTATTTAGTTTTTATACCTTAGACGTGCTAAACAGAACGGAATCTCAAAGTTTAAAAGATTTGACTATTGTTCAAGGGCTACTGTATCCCCATATTCCCCTTACACCTACAAGGAAATAAGCAATAAAATAATTTCTGTAAATGTTGACCTCTCCTTCAATTCTGTTTGGTATACCGCACGAGTATGTGTATCATTTCCGTTCGAACGTTTCCGATAAACTGGAGATCCCAGAGTTTTTCATAATGGAATGGCAGACTGAGTAGGAAACTTGCGAAATGTCCCCAAGCATTGAGGAAATTAAGAACCATAAAGGCACCTTTATCTCGATTTTTCTTGAGCTATACATTCCACAAAAAATGAGGAAACAAGCATTGAGATCGAATACCAGACCTCTCAACCTTCAACTGGCTAAGTTGAACTTAACAAACTTAACTGAGTGATTGCTTTCGAAGACGCCCTAAGAGAAGAAATAAACTGAACTGAGAATGTCAGAGAATGACAAAGGAAGGAAGAGAGATTTTCGTGGAACAGAAAAGCAACTCAGGAGACAGGATCAGTGGTCTAATCTGAATAATAATTACCTCTCTACGAATCTTAAAATTCTCCCACGGCTTTGTCGACCGAGTTGAGAGAGACTGTTAAAACAATAAAGACTTTCTTAGAGTTTGTGTAAGAAATCCACAAGATTCATCGCGTTATAATTAATGCACTTCCCATTCTATGAATCTTTTAAGGCGATCCGACCGTGAAGAATGGGAACCTACCGTTTCTTCAGCAAATTAATACAATCATGTTCAGTTATGCTAATGTATTTTTTTTGTGAAGGAAACATTTTACATCTGGTGATGCATTTTCATAGCCCACGTAAACCTGTTTACTGAATAAGCATGCTGCCATATGTTGCCGACATTCCTTAACACACCGTGTCTCTTAGCAACAATTTATCTCATTAGTATCAACATAATTCAGCTAAGTAAGAAGCGATCCTCAACAACGAAATCAAATGCCGTCACTGTGAAAGCAGCTTAACTGATGGCAATTTGTCTTCTGCTGTTAAAACGTATTCCCCCTAAGTGAAATCGCAGTCTCTTCCATTCATCTCGATCCTCTGAAACGCTTTACCAATTTGTAAGTCTCCATCAGTTTCCTTAGCTGTTATGTCTCCCATTAATTGCACGTATTTTGAATAGTTTCCTTGAAGCAAAACGTTTCTGTTAACAGCTGCAAGGAATTGGCTTGAGCTTTCCATGAATAACAAATCTGAATACTAACTCACTCCTTGAACCGCAACAAGAAACTATAACATACTGAAAATAAATGAAATATCAATCAGTTATGAAATGCTAAATACAGATGGCTGCACAATATTTAGTTGTAGTATTTATCACCAGATGTCGACTCATCTCTGAGAAAGAAAAACCACGAAATTGACGTGTATTTGGAATGCGAGAGATTCAATTCCATTATTACGAGATTCGTTTTTATCATAAAATAATCTACCTAATACAGATATTTTCATAAAAAGGACAAATTTCGTGTTGCAAAGTGATACTATTACAGCTGGTACACATTCTACAGACATGTTTACACCACTTTCCCCTATACTCTTCTATTTTATCTGTAAGACTATATATTAATTTAATCAATCAATTTAACAGTAACCAAATATTGAGTGTGTAATTTCAAAGCTCACGCGCACATACCAACATGAATCGAGCAGAAGTTTGGAAAATTTGTGCTTCGAGAGTTAGTTCATTTTTTGCCTAAGAGTGTACACACATCATTAATTATAGTCTTTGAGCACGTAACTTAATGACGTCGTGGATCCGACATCTAGGTTAAGGAACTTCCCCAGCAGTTTTCATTAACGAGTATGTTCAGCAGAACCTTGGTAACAGGGACAGAGTCCTGTAAGGAACCGGAACAGTACATTATCATAGCACGTGTAATGAGGTAGGTACTTCCTACCTTCTTTTGTTCACTGCAAGACGTACAAAAATAATGTGGAAATCTGCAACAAGTACTGCGCCGCACAGATTCATTTAGAAAGAAAGAAGAGCTAAAAAGAAATAAAAAAACGAAAAGGCGGGAGAAGGAACGAAGGGTGAGGAAAAAAACAAACGCATTTCATTTAGTCCGGTTTTCTTGTTCCTTTTTTCTCGACCGACGAGTTAATCACATTTTCGTCTTTGACTAGGAGGGCGGGA
Source organism: Tenodera sinensis (assembly GCA_030765045.1). NCBI lineage: Eukaryota > Metazoa > Arthropoda > Insecta > Mantodea > Mantidae > Tenodera > Tenodera sinensis. Next base: position 18,032,875 of record CM060971.1, on the reverse strand, counting down.
GTCCCTCAGAAGCGTCCTTTGTGACGTGGACAAGAAGGGTACATTGATTCGGATTACAATCCAGACAAACTCGGGCTGGAATGATATAGGTCAATAAAAGAGACTGTAATAACACTCTGCGGCATAAGCAAAGGATTGACGACAATGTAAAATATCAGGGGAAATACCAAAGAGAACAGTTTGCTCTGGGAACACTTTCCGAACAATGCTCTTTGTTCCCAAGGATAAAGAGACAGATTTCCTAATACTTTAAGGGTGGTTCTTTTAGTTTTATGGAGTAATAGCTGAAATACGTGGCCTTGCCTGTGGTTTGACGATTTTGTCCTTACAACTTTTAGACTTATGTTGGATACTACAAAGAACCGAAGATAAACAAAATAAATAAATAAAAACCTCGGGAAAACACTATCCAAAAGACTGTTAAACAACCGCAACTACCACAGGAAGGACAGTGAGTAGAGAAAGCCGTGTGAATGTAATATATAGCATTTCTGTTTCAATCATAGAAAATGTTATGAATTATATGTTAAAGGGCGAGGAGGGAACCATATGAATATATTACGCAAAAGAAAAGCGAGTAGAGAAAGCTATGTGAATGTTACGTAAACTGGATAGCATACAAACCTTCTCCATGATAAAATAGATATACGTGCTGCACTTTAAGGTGATTGGTCAAGCGCTTTAGGAGCACTTGAGGAAAAACATACAAATATTCAACCTACAACATTAATAGCCTCCGAATTGAAGAGAACAACTCAATAAAAATGGCAAGAACAGTGAGAGAGCTCAAACAAGAAGAATGTCCTTGTAGGTACAAGGGGAATATTAGAATACAGTAGGCTTTCTGAGATAGTCAACTCTTTTAAAGCTTTGAGATTCCGTTCCCTTTGCACGACTACGATATAAAACACTGAATAACGATCTTCTACTTCACGAAATTTTAAGTATTTCAAAACTCACACAAATAACGAGAAACATCTCCAAAATGGTTTACTCCATAAAAAAAAAAAAAAAAATTATTTGAACATAAACTGAATATAAACACACGTACACACACACACGCGCGCGAAACTTTTCTAAAATGCTTTCTTTGGGTTTAGGGGGCCTCCAAACATGTATTTCGCTTAACTCTCGACATAGAAGTTTTGAGTAGAATATAATACAGGTTACTACAAATGACTGAAGCGATTTCACATCTTTCTTACAGCTGTATTTTTTATATAATGCACCAAATCTTAACAACACACAGAAAAACTCAAATTTTGTTTTGTTAGATCCATGTTTCAGATGTCTACCACGAGAGGCGGGCAGATAGCAATTAGTCAAAATGGCGACAGGCGAGGAAAGAGCTTAGGCTGTTCTTGAGTTTCATTCTGTTAGAGCAGCAGGGACATCTCAGAACAAAATTCCACGATTTCATCTTTGACGTCAGGGAGTGTCCAACACAAACTCACTCAGATGCACGAAATGTCCCCCTTTTGTGTGTAGATACACCTTCACTCGTTGAATCTTAGTCCGTTGCACCCTGTTAGATACACCTTTTATCCTTGTTGTCTGCTGCATAAACCAATTGCTAAGGTGCACTCAAAGATAAAAAGCCAACAGATTGAGAACGGGGTAAAATGCAGGCCACGGAAATGGTCCTCCTGTACGTATCCATTTGTCACGGTAGATACCAGCAGTGCGTGTCGAATAATGGGAGCAAAATGTGCTGGCGCTCCATCACGCTATGCCTGTGTGTTATTTACATCTAGTCACGTGACCGTACGCGTCAAATGAACTACTCAGAGGGCAGACCATAGATCTGCACTAATGTTCCCTTTTAGCAAATGAAGGCAGCTCTAAAAGAAAGTAGGAGAATGCCATTGAGATACAAAAAAAGAAATATTTGTTTAGCGGATTAAGTTGCAGTCAGTGATGCAAGAAAGCGAAGAGCTATAAAATAGGGGGGGGGGGGGAGTGGAGTTGAGGAAGTTTTCAGCTAGGCTTCAAGGAGAAAGTGAAATGAATGTTTTATGTATGAAGCGGGTGGGAAGTACAAAGCGATTGTAATCCTTTAGGCAAAGAATAAAAGAGTAGAAGGGGAGAGGAAAATAAAAGATGGGATTCGGTTATGTTGCCGTAGAAGAGAAAATGTGCAGGTAGGTTTATCTATGTGTGAGGAGTATACACACGTCCTGTGTGCAAGGTGAGCCGTGCTAAAGCCCACGTACTGCCAATCTTAAGGGGCAAACGGAAGTGAAGTTTGGAAAAATGAAATAAAACTGCAGAAAGACGCGGAGAGTCGTTAGGTTTGGCGGAAGGGAGAGAGGCAAAACGCTGAAGGGAACGAATTGTATGGAAGATGAAAAGAGGAAATGTAATAAAGGATTTTTGATGCTCCTTTGTTTGGTTGCGATTCACTTCCCCAGGATATAATTTTGTTCCGATGGCTTCGAAAGTAAATGTTAAAACGAGGGCGTGTTTTGTCATCATATTTAAGTTCTTTTCGTGTAGCAATGACGTAGGTACATTCACATACTCAACTCATTCCTTTTATTTCAGTTTAGCACCGGGATGTTGTAAAACAGTGCTTCGCATACAGATTCGCATCTGTTTCATTTCCGTACTTTGCTCCCAGGCACTAAACTTCGACATTCAATCTCGTTGTCACCATGAACCATATAATACGTGGAGATTCACCGAAATAAACGCACAAGAGAACAATTTTCCATATAAAGGTTAGTTTAGGAAGGAGACATTTTCTAATAGACTCTTCGTTTTCTAACTAATACAAAGAAAATACTGCTGTTCCAACTCAACCAAGGCTAAAAGTATGTGCTCGAAAAACCGCACTAAAGATGAAGATTGCATGTAGCGAAGAGAAAATCGTCCCCAGTTTAGGACTCTGGGGGAGAAAGTGGAGACACTGTGTTTTTATTTTTGATCTACTTTCACTAAAAGCAATTCTGACTCGATCTGCACCACAGCTTATCTTTTCTAGGGCATATATAAGAAGTACGAGAAAAATAAAGTGTTGATTATATTCTTGTGGAAGAATTGTTTGTAGTCACAGATGTGATTTAATGTTAGATCAAGGAAGTGTAATGAGGGCGTCTAATGTGGGGGGGGGGGGGGGGGTTGAGGTACATATGTGTATCAGTTGTTTCACCTCGTCGTCCCATTTCCGTTTCATTGCTCAATTTGGTGTGCCAACGCAGCACTATTCCCCATGTTCCAGAGCCCATTCGCCTAATGGCACTCATCGAGCTGCTGGTGCTGGTGGGGGTGGATTCTTCCCTCCCCTTAATCAATCAGTGAAATGGGGCAACGGCGGGAGAACTTGTTAAATATTAACAGCCTCCCTACGTTCATGTAGGACCTACCTTATATAACTGATAACGTCGTGGACTATTTTCCTTCCTAAGTGGTGTTCTTCGACAGAAAATAAACAGTACTATAAATCTTACACTAGAAAGGATTTACTATTAAAAATCTTGCATTCATAAGGCTTTCTCTACTTTCTCGCCATATTTGTTCCCTCCATAACTTTATTTCGCTACAGTATAATCGCTTGTGAAATCCCAAATTGTCTTATTATTTTCAGCTGCCTTCCGTAAAACTCTTAAACGGTTTGTGTTGGTACTACTGAGCTTGGAGATGATATTTTACTGATAGAGGAACCAGCTAAGCGTGAAGTCCACTTCACAGTGTGGTCAATTCCCAACACGCGGCCTTAATTAGCTAAAACTGCTCCAGTAATTACTCATCCTTACCACAGCTGTTTTATTAGCTTCTAATTTTAATAAATTAATGCGCTCTGGGGAGACCGCTGAAATCTATAGGTGTCTAGCTTTCAATGGCGAAGTTTCAGCTTCCTCTGTAGAACTTCCTGTGGTAGTTAACATTTCTCAGATATGCAAAAGTCATCTAGAGTAAATAGAACTACTCGGATTTAGCCAGAAAACTCAAGATATACATTTCGTTCCCATAAAAATATCCCAAACATATGACATTTTAAGCAAAATCGTTACAGCCATTTTAAGGAAATCAAAATTTTAGAAACATTTTCCATGTAAAGGGTAGTTTAGGGTGGAAGAATTTTCTTCAAAATCTTCGTGTCGCATCCTTGAAAGATATTAAATTTAAGCACCAAATTACGTTTTATTTGTTATTACATTTCTTATTCTTGTGAGATTTTAACCAAAATTGCTGTCATTTTTTGAGAAAATGAAAAATTATTCTGCCATCCTTAGAACACACTGAAAGTATTGTATTCCACCCAAAAATTCGAAGTCAAGATTTCACCGGAAATAGATGTTTTGAGGCCCCCTGAATCCAAAAGGGGACGTGTGTACCCTTGCCTGTGTCTGTGGACAGCATAACTCAAAAACGAAAAGTGGCCTAAGAGTCAAAGTTTGTGCTTAAATTTAATGTCTTTCAAGGATGCGACACGAAGATTTTGTAGAAAATAGCCTCACTCTAAACTACCCTTTACATAGAAAATTTTTCTAAAATTTTGATTTTCTTGAAAATGGCTCTAACGGTTTTGATTAAAATGTCATATGTTTGAGATATTTTGATAATAAATGAAATGTATATCTTGAATTTTCTGGCTATAGCTCCTGCAGTCGTATTTACTCTGGAGGACTTTTGCATAACTGGTAAACCGTTAGAGATAGACAAAATCTTACTGTACAAAAAATGTAGATCTTGCTAAAATACACAATTTATGTCTGAATACATTTTTTTGTAGAGTGAACCATTTCGGAGATATTCCTTGTTAATTGTGTCAGTTTCGGAAAGGTTGAAACTTTCAAAAAATGGAATATCGCTGTTAATTTTTTTATGTTAAGCGTGCAAAGAGAATTGAATCTCAAAGCTTTAAAAGATTTGACTGTCGCACAAAACCTAATATTTGAAGCATTTTATCACTCGATTGACTGCTTCGTATTATGGGTGCCTACGGCTGCTCACACATGAGTCTTAATCTCGGGTATCCGTGGTGGTTACAGAGAGCGACATTGTAATTTTGTTAGAATCCTTTATTTGTTTTATTTTTACACGTTTAAGCTTTGCTGAACAATTTTAAATAGAATAAAATATGCAGTTTCACGCAACCGTTGGAACGAACTTTCGCCGTGTTGCTTACATGTATCTCTTCCTCGTAATGAAACCTGTCTCCTACTGCCTCTCAGTCATTATATCCTTTTTGTTTTCCAAACATCCATAATGTCCCTCACTTCATTAAGTCAAGACTTTGCCCTCTGGCGAAACCCCTCGGGTTTCCGATACTTTGTAAAATACAATAGCAGGCTCCTTTTCTTTATGTTGAAGACCTTGCTACACTAATCGTTTACCTTAATGTTTGGGACGTTCGCTAATGATCCTCGGTAGTGCCTTTCCGACTAGCATCCCTTCACCTGTGGTACATATTCTTAACCCTTTGCTATTACTGGATTTTGTAACTATGATATATTTTGTATATCATAAGCGCTATACAAAAAAAACTGCTACATATTCTAATACTCCCCTTGTACCTACAAGAAAATAAGGAATAAGATAATTTGTACAAATGTTTATCTCAACTAACATGAAGAAGATATAGGAATAAGAGTTTGTAAGAATGGTTAGTACAAGAGTAGAGGTAATTAATAGAGAAATTAAAACCACATGCATATACTACTGGATCAAGAAGTTATAAAACATTCATAACCTGTACACATTGTGGAGTCCGCAACACTGGTATAAGCTCTAATTTGAGGTACGGTAAAGTAACCAAAAAGCTGCTAGTGATATCTTTATGAAAAGTTACCTGCAGCGCATAGTTTCTATTTCTGGCACTTTTATCTGCATGAATAGGGGCAGGTGTTTCGAATATGGCCGGCTGGCTGGCTGGCTGGCTGAGATTACGGCTTCTGCATTAGAAAGTAAACCTGAGCTGGCATTTTGCTTAAAAAAGATACTTCAAACATAAAGTTGGGTGCAGTTTGGGGTTTGGCTGTGTGTGTGTGTGTGTGTGTGTGTGTGTGTGTGTGTGTGTGTGTGTGTGTGTGTGTGTGTGTGTGTGTGTGTGTGTGTGTGTGTGTGTGTGTGGAGGTTCGTCAGCGCGGACATGCCATTAGACTAATGTGCAGATGGGGTACGCAGCAGGGAGGCAAAGGGCTTGTTACAGTTGGGATAAAATATATCTGAAAAGAGAAAAATGATGTTAGGACCAGTGAAGATTATTTTACGGAAGAGCTATTTAGGTCTTCTGAAAAACGCAGTGCTCAAAGACGAGGAGGATTTCAAGGCGGGGCGAGCAAGAAGGAGTGATATAGCTTTACGTAATAGACTAGTTTTAATGTTATGAATATTGTTTGAAAGTAGAGGTGAATAAATGTATGTTAGAGAAGTGGAAAGAGGGGACTGGGGGAGTAAGAGAGAGAGAGAGAGTTAAGAACTGTGTGTTCTGTCAATACAACACATTTCAAAAATAGAATGGTTTCAGAAGGTAGGCTTGGCTCTAAAAGTAAGGTTAGGGTAACACGGTAGCAACATTTCCGTCAGAGTAATGGAGGTTTGATTTTACAAAAAGAGAGAGTGTGCAAAGGATCGAAACGTGGGGAAGTTCCATGATTAGTAGCAAAACACATCCAGTAGCTAGCCAGACACTTAGCGAGGAACAAGAAATAATGGATAGAAACCACTGCCTCACATGTCAGCAACCATCCATCATCGGCATCCGCTGTTAATGTCGTAATGGAAATTAGTCTTGTTCGAGAAATCGAGAAAACACTATAATGCATCCTATTCTAGGCATAAACGAGTTTAACGAAAAACTAAAAATGACGTCTTTTGCATATTGAAATCCGGTTTATTGGGTGGCGAGATTAATAATTTTATAAAGAAATAGACATTTAAAAATACACTTAATCTTCTGGGTTGCAAGAACGCAATTATAGGTTTCGCTAACACTAAAGTGTTCATTTGCCTCTGAAATGAGTTGCAAGACTGATCTACACGCTACTGCATGTTAATGAACCCTTTATACTATAGATCGAATCTCAAACTGAAGTACTTCTTTCCTAAGCCCTCAAAAATATCTCAAAATTATATATGAAACAGAGGCATCCGTGCTCCACTTGTCTTATAAACAGTAGCGAAAAATATAGGACGTTGGGTGAAAATTTATATTTTACGATTCAAAAGATGTATTTATTTTAGATGTTCTCGGGCTACGAGCCAGGTATAGTAATCAAGAGCCATTGACGTATGAGAGGCGAGGTAATATGGACCAAAATATTAACTTGCAATAATATTTGCACCATTTTATTTTACTTTGAAGCTGACGTAACAAAAGAGCATGCCACTATTACGCTTAAGTGCTGTCTACCCCACACAAGCTAGGAGAATTTCATTTACGTAGTCTGACGTCATAGAGATGCAGCCTCTAGGATTATCATCATAGCTCGTTTGATGGATATGGAACGAAACGAGCTAGTTCTCGCTTTTTACAGCTGACCCCTCTCGGCATCCCATTGCAGTCAGAGAAGGCAGTGGTGTGAGCAAAATATTCTAATCTACAATTCGCTGAAAAGCAAAACCCAGGATTTGCTTGAGGCAAGTATGCGCTAATTTCCTTACTAAAAAGTCTGATGTGTTGCACTCACATGACCTTATCTACTCGCTCTTGTACAAAACCACATTGTTTGTATTATACAAACTATGTTATAGAATATATTGCGATAAAATAACAATTTCACAGATCCCACTCCTGACACCGTGTGACAAAATGAACAGTCCAAGTTACTTCTCTCTAAAACTATTGCCCACTCAGGAGAACTATCGGACTCGGCTAGGGAAAATAAAATATCTGGATGTTATCTGAATTACAAATACTCTCAAAAATTTAATGAACTTAAACTACAGGGCAGTCTCGTGTACTGGAATTTAGTGGTGTCCATAAAGCCCCACACTGCTGAGGCCCAAGATCTATATGTATTACTGCAACAAAATTGTGGTATCCAATAACAAAGCATTTCGTTTTATGGGAGAGCGCATAAAATCTAATACTTGGTCTCTGTAGACATTTGAGTAAGTTAATGCTTCCAATACCAAAGTTTACTGGCCGCCTTTGTATTTATGATTATAGAGTAGTAGTCCTATTTGTTAGGCTAAGGTGACCAATGCCAAGCCCGATTGTTATAAACCTTACATTCTATAGGTCCCACGAGGATACAATATGATATAATTATTTAGTCCAGGCAAATGCTTCTTTAATAAAATAAGTTGAAAGTTGAAAGTTAACTTGTGCACAAACACACAGCTCTCTTTTACTGGCGTTAACAGAATCTACAATCTTTCATGATACAACACAACTGTTTTCTTCTCGTAACTTTAACTCACTCCTTTCTGTCTTCACTTTTTCTATACCTCGAACAGCTGACTAATGATACAATTACTGCACAGTCATTAATTGCTTCGCTATCCTCCTTCACGACCCGCCGGTTCTTTCAAGTACACACGCACCTAACACATATGCAGCTAAAACACACATACACACAGATATACTAAAACTAAGAGCCGACTGACTCCCACGACTCCTGTCTCTAAGCTCACAACTAGCTTCTCTCGTCGCCTCGCCGCATTACATAGCGAGGATGACGTAACATGGACTTTTCTCGAACTTATACAAATACGCCGGGTGCCGGACACTTCTCGAATATTCTGGAAAACCCTTTGTGGTTCTGTTCCTCTAATTGTAACGTGTTCATAACACAGCTACACCTTGCGCGTCTTTGACGCCCGAACCGCCAACGGAGTGGGGCTGCCTTGCCCTGACCGTCCTTTGTTGTGCGTCGTTTGATGTAATAACCTGTTTTCGTTAAACCTACTCCCAATTTTTTTGTTTTTTAATATGCTCCATCCTTGTTCTAATTATCTTCCAGAAACCCTTGATTTCTGCCCATGTTTTCCCTATATCTATTTCCTTCAATATTATCGCTATTGTGCAACCAACATCCTTTTCCCCTTTTTTCTCTGTACAAGCATTCATTGTTTTAATGTATAACTTTCCTTCAATGAATTTATTCTAAACCAATATTTAAGTGCTCGTTTTACCTCAACCTCAATATTATGGTGCATTTAATTATAAAGTGGAGGTTTCGGATGGAGACATAAGTAAGGTTAGAATTTCGATACGAGTAAGAAATCGATTACTAGTTTCTCATTCACATTGGAGAAAATTATGCCGTGGCTGTGATGGCGTCATTGTTGTCTTGCCGTGATAATTACGTCATTCATTTTTGGCACTGGCTAATTTCGCACGATTTATGTCGTCACAATAAGCCGTTTTACTACTAGGATTGCATAAAATATATTTATATGTATTTTTCACAAAGTAAAATATATCATAATATGAGCCTGTATTAATTAACCTCAACATTAATACTCAAAACACATTAAGCTAATAGCTTTTTGCATTCAGCTGTCAAATAACGAGTCGGAATATGAAATATGAATTTGCCATTTTTTCACCACGAATAATGGACATGAAAAATGTTTACGCAAATTCTCAGACAGCCGGAAGCATCTGGATGTTATGAATTGAAATAAATGAAGGGCAATTAGCGTCATTTCTGGAAATATCACTGTGGGACCATTTCTCTTTCTCTGCGAGAATAAAGAACTAGAGGGGAGAGAAGAGAAAAGAATATATTTGTCTTCATAAAGTAACCGCGACAAGGTGCGTACACAAAACACACCTAAGGGGTGGCTTTGCATATGCAAGACACGCTTAGTCTGACATTTGTAACTTGTCAGCTTTTTCCGAGATCTTCCGTGTTCAAGAGGAAGTGCTGAAACTTAGACCTAACCTCACATTATGACTTTTCGCAATACTGCAAAGCTAACAGCTTTCGAACATTCCTAAGAGGACCTGGCGAAATGACTCCGTGGTAACTTGTGCGACTCGTATACGGGAGGTCGTGGGTTCAACCAACCTCCCTGGCCCATGGGATTTTTCGGGGTTTCCCAGCCGGTTGAGTGATTTTTAAGATTATCCTACATACATAAATTAATGTCCTCTCTTATGACTTTAACATAGATAGAATAATAAAGATCTGAGTTTATATTTACTTACCATTCTGTGCTGATAGTCGGCTACATCACAGACCATAACAGCTGCACGCTTCTCTCCTGCAAAGAGAACATAACAATGTAGCTGTCTTATTTATCAGTTAAACATCACGAAATAACAAATTAACTGCAGTGAAAGAGAAGTAAACCTCTCATTTACAAAAATATCAAAAGGCTCTCACTTATCTTAGCCATTTTGTCAAAACTAGCTATAACAATTTTGATTAAATTGCCATAAGTTTAAGGTATTTTAAGTGTGTCTCTTGAAAGACTGTGCATAATTGATAAACCATAATCTTACTGCACAAAAATGTAGACCTCCTTAAAGCACACAGCATATGTATATCAAATTCTTTTTCGTAGAAGTATGCGTTTCTAAAATATTCCTTATTATGGGTTTTACTTTTGAATTGTTCAATATTACTTTTCTAAAATTGGAAGTAATTAGTTCTTTTCGTCCCCCTCCCCTTCCTGGCCATGCAAAGAAAACGAAATATCAAAAACATCACATAATGACCAGCTCTTAAGCAATTTAACCAACGCTTAAGCCTGTTGTACTCCCTTATTTTCATTGTACCTATTGGGACATATATAGATAATAAATCAATTTCTACATATGTTTATCTCTCTCTTAGAATATAACAGAAGAAGCATGATGTGTTAAAGAATGTGCAGAGAAAGTCATGTGAATATAACGCATCATGTTTTTTAAATTTTAGAGTAATTTTACAGCCTGTGGTTATTAGTAGCATAATTTGTCATTTTAATACTATTTCCAAGACGTCACCCTGTATATTTTGAGAGATCAAGTCCCCCCCCCACTATGAGTTGGCAATGCTTATCCCAGTGTGGTTATATCTGCCTCTTCTCTTGTAGTGGTCGCAGTGTGATGGGGAATGGCAAGAATGTAAATCTCTCCCCCAGTGCTTAAGGAGGGTTGCCAATAGCACAAGTTGCGACCACCCCTAATCCTTCTTGACTTAACCCCGGATTTAGGGATTTTAGTGGTTGGTCGTTGGCAAGTGTATTACTCGCAGCATCCATGGCACAATGTTGTGTAGTTCTGCCACAGTTCCCAGAGTTCATTGCGCTCTCCATTGTCAAGTTGGACGTCAGCTACAACAATGTAGTTCAAATGTTTTCATCTTGGGGAGTGTACTATAGTTTCAAAATACGTTGGCGCACAAGGAAAATGTATTTGTAATCTCGAAATTTACTAGCAAGTGGAGGAAGTATTGTGTTGACCCAAGAATTCGATGTCGATAATTTCACCAAAACTATGTCTTAGCCCTTAGGGGGGGGGGGGGCTGTGAACAGGATATCTCAAAAATGAAAAGTCTGTTAAAAACCAAAGTTAGTGTTTAAGTTTAATATATTTCAAAGATCCGACGCAAGTATTTTGAAGAAAGCACCCCAATGTAAATTACCCTTTACATGAAAAAGTTTTTCGAAAAATTTGATTTACTGAAAAATGTCTAACGAGTTTGATTAAAATGTCATATGTTCAAGATATTTTTATGACAAATTAAATTTCTAGCTATAGCCCCTGTAATCTTGTTTATTCTCGATGAATTTTGCATAAACCGTATGAAACGGACCAAATCTTACTTATTGAAACAATGTGAATCTAGTTAAGACGCACAAATTACGTCAAATTATCTCTTTTTTGCAATACTTAATAGTTTTTATCCCTTAGTCATGCAAAATTTCAAAGCCATCATACAGCGACCATTCTTAAAACATTCGACTATGTTTAATAGGTTGAATCAGGAACTGAAAAATTCAATGCCATAGTCAGGATTTGAACCACGGATCTTCCGCTTATCGAGCGGCTGCTCTAACCACTAAGCTACCATGGACAACTTGCCAGTACGACATTAAATTCGCCAGCTGATTCGTACTTTTTCCCGGTTAGACCACAAGGGAATCTCACATCAGAGATAAATACCCCAAGGGCGACATATTTTATAACTTATAAGAGCTTGTGTTTAAAGAGGTGAATTTTTATAGATTTTTTTATTAAATTTATAAAAGTTTTGAATAGGTATGATTTGGGATGAGATGGAATAAGCGGTACAATGTAATTATAGTGGACCTAATTTCATGCAATAATGTATTCTCTTTACAAAAGTTCATTGTAATGGTAAAGCTTGTTTCTTGAGGGAGTGCAAATGTGCCAGCACATGTATGTAGGGGCAGGTAACCTTTCTGTGTGTCAGCAGACGGAGCAAAAGCGCTGCCCGAATCCCAGGGCGACCTTCTCAACGGCTCGCCACTATTTGCAGAGTGGTTGAGTGTTAGGTTTGGAACCAAATTGCTACTCCGCAATCAGCTGATTAAACATCGACTCAAGCCGCCCAAGAATATTCTCTCATATACTCCGAAGCAAGCTGATTGGACGATAGGCCCATCCGGTGCGGTTTCCCTTGGAAATAAGAATTAAGAATATTCAGACTTTGCTTCCCATACATATCCTTTTCTTTCACATTCCATTGGTATTTATTTGAAAACTCCAATAAAAGGTCTTGTACTCTGCCAAATCAAACAGAAGCGCGGTAAATAACTTCCAAGATCAAGAAATAGCACTGCCTCTAGGAGATTTATTGGAGAACTTATTCAACTAGGCTACGGTGGATGCATAGACAACAGAACACTTAGCGCCTTGTTTAAATCAATTCATCCCAACCCTCTAAGAAATAGGTGTGGGCAGGCCCATTTAAAAGCTAAAGACGCACCGCTTTAAAAACGGCGTCCAAAATATGTGTTCCCCACTCCGTAGAGGACTGAAAGTTCGTAGATATATTCTTTTTACTTTATCTACTGGTAAGTAGGGTAAGTATTGTATTCCACCCAAAAAGTCGATGTCGAGATTTCACCGGAAATATGTTTTGAGGCCCCCTGAACCCAAAAAAAAGCATTTTTAGAAAAAGGTTCGTGTGTGTCAGCCTGTGGACAGCATAACTCAAAAACGAAAAGTCTGTTAAAAACCAAAGCTGGTATTTAAGTTGAATGCCTTTCAAGGATGTGACACGAAGATTTTGAAGAAAATAGCCCCACCCTAAACTACCCTTTACATGGAAAAATTTTCGAAAATTTTTATTTTCTTGAAAATGGCTCTAAAAATTTTGATTAAAATGTCATATGTTTGAGATATTTTTATGACAAATGAAATGTATATCTTGAATTTTCTGGCTATAGCCCCTGTAGTCGTATTTACTCTGGACGACTTTTGCATAACTGGTAAATCGTTAGAGATAGACCAAATCATACTATACAAAAAATGTAGATCTTGATAAAATACACAATTTATGTCCAAATAAATTTTCTTGTAGGGTGAACCATTTCGGAGATATTCCTTGTTATGTGTGTGAGTTTCAGAAAACTTAGAACTTTCGTGAAAAGGATCATTGTTGTTCATTTTTTTATATGTTAAGTGGGCAAAGGCAACAGAATCCCAAAGCTTTAAACCATTTGACTATCGCATAAAGCCTAATGTATTCTAATATTCCCCTTGTACCTACAAGGAAATAAGCAATAAGATAATTTGTACAAATGTTTATTTTAACTAACATGAAGAAGATATACGGATAAGAGTTTGTAAGAATGGTTAGTACAAGAGTAGAGAAAGTCATGTGAGTGCAACACATCAAATTTTTCCAATAAAAACCCGAAAATATATTTTTTTGACCAAACAGCTTAAAACATCACTTCGGTGTTCCCTTAAGGTCCCCTAAATCCGAAAAAAAGTATTATAGGAAAAAGTTCGAGCGAGTCAGTCGGGTGTCTGTGTGATATATCCGATGTCTGTGAATAAAACGAAAAGCTGATAAAAAGTTTAAGTTTTCCATCTTTCAAGGATGCAACACAAAAATGTCAAGAAAATCTGTCTACCCCAAGCTGTCGTTTACACAGCATATTTGCTTTTTTGTCTCTCTTTTTTGATAAAATATCATATGATATTTTCATGGCAAGTGAAATGTATATCAATTTCCACGGATAGCCTCTGAAGTGCTCTTCATTCTGGTTGACTTTTGCATAACTAGCGAACCGTAACATATACACAAAAGTTTACTGCACGAGAAATGTAGATTCGTTAAAGCGTACAATTTTTGTCAAATACATTTTTTGTGGACTAAACCTCCCCGAGGCACTCCTTGTTGTTAATTTGAATTTTTCAGTATTTATATTCTTCTGACATGGGAAGTGGTTATTCGGCTTCCTCGTCCTAGATTGTTTCTTATACAAAGATCAACAGTACCAAGTTCATTGGTTCACCAAAATGAGCGTGATCATCAGATAGATGGCCTCAGTTGGGTAGTCGCTCCTGTAATTTCTTTAATTCCTGAAATAATCTTAATAAATACAACTCGTGGTGCTAATGGCGAATGTTCTAGTGATGATATCGATGTGTTAATTGGAAAGGCGAAGTCAAAACAACTATAATTTCAAATATAGCAGAATGAATATCCTACTAAGACATATTCGTTCATTTATATGCATAGTTACTCATTTCCCTGGATTAAACGCTAAAATTGTTGTTGTAGTTGTCACAGCCTTCTGGATTACTTGTAATGCCAGCCGTGAAAATAAATCTTAATTAAAATGTATGAATGTTATTGTAGGTTGTTTACCTTTAAAGCACTATTAATTTTAAAATGAATTATAAATTATTTCATGGAATACTCTAAACAAATACCACTCGAGGTAACAAAATATTGTGGCGCACAGCAAAGGACGGTTGGAGCCGGGCTGTTCCACCCCACTGACGGTTCGTGTATCAAATACGCTGCCTCACGTGAGCAAACATGTGACAACAATCAGAGCAGCAGATTATTCGAGAATTGCCTGGTAGCCGGCGTATTTGTCGAAGTTCGAGTAAGATTCATGTTACATCTTCCTTGCTATATAAGCAACGAGCATAATGAATTGCAGACAGGAGTCGATTTTTAGTTTCAGTGTG
Organism: Tenodera sinensis; assembly: GCA_030765045.1. Classification (NCBI taxonomy): domain Eukaryota; kingdom Metazoa; phylum Arthropoda; class Insecta; order Mantodea; family Mantidae; genus Tenodera; species Tenodera sinensis. The sequence continues at coordinate 18,017,814 of CM060971.1, read as the reverse complement.
TGTGTGTGTGTGTGTGTGTGTGTGTGTGCGCGCGCGCGCGGTTGATTGTATCGTTAAAGTCAGCTGCTTAAGAGACTGCGAAAGTGGGAAAGACAGAATGGAATGAGTCACAGTTACGAGATAAAACACTTGTGAGTTGTAATATACGAAAGACTGTAGACTGAGTTAACGTGATTAAAGGAGAACTGTATTTCTGCAAATATTTTTGAAAAAAATAAAGTGAGAAAAAAGTGATTGTGCTGGAGTTGTCATTTTGTCACATGGTGTCAGGAGTGGGATTTGTCGAATTGCCATTTTGTAACAATATTATTACACACACACACACACACACACACACACACACACACACACACACACACACACAGATCTGCATCGCAGATTTGCAATAGATATAATGGAAGTTTTATTGGAATGTTGTCTCAAAAGTGGTAGAGAAGTGCATAGATATTTCTGTTCAGCACGAAGCAGAGCTGGTGACCGGCGTCAGCGCTGACCTGGATGATTTAATGCAATCGAAGCGTTAGGTATTTAAAACATCGCGACATCCGCTGGCTTATCAAAGTACTGCAAGTTAAATTTCGCGCCTTTTGACATACGCTTTATACGTTCTTTTTTGTTTTGTTTCTAACGTCCTCTTTCTTTGTTGTTTAATTGAAACATAAATAATGTTTTGATCGCTCGGTGCTGCTCCATTCACGGCGGCGGCGTATCATCGCTACACAAACGCACGGAACAATTGACAGGCGCGCGGCGATAGCAGCAGCAGCGTACCAAGGAATTAATGCATCTTCTCTCGCTTTGTTTTTCCTCTCAATGTGGCACAGATTTATTTTGACAGTTCCCCCAGTGACAGCAGCAGAGTTCGGGAGGATGAAAAAAAAACACAGAGAAATTTTCTTTTGCGTTTTAATCTATGTTTTATTCTGGGAACTTCTATCAAGTGATGCCGCCGATCTCTGTTACACGTTTTATTTGTTTCTACTTCTACCAAACAATAACAAGTCATAAAACATTTTAAAAATGGGATGTGCTCATCAGACTTATTCTATTATATACTCTGATAATGAAAACAGTACCTGGGAAACTCAACCCTGCTCGGTTTTTTTTATTTATTTATTGTAAACTCATACTTTTTGGAGAAAATACTTATTTAGAAGTAATAAGTTGCATTTATATTTCAAACACAGAAAATTGTATGAATCGTATTTTGAAGGGCGAGTGCAAGTTGCGTAAAAGAAGAGCGAGTAGAGAATATCATGTGAAAGTAATATATTGTATAGCACAACACGCTTCTCCATTGCTGAATTTCGCGATGATTGGTCAAACGCTTTTCCAGATTAACAGTTACATAGAAACATCCACCCATAGATATGAATTTCTTCTAGAAGAGTGAGTAGGGAAAGAGGTGTGAATATGTTAACTAAAAGTGTATGGAGAAATCAGTGTGATGTAGTACATAGCATTTCTAATTCAAACATACAGAAAATTGTGTAAAGTCGCGTTTTTTAAAGATACCTATGTAGATAAACTTAAAAATTAAAACCTTATCTGAATACATAATGTGATTCAAATCGTTAGGGCCGTTTCCGAGATACGCGAAATATATTTATATAGAAGAATTGCTCCTTTAAATACTTGATATTGAACTCGAGGTTTTAAGGACGCCCTTTGACGCTTAATTTTGTTCCGAGGCGTCTTAATCACTTTGAGGTTCTTTTAGGTGTCGTGAATATAGTAACAAACGATGGTAAAAATTATTTTTATGGTTGATTTAGTTCTTATAAGTAACTTAGAGATAAATCTTCAAAAGACTATATCAGTTAAACAAAATCATTCAAAACTAGAAACTAAATACTTAAAGTCTTGCCTTTTAGAGGACAGTTTTAATGACATTCCCCTTTCATCCCCTGCGCCCTAGACATACGGTGGATGGCATATCCAAGACAGAATGGAACTGGTCTGGTGGTTTGTCACGACAATGGGGCGACTGCAGGAAAAGTTTGAAGGATCTGACCGCCAGAATGAGCCGCGAACCCAAACTTAACAGAATCACTCTGTATTGTCAACCCCAAACTTGTGTCGAGTTCTGCTGCAGAATCAGCTTAAGAAGGTTTCCATTCAAACTAGTTTAAGAAACCTTCTTCACAACGGAAAGCAATGCTCAGTTGGAGAATAAAGAGATTTGTCCATGTTTAAGAGCAAACGGAAAGAACGAATTGTATTTATGTTACTCTTTACAGCGAAAACTCTTAAAAAATATTGTATAGGGAAAATATTGTACTCCACCCAAAATTTCAAACATAGAGTTGCAACATAAATGATGTTTTTTGTCGATAAAAAGATGGGGAGAATAATACCTTAAAAACGTTACCATATTTTCCGCCAGTAAGGCAAGTTTAAATAATGTCGGACTGGTTGGTTTTAATATAACATATATAATGTTTCTCTTTGACAGTTCGCATTTCCTTCCTCTCAGTCCATTCTTACCTGTCGTCTCTTTTCATTCAAATATTTATTCCATGGATGGGCAATTTCCGTGAACCTTCGCTTGGTACTCAACAAATGCGAGGGTTTAAATGAAAAGGTTCAGTTGGAGTAATAGGATTATCCTGCCTCTGGTGAAGTCTGAAGTAAGTGTGCTTTGTGAATACACCTTCAGCTCACGGTTTCAAAGGCCGGGTAATTACAAACGTTAGTCCATCGGTCAAGAGGTCGAAACCCAAGGAGACAAGTGGTTTTTAAGGCTTTAGAGGGCAAGCAATCCTAGCGGGGATAAACGGAACAAATAAACACGACTAAAGCTTTACTCAAAGATTAAAGAAACCTACGTTTTCTCTTTCAGCAGTTGGACGCACAAAGTGAAAGAAAATGAGCTATATATATTCCTGACCATTGCTTTCTAAGCTCGGATCAAATAAAACCTGGGGCATTTTGAGGATTTAGAATGAAATAGGAAAGTAAACCGCAGATTACAAATGACACAGGAAGAAGCGAGCTGTTCCATCGTTTCTCTGTATGTGCTGTGAGCACGGTTGGTTTATATGGCTAATGTAAGGGTCAGATTAAAACGTTTGTATATAACTTTTTACTTTGTTTACCACATGTGTGTGTGTGCGCGTGCGCGTGTGTTTGTGTGTGTTGCGACACGAAGATTTTCAAGATATCCTCTAACCTCAAACTTACCTTTACATGGAAATTGTTTCGAAGGTTTTGATTTTCCCATATTTGATGACGTTGCCATATACCAGGTAAATTAGCTGACCATAGCTTTTCCTATCTATGCAACCCGCAGATTATGGTCTTCCTTGAAACCATCCTTCCATTTCTCAAGCCAGAATTTGTTTCCCAGATGTATTGTACGATAAAGTGCATGTCTTAAATTATCTGGGAAAGCCTGTGTAACCTATTGGAACAATTTTTATAATTGTAAACCTTAAGGGATAAACAAAAGTGTAGATTCACAAGAAACAGAAAAAAAGCAGGTCTGACTTAAAGTAAATTCTTTTTGTGGCTTCAGAAATGGTTATCCTGTAGGAGCCCGTCCTCACGTGGTCGATAGGCAGTTGTTTGTGACTGAAGCATTGTCATTTCCTTTAACTCGTTGGTGACGTATGTATTGCCAACGCTAGAAAATTGAAATCAGCGGAAGTATGTGAATGTTGCCAACCAACTTCTTAACGTTATTTGTTGTTATTAGAGTTATTATTGTTTTGTAATTAAGTGATGTGACGTAAGTTCTTGTGCGGTGCGGTTGTGGTTTTAATCCGTGTTCTACACTGATCAAAGGTACAACAATCCTTATTTGATATATATAATATATATATCTGTAATCATTACAGATTACGCAGTATTAACAACAATAATAACAATAACTTTAACAATAATGATGATGATAATGATGATAATAATAATAATAATAATAATAATAATAATAATAATAATAATAATAATAATAATAATAATAATAATAATAATAATAATAATAATAATAATAATAATAATAATAATAATAATAATAATAATAATAATAATAATAATAATAATAATAATAATAATAATAATAATAATAATAATAATAATAATAATAATAATAATAATAATAATAATAATCATAATAATCATAATAATAATAATAATAATAATAATAATAATAATAATAATAATAATAATAATAATAATAATAATAATAATAATAATAATAATAATAATAATAATAATAATAATAATAACGATGATAATAATAATAGTAATTGCATTTGTAATAATAATGTCGAGGTTGTATAATACAATAATTGTATTACATATTACGCAGTATTACGCAATAGTGCAACAATAATAATTATAATCAATAATAACGAAGTAATAATATTGAGGTTGTATAACACAGTAATTTTATTACAGATTACGGAGTATTAACAACAATATGAAGAAATAATAGTACATTGTTTTGGTATTTTGTGATGCGTGGTTGGTAGTTTTAGCGAGTTGTACAATGTTAAGTTGGCAACAGATATTTCTGCCTTGCAGCGCCATCTTCTTCCGTTGTAGGTCAGTGAACCACGTGACGACGGTCTCCTACAGTTTTACCTCAGAAATTTCCCACGAGTCCTAGTTTCTGAACCTAGGATTTAATTCGTCTATTTCAGGCCACGCTTGCCAACTTCATGTTTCTAGGCGCAAGGGTTTATGGGATCGAGTCTTTGATAGTCTTTTCTTTCTTTCTTCTAAGCTCAATCTAACCTCAAACGTAACCAAACATACACAATTGTACCAAATATGCCACACCTGGTCAGCGTGTATATTGGCAGGTAATTCAAATAATAAAACGGTTTTTATAGAGTACAATGTCTTCATATTAATAACACAATCTTTCTATTATAAAAAATGTCTATACTCTTTAAACAAATAAATTAAAACTGAGCTACACAGAATAAATTAAGGGCATTACAATGAAAACTGCAGAAGAGTTCGAAAATTGTAGGAATACATGAAAATTTAAGGTTATATTAGGCTGTCTAATCTTTTAAACATTTATATAATGTTTTATCTCGGAATTTATTGAAGTTCACTGCAAGAATGAAGAAAATCGTTCACACGTCGACTAATTTCGTAAAGATGGACTCCCCCTCGATCTTTCACTTCGAAAGTAGCATTCGTGTTTTTATTCTTCTTTTCCGCTCCCTTATACCCTTTCTACGTTGATTATGATCTATTTCCTATATTTCGTCCTATTTCGAACTCTGAACCAGAGATAAAGTTCAAACCGATAATCATATTTTATGCTGCACTTTAAATTATTTGTGTGTTTCCAGCTATTTCACAGTTTCTTTATATTTTTCATTACAACTGTTCCATTTCTTGTTTTGCTCCCAATACTTCTTTTGTTCTTACTGCAACAACGAAGACAAAATATGAAGTGTGCGCACGCAGTCTATGAGTGGAAACAAAAGAAGATCTGCATTTCCTCAGAAAGAAATAAAATTTAATATTCCGTGAATGACTTGTGAGTTGGTACACATTCCTTCCCACATTATATCTACTGTTTTTAAATTCAATAAAAAAGTTATATTCCGCAAATTCACTTACATTTATAGATAAATGGCTCTGGATTACACAAGACAGTTTAAAACATGGTTTGGTTCTGTGCTGCTTCATAAAGAATCAACAACAATATCGCGATACAAGCTATAAATAATGAACAATATTCACAAGAGGAGTCTTTGAGCACTTCGATAAACAACAGATAAATAGAGACAAAGCAGAGCCAAAAATGTTCATCGTGGGCAATAAATAACACAAAGAGATGGGAAATATTTACACGTGCGTGTTGCCTTTCGCTTTAGTAAACAGTAAATGAATGAAGGAACCACATCATAAAACAAAGCGTTTAACGTCAATAAACCAATATGCATGTTCCAATAAAGCTTTACATATCTATTTTATAACCGAATGGCTTTCATAAAGATTTATTCGTACTGATATAATTTTTTGTGTGACAGTTATTACACATATACATGCAAAATCACGCACACAAAACAGTGTACAACACATAATCGACATTTATATATCAAGCAACGCTGTAACGAGAAGGTTACAGATGAGGATTTGTCCTTTCGTAGTCTTTCTTCACTTTCCCTATCTCTTATACATTTAACTGCGACGTCACAATCACTCGCGACGATCTACGTATCTTCGGAACGACACACACGCATAGCAGTCTCACACATTGTAACACACTGCACACCGACCGACTTATTCCCGTGGTTCGACTGTCAAACTCACTCACTCTTGACTGACTGACTCACTCTGCTGCTACCTCATATCCTTTTGTACTGCTGATGACGTCACACGACCTTTCGAGATACTTATCACATACACACACACACGCATGCACGCACCGCCACGAATCAGAAGCCTCGCGAATGTTCTCGAGTCCTTTTGTTTCTGCCGACTCATTGTTTACGGTCACGTACACGGAGTCGCGCACTTGAAGCAATACAGTGTTGTATATAATGTGTACAGAAGCCTCTTTCTGAGGTTATTTGTGTTTGTTACGCAAATACGTCAAATTATTTTATGTTATCTGGACGCTAGAAGCTGTAAGAGCGCGTTTGTCATAGTCTAGTTCCATGCCTCCCCAATTGGAACGCTGTTTGTTGCCAAAGTTTAACATGGAGCTTTCATTTCTTATAGTTGCATGTTCTGTGTGAGTAGCCATATTTGTTCTTGGAATAAAGTACATCTAAATATCTGCAGAGAGCAGCACCTTTAGGATACTCTACACAGATGTGTAAATAATACGATAAAACAGGCAAAAGCAGTTTTTAGCCAATTAACAAGCCATAGAATAATTAAATTTTATTTGTATGTTACACTGGACGTTAAGATTTGTAATGAAGTTTACCGCTCCTATAATAATAGATATATACCCGAAGAAGAAGCGGTAAGCGTGACTCCTAGTATGTCTTGTTGTAGAAGGTGCATCTGTTGAACGTTGGCGCTAGACAAAAGAAAACTATTCTCGGTGACCTACAGATGGTCACCGTATGGGTTTTTGTATATAGCGAAAACTGTAAATATGAACAAAGTCAACTGTAAATCAATGTAAATATAGCCTGTAAGCCGGGCCCACTGTACCGGCACCAGGCCAATACTTTTAAAATAAACTAAACTAAAAACTAAAACGTTGGCGCTATTTCTGGACGTAGAAGCCGCATTCGACCGGTGCAATGGCCTTATTTACAAACTGCACCACAATTTCCCGGCTCTTCAAAATTATCTATATTTGCTGCACAATTTTTTAGAAAAACGGAAATTTTACGTCCAAGTGGGCCGCTCCTCCTCACGGGAGAGAGTGATGCGGGCTGGCGTCCCACAAGGGGCAATTATGTCCCCCTTTTTGTACATATTATTCACCAATGATTTCCCAGTGGACGCCAGATGTAAGGTCGCCATGTACGCCGACGACACTGCAATATACAACCACCATAGAAATCCCCGTTTTGGCCTTGCAGAAATGCAACGTTATGTTAACAACTTCCTTTCATGGCAACATGACTGGAAAATCAAAATTAATCCAAACAAATGCCAGCTGATTCATTTCTCTAAGCGGCGTCACACTTTGGCAACGGACCTAACGGTCGGTGGTCAGGTATTGCATTGCCGTCGGCAAGTTAAATATCTAGGGGTTGCCTTGGACCGCACAATGTGTTGGTCCACCCACATAAAAAATAGCGCCAACAAAGGCAGACAGCGGCTAAAGTTATGCGCCCCCATCTTCCGCAGCAAACAGCTGCAACTGAAGTCCAAACTCGTCCTGATAAAGCTTTTATTTTATCGGTAGTTCAATACGCGTGTGTGGCCTGGGCAAATGCCTCAAAAACCGCCCTGAAGACCATCCAAAACCTCTCCCTCCGAAAAATGCTCTCTGCTCCCATCCTAACCACTAATCAAACCCTTCACCAAGAAACCCAGATCCCTTCCATACCCGAGGCAATTACAAAAAGAGCCACTGCCGCGTGGGCGCGCATCAGAAACCACGACAATTACGTCATTGCCAATATCGGCAAAGGTGAGCCGAAGCATCGGAAGCATGCTCGTATTAAAATGTTTTAAACGTCACTCGGCTCACCGACTGATGCGCGTCCACGCAAACACGGCCCTAGGCCGCACACACGCTACCTTAGAGGCCTGCACCCCAGGGAACAGGTCAGGAGCTGCACCCTGCCCCGCCCAGGATAACCGCGGAGTGTATATATAGTGTATATAGTTAACGTGTGTATATAGTCCTTTGTTATAATGCTGGGACGCATAGTTACGTGTGCCCAGCAAACATGTGCGAGCGGGACGCTCACTTGAAGTGCCCAGTGTGCGTGCGTGTATGTATGTGTGTGTGCGTGCATGAGGGCATATCACATGATATGCCAGAGTGAATGAGAGAATGCATGTGTGTAAAAAAATATGTATATAGCAAGAAAAAAGCGAAAAAAGACAAAGACAAAATATAAACACATACCCGAGAACTGTTCTCGGTGGCCTAAAAGAGGGTCACTGTATGGGTTTTCTTAAAACCCAATGTATATTTGTTGTAAATATCAAAAAATTGTAATCCAATGATAAATTAAGTCTGTACGCTGGGCCCCATGTACCAGCACCAGACAAAGTTCTTTTAATAAAATAATCTGAATCTGAAAATGCTCTCTAATATTTGGACTCGGGAGTGGATCACCCTGAAGATGCTGGACGCAGTTTTCAGCGAAGTTGAAGACTTCCCTTGTTGATACTTCCACGACGGTGCGAGCAGCGCGAACAGGTGTGAGTAATTGTGGTTTTCGCCATGGGCCACAAGTGCATGAATGGGGTGTCGAGGACAACATTCTGAATATGATAAATCAAGAGCTGGAGATAAATTACCACTACACTACACTACTCCAGGGATTCCTCATGTTAGCGTTAGTGTTGGCAATAATTGCATCCGTTTCACTTGGAGAAATTACACGCCATTCACACTTCATTAATTAATCGCGAATGTTGTTTATAAATTCATATAAATGCACCCCTGTGTGAGGCATAAGCTCATATCACACTGTTAAAACAAGTGCCGGTATAATGACGTAACCGCCAACCTCCTTGGAAGTTTCGTGTGCTGTCTGCGCAGGACTGTGTATCCATTTCATAGAATCGTGGTATGGACCGTGAGTAACATGTACTATCTGTCACAAAACAGTAAAGCGTATTGCAGTGTTGGGTGTTAGACTTATAGACGCGAGTTAGATCAACTTTGTGTATTCGCTATAGCGGAACTGGATAAGGCGTGTTCTTTCAAATCAACAGTACTGAACTAACATTAGTTCGAATTACATTTAACATTTTTATTCCTCTCTTCCTTTTTTATTTTCTAATGGGATCTACCTCGATTGTCAATCATTCCTCCCGAAATTAATATTTCGCTTTAAATATTTATATTCAAAAGCACCTCTATAAATTTCGTAGACTATTACCATATTAACATATGTAAGCGTGTAATGGTGTAAAATACAACAGTGTAAAGATTTGGATGCCAGTGAATGATGTAATTAATTATACATTAAACAGAGCAGAAAGAGTTGTAGATTACTTGAGGGTGAAGGAACCTTTGCAGCGAGCAAGGTTTCTATGTCGTTTATTTTTTCCAGCAGTGTACCTTCTTCCGATTCTCCATTCCTGATAAAAAGCTGTAGAGAATTGAACACGTTTGCTAATTTTGTATTTCAGAAAATAAACAGTTTTTTGGATACCGTGACAGAAGGTACCCGTTTTTTGGGTACCATGACAGATGGTACCCGTTTCTTGGGTACCATGACAGATGGTACCCGTTTCTTGGGTACCGTGACGGATGGTACCCGTTTTTTGGATACCATGACAGATGGTACCCGTTTTTTGGGTACCGTGACATGTGGTACCCGTTGTTTTTGTACCGTGACAGATGGTACCCGTTTTTGGGGTATCATGACAGATGGTACCAGTTCTTTGGGTACCATGACGGATGGTACTCGTTCTTTGGGTACCATGACAGATGGTACCCGTTTTTTGGTCCCATAACGGATGGTACCCGTTTTTTGGCTGCCGTGACAGATGGTACCCATTTTTCAGGTACAATGACGGAAGGTACCCGTTTTTTGGGTACCATGACAGAAGGTACCCACTTTTTTAGGTACAATGACGAAAGGTACCCCTTTTTTGGGTACAATGACGGAAGGTTCAGGTTTTTTAGGTACCATGACGGCAGGTACCCGCTTTTTGGGTACCATGACAGAAGGTACCCATTTTTTTTAGGTACAATGACCAAAGGTACCCCTTTTTGGGTACAATGACGGAAGGTTCCCGTTTTTTAGGTACAATGACAGAAGGTACCCATTTTTAGGTACAATGACGGAAGGTACCCGTTTTTTGGGTACCATGACAGAAGGTACAAGGTCCCTCCTAGACAAGGGCCTCTCCTAGACAAGCGCCCTTCCTAGACAAGGGACCTTCCTAGACAAGGGCCACTCCTAGACAAGGGCCTTTCCTAGACACGGGCCCCTCCTAGACAAGGGCCCCGCCTAGACAAAGGTCCCCCTCCTAGACAAGGGCCCCGTCGTAGACCAAGGGCCCCCCTAGACCAAGGGCCCCACCTAGGCAAGGGCCCCCTATACAAAGGGCCGCCCTGGACAAGTACCCCCCTAGACTAATGGGTAATACCTTTGTCTATGTCATACCTAACACAGATATCCAGTTTTTGAACGGGGCCTCGGAGAGGCTCGCCGATGATCTAGGAGTGTCGGCCGTGGTCCAAAACGTATAATTCCCTAGTTTGGTCACTCTCCGTGGAGCGGTTCCCACTTTTCAGTATCGTGTCTGGACGAGCGAGTCAAGCCCGGTTGATTATATAGTGGGGTACCTGGACTTGTAGCCTTACGTTTTACAAGTTGGCTAGCGTCCGCCCCGTTCCCGAGTTATGGCCAAAATACCGAAAACGTGCCAAAACCCGGTTGCGCCTTGGGGCCCCGCTCTCCAATGGCGCCCCAGGACGTCGGCGCCCTGCCACCCGACCCCGCCGCCCCCGATAAGCTCGTGCGGAGCCCAAACTCGGGGGCGTTCGGCCCACGGGTGCCCGAGAACGCGCCGGGGTGGCGCACCGGCGGGCGGGGCGACGTCGCGGACCCGGTCCTGGTGCCGTCCCCTCCTCGCGGCCCGACCGACCACGTGGCCTCCCCACCATGAGACAGCCCCACCACGTGACATACCAGGGCCTATATATAGGACTGCACCATCCACACTCGGTCTTTATTTACCTCTCTTACCGCGCCCACCTATATAATACTATCTCCCACACTTTCAACACGCCCTGCCATCCGCGACGCCGTCTCTCCCCGGCGTCCTAGACCCATACTTGCGACCTCGTTCTACTCTACGCACCTTGGTCTACACTACCACATCGTCCAAAGCTCTCTGCCTCTCTTACTTTGCCCACAAATCGACTCCCAAAACGCCTTTTTGTCCCGTTTTTCAAAGTGGAGATGGAGCAAGAACTCCTCGATCAAAGTTGTCGGGCTCGGCCAGTAGAGCGACCTTGGTCATGTCCACATTTTCCCCATCTCCCACCGTTTGGCCACAAATCGCACTTTTCTCTCGGAAAATGTCCTTTTTCGCAAAATACTCGACTTGGGCTGCACATGGAGCCAAAGTGCACATAAGCATTCTTGCTCGCCTCGCCGAGACGCGTCTTTTGAGCCCTCGCGCCCCGCTCTAGCTCAATTTCGACGAAATTGCACGGCAACGGTAAAAAAGTGATGCTACAAATGCTACCAGGCGGAACTACAACTGCAGTTGGTGCAGGCGAGTTCTTCAGCCAGATGGAGTTTCTGATCCCCACTAGCGAGGTCCGAGTGATCAGTCATTTCCCCTGGAAGGGCAGCCGGCCGACGACAGCGCCTCTCCTCAGCCGAGCACTGATCCCACTGACTTTTAAAACCTGAAAACACCGGATAGAGAGAATGAAATGAAAGGAAGTGAAGCGGGGGATGTAAGGAAAACATCCTCCTTATAAATGACGCTCAAGTATCCTGTTGGCAATACAGGCAGATCGTGAAAGTGATGCGAAGAATCGCTGAAAAACTTTTCAGGAAGAAGGCAAGATGATAAGATGGCCAGAAGCACAGATGTAAAACTTATCAAGGCAATCTTCAGCACGTATTGTTTAAAAGTGTTATAAATCAGCACAAATTGAATAACATCGTAAATATTTATCCTGTCTTAAAAAAATCCTCAAGGAAGAGTCCATTGATCTAAACGGCGTAAGGCGTTAAAAAGAGGTATAAGGCTCGAAAACGGACTTTATCAATAGCAATACGCAGGAAATTATACACTAAATTACACATGACTTTCTCTACTCTTGTACTAACCATTCTTACAAACTCTTATTCCTATATCTTCTTCGTGTTAGTTGAGATAAACATTTGTACAAATTATCTTATTGGTTATTTCCTTGTAGGTACAAGGGGAATATTAGAATACAGTAGGCTTTCAGCGATAGTCAAATGTTTTAGAGCTTTGAGCTTCTGTTCTCTTTGCACACTTAACATATAAAAAATGAACAACGATGTTCCATTTAACGAAAGTTGTTATCCGAAACTCACACACTTAACAAGGAATATATCCGAAATGGTTCACCCTACAAGAAAATTTATTGAGACATAAATTGTGTATTTTAGCAAGATCTACATTTTTGTATAGTAAGATTTGGTCTATCTCTAACGGTTTACCAGTTATGCAAAAGTCGTCCAGAGTAAATACGACTACAGGGGCTATAGCCAGAAAATTCAACATATACATTTCATTTGTCATCAAAATATCTCAAACATATGGCATGTTAATCAAAATTCAAGGAAATCAAAATTTCCGAATAATTTTCCATGTAAAGGGTAGTTTAGGGTGAAGCAATTTTCTTCAAAATCTTCGTGTCGCATCCTTGAAACACAGGGATACATAATGTATTACTTATTTCTAATACTAAATAGACATCATGCACATATACACTGCTTAGAAATAGGCATAAAAAGAAGTTCTTTTCTTGGGAATGAGCGAGTGGTTTTAATACTGAAATTGTGTTTCCGCGCTGTTAAGCTTGCAACTTAACGCCTTCATCAAGAACATGACAAACGGAATAAGAAAATGGCGCCCGGTCAGCATTAGCTCCAACTTTATACTGGATATAAAAACCCCTCAACCCTTCTTTTTTATCATCTTATGTAGAGATACTTAGAGGAATTCACAAGTCTAGTCCTTCCGTCCCTCCCTCCCTCCCACATTTTTATTATTTCTGTGGAAACTTAAGAAACTAAATAGCATGAAGAGCAACGTTACAAAGAAGAAAGTGTGATAAGGAGGAAATGGTTAAAAGTTGGAAAGCTCTTGCAGGGCTTCGCTCTTTGGCTGGACCAACTCGCCCCCCCCCCCCCCCCCGCCCTGCTCTAACAACTTTATGAGTGGCGTATGTCACTAACAATGAATCTCCATTCTTGGAACCAGCGTTTGTCTTTACCAGCTTTAAGTTTCTTTAAATGAATAGGAAACTGAAGAAGATGGCTCAGGCGGTAATGTCTGTCGTCAGCATTCGGGAGGTCGCAGGTTCGATCACCGTGGCCGACCTTTCTCACCCAAGAGCTTTTTCGGAGGTTTCCGCGAGTTGTCAGGCGAATGCTGACAAGGGTGTGTGTGTGGTGCATGTGTGTGTATGTGTGTGGAGTGGTGTGTGTATGTGTGGAGTGGTGTGTGTATGTGTGGAGTGGTGTGTGTATGTGTGGAGTGGTGTGTGTATGTGTGGAGTGGTGTGTGTATATGTGGAGTGGTGTGTGTGGTGTGTGGTGTGGTGTGTATGTGTGTGGTGTGTATGTGTGGAGTGGTGTGTGTATGTGCGTGGAGTGGTGTGTGTATGTGTGGAGTGATGTGTGTGGTGTGTGTATGTGTGGAGTGGTGTGTGTGGTGTGTATGTGTGTGGTGTGTATGTGTGGAGTGGTGTGTGTATGTGCGTGGAGTGGTGTGTGTATGTGTGGAGTGATGTGTGTGGTGTGTGTGTATGTGTGGAGTGGTGTGTGTGTGGAGTGGTGTGTGTGGTGTGTGTGGTGTGTGTGTGGTGTGTGTGTGTGGTGTGTGTGGTGTGTGTGGTGTGTATGTGGTGTGTGTGTGTATGTGTGTGGAGTGGTGTGTATATGTGCGTGGAGTGGTGTGTGTATGTGTGGAGTGATGTGTGTGTGGTGCATGTGTGTGTATGTGTGTGGAGTGGTGTGTGTATGTGCGTGGAGTGGTGTGTGTATGTGTGGAGTGATGTGTGTGGTGTGTGTATGTGTATGTGTGTGTATTGTGTGTGTGTGTATGTGTATGTGTGTGGAGTGGTGTGTATGTATGTGTTTTTGTTAAATTTATTGTTTATATACAGCATGCCCCATTACTTAGTAATATTACATGCCTTTTGTTACATTTGCATAGTTTTAGATGTTACAATATGTTAATTAACAAACTTGTAAGCAATTGTTTATAAGTTAAACTATTTGGCTGATTATGTTATTTGCAATATTCGTAATAGTTTGTCAAAATTTATATTGTTTATGAAATATATAAATTCCTTAAGGTATTTGTTTCCCAGTTCATTGTTTGTTACCGGCCACTGTCCACCTTTGTTTATAAAACTTTGTTTTAGTTTTTGTCTTTCAGTATATAATGGAGAACACTCGTATATTAAGTGGTTTACATTTTGGTTCTGATTTTGACACTTACACAAGGCACTTTGCGCTATCTTGAACCGATGATAGTATTCTCTGGTTTTTCCATGGCCTGTTAATATTGCTGTAACTTGTCCATTTAATGGTATCTTCTGTTTTAGGCGTTCTTCAAGGGAAAAAACATTTTGGTGGTTCTTCCTTTTGAGGTTAAGTCCCATTGTTGTTGCCAAGTGTGTAGTGCTCTCTCCGCTGCTTCCTTGATGATGTAGCTTCTTGGAATCTTATTGTAGATAATCTCTCTGTTATCTTCTTGCGCGGGTTTTTTTTGCTAATTTATCTGCTAGTTCGTTACCACGTAGCCCTACGTGGGCCTTTACCCATTTTATGTGTAATGTCCATCCATTTTCTTGTAGTTGCTTAATTTTAGCCTTTACTTCTTCTATTAATATGTGCCGAATTTGGCTAGTCTTGAGAAGATCTACTGTAATCTGACTGTCGGTGTACACTACACCTAATTTCTCTCCTACATTGAGTTCATTGTTACTTTCTAGCTCTATAAGAGTCTGTAGAATAGCTATCTGTTCAGCTTGATTGTTTGAGCAATGGGCGCTAAGTTGATATTTTAATTTTTTAACCGGTTCTCCATTTAGAAAAATGACTGCGGCTGCTCCAATTTTTTCGTGTATATTGCTCCCGTCAGTGTAAATTTCTGTGTTGTACTGTAAGCCTTGTTGTGCTTCTTGAACACTCATTCTATCTGCAGGATGAGCCCACTCGGCCAGTTTCGGGGCTTCTTCGAGTAACGTCGGAATTCCATTTGTGCTCGTCACATGTGCGTTTTCGTATATGTCTAAAATTTCTTGAATTCTTATATTTATTGGCTTGACTGCCGCTTAAACGCAGGACGCTTCATATGAAACTGTTTGGTAAGCTTTTGCGATTTTTATGTTCATCAATCTTTGTACTCGCTGGTATTTGAGCATATTTGAGAATAGCTTCTTTCCACACTTTCACTCCGTATAACAGCATCGGAAGTATAGCACCTTTATAAATTGTTCGTAAGGCTTGTTGTCCTAAACCCCAGTTCAACTTAGCAGACTTCGCTAATGCATTTACCAGTTTTATGCATTTAAATTCCTTATTTAACATAGAGCTAAGGATATTATTGAACAGATAATAGTTTTCTTCTTTATTAACTATGTATCTTTTCCCAGTAAACTTCTCTTTCTTGGACTGGGTAGTATGCGTGTAGGTTTTGATCGCTCTTAGGACCTTAAATGTGATTATTTTATGGTCTGAACAACTTTCTTGCTCTCCGCACTTCCAATCGCTTATATTCATAAGTAGGCGATTGTTAGTAAGCGTCAAGTCAATCCAGCTTTTTGCCCTGCTAGTTTCGAAGGTTCCTGTGTTCTCATTGACAATATGCAGTGTCGAAGCTGTGAGAAATTCTTCAAGGATACAGCCTCTTTCATTGTTGTTTGTATCAAACCACAGGTTGCTCCTAGCATTAGTATCTGCCGATATTACTATTCCATGTGCTTTTACGTGATCTAAAATGTTTTCTATCTTCCCTATGTCTATTCCTATGTGTGATTCAATGTCAAAGTACATGCTGGACGTGAAGAATTTACTGTCTCTGTACTGTATTTCCATAACAACACAATCTTCATTTGAGGGTTGACTTATTAATGTAGCATCGATATTAAAGTTATTGATTATTACGGCTGCTCTCTTTCTTCCAACTCCGCATACATAAGTTCTCATCGACTTTGGAATTCCTGCTAATTTATTATTTACAGTATATGGTTCCTGTATAAATGATATATCTATCCTGGATTCATAAATGAGTTGTAATAAATTACTCGTTGCTATTTTAGAATGTTGTAAATTCACTTGGAAGCAGTTAATACTCTGTTCAGCCATATTAGTAGTCAATTTTCAGTTGGTATCTCCTCAATACTGATTGGCAGCATGGACAGTTATTATCAAGTGCCGAGTGGTTTACGTCAATTGCACTACCTGCATTGTGTTTGGAAAAATTGATACAATTACTGCATTTAAATTCTTGTGTGCCGACTTTGCAGTCTTTCATCTTGTGACCTCCCGCACACTTCGGGCATGTTTGCTGTCCACGGCACTTCTCTGCATGGTGATTATATTTATTGCATATGAAACAGCGGGTAACTTTGACATAGTCTTTCCAATTACATAGGTTCCAACACAGTTTTATCTTTTTGTCCATAAGTTGCTTTCTGATAGTGGAAATAATTTGCACAACTATTGTGTTTTTGTCACGAAACTGGAAAACCGGATTTATTTCCTCTTTATGTCCCTCTAATTCCTTGTTCTGCGCCTCAAGAACTTCGGCCACATTTTTTAGTGTAATCTCCTCAGGAGCATTGAAAATTATGATCCTTGGACTTCTATTCTCCGGGACCACCGCCTCAAGTTCATCCCCGCATTTCTCTTTTATGCTATTGCATATGACATCCAATTCTTCTTTCTCTCCGGTCTTAATTAAAACGTTCCCATTTTTCAGTGATACCCACTTTTATTGTTACTAGGTTTACCTTTGTTTCGATCAAGGTTCTAATATATTCCGCACTCTGGTTGTTCTTACTTTTAACGAACAAGTTATAATCTTTCTTTCCCTGTTCATTTAAACTGCTGTGCGCAACTTCCGAATATGTTCGCCGTTGTCCACCTGCTGTCGCCATTTCCAAGGTAATTTGAGACCGGTTAAACGTATTACTGGGCGTTCCCCTGGATTTTGATGATACAGTGCAAGCTTGTGTTTGCAACAGTTCAGTTTGTGCTGTTTTTACTTGCGTTTGTACATTTTCTAGTTGTTGATCTTTCTCAATCTGATTGCTTTTAAGTATAGCTATTGCTCTCCTTAAGTCGCCAACAGCATGTACAATGTCCTGCTTGAGGTCTTGGCGCAGATTTTTGCTGGCTTCAGTCACATTTAACAATACTTTAAAAGCACCTTCAATGAGGTTATCCGTTGCATCCGCCATTTTCTTCTGTATCACGGCTTGGAAGTGTTCTGCCTTAAAACCCCGTGTTTTCACAATCTTCACAGCTAATTCTCACAACAACAATATCTATACTTACACAACTCTGGATGTTCAATGCTTTATGTTTCAAATATTATTAAAATCAACGTAAATATCTAAATGTTCGCAATAACCTCACACAAACACAATGTCACTTCGTCACTTCCGGCTATGTCAAACTAAACCACAGCCACCTTAAAGCTTTAAAATCACGACCCTTACTTCCGGTTTTCCTAGCCAGCTATATATTAACCTAAATGCACGGCCTCCACAAGGCTTTATAATCACAATCCTTTCTACAACACAAACACAATTTTAAAATAATAACACCAATCTCTCAATCCCCTTTAACACCGCCAATTTGACAAGAACCAAATACCATGAAGATACAAATTAAATAACACTTTATGTTGAAAACGTAGCCGAAACAGCGCAATATTGGAATATTCTGATCCACGTAACTTCTTGCACACCATCCACGTCATGCACATCAACAATGTGTGTATGTGTGTGTATGCGTGTGTGTGTCTGTGTGTGTATGTGTGAGTGTGTGTGGGTGGGTGTGTGTGGTGTGTGTGTGGTGTGTGTGGGTGTGTGTGTATGTGTGTGTGGTGTGTTGTGGTGTGTGAGTGTGTGTGTGGGTGTGTTGTGGTGTGAGTGTGTGGGTGTGTTGTGGTGTGAGTGTGTGGGTGTGTGTGAGTGTGTGGGTGTGTGTGAGTGTGTGGGTGTGTGTGTGAGAGCGTGTGAGTGTGTGCGAGTGAGTGTGTGTGTGAGTGTGTGTGTGTGTGTGAGTGTGTGAGCGTGTGTGTGAGTGTGTGTGTGTGTGAGTGTGTGTGAGTGTGTGTGTGTGAGTGTGTGTGGGTGTGTGTGTGAGCGTGTGTGTGAGTGTGTGTGAGCGTGTGTGTGGTGTGTGTGTGTGTGGAGTGTGTGTGGGTGTGTGGGTGTGTTGTGGTGTGAGTGTGTGGGTGTGTGTGTGAGTGTGTGGGTGTGTGTGTATGTGTGAGCGTGTGAGTGTGTGCGAGTGAGTGTGTGTGAGTGTGTGTGTGTGAGTGTGTGAGCGTGTGTGTGAGTGTGTGTGTGAGTATGTGTGTGAGTGTGTGCGAGTGAGTGTGTGTGAGTGTGTGTGTGAGTGTGTGTGTGAGTGTGTGAGCGTGTGTGTGAGTGTGTGTGTGAGTGTGTGTGTGTATGAGTGTGTGTGGGTGTGTGTGTGAGCGTGTGTGTGAGCGTGTGTGTGAGTGTGTGTGAGCGTGAGAGTCTGTGTGAGTGTGTGTGGTGTGTGTGAGTGTGTGTGTGAGTGTGTGTGAGTGTGTGGGTGTGTGTGAGTGTGTGTGAGTGTGTGTGGGTGTGTGTGAGTGTGTGTGGGTGTGTGTGAGTGTGTGTGAGTGTGTGGGTGTGTGTGAGTGTGTTTTTGTGAGTGTCTGTGAGCGTGTGAGTGTGTGTGAGTGTGTGTGTGAGTGTGTGTGGGTGTGTGTGGTGTGTGTGAGTGTGTGTGTGAGTGTGTGTGGGTGTGTGGGTGTGTGGTGTGTGTGAGTGTGTGTGAGCGTGTGTGTGAGTGTGTGGATGTGTGTGGTGTTTGTGGGTGCGTGTGTGTGGTGTGTTTGTGTGTGAGTGTGTGTGAGCGTGTGAGTGTGTGTGAGTATGTGTGTGAGTGTGTGGGTGTGTTTTTGTGAGTGTGTGTGAGCGTGTGAGTGTGTGTGAGTGTGTTTTTGTGAGTGTGTGTGAGCGTGTGAGTGTGTGTGAGTGTGTGTGGAGTGTGTGTGTGGGTGTGTGTGTGGGTGTGTTGTGGTGTGAGTGTGTGTGTGAGTATGTGTGAGTGTGTGTGAGTGTGTGTGAGTGTGTGTGTGAGTATGTGTGAGTGTGTGTGTGGTGTTTGTGTGTGTGGTGTATGTGTGTGTGAGTGTGTGTGTGAGTATGTGTGAGTGTGTGTGTGGTGTTTGTGTGTGTGGTGTATGTGTGTGTGTGTGAGTGTGTGTGTGAGTGTGAGTGTGGTGTTTGTGTGTGTGGTGTATGTGTGTGGTGTGTGTGAGCGTGTGTGTGAGTGTGTGTGTGTTTGTGAGCGTGTGTGTGTGAGCGTGTGTGTGTGAGCGTGTGTGTGAGTGTGTGTGTGGGTGTGTTGTGGTGTGTGAGTGTGTGTGTGGGTGTGTGTGTGGGTGTGTTGTGGTGTGTGAGTGTGTGTGTGGGTGTGTGTGTGGTGTTTGTGTGTGTGTGTGTGGGTGTGTGTGGTGTTTGTGTGTGTGGTGTATGTGTGTGTGTGAGTGTGTGTGTGAGTATGTGTGAGTGTGTGTGTGGTGTTTGTGTGTGTGGTGTATGTGTGTGGTGTGTGTGTGAGTGTGTGTGAGCGTGAGAGTCTGTGTGAGTGTGTGTGGTGTGTGTGGTGTGTGTGAGTGTGTGGGTGTGTGTGTGAGTGTGTGTGGGTGTGTGTGAGTGTGTGTGGTGTGTGTGAGTGTGTGTGAGTGTGTGTGTGTGAGTGTGTTTTTGTGAGTATCTGTGAGCGTGTGAGTGTGTGTGAGTGTGTGTGTGAGTGTGTGTGGGTGTGTGTGGTGTGTGTGTGTGTGAGTGTGTGTGTGGGTGTGTTGTGGTGTGTGAGTGTGTTGTGGTGTGTGAGTGTGTGTGTGGGTGTGTTGTGGTGTGTGAGTGTGTGTGTGTGAGTGTGTGTGTGAGTGTGTGTGGGTGTGTGTGTGGTGTGTGTGGGTGTGTTGTGGTGTGTGGGTGTGTTGTGGTGTGTGAGTGTGTGTGTGGGTGTGTTGTGGTGTGTGAGTGTGTGTGTGTGTGAGTGTGTGTGGGTGTGTTGTGGTGTGTGAGTGTGTGTGTGTGAGTGAGTGTGTGTGAGTGTGTTGTGGTGTGTGTGTGGGTGTGTTGTGGGTGTGTGAGTGTGTGTGTGTGAGTGAGTGTGTGTGGGTGTGTTGTGGTGTGTGTGTGGGTGTGTTGTGGTGTGTGAGTGTGTGTGTGTGAGTGAGTGTGTGTGTGGTGTATGCGTGTGTGGTGAGTTGTAATATTACGAAGGACTTTCGACTGTGTTAACGTCACTAAAAGAACTGGTTGTTGTGCATTGAGTTAGAAGAAAATAAAGTGATAAAAGGTTACTGGGCATATTTTGTCATTTTGTCAGTTGGTGTCAGGAGTGGGATTTGTCAAATTGCCATTGCTCGGGATATTTCTGTAATTCTTTTAATTGACCAATTATTTCGAAACACTGTGCGATGTGCCATAATTAATACCAAAGCTATGTCAGAAATAAGTCACTCTACACGTCTTACAAGTAACAAACTTATCTTCCTACATCTTGTGCAATTAGGCATCTAATTTGAAACAAAAACCATTTATTTTTTTGAGAACTGCTGATCAAAAACAAAATACCATTAGTCTTTTTTGGGTTTGTAGTGCTTCTGTGATGCACATATTAAAATGAATGCAATGAGTTCCCTTCCACCCTGTATGTATATACAGGATGTTGCAAAGACAACGACAATGCTTAGTATGTTGTCCGTGGAATAACTTCAGCGACCCTCCACCTGCTGAACACAATGTTATTCATGCAAGGTCGTGAGTGGGTTGCGTTTACAGACAACAGTTGCCCACGCCTGCTCTAGGTCTGCATTGGCAGAATTAAAAACCCAGATAAATTTGACCTTAGGGGTTAAACCATTATTTCTGGGTTTCGTTGGCAGTATTGGCCATTCATCGAAGCGAGCATTTTCGTGAGAAGTTGTTCACATTTGAACACAAGCAAAAGAAGCATTCTGTTCTGTTCCCTTTGTCAACGCTTGCTCAGTAAAACAAAAGCATTTGCTCAATTTTAAAATGGAATACCGGGGTGTAATAAGAGTGATATCATCGCCAAAGCGAGTGAAAAATGTGAATGTGAACCTTCTGTTTAAAAGCTTTAAAATTCAGGTTGAAGGGGAAGAGGGTGTTGGGGGGGGGGGGGAATGGAGCGCCTGTTGATGCTTTGATCGATTACATCCGGAAACGTTCCGAGAGACAGAGACATTAATGGACAAACATTCATTGAACTACATATGTAGTGCAAGATGATACAACAGAGCTGTTTGTGAGCTTTTTATCGCGCCCCCCCCCCCCCCCCGTCACGCTATAAAACACCTCTTTAAACTTGATTATCTGCAATGTATTCTCACCTTCATTTGTCATTGCACGTCATTCATACATTTATAGTCAAACAGAAGAACCTTCTTACAAGAAACAAAGATGTCTCTGCATGTGAAAAGATTTACTCAAACATGAAAAGCTGTTAAATACCAAATTTGGTAATTAATTTTCTCCGTCTTCCAAGAATGCAAAACGAAGATTTCCAAAGACAATATCACGCTCAAAGCTATACTTTACATGGAGATTTGTACAAAATGTTTGATTTCCTCAAAAATGGTATAACAATGTCTTCTTGCTGTTTCTTAACGTGATTAGGGCGTCACACCTTTTATTCTTCTCTCCGCTTCATTCGGGACATGCGATATCTGTTCGTTCTGATGGTTTGTAAAATATTGCTTGCCGTGGCAATCTAGAAGGTTCCATCCTCTTAAGTAATCCTTCCATTTGCTCTGATATATTTTAATTTACTCCTCAATGTTTTCTTCCTGTACTTCTTCATCAAGAGAATTGACTATCACCATTTGCAGGCACACATTAGCACTTCTTTGTTCCAAGTACTGAGCTAGCATGGCAACATGCCGGTACGATATTTACTTCTCCAACCTGTGCACATTTTAAAGGTTATGTTACCTCGTCTAAATTCCAGATTTTCTTGTGGTTTACCGGGGGAAGAAGAGAGTCAATTTAATGCCGGTATGTTGCTATAGTGGTCGTTTCCTTGCTAGTACCAAGCGGGAGACCAGGTTCGATTCCCAGTACCGGAAATTTTCTTCCGCTGGGAGCCTCGTTAGATCCAAGAAGGGCCAATTGAAGTGCTACTTGATTAACAAGTAGGAACCCCTGGTTCTGAAGACACTGACCACGTCCCACCCTCCAGTACCGCACCCCACTAATGACGCCAAAGTGGGACAGAGTTGAGGGACGCAGCGGCCGGGCGGTAGGGCTTGGTCCGGTGTTGAGCAGGTGTTTTTTTGCCATAATAGATCAGTGGTTAGAGCAATTGGAAGGAGCCCGAACGATCTGGCTGAATTTTCAGTATGATTCTTCCTTTCTATAATACACTTCTTTATTTATATTAACTTTATTAATGCTTACTCTACAATTACATATTCAGAAAACTCAATTTCGTTGACTCATTCAGTAAACGATTTTCAGTGACACTTAACATTAATTAATTAAAAGTGCTACCATATTTCACCCTCTGATCAGAGAGGATGAAAAGCGAGCTAAATGTAATATGCTTACTTAGAGAGAGAAATTTAATTTAAAAGGACTGAAATGGTACGCATTCTGGGAAAAAACAGAGATACACACAAATACAAATAATGATCACAGAAGTAATTTTGATGTGTGGAGAATAATGTTTAGTTAATATCAGTGAAACCTCTGAAAGTATTGTTAAGTTAAGAGGCAAAACATTTAATTATCCCAAACGTTGAGTTAATGCTCCAGCACATGGGGGAATATTTTGCTGAAGTGTGGAGGCGTCACTTTCCTGGAAGTGTTTGCCAGACTTGTCAGAAATATCCTTAAATAGAAGCTCAATATAATAAGGTGCGCCTACATATGTTAGTGGGTGTGGCCTGAAAATTCTCGTTCTCTTCCTTCGCTGGTTGCCAATCAAATAAAGCGAAATTTCCAATTATATTTAATCCCACGTAAGGCAGCAATATCTAATTTCTAAAAGGCTTTAATATTATTTGACACAATATTTCCCTGCATATACTCTAACAATTTTTACTAAAATGCCATAATTATGTTTAAAATATTTTTGTGGCACCTTGTTTAAATTTAGAAATACTTAAACTTCTTTTCAAATGGAAGGTCTTATTCACCTTTTTATTCCTTAGCCGTGCAAAGAGAACGGAATCTCGTAGTCATAATATAGCGAGAACATTTAAAATATTTGACGATAGTATATCCCCATATTCCCCTTGTATCTACAAGGAAATAAGCAATAAGATAATTTGTGAAAATGTTTATCTCAACTAACACGAAGAAGATATAGGAATAACAGTTTGTAGGAATGGTTAATACAAGAGTAGAGAAAGTCATGTGAGTGCAACACATACTTTTTCACAAAATACAGCCTTAACCGACGCAACAAACAAACCAAAATATGCTTAGGAACATTTGCCAGATACATTACAATCACAAGGTCATAGGTCACAATCCCTTTCGATGTCGATATAAATGTCGTGTTGGACTCACGTTTTTCGAGAAGGGTTGCCTCTCGTGTTATTTTGGTATGTTACACACATGACCTGGTCCGTGTGGGTGTAGAACCTTTCTTGGGGCCCTTGCACGAGCCGGAACTTTGGCACAGCTGCCGTCAAACAGAGTTTAATCATGCTGTTTCACAGATCGACATCCGCGTGGAAAGAGGACAGCGAAAAAGGAGAGGAAAGTAGTCCAGCCAAGACTAACTTTCTCGAATACGACGCGTATCAAACTTTCCGGATAGCAACATATGTTCCCCTTAGGCAGATATGACAGTACGACCCTCTATTGGAAAAGAAGCCAAAATTGAACTCAAAATTGAAGTGTCCTGCGTTGTGTGGTGATAAGGAAGGAAACACAAATCGTTGTTCAGCATGAGAATGTCTCTTATAATATTACAGTTACACTACTAGTTTTATTGTTGTAACAAAGCGACTATTCAATGAATCCCACACCTGACACCAGTGTGGCAAAATAACAAATAAGTCTCCATTTACGAATGTAATCATGGATATCTTTTAAATACTATAATTTGGAAACTCAGTAGCGATACGAACTTCTGTTGAAGGATACGCAATATGATTAAATGTTCTCTGACATACTCAAGTGTTGCATCCATGCACTCTAGTAATAGGATAAGCTGGTACCAATATCGTTTATCAATGTATATGCACATCTGTCCCCATATATTAGCACACGATAGACACTCTCAGAGTGCCCATCAGTAATTAGTATATCACATCCATGAGTTAAACCTTCGTAATTAAAATGCATTTACTGGGCCATAACATTACCAAATAGTTCTTTAACAACGCTCTAATAGAACAAAACAATGAAATTTAAGGGCATTCCCCTTAAAATCTACCACAAAATAGCAATAACAAATTTGTTCCCTATACATCCATCCCACGATTTCAATTAAATATTTTAACTGTTAAATAATATTCTTAAATGTTTCCAAAGGTTAATGGGCAAGTTGAAACTAAGTAAAAAAACTTTAGGGATGAATCGTCAAACCACAGATAAGGCCGGGTATTTCAACCACTGTTCCCTATAACATTAAATAAATGAACACCGAAAAGTGATCAAAGCTGCAAGCACGAAATACATACATACCATATGTAATACAAAATTATCACAACAATACATTTTACTTTCTCTACTAGTAAGTAGGGGAAGTATTGTATTCCACCCAAAAATTTGATGTCGAGATTTCACCAGAAATATATGTTTCGAGGCCCCCTGAAACCAAAAAAGAGCATTTTTAGAAAAAAGGTCTGTGTGTGTGTGGGGGGGGGGGTGCTGTACGTGAACAAAATAACTCAAAAACCAAAAGTCGGTTAAAACTCAAAGTAATACATAAGCATCCTTTTTTTTTTCTTCATACAAAGCTCAAAAAAGAAAAAAGAAACAATCTGTGATGTGCGTTTAGAAATACTAGCATTTCATTTTAGCCTCTCAGATCAGTCATTGCAATGGCAAAACCAGATGGAATTCCAGCTGGAGGACTTGTGAACGTACACAGGCATTTTTTTGTTCCTCTATGGCAATTCTTGTTTGTCCGGAGAGGGTAAGGGGGAGGCAAGAGCTCAAAGTAACATAAGGGTTGCCCCCTACCCTTTGTCCCGGGCTTGATCGCAGTGCTTCCAACTGAGATACCATTTCATCATTTGCTCTGCCAAGCGAAATGCTTTGAGTCATGCCCCCTTGGCCGAACAAACACAAAAGAATCCTGATCGACTCTCAATTGGAGTGTCCAGGCATCCTGGCACGTTGTAAAAGAATACCATTCCATGTAAAACAGGGATTCCCTTATTAGGAACTAGCTCTCGTAACCAGTGGCGTTTGTTGGCTCAATATTATATAGTTTGCACTTTGCTGTTACTTCAATCGAAATCTTTAAAGGCATTTTTGAGAGTGTAAACATTGAAATCTCTACGTGGTATATAAATAAAATCTTGTGTGGACGTTAGCAGAGATTAAGACACTGAGATTAAGAGGGGATATGACAGCTTGAGCGTGTGATTCAGTCTTTTGTTTATACAGCTCTGGAAGGAACGCCTGGGACGAAGGAGTCACTGAATACAGGAGCGATCAACGCGCTACCAGAAGTGTGTTGAAGTTAAAGAGTACGGTAACAGGCTGACATTTTTATGTAACACAAATTTGGTTAACTATTGACTCAAGTACCTTTCCCAGGTGTAACAAAATTAGTCGGTTGAATTTATTAGCGCTTAAGGAAGCAGATATTTGACATGAAACAGGTGAAGGAGTGGGAGGCAATAAAAGTAGAAATGGCATGTATCACTAGGCAGTTGGTATGTGTGCTTGCTTGCTTGCTTCCCTTCCTTCTCCTTATTACCACCATTCCGACTTGCTTGCCTCTTTAGCACCATTCCCTTTCTCCCTTCTTTATCTTGACCCGTGTTATAAGACAGGCCACAGCTGGCGCCACCCATTTTATTTTCCTCTTTTTTATGGCGCGCTTTTTCTCCCCCCCCCCTCTCTCCCTCTCTCTTTTGTCTTATTTTCTCTACTTTTGACCTCGTGTTCTCCACTCCCATTTTCATCAGGCTATATACGCAGAGGTTTGTAACTTCTTACGTGACCAATTTCCGAACCGACGAAATGGAGAACATTTAACAAGGCGATTCAACAAAGTGGATGTCGTATAACTCAGAACGACTGCTTCACGACTCAGTCAGGCTTATTGACAAAAAGGAAATAGCAATATGTTGCAAATGGCAACGTCTTGACGCACTTTATGTGTGAGAATTTCCCTGCATAGCAAATTAGCAGAAAACATCACGTAAGCATCATAAAATGTGATAGAATTCTGTCTCGAGTAGATCAAACGCACAAGATTACCTTTATGCATTACCTTGTTACTTCCTGCACTAGTATAGTCATTCGATGTCGAGAGTTCACCGGAAATTATGTTTCGTGGCCGTTTTAGAAAAATACCCACGCTCCTGTGTGTCGGGCTGTGAACAGCGTAATTCAAAAGGAAAAAAATCGGTTAAAAACCAAAGTTTAAGACTACGACGCGAAGATTTTGAAGAAAATTTCTCCACGCCAAACTATCCTGTACATGGAATCTTTTTCGAAAGTTTTCCTTTTCTCAAAAATGGCTCAAACAATTCTGATTAAAATGCCATGTCTCATGCGTTTTGCAAAATTTTGCAAATGTTATGCAAGAGGTGCAATAGACCAAATCTTACTATACAAAAAAATGTAGATCTCCTTAAAACACACAAATTCATTTTTTTTTGTGAACCATTTCGGAGATATTCTTTGTTACAGTGTTCTACAAAAAGGAATGGTTTTCTATTTCTGGAGGGCAAATAGGTGATTGATATAGACATTTTAACCCTGAATTCAAATCTGCTACAAGTTTTTATACAATAGGGATAGGTTAAGAGTAATCTGATTTTTAATTTATTTTAATGTTTATAGGGAAAGAGGGGTGACAACAGTGCAATCGAGTATTTACCCTCTCCACTTACTGATACAATTAGAAGGGCTGAGCAGTTCTCTAAGGGAGTGGAAGGGGTTAAAACTACTATGTAAGGGAAGTAACACATTGAGTCAGTTCTCCCCGTTATACATAATGATATGGCAATATAAAAATAAATTAATTTAGTCATATGCATGCTGACATAAATTCAATTAAGAGAACACCAAAGGATATTGTAGCCTATTTGAGAAAAAAAATCGAGTTTTGGATTTTTATTGCAAAAAATGCACCATACCTTAAAGAATATATCTGCGAAGTTTCCATCCCCTAGGGAAGGGTACACATTTAAAGTAGTGTGTCTGTGCCTGGGCATTTCAACGTTAAACTCACATCTAGCCTGAAACCTATAGTTAAACTTTTTCGTGAAGCCATGTTACCACTAACACAGACATTTACAAGAGAAAGTCAATTTCAATATAGTGGCTGCTGTTGTAACTAAAGATCTTATTTAATTAGTAAAAAAAAGGAGTAGAAGGGTTGAAGATACTAATGAATGAAGGTTAATGTATAATGCCCGCTCCTTTCTTCGCAAACAACTGAAAGGTGATCGGTGTATAGAGTAACAAAGAAATTTGGAGGAAGTGTTTTTCTTTTTTCTTTTTTTTCCCCATCAAGGAATTAGAGCCTGTCTCAAATAAACGTCTATATTCAAATACATATATACTCACCTACAAGGGGATTTTATTTTCGATTAAATATGGTGATAGTTTCATAGAATGGTAGATGTTGATCATTATTTTCTGTCAGTTTTGCTGTGAATGTTTAATCCTAACACAGAAATTTATTCGCAGCAAAGGCACAGCTAGAATGTTCCTCAGATAGATTTCGCCACTGTACATTTTCAATTTAATAGGGAATTAAAATTTTATCTGGAGTAAGTGGAAGAACCGGCGGACTATGTAGTAGAAAGTTGAACGTAGATCTTGTTAATTAATTTTATACTAATTACCCCACCCTGAGTTTCCTTTCTGCTTGCTCTCCGGGAGGTTTACTTCCTCCACTCCACTCCACCCCGCCGCCATATTGCCGCTTCTTCAAGTGCCGCAAGCTGCATGCAGCCTATGGGGTGGCACAAGAAGATAATTGGGAGAAATTTCTGTTTAATTACGTCAGAGAAGAGGTGTAGAAAAAAGAAAACACATACATAATGGCTCGCGCTCCGCCAAGGGAAAGGGAAATTAGCTTCAGTAAAGGGCAATACACGCTCCTCCAAATAACGTCGAAACGTGATTATTCTCCGGCACTACCTCGATTTAAACTTCGAAATACTTAGGATACTATAGCAGATACAACACTCTAAGCCCTTATATTCAGAGTGTTTTAGATGATTTAGGCATTTAAATGCATCCTCAGGGTGTGGAGTTATGGGCGAGAACACCAATAAAATGGAGTCGGCAAGTTTGTCATTAAGACTGCATAAATTGTGTCGTCATGGAACCCAAACCGGCGTTCACATGATGTACGGTTCGAAGGAGGAGGTTCAAAAGCTGCAGTGCTGGTGTAAATAAACTTCTTTAACATACGTTAGAGAGAATAGGTCTTATGAAGCCTCTAAGGTCTCTAGAAATAAGTACGTAAATAGGTGGTGTGCAGGACTAGCATTCGGTATGTCCTGTGTTCGATTCCCTGCAACCGTTCACTGTGACCCATGGGTCTTTCGTGTGTTCTTTGGGTCATAGAATAAATAACAGGATATTTATTAAAATAGTATAAGTAAACACTATGCAAAGATGTGTTATAAAATATACGAAAAAGAAATGTAAAAAACTTAAACGTATTGCTGATATATCAAATAAAGAAATCGAATAAATAATATGGAGATTAAAAATGATAAAGTTAAATAAATATATATATACATAAAAATATGTAAATAAGCTTATTAAAATGCTTAATACTTTAGTTATACATAATCTGACTCATAATCGTTATGTATGTGCAATTAGTTTTGTGCTGTGCTCCTAGATGTCTCCATTTGTGACTTTAACTTCAGTCTTTGGTTTCCCAATCTGAAAATTTGCTTAGGTTTAAAAAATTTAATTGCCTCAAAAGTAATTAGTTCTTTTTCCTGATAGAAATAGATGGTGTGGATAATTAGATTTATAAATTAAAAGAAGTGTTGTGATATTTTAGTTTTTAAATGGAGTGTTTTGAATGTTAAGGTATTTTCACAGTATAAGGTTGAATTTAATTCCTCAGAACTACATTCGGCATTCATCATTCTCGCGTCGTCGTTCGACCAGAGCGGACGTGATTTGCTTCTCACTGGTGGAAAAGACGGTATCCAGAAAGCTGACTCGCCGGAGCGGGAGATCCCGTGCCGACTTGGTGGAGTGTTGTGGTGTGCGTCGGTGGATTGCACGCTTCAATCTACGGACTAATACATTATATTAGTCACAGCACAATTTGGTGTAGTTCCTAAAGGGGCTTGGCAAGCAAGCTTTGGAACTCACCAGGCTAGCTTCCCGGAGTGGCATAGAAAGCTACTCAGGTATTTCCCTTTTCTTCCTACTCTTTTGCTTTATTCTTTCTTTCCTGGACAGACTTTCAGACTGACGACTTACGTGACAGCGGGCTCACAAGATCCTAGCCAAGGGTTGACGGCTTTGTGCCTGAAACCTCGAGCCGAAATGGCTCGCAAAGGCGCCGCCTTAGAGGAGGTGCGGTCCTCTGTGAGCAGCCGGAGGGCAACCGCGCTTACTGCCGATGATGGACAATTACCTTCGACATCATCTTCATACAGATCCTTATCACCTGAAGCAGTGGAGCCAAATAGGAAGCGCTCCAAGACCGATACGCAAAAGCGTAAGTGCTCTACTCCACGCCACATACCCATGGCAGAACTAGAGAGCCTGGGTTCAAGCAATCCCCTACCTGAATCTGACTCCGAGTCCGATATGGAGCTGGGGGAGTTTACGGTTGTGGAAAACCGTAAACGGGGAAAACAGACGCCATCACCAAATATGATGCAACATGCACATGATGTTGCATCATCCAATATGATGCAACATCCTCAGAATGTTGCATCATCCCAAGCCAAGAAGGGGCCAAGAATTCCGCCAATCATTGCGGACGTATTCCCTAACCATGTTAGGGTAATGCGTACACTGGCCAAACACCTCAAATATACTTTTGAGGCAAAAAGGAAGCCTAAGAGCGTCCATATCCTTACCCACAGTTTGGGTGATCTAGAAACCGCTAAGTTGGTGTTACGAGAAATGAACATAACGTTCTACTCGTACTCACCACAACGTCCACACATTGAGCGCCGAGTCATCAGAGGCTTAGACTCAGAGTGCACCCCTGATGAAATCAAAACTGCACTTAAGGAAGAACATGGCATAACTGTCAATTCAGTAGCACAGTTGAAGAGAACCGTTAATACCGAGGGGGGTATTAACAAAGTTCCTATGCCACTATTCTTGGTAGTACTTGACAAAGTACTTAACCAAGAAGTACAACCAATTGACACTGTAAGGAAACTAATTTTCACTGTAGTCAAAGTGGAAAGATATTATGGCAGAGAGGGACCTGTGCAATGTTACCGATGCATGGGGTACAATCACTCCAGCATGATGTGTGAGCGAAAGCTTACATGTCTGCGGTGTGCAGGGAACCACTTGCTAGAGAACTGCCCTAAACCTAGGGAAGAGTGCAAGTGCGCTAATTGTGATGGTACACACGTAAGTGTGTACAAAGGATGCTCCACAAGGAAAAAGATCATAGAGAGCCGCCGCAAGAACCGCCCAGATGATCAAGTGGTTCGCCCAGGTGTGTCCTTTTCCAATGCCTTAAATAAGGCAGAGTCCACTCTGCGTCGAGTGGAACAAGAGGCTGCTACACCAAAGAGCGATTCCCCATCAAATTCTGTGCCACCACCTCCAGGTCCTATAGAAAAGGCAATAGTGCCTAAACCCCCTGCACCAAAACCACGCAGGAAGAGGAGGAACAGAAAACCTAGGCAGAGCAAATCTTCTGCCCCCAATGTAACTTCGGAGCCACAAGCTCCTGTAATAACTACAGTCGCACCTGTAGAGGCAGAGCCTATATCCGAGGTTAGGGATATACCCCCTACCCCTATTCCACCAATGCCTAACACGGCAACATCCTCCTCCACACTAGCGACTATTTCGCAAAGTGACCTGGAGGAATTTAGCTCTTTATCCTCATGGTTTGGGGATTTAATAAACAAGGCGTTACCTGCTCTGAGAAACTGTAAGATACAGTTGAACAACCCCAACCTGACCCCCATGCAGAAGCATTCCATCTTGCTTCAGACACTGGAACAGCTCCACCCCAACTCCGCTCACTAATGGCTGGAAGACATGTCCGGAGACCATTTAGAGCTGCGATTTGGAACGC
The DNA here is from genome assembly GCA_030765045.1 of Tenodera sinensis. NCBI lineage: Eukaryota > Metazoa > Arthropoda > Insecta > Mantodea > Mantidae > Tenodera > Tenodera sinensis. The sequence continues at coordinate 17,985,811 of CM060971.1, read as the reverse complement.
AAACGGACTACGGAGTCATTACCCTAATATTTCTAATTTTGTACAGTATTTCGGAATCGACATTCTGATGGTCTGTGAAACTCATTTGGATGCTGCCACCAACTTCTCCCTCCCTAATTACGTCACCCATCGGTCTGATAGGGTTGGCCGACAAGGGGGAGGTACAGCCATCTTTGTTAAGAACCATATTACCCATAAGCCTTTCCCTCTTCCACCACTTCAGCATGTAGAAGCCTGTGCTATTAGGCTATCTTTAGGTGGTCTAGATACATTGCTGATAGTGGCATATGACCCCCCTGATCACCGCTTCTATGAAGCAGATTACACGGCTTTATTAAACCTCCACCCTGTGGTCTGCATTGCAGGTGACCTAAATGCAAAACATGCCAACTGGCATAGTCGTGCCACCAATGCGAAGGGGCGAGGACTATTCCGCCTTATAAGCGGTAACCCAAGCCTCATAGCTCATGGACCGAGAGAGCCCACTTTTCATCCTGCCCGAGGGAGACCGGACGTGCTGGATATTATGGTCACTAAAAACTTTAGATTCCATATAGACCTGACGACAGTCAATGAACTGGATTCTGACCACGATCCTGTGTTAATCGACACCAATGTTAATATGTCAGCATTGGTAACTCCTGATTGGTCGTATGAGGTAGACTGGGATGCAGCCGTCCTTGAACTGAACCAATCAGTGGATCCTAGACCGCATATAAATTCTATCGAGTCGTTAGAATTAGCGGCAAATGCATTCTCCCGACAAATATCAAATGTGATACGAGGGCATACTTACCGCATTCCTTGCAATACTCCTAACCCCACAACCATCCCAAATGAACTCCGACTGTTGCTAAGAGCTAAGTCAACAGTTCGGAAGCTTTGGCAGCGTTTCCGCCATCCCAGATTGCAGGCAATTTATCTGCGATTTAAGACCCTGGCTAGACGCCTCTTACGTGCACATCGCAAAGAGGCCTGGGAAAACACCATGAGGAACGTAAACCTCTCTGAAAAGAAGCCCTGGCGGATAATTAAATCCCTGAGAAGGGACAAAACGCTATATCAGCATCCTATACATGGCACTCGCGGGAGATTATCTTTCGAACCGCAAGAGAAAGCCACTGACTTCGCGGACTATTTAGAGTCCCAATTTGAGCCCCGAGAGGACATAGAAGACGAGGACTTTTCAGAACTAGTTGAGGCAACGGTGGATTACCTCTATGAGGATCCTCCACCACCTCACGAGGCGACTCGCATACCAATTGTCACACCAAGGCAAGTTTCCTCGCAAATTAGGTGTCTCAAACCCAACAAATCCCCTGGATATGATGGTGTTACGACACATATGTTACAACACCTGCCTCGCAAAGCCATTATCCACCTGACGAGAATTTACAATGCTTGCCTGTATCTCCGACACTTCCCTACTGCTTGGAAGGAAGCGAGGATGATTTGCATATTGAAACCAGGCAAGGATCCCAAGTTTCCATCAAGTTACCGCTCTATAAGTCTACTCCCAATAATTTCAAAAATTTTTGAAAAACTTCTACTGTCCCGTCTAACTCCTCTATTTGAGGAAAGGAGGCTCATTCCGGATCATCAGTTCGGATTCCGTCAAGGCCATTCCACTACCTTACAGCTCCTGCGTCTTGTTGAGAAGGCTGCCCTGGGTTTCCAGGAAAACTTCAAAACTGTCGCAGTACTTCTGGATGTGGATAAGGCCTTTGCAACAACATGGCACCAGGGCCTACTGTACAAACTTAGAGATGCAAATCTCCCCTCCCCCTACCTGACCCTCATAGCCAGTTTCCTTCGTGACCGCACTTTCAGGGTGCGAGTGGAGGGCAGGTTATCAACTATCAGACCAATAGCGGCCGGAGTACCGGAAGGTAGTGTTCTATCGCCACTGCTCTTTGCCGCATACATGTCTGACTTCCCCGTTGAACCCAGCACTGTTACGTGCCAATATGCCGATGACGTCCTCATACTGGCCCGTAACAAAAATCTACGTTACTGCCTTCCCCCATTGCAAAGACACCTAGATGCCATTGAGAGTTGGAGTGAAAAATGGAGAATGGGAATCAGTCCACAGAAAAGCTCTGCTTTTGTGTTAGGCAAAATTCATTCCTGGAGACCAGAAAGGGACCTGACACTTGGTCAGAGGAGAATCCCTTGGGTCAACACAGCCAAGTACCTTGGTGTACAACTAGACCGAGGACTTACCTTCACCAAACATGTCACAGCTAAAGCTGCCCAAGGTCACGGAGCTCTGGGAAAGCTCTATCCCATCTTTAGGTCAACTATGCCTACACGACTTAAACTACGCATTTATCGTGCGATCATCCCTCCCCTGATCCTGTATGGATGCGAGGCATGGGGATTCGTGGCTCAAACCACCATCCGCAGACTGCAAGTCGTGCAGAACAGGGCCCTTAGGATGATCTACGATACTGACCGTAGATTTTCTTCCCATATTCTCCACACTCATTCTGGCATTCCATATATTGTGGATGTTGTGCGAGATAGAGCCCGCTCTATGTATGCGAAACTTACACCACACCCTAACCAGCTGGTGAATACTCTGGGACAATATGATCCCCATCTTCCCAGGAGGCGCAAAAGCTATCGATTACCCAAGGATGTCTTGGGCTAATTAGCTTCACTGCTTCCTCATTTCACCAAACATTCCAATGCATTCGGTTTCTCGCTAAATTGACACTGCTTGACTTGCTGGTTAGACAAGCTGACCTTTGCTAAGTGAGCAGAGGGGCATGGGTGCCCCAGGATGGGTAGACATTCTAACTGGCACTCATATCCCTAGTCTATAGCAAGAGAGAGTAACCAATCATCACCATTGGCTGACACTGACAAAAATAGCTTGTAAAATGACTACATCTTTCATACCTCACGGGTAAATCCATACTAAATGGATAGGTACCGTGGGCATATATCCCGCTCGGGTAAACCCGAGCGACCTGATTTGGCTCTTGGCTCTTGGCTCTAGAACTACATTCAACCCACCATCAAAATTCAAAATTTAAAAGATCGAAAGATCTTAAAACTTGTTTAAACACTCTTTATCTACACAGAATGCAAACATTCCTGACTAATGTGAGTCATCAGCTAAGGGGCAAAATAGCCTCCTTATTATATAAGCCTTAACCTAAATTCAAAAACAATACCCTTAACCACCCTTTACCAAAAATTCTACCTGCGGTTAAACCCTATTAAGGGTAGGTACGCAGAAAAATATCGTCGGGCTGAACCACAGCCTGCCAGTATGTCGTCGTCGTCGTCAGAACTACAAGGAGAACGAGCTCCACCACTTTGCTGGCGAGCATGCACTTGATCTTATCTTGGTGTCAGAAACGCATCCCCACCAGAACCTCACATCCCGACTCCAGGGCTATCACTGTCTCCGATCGGACCGCGTTGGCCGCCGTGGGGGCGGCACAGCGATCTTCGTGAAGAAAAGTGTGGTCCACAAACCCGTCCAGCCCCCTCCACTTCTAACCCTTGAGGCCACGGCTACTTGTATCCACCTCGGCGGTATTGAGGTCCTGATGGTGTCTGCATATCACCCACCCCAGAGGCAGTTCGTTGTTAACGACTACCTCTCCATCCTCGCCCTACATCCTCATGTCATTCTGGCCGGGGACCTAAATGCCAAGCATCCGCGTTGGCATTGCGGCCCCCGCGCGGACAGAAGAGGCAATGACATAGTCCGCATGGTCGACGCGGACCCTCAAGTTAAAGTCGAGGGCCCCTGGCAACCCACCCATTATCCGCGAGGTCCAGGACGGCCATCCGTCATAGACTTCGCGGTCATCAAACATTTCCCATATCACGTGTCACTCACATCCATAAACGCACTTCATTCCGATCATAACCCAGTGTTGGCTACCGCCAACACCCGGGTTGCCAGCCAAGAGGTCCCAGTTCAACACCGGAACGTCGACTGGGACTGTGTCAAGAGTTGCCTAAATGGCTCCATCCCTCCCAACCCCAACATCACCGACATCCCAACCCTTGAGGCGGCGGTCTCTTCCTTCACTTCTGTGGTGAAGCGAACGGTCCACAACCTCACCGTCCACACCCCAGCTCCTCTCCACCCCGACGTCCTACCCCTAGAGCTACTTCTACTCATCCGCCGCTCTTGGGCGGCTCGCAGATTCTGTCAGAGGCACCGCACACGGCATAACCTAGCGCTTCTAAGGCGTTTACGCCACGAGGTGCGTCTCCAACTGCGCGAGCACAGAGTGCGCGCGTGGGAGGACACGATGTCTCGTTTGAACCTAGGTGACGGCAACGTGTGGTAGATTGCCAAACGACTGAGGAACTGAGGTGGATCACACACCTCCCCAATCCATGGCACCCAAGGCCTGGCCTATGAACCCCAAGCCAAAGCTGCGTTTGCTGAATACCTGGAGAGGACCATGCGGCCGAGATATAACCCGCAGGACCTAGACTTCTCTGACCGTGTTCGTGGGGAGGTACGTCGATATTTCCGACGTCCTCTTGACGACGCGGATCGGCTTCCTATTGTCAAACCCAGCGAAGTCCAGGGCGTACTCCAACGTCTCGACCACAAAAAGGCCGCGGGGCCTGACGGGATAACACCTGTCATGCTCCGGCACCTTCCCTTCAAGGCCGTGCTCTACCTAACAAAGGTTTTCAATATGTGCCTCGCCCTCAGCCACTTCCCACGCGAGTGGAGAGAGGCCCGGGTGATTTGCATATTGAAGCCAGGGAAAGACCCGGTCCATCCCGCCAACTACCGATCCATTAGCCTCCTACCCGTACTCTCGAAGGTATTCGAGAGGCTAATACTCGCCCGCTTGTCCCCTATCTTAGGGGACATTCAAGCCATCCCACCCCATCAGTTTGGGTTCCGGCCTGGCCACTCAACACCCCAGCAGCTACTGCGCGTGGTGGAGGCTGCCGCCCTGGGATACCAGGACAAGGCCTACACCGCCGCGGTCTCTCTGGACGTTGAGAAGGCCTTCTCTACGACCTGGCATGCCGGTCTCCTCCGGAAACTCATCCAACTGGAGCTACCCACACGCCTCATACACCTACTGCATTCCTACCTTAGACACAGATCCTTTGTGGTCTCAGTGGCGGGGAATAAATCCACACGCAAGCCAATCCGAGGCGGAGTCCCCGAAGGTTCTGTTCTATCCCCCACGCTCTTCAGCGTCTACATGGCCGACCTACCTACAGAGCCGAACGTCAACATAGCTCAATATGCTGACGACGTGTTGCTCTACACAACAAACAGACACCCTAACAGAACCTTCCTCCCAATACAGCGACACCTCCGCCTTATCCAAGAATGGTGCAGGCGTTGGCGATTGTCCATTAATCCGGAGAAAAGCCGCGCCATACTCTTTAGTAAGCGCCGATTCCCCGCCAATCTCCCCTCATTCACCTATCTGCGAAGAAGGATTGAATGGGTAAACTCCATCTCCTACCTGGGAGTGAAGCTCGATAAGGGCCTTACTTTTCGGGAACACATCAACGACTTGTCGGCGCGGGCCGGTGGGGCAACTGCCTCACTGTACCCCATGCTGCGGTCGGGGATGCCAATTCCCCTAAAGCTACGCCTTTTTCGGGCACTCATAATCCCACTCCTCCTATACGCCTGCGAAATCTGGGGCATGGCCGCAGATTCCCATCTCCTGCGTCTGCAGCGTATACAGAATAGAGGACTTCGGATAATCTATTCTGTATGCCGCGGATTCCCTTCGAGACTACTGCACGAAGCCTCGTCTCTTCCGTATGTGGAGGACGAAATTAGGCGCCGGGCAACCAAATTTTACGACCAAATTCCTCATCATAGGAGTGCCCTGGTTAGGTCTCTTGGGGACTATAACCCCACTGAACGCACGCGTGTGGGACACCGGGTTCCCCGCATGGCTTGCGGGCATCCCCGGTAACGAAGGAGACATCCCTTCAACAGCGAAAGCTGAATACATCACAGTCCTCCAAGATAAGCTTGGATTCTAAATTCAAAATTAAATGAACCTCCATATTTGGACCTTTACACCAGCAGTGCCCAACGGTAGTTGCACACTGAATAAGCAGCCGCTGAGGAGCATAATCTTGCTGCCTCCTTACTACCCACTACCTCAAACTTCACCCGCCACCCTGCAAAACCCTACATCCCGTCATAAAGTGGTTAAGCCCTAAAAGGGCAGGTACACGCATGACACACCTCGGGCTGATCTCAGCCTGCCAGATAGCGTCGTCGTCGTCAGAACTACAAAAAATATTCTACTTCGTGTAGTAGTGTATAATATAAACATTCTTAGGTGTGTAAAGTATAAATTTCATACTTGTGTTTGTCCTTGGATAGAGAAAAATCGGACGCAATAACTGTGGTGAGAATACCAGAAAGAAAAGTACAATAACGACAATCGTATAGATGTCCTTGTTCTCGCCGTGTTTGTTTTTGTTTCTTTTGCGTTTGCTTGACACGTTTTTCCTAAACTTCCAACTCCAACTCCAAAGCTCAGCGCTTTCCCAACCGTATCGTAAAATACTTGGTTACCCGTTTATAGTTGATAAAATGGCTGTTAAGCGCGGAGTAAAGAGCAGTTAAAATAAACTTGGCCAAAACAATGTAAAAAAAACGGCTGATAAGGCGGTAAATGGGGCGACTTATTCTAGAAGGCCTTTCCCTACTATAAAAAAGAGTTGATTCTCTTTGTGTTGCTATCCGCTATTATGAAATTTTACGAGGCACTTTCTTTCTTTTAGAATAAAGAACGAAAGGCCGTAAGATAAGGCTGGTTTGTATTTATTTGACTTTTCCATATTCTTGTAATTCCTGAGACGGAATATTAACCAGCAAGTTGAGCATCGTGCCCTTAACGACTGTATTAGCATTGAGGTTATGTATATTTCGTGAACATCTCTTCCAGATTCACTGGAGGTTTGGCTATTACCCTCATTATACACACAAGGAAA